>JAYKKT010000090.1:27177500-28377500 GCA_036023115.1 Brasenia schreberi | reverse complement strand
TTTTCTTTGATACATATACTCGCACCCAGAGCTGTAGCTCACGGTAGGCGTTAGGGTTCTCTGGCGTCACGTCTCGAGTTCGAAAATTCAGGGGGGCATATATGTGTGTGCGTGCGTGCCTGTGTTAGACTTTGGCATCCCAACTTTAACAAAAAAATATTAATGTTTGTAGTAATTGCAATATTGGCCTGATCTTTATCCCGGAACCAAATGAGGCTGCATTTACCCCATTTGACCAGGGTTAGGGTAACGAGAGATTATCGAAGACAAATCGGGTTTGAATCAAGTACCAATTCATACAGTAGGCATAACAGACCTCGTGTGTATGTACGTATATTTGCATATATACATCGTACCTATAAGTATAGGTGAGAGATATTGAATTTTTAAAATTTTAACTACTTGATTTTCACAGTTTTTAATTATAGGAGTTAGATTTATAAATAAATTGATTTTAATCAAAAGATAATTTAAGTTTTAGAAATGTTCTTAGAGTTAAAAACTGAGGTATAAGTCACCCCTGCTTGGTGACCGTCTCAATGGGTAATGGGTGGGTAGAGGGCGAAAGGTTATGGAACCGAGTGTAAGGTACACATGTCTCTGGCCCGCCGCGTTTGCATCCTTACTCGGGTTCAATGTTTGGATGTTTTATAAGAATCGAAGATTTAGTTGTAAGCATATTGATTTAATGACTATTTGTTTTTTCAGGATAGCATTCCGATTCCTTTCTTCAAAGAAGTTATTGGTAGATTGGTGTTCAATGATTTTAATGTTCATACTAAGTGAATATTTGGTTGTAAATATGTTGATTAATTGCTCAAGATTGATGTTGCAGACACGCAATATCTTGTGTTATTGATGTTGCAGATAG
The DNA here is from genome assembly GCA_036023115.1 of Brasenia schreberi. Lineage (NCBI taxonomy): Eukaryota > Viridiplantae > Streptophyta > Magnoliopsida > Nymphaeales > Cabombaceae > Brasenia > Brasenia schreberi. Next base: position 28,376,629 of record JAYKKT010000090.1, on the reverse strand, counting down.
GCAATATCTTGCATTGGTTCATCTCGGTATTATCTTGGTTTATCTAGTTTTTGGGTTGCAATTGTAGACCTGGTTTTGTGCGTTTGTTTGTCATTCTAAGAAAAGTAGAATGAGAATAGTCTCTCTCTCTCTCTCTCTCTCTCTCTCTCTCTCTCTCTCTCTCTCTCTCTCTCTCTCTCTCTCTCTCTCTCTCTCTCTCTATATATATATATATATATATATATATATATATATATATATATATATATATATATATATATATATATATATATATATATTCAAAAACGTAAAATCTTCTCTCTTTCGATTTGATGCTCAAATCCATCTCTCTGTGGACTTCTCAATCATCTCCTTTCCTATCTCAATGAACAGCGACGTGGAAGAGAAGTCATCCATGTTGAACGAGTGCCCGTCGAACACCGCCAGCCGCCCGATCTGCAGAAGGACGGATGAACACATCTCAGGTGCGAACAATCCTCCTGCTGCTTGCCCACCAAGTGTCACCCAGCCGAGCAATACCCAACAGCCGGAATTGAGTTCCCTGGCTCCGTGTTCTGAGCGCTGTATCGGCACAGAAACGAAGAAGCGAAAGTTGAACTCGTTCGAGTGGCCCACATTCTCTATTTCTTTGTCGAGGAAGGAGAAACAAGAGGATTTCTTGGCAATCAGGGGAACCAAACTCCCCTTGAGGCCTAAGAGGAGGTCCAAGATAGTGGACAGAGACCTTGAGGTATATCTAACTACACCTTTTAACAAGACACTTTGATTTTCTATTTACTTCTTCTTCTCTATACTTAATTCCCTGTTTTTCCAATTTGCTAGTTGATTGTTGTGGAAATCATTGGTTATTGATTGTTGAAGCAATTTGTCATATTCGAATCAACTCAATAGTGCTTTGATTCGATATAGGCCTCTTCATGTGGTGACCTGGTTCAGACATTTTGAGTCGATTTTGAAAATTTCAAAGTGTTTAATAATTTAATATTTCAGTTTTTTATTATTTTTATTTGTTTATTACATTTCTAAGAAAAAAATCAGAAATACTTAAGATCATCTTTGTTTCAACAAGATGGGATGGAGATACGCGATGGGCATTTTGTTTGATAAGAAGATGAAACAAAGATCGAAGGGTAATGAAGATGGCTGTAAAACGAGTAATGCGGTGTAATGTGTGGGGACGGTCAAACTATCAAGCATTTGCAAAGGCCATCCGTGCCAAAAGTGAAGATGTTGAAGTGGATGTGTAATCAGAACAAAAAGGATTAAATCCTTAACAAGGTTATTATAGAAAGATTTGATGTTACATCATTTGAAGATGAAATAAAATACACACTTAAAGGTAATTAGGACATTTGAAAAGGTGGCCATGTGAAGCTCCAGTGAGAACCGTGAAAGTATGAGAATTTGGATGATGAACTGTTTAAAGTGAGAAAGGGTAAGGAAAACCTATAAGGCATTGGAAGGAAACGTTAAAGCATCATTTTGTTTTTTTTAGTTAAATGCTAATATGGTGCAAGATCTAGCTCAATGGTGAATCGGTGACAAAGAGGAAGGGCTTGTCTTTTGTTAGATGTGTATTTTGCACAATGAAATTTTCTTTCTTGATTTTGTGAGGCCTCTGAAGTAAACAATTTTGAAAATGATCCCAAAAGCGGTTGGTTGTAGGTGAAAAGAATGCATTTGAGGGGCACATCGTACTTGGATCATAGTTTTCTTTTTGGGGCATATTGATCTCACGTTGTATCCCTGAGAGAATTTCTTTGGTGCTGGTTTTGTTTCTTCTTTCATTGTTGTAAAATTGTTTCCTCTTTTTAGAGTCTTTGATAGCCTATGCCCGTGATGAAGAACCGACTTGGCAGCTGCTCTTGCTTTCTTATGCTTTTTCTGTTTTGACTCACTGGATGCTAATGTTGCCATTGTCTATTGAGGAACTGAATTCTATGATCTTTTCATGTACATATCTTGAGCACAATATACATGTGGAGTTCTTGTTGATATATGAGAATTCTCCTGTTTGCGAGAAAAAGGTCCAGAGGATCAATAGAGCTGAACGAATTGAAATGATTCTGAATTGACAAATTTTAAATCAACAGAACTAAAATATCTAAAGCTGATTAACAGAAAAATAGGAAATTCAAGCCATCTTGAAATTTTGTTTTCTGCCGAGTTGATCCATGTTTGTTGATTCAGACCTAATCACACAATACTGGTTTTAGCAGTGGGTAAAGTACGGGTTGGGGTGCTGTTGGTGCCCATTTGTTTGATGCCTTCCAGCCCACCCCTGTCTGTGTCAAATCTTTGTTGCTTCCCCAATACTACACCTCCTTGAACCTGCATTTTACTTCTTTAATACGAGAAACCATAGCTATTATAATACAATGTAGAGTTTGGTTATTGTCATGGAGGCTTTGGCTCTTCCAACCATTTGGATCTGAATTATAAGTTGGTGGTGCGTGTCTCCGTTTTCTTCCTTTTCTCCACCTTAACCCAAACACTTTTAACAACAAGACCATCCCTATAACCATTCTCTGAATTGTTATCGTGTTGTATCTGCTTGTGTGTTGTGTCTGTATTCTTTAAGCTTTTGTTAACTTTTTGGAACAGAGTTCATGTAGGTATGTGATGTCCTTTTGTTTCCTTTTCACTCATCAGGATTGCTTTCCTGGGATGTGGCTGTGCGACTTGTCAAAAGCCCGGTACGAAGTCAGGGAGAAGAAATGTGTGAAGGTACTCTCTCTGTAGAGGCTCTATATTTTATGAAAGGAACGTTCATTGTTAGCAATGCATGGCAAATTTTATGAATTGTCACCTCAAGTTTGATACATTTGAGATTGATGCATCATCTTTCATGAAACTTGTGTCTGAGTGCATGCACTTGTCTCTCTTTCTCTCTCTGTATATGTGTACACTTGAGAAAGGAAGGTTATGAAAGTGGCGTCTATGATTTAAATATGGGAATAAGTTAGGAGTGTTGCTAATTTATTTAACTGAACAAGGAAGCCGTGCAGCGATTTGCTAAAAGTTTAAGCACCTATCTTGTAGGATCTTCTGGAGGTCATCTTTTATGATCTTCCCTAATTTCTTGTTTATGTTATTAAACAGGATAAGAAACAATGAGAAAAGATGTCTTACAAGTGGAAAACTATTTTTCTTCAATAAAACTTGGGCGGCTGCTACATTGTGGTCTTATGTTTCCTCATTCTACTCATGCATATATGAAAACTGATCATTGAAATGAGCATCACTATTGTTTACCCTTTGAACTCTCTGGTTTGCTTCATCCTTTCATATGATTATCTAGTTTTCTATTCCTCATGTCAACATTACGTCACATGCTTTGCTTGAATTGTAGGTTATAATGTGTTATATTTGCTTAATCTAAATGTATTGTTGACTCTCGTTTTCCTAAGCATAACCCAATATAGTGGTATCATGAAATGTGTTAGAAAATGGGCCACTCGGGCCGGGCCCTGGTAGGCCTGGCCCATTGGGCCATCAAGGCCAGGGCGCCCAGGGCCACTAGCCGTTGGGGGCCCACGTCCCCAACAGCTAGTTGAGTAGCCATTGGGGGCTGGCTGTGACCAGCCTCCCTCCACTCCTTTCTTCAATGTACTCCCTTCTCTCACTCCCTCTTCTCCTCTCTATAAATACGATGTAAACTCCATTGTAGATTTCAAGCATTTTGTGGCTAAATAATATTCTTTTTCGATATTGTGCTTTTGTTGCATACGCTTTATTATAGCCTTCTTTTCTAAGGCTTTTGCGAGTGATACTTTGAGGTAATATTCATCAACCTTCCGCTGCCACATTGAAGCATCGTCTTACAGTGAAATATAGCCTTTGGTTGCAATAAATACAGAACATTATGAGTATACTATAGGTTTGTCCGCTGACATTCATGGCATGCTTAAAACATGGTTTTAAAACTTAGTGATCAATAGCAAGAAAACAGGATTTGGGAACAGTTTTTGTTCTGCCCAATTTTTTGGACCATTCCTGTCAAGAAATTCACTAGCCTTACGGTCCAATACTGGTGGTATAGTTTTTGTTTTGCCCAATAATGGAAGTTGGGGACAGAAATAGTCCCTGCGGTTTTTTCTTGATCACTAAAAAAAATAGGGAATCCCTTGAATTCTATTAGTGATTAGCCTCTTCAAATAGCTGTCTCATGAATGATTGATAAGATTAATACAAAGATTAGTAAATTGTGCTAATATTTGTTTTGGTAAAAAGTAACGTATCTAAGATATGTAATAAGTAAACCTCTTTTATACAATACAATGTCAAAAAGCATTGTCTACTGAAATATTAACACAAAAGAAAAATATTAGGTATCATTTAATGATTTAAATGATTAAACAAAATTTCCAATTTTCATAATCTCCAAACTGGTACACCGTACATGGACCTCTTGATGATAAATTGATGTCACGAAGTGTAAGTTTTTCAATACAACAATTAATTGTCACAAGAGAACCCATTAGCTGATGTCCTGATATAAACAAGTCAGCAGTTACTTGCGTAAAGATATTATTCTTAAAGGTCTAATGCTATGCATTTTGATGTAAAATTAGCAAGAGTGTTATAGTTCTGAGAACATTAAGAAAGGTTCATACTTGAAAAAACAAATTAAGTCATGTTTTTTCTGTCATAATTCTTGCACACAGCATCAATCATATATGTCTAAACCAAATCCCCCAAAATATGAAACTAGATATGTGCAAAGTGGGTCAACAAATTGGTTTGAACTAGTCAAATGCCTGAAGCTGAAAAACTCTCTGAGAAGGACTAGCTTTTTTTGTTGTTGAAACAGCGGGGCCTAGTCCCACAAGAAACGAACTCTAATTAGAAATGACTCTAGGTGACAGTGCCTAGAGCGTCATACATCAAGAGTGACCTGAGTTGCCCCCGGGAATTCACACCAAATTTGAGAACTCAGATCCTGAGAGACATTATGGGGTGTTAACCAATCCGTGCACTTATTCCCTTCCCAAAATATATGACGAGTTGTCATCTGCCAATTCCTTTTAAGGTATCTCCTTTATATCCAATACCAGCCTCCTAACATCATGCGTTGGAGAAGTTCCACCTGAAAGATGAGTTACTCATAGAGCCATCTCCAATATCACCTGCTTGAAATGACTATCCTTTTTTATTAGTGTTATATTATCATAAAACAGAACGACAATTAAGTATGAACACTCAACCAAAGCAGAACAATATAATAAAAAACAGAAACATCCTTATTCACCTCCTGAAGGTCAAAGTATTTGACGCCTCTACAAGGTCAGGAAGGTCTTCTCCTCCCTAGCTGAATCTCTTTTCGGAAGTTTCACAAAGCCAAGTTTGAGAATTTCTCACCAAAACATCATATATGTGGCACGTCAAGTGAATCACTTTAGTAGGGCGTCTTTGTTCACGTTGGCTGAGACGCATCTTTTCAGAAAAGTGCATTATCGGCCATATAGCGAGATTGTAAACAGTGCAAGATCTCACCAATAATGATCAGAAGACATCTGAAAGATTGACCTTCATATAGGTTGGCTGAACTTGTAAGTCTCCCTTGCTGAAATTTAAAGATTTCTTGCCCCCTCTAGAAAGTTGGAGGCTTCAATCATGCTCCCAGTGCTGAAACTTACCCAATTTTAACTGTTTGAAAGCTTTGTTCTTTTTCAGTGTCTATCTTATTTTAAATGAAGACTCTATAAGCTGGGTGAACTATTCATTGGCTATGTGGTTGTGCATCCTTTGAAATGTCCTTGTGGTTGCAGAGGAGAAGGGGTCTCAAGGGTCTGGAAAGTATGGACAGTGATTCAGAGTAGTTGAATGGTCGTCGTGGAACTAAGTGTTATTGCACATATACATATACATTGGAAGCATCTAGCTCATTCAGAATAGTCGATTGGTCTGCGCTGATCTAATTGTTGCTGCACATATACATGGGGTTTTATATACTGACACTGTTGGAAGAAAAGAGAAAGCTGCCCCAATCTTCTGACATAGGCTGAAGACACATAGAAGGAGATTATGCATATGATCAACTCTATATTGTAGTTTTTTTTAGTTATCATCTATTTTTGTAGGTTTATGATGTGCCTAGTTTGGTGTTTACCTTCTGTCATGGTTTGGTCTAAAGAGGGTTTTGCTGCTAGATACCTTGATCGACGAACATGTCTCTGGTTCCCTTGATTAACATTGAATTGGTGATTTCGTCTGTCTCAGCTGCTGTACGCGAACAGTTTGATCAAGCTTCTATACGCTTATTAGCATATTTTCTTCTGTGATCCCAACCTGAAATGATTGTAGTGTTAAAAGCCGACCTAGCTTTTGAGCCGGTTTTATAAGTCTCCTACTCTCTATTTGTAACTAATGTGGTTAGCTGTCTTGACCCACCCCATGTGTGCAAAGTTGCGAGGAAGAGGGGAAGATTATTGTGCTAGAGCTGGGTCAGTTGCATTCACTCACATGCTCAATCCAATCCATGTTTAAATCTACCCAATCATCTCCACTTTTTGATCGGTGTGATTAACAATAGAAATTTGAAATAAAAAGGGGATTGTACCGTTTCCATTGAATGCAACAGTATAAATTGTTTTTTAAATTCAAATCTTTTAAATAGAATGATATACTGTTAAATTGTCATCATAGGATTAAGGATGACGAAGGGTTGAAAATGAAAGAAAAATGTTTTTTTTTACTGTGATAGTAAAGAGACACTTGTAGTTTTTCTCGTCAATCTTTCTCATGGATTGTTGTTAAATGGTCATGTGGTTGGAGTATATTATTCAGGACCTTAGCATTACTATATAGAATATGCAGTTGAGGGAATGCAGTGAAGCGCAAAGGCAAACCACAGAGGGGCCGGAGGAGGCCAGGCTGGGGTGTATTTAAGTCAAAGGAGGGCACTTTAATGAGCCAAGGGCGGTGGAATAGCGTATATGCACACGTGAAAAATCACGAGGAGAAACAGAGGTCTCTTCATTTAATCGTAAATTAAGTCCAATTCAATTGAAGTGACAGTTAAGCCCATGCTCTCTTGGTTAAGGCTGACAAAATAAGTGAAAATTCATGCGGAGAAACAGAGGTCTCTTCATTTAATCGTAAATCAAGTCCAATTCAATTGAAGTCACACTTAAGCCCCTGCTCTCTTGGTTAAGGCTGGCAAAATAACTGAGCCAATCGTACTTCAGCTCAGTTCATTTCGTCTCTAGCTTGTTCGTGTTCCACTAGTTGAACCATATTAGATGAACATTATCATGGCGTATTCACCTAGTCAAGGTTTGTGAAACGGCTTCTTTTTTTCAAATTGTTGAGGTAAATCAAGGGTCATCTTGTAGCATTTAAGGAAATTTCACCCTCGACTTGGTTCAGCTTTGCTCATGAAATGATGGTAAGTTGTTTACTGGTTAGCTAAACTCATTCATATAAAAACATTGTTCTTGACAGTGAACTGTTGTCTCTAAGTGGTGTCTTTGTAAGGTGAACAAATTGAATGTTTTTTTTGTTCTTTTATTACCAACAATACATCTTTCTTGTATTGCTCTTTGATTATATGGTTCTCCCCTTGCGTATTACCAATGAGATCTTTTGGTGGAGAAAAAGTAATACCAATTTTAAGTATGTGTGAGGAAATCGCTTTCCCCGATTTTGAATGAGGAAGAGGATCTGAGTAACACGACACGATGCAAAAATCCAACGTTAACATTGGCCTGAAAAGTCGGTTAGTGTCCACTCAAAAGAGAACACGAAAATTGGGCAGTGTTCAGGTTGACCTGCTTTTGACAATAACACAAAGTGTCACACGGAATCTACCTGAAACACGAGACTGCTTGGAGTATGACACTTGACACAAAGCAAGACATATGCACAACTTGAAACGTATGTGGTTCTTGTTGTCCACCCAAAATTACATTGAAAAATTCAGGTAGAGTTCTCCTTCAACTGTTCCCTACACGAATAGGAAATCACCAAATGGTACCAGCTCCTCGTGACATTGATTACCAACTGGTGTTGGTGTGTCATTGTCAAGTAGAATCGAAACCTTGTTTGTGCTCATCAGTTGGATCCTACTTTCTAATATCCATTTTAGATCCAAATCCAAATCCCATTAAATCAGTTCACCAGTTTCAATGCAAATTGGCTTTAGAATCTGGTAGATGTGAGGTAGTTCGGTAACGTCAAAGATGGAAGATATTTAATCCCACAACAAAATAAGCGTGTGTCCCTGTTGGTTTGGTTGGTGTTGGATAGATGGTTCTGGTTTCATGTGATTGGGTTTTAATTCTAGATTTGTTCAATTCGTTCAAGGGAACCACGGGTCTCGGATTATTGATACATCAGTATCCAAACTGAGCAATGCCTAATCCAGATCCAGTGCCTTACTGATGGTTACTCGTGTTTATGTCAAGTCAAATACACATACTTTTCAATTACCGATACGATAGATCACATCGGGGAAACTGGATCATGCTTATCTTGACATATTCACTCATGTAAGTCTATTGCTTTTGAGTCACATGAATGTAATTTATAAATTTTTAATAGATTTTAAAAAGTATAAAAGACATTGTTATTGCATGAATTTCACCCAAAAGAGTACAAAAGTGAACAATGTTTATGGTGGACAAAATTCAACGACTCGATCAAACCAACTTTTCGGTTGCATTAATGCCGAATTCTTTTTTGTTACAAGTAGAGGCAGAAGCCTAACACAAACACACATGCACTCATTGGGAGTCAAACTCTCCAGCAACACCAATAAAGTTCCCTGTCAATTGAGCTCACAAGGAACTCTATTGGAATTTTGTGTTACTTTGGGTGCAATGCAACAACAACTAAGCCTTTTCTCATACTAGATGAGGTCGACAATGCTTTGGGTACAATGATGAATTTTAAATTGCATTAGTATTGTATCATTCTTATATCAACATAATTGGCATTTTCTCGTGTTACTTTGGATGGAGATGTAAGCGATGGTTTTCGGGTTAGTCGCCTACCTATCCATGTGTGCAGAAAAGGGAGCTTCTACCTGGATTTCACTGCACCTCAGAAAATTTTCTATCTGTGCCACTGTTTCGGGTCATGTTTGTGTCGAGTATATCAGGTTTTGGTATATCCTCCTCTACGGGCAACCCCAGTATTTCATTTTCTTTTTTCCTTTTTTTTCCTTGGGTCATCTTTCCTTTCCTTTTACCATGTCTAGTTAATCGGTTCACTATGATGAAACGGATCCGGTTCCGAGACATATGATATCCAAGAGCGGGTCCCGTGTCAGCAGTGCTTGGTGGGCCATGGTGATGAAGCGAGTTCGAATCAAGCGTATGCTACTGAACCTTACCAAGTTACCCTCGTTTGTTCATGAAACTGCATACATGCCATTCCGGTGGAGTTGGGAATTTTATCGGGTAGGATCCTAACAAAGCTGTAATGTTAACCGGATCTTGTTTCAGTTACCAAACCCTTCAAAGTGTTCCGGTGTATATTGTTTGAATCCAAACTTTTACTTAGTTCTAAAAACTTTCCCAATTGATTTGGATATTCTTTTAATTGGGTTCAATCCAACTTAAAGCATCATCAGGGGCTTGGTGGAGGCACAATACAGTTAATAAATTGGATGTTTGATGCCGGTTCCGCTCTTGGGGATCAGATCTGAATTCAGATGACAATTATACTGAACCTGGACACAAGTTCAAACAAAAATTGTTGCTATGTCGTTGGACAGGATCGTTTGTATGGATCGGATGTAGGTTTGGGCTGAACTCGGATATAAAACTAGCCACAGGTATCAGATTCTGTCTGTAAAATTCAGCAATGCATTACATTAATCAAGTTTGTGTTGGGCCATATTTGAAATCAATTCAACCCAAACCTGGACCCTGAACCCAATAGAGTGTTTAGCGGTTTGAAATGAGCTCACGAAGTTGAGCTGGGCTGATTTGTGGGCTAATGCAGTAGATTGTTGCTTGTTCAAACGGGAAAGTCAGTAGACTGTCTAATTAACTGCTATTTTGGACCTTTCTAATTAGATCCAGATTTTGTCACCATTGGTATCACATTAAAATTTAAAAGATACAACCATACCACTGACCTCGACGGAGTGTGACCGATCCTAGAATGGGGTTTCCTTCAATTTTTGTGACTTCAGCATCAATAACATATATATATATATATATATATATATATATATATATATATATACATGCGCACACACACACACACATATATATATATATGTGTGTGTGTGTGTGCGCACGTGTGGAGTTGTAAAATATGACCAGTAAAGACAATTATGGAGAGTAGTTAGGAAAATCAATTCCTTGAAGAGTCTCAATGTAACAAAAGCACAATCCTCCACCATGTTTCTCTTACATATATACATGTGAACATAGTATATAATTCATATACATGCCAAAATGAGACATGCAAAAGCAAGCCATTCGTCTCGTTTCGCATCTGGTGGCTCGACCTCTCATGGTAGAGGTGGGAGAAATTACCAACCTAAATGAAAATGAACCGAAACCAAGTCTTTTTCCATTGAGTGGATGCAGCTATCATTAACCATTGAGTTTGATCTTGTGTCATATTAGCAATTAACTCCATAAATAAAATACGGATTTGCTGTCTGGCAACCCGTTCGGCTGTTTGGGCCGGGCCAAGGCTCCGACCCGTTTCGTCCCAAATTGAACGTGGAACGGTGGAAACATCGTGTTCTCTCCAGCGGGGCAAAGTTGTAATTTTTGGAAACAAGGAATGGGCGGGCTGCTAAATTGCAGGAGGTCTAGTCGACCCGTCACGTTTCTTATTTTGGCGAAAAGGATCTCTTTCTCTCTCTCCCTCTCTCTCTCGCGTGTGAGAGAACGTTGAGTTTGAGGAAGCCATGGGTTTCCAGAAGATCAAGGTCGTCAATCCCATCGTGGAGATGGACGGTAATGAACTTCGATCGAAAGAGGATTGGATTCTCAAACTGTTTCCGGTTCCCTTTCTCGTTTGTTCGTCTCTTTCATTGACGTGGTTTTCGGTCTCTTGCTTCAGTTCCCTTTCGTGGAACTCGTCTCTAGATCTGGATTTGTTTTTCATTTTTTAGCGTCTACTGAATTCTTGATCAGATCTTAGGTTCGGTTCCATCGAGTTATCGCATTCGTATTTATTTAGGTTGACTCGCATTCGTTTCTGAGTTGTACTCCTTTCTCTTGAATATCTTAGCGTAAAGAAAACCGTAGTTGGCGGCAACACAATATGATTCACTTGGAAATGTTTCTGTTTTATCGTCGTCTCTTCATTTTTTTTTTAATTTGCCGTAATCGTCTGATCTCGCTCTGGCCGAAGATGCGATTTTTATCATTTCTTGTTTTAACTGTGGCTTTCTGATTGAGCTTATGCTGCTTCAATGATAGTTTTTCTTGTCTCCGTTTTATTCCTTCATCTGATCTGCAGTTATGCAGTCCAGTAAGTTTTAGTTTCCCTTCAGACGTTGACCGATCAGCTGTTTCGGTCCGACATCTTGAAGATTGCTTGTGGTATTGGCGAGCGGCCGTCCTTTTTGTGTACCTATGCTTTCCTTTAGTTTTTTTTCCTTCTGAAGATTAATCCAATTTTACTCTGTCGTTTTGCTATATTTCATTAAATAGTGCATCTTCCACAATCACCTTGTAGATATACTGGAATTATCATCGTCTTAGTTTTTGAGCTTAAATTGTTTCCTGAACTGTGCGGGAGATATTGAATGGTGTGAAAAACTAAAACCAAGACTAGGCGTTCTCCCATACTAAGTGGCGTCTGCTGCATAGATTATTAGTCCCCATTGTGCTCGATCTTGAGTCATGTTAGCGTTAAAGAGGTCAGTTGCTTATGAATTTTCTTCTAGTGATCCATGCTGTCATTGTTTCCTGATACAGTACATTGAAGCATTTTGATTTCTTGAGAGCCACGAACTCATCACCAACCACTAAGTTGATCACCTTTAAGTTGTTACCTCCCTACGTACATGGTGTTTAAGGACATAGCAGCAGTCATTGCTATATGGACTATGGAGTAATAGTTTATATAAATTTGCTATTGCGGTTCCTCATTATCATGATCTCACGTACTTTGACAGTGACTTGTAGCTGACCTTCTATAGAGATATATGGTGTTGTCTTTACTAAAGCATAACAGTCGATATGAGATAGGATCAGATTTGAACTTTGAATTATAATGGAGGCAGAATTCTTCTGTGAAACTAAAGGCCAAAAGTGTCTTGTTCCTTAAAGGGTGACTTTTAAAAAAGAAAAAAATATCCATTTCTAAGATAAGATTAAATCATCTATTTTTTATAAGTTAGATGAAATCAGTGGATAAACTACTTCAACAACAAAAAGGAATCTGTATATGGTTGCATGTGATGAGGACATAAAGAGCAATGTTGTAATTACCGTATTGGTACTCGTATCATATAAGGATGATATGGTACATTAAAAAATATATATATATATATAAAATTATTAAAAAATCATCATGTATCGTAATACCAGTATCGCACGATATAATACATTGTGATAGGGTGCTGTACATGTCTATTGTGATACATGTACCTCAATCATATCAGTTCAGGTAATGATATACCTGTATCGTGTATTGTATCATACGATACAATATTTATAACATTGATACAAAGTGCCTGGAAGCAATGTTGTAATTAGCGTATCGATACCTGTATTGTATAGGGCAGCAATATGTGAAAATCGTACCATATCATATGATACAATACATTAAAATATTGAAAAATTATAAAATTATAAAAATCATCACATATCGTAATACCCCATATCATGCGATACAGGATGTATCATCATATGATACGTTGTGATACGGGTGTGATACATGTCTATTGCGATACATGTACCTGAATGATCGGTTCAAGTAGCAATATACCCGTATCACGTATCACATATCGTATGATACAATACAATATTTATAATATTGCCGGGAAGCATGCAAATAAGAACTTAATTCCTAGTATATGAGAAATGGTTGGCTGGTAACAGCACTGAGGTAATAAGCTTGCCATCTAACATCTGCTAATGATAGAACTTGCGTTGATGAAAATATGGAACCACGCTATTGATTATTCTACTAAAAAGCTTGCGGTGAGAAACAAAGACAGTAGATCATGCTCTTTTGAATGTTCTACCTAGCGAGCCAGTTTACAACTTGAGGGAGCCAAAGAAACAACACTCTTCGGTCAATTGTGAGTTGGAACATGGACATTGGAATAGCTGATTACCAGACTGGATTCCAAGCAAACTTTTTTGTGAGTCGAGATTGTATATTTGATCTCTGTACTTAATCTGAGCAAAGGTATCCTGCAAACCACATCAGGGATAAAGAAAGTAAGTTAAAGTCCGAATCTTGTAGTTTCTATCATGTCCATAGGACTGATAAATCTGACCTTTGTGTTTGAGCTTATTTACATATGTACTTCCTCACTAATTTTGCAAATGATTGTACAATTGCGTTACTTATTCCTCTGCAAAAGTCTGAAGACTTCCTGGAGATTTTCTGTTCATTTTAAGCATATCTTGCAATCCCAATCTGCGTCAGGCCTATTCTTTTGTAATTTCAATATTGCTAATTTTTTGTAGGTGATGAAATGACCAGAGTGTTCTGGCAATTTATCAAGGACAAGGTCAGTGGTCAATAGTGATCGTATGCATCTCTTATCAACTGGATTCCTGTTCAGAACAATTATCAATCTGTTGATCATATTTTCTAATTGTATTACTTCTTCAATATGACAGCTTATTTTCCCTTTCGTTGAGCTGGACATAAAGTACTTTGACCTTGGGCTTCCTAACCGTGATGCTACTGATGACAAAGTTACTACTGAGAGTGCTGAAGCTACTCTGAAGTAATTTGTTACAACTTGAAGGACTTTCTGGTTACATTTCATATCCTACTTCATATTTATTAATGTTGACTTAGTGAAACCCTCTTATGTAATATACTTATCTTAGATGTTGCACCTTTCTTTCATATTTATAAGTAAATTTGTATCAATGAAGCCAGCTGTTCAGATTAATTAGTAATTACAAAACAATAGCTTCCCTTACTGTCGCCCGAAATTTGCTCTTCTTGTTTATGAACACGGCCTCCTGGTGATAACATGATTTTTATGCAGGTACAATGTGGCTATCAAGTGTGCTACTATAACCCCGGGTATGCACTTAGTGCAATGCATGTGTGTAATTTATGTCAGTCCACATTCATCTTTTTCTCAGTCCTTATATCTGTTAACTTGACATTCTGATCTTTGTTATGATTAACAGATGAAGCTCGAGTCAAGGAGTTCAACCTAAAGAAAATGTGGAAGAGCCCAAATGGGACAATCAGGAACATTTTGAATGGTCAATATTTGTGTTGGATCTCATATTTTTCAACTTAAATAATGTTTCTTAATCAGGGTGTTCCTTCTTCAGGCACAGTATTCAGGGAGCCAATTATTTGCAAGAACGTCCCCAGGCTTGTTCCAGGTACTGAGGAGGCAAACTTTCCTATTTGTGTGTATTCATGCAGCTTGATGCTTTTCAAACGTGTGATGATGGAGGTCCGTCACAAACTCATCTTTGTATTGGTAGAACCTGAGAACAGATAAACATGTAGAGTGTTGTAGATCAACCTTCTCTCATTTTCTTGCTACGTGTCAATACAACTATATGTAATAATTTAGCTCGAAGAGGCTTGCCTAAATCATAGTTGTCAATATTGTTTGTATTGCTTTGTCAGGCTTGATTCTTTTGCTTTTGGTGTTTTTTATCAAGCAATTTGTGGATGTTTTAAAAGCTTTTAAGTCTGAAGAAAAAGTTGAACAATAAATAACATATCCAGTAAAAGTAGGAAAAAGCAGTTAGGAAGGTGCATATTTAAAAAGTAAAAGGGCCAATATGCAAAAGGTATATGAACAAGAAAGTTGAAATATTTGACGTCATCATGATGCCAAGGCAACTCCAGTATTTTGAGATGTTGCTGTATTGTCCTGCTTTTGTCAGCTTTCTAAAAAAAATATTATATTTATGATCTTTTTAAAATATCAACGATGTCATGTCCTTCTATTGGTGTCATGTATAAGATTTTTCATCTGAACCTCTTTATTATTATTATATGTTTTCAGGGTGGACGAAACCCATCTGCATTGGAAGACATGCTTTTGGTGATCAATATCGTGCAACCGATACAGTTATCCAAGGCCGTGGAAAGCTCAAACTAGTATTTGGTAGGCCAAACAAGTGCATTACTGTAATGCAGTCTTCTTTCTGGATTTGCCCTGAGGGTTTTCTTATGCATGCAGTTCCAGAGGGAGATGGTAAGAAGTCTGAGCTAGAAGTATATAACTTTGAAGGAGCTGGAGGTGTAGCTCTATCTATGTACAACACCGATGAGGTCTAGAGTCTGCAACTTTTATCTTCTATTGATTCATACTATCCTTGTCTTCACATAAAGTTTCCGCTAGTATACTGGGCTGACAAAATTCAATCTTATGAAGTAACTGATAATTGTCTAATTTTGTTCGGGACAGTCAATACATGCCTTTGCCGATGCCTCAATGGCTACAGCTTACCAGAAGAAATGGCCTCTTTATCTGAGTACCAAGAACACTATTTTAAAGAAATATGACGGAAGGTGTGGGATGCTCTGTTGTCACTTCCTGTCTAATACTTGACAGCCATTTTCGTTTCCAAGTTTATCACGATTACAATGATTCTGAGAGGACTAACTATTTTTCTTTTCTTTTCTTTCCTGAAGCCTAGAAGGTATGGAAAACTAAATTTGGAAAGTATTAAAAGAGGTAGAGGACGACCACAAAAGTGTTGGAAAGAAACAATAAAAAATGATCTAGCTTATTGTGAGTTAACTGCTAACATGGCACACGATAGGGATCTGTCAAAACAAAGAATCCATGTAGCCGACCCCGTCTAGTATGGGAAAAGGCTTAGTTGTTGTTGTTGTTGTTTCTTTCCTGAAGCCCTCCTACTTAAAGGCTAGAAATCAGTAAGTTTTACATCTCTATATCCAGGTTCAAAGACATCTTCCAGGAGGTTTATGAGAGCAAGTGGAAATCTAAGTATGAAGCTGCAGGGATCTGGTGAGGAATGTACGTTTTTGTCACCTATTGTATTCTCAACTTTTTATTTACTGTCTTATATTGTGTTGATCATAAACAGGTACGAGCATAGGCTTATTGATGATATGGTAGCCTATGCACTCAAGAGTGAAGGTGGATACGTGTGGGCCTGCAAAAATTATGATGGAGATGTGCAGAGTGATTTCCTAGCACAAGGTTTGTATGCTTTTGGTTTTTATAATACTTGTCCTCTGCGATGTGATTGTCCATACTGCACGGACTGTGATGACTCGGCCATGTACAGGGACAGGATATTAGCGTATATGGCTCCTGTGGCTCTCAGTATAAGATGACTTTTATTAGATAGTCTAGGTCTCCTTATAGGGCTTGGTCATGATTCATTCCATGTTCTTTTATTATGTGGGTTAAGTTTGATTTAAGGGTTGTAACTTACCATTTGTAGATCAAGAAGAACTGTGATACAAGTTACCTAAACTTTTACATCCTTACCGTTTCTAGAAGTTCTTGTAGATATTTGTGGCAAATAATGATTTTTCTTCCATTACTGCAGGTTTTGGATCTCTTGGATTGATGACTTCTGTTCTGGTACAAATGCACTCAAACTGCCGTACTTATTTCTCTCTTGCTAGTACCATGCCCATATGGTTCTTGTAGGTTATTGTTTGTTGGCTGAACTGAGTCCGAGTTGTTCTCTGCAAATAGGTATGCCCTGATGGAAAAACGATCGAGGCTGAAGCCGCTCATGGAACAGTTACTCGTCATTACCGGGTTCACCAGAAAGGAGGTGAAACTAGTACCAATAGCATTGCTTCAATCTTTGCCTGGACACGTGGTCTTGCACACAGGTACCATGAAAATTCAAGTTGGATTTTAGGAGCCTCTTGTCAATATTTATTTTTATTGTCTGTTCAAAGCTTTCAATTAATTTGAGCCTCGCCAACCTTGTTACAACCGTTAGGTTATGCACAAACCCCTTATCTGAAATGATATCCGATAGTTTGGGTCTCAATCCGTGGATCTGAGAACCAAATTCAGGACCTCAATTTGTGGATTTCAGTTCTGAAAGACTACTAGACATCCTCAACTCTGAGATCCCTCGCTTGATAGAGGTCACTTATCTGTTGTTGCCATCTTTGTTTCATGGGAGATCATGCCCTTGAATCTGAGGATGAGGAATTCAAATGCAACTTGGTAGAAAGTTAAGTTGCTTAGGTGGTCGTGTTTTGACTCATCCTGGTTGGCGGTTAACCATTAACGGAAGAAAGAACCATGACACCCATCAAGTATCAACTCTGCTGCGTCTGTGCAAAAGTGACCATCACAATGATCTCTATCATTAACCTTTAACATTCAATTCAGCTTAGATATTCCTGCTATATACATTTTCAAGGTGTTGGTGAGCACATTTATGTATGTGTATATGCACACAAAAAAAATCTCGATAAATTATTTGACCCTTTTTCTGAAAAAAGAAAAAGCAGAAAGTCTTTGTTCTGATTATTCACTTTGACAGGGCCAAATTAGATAACAATGAGAGACTTCTGGATTTCACGGAGAAATTGGAGGCTACTTGTGTTGGAGTTGTCGAGTCAGGAAAAATGACCAAAGATTTGGCTCTTCTAATCCATGGACCCAAGTATTCTTCTGTTCTTCCTTTTGTTTGTTACTATATTTTTTTGTTAATTAGTTACCGATGGTAAGCTACAAAACTAGGAATATGTGCATATGCTTTAAAGACTTAAGTTGTACTCATCTGTCTAGATCCAATATGAATGAGATCGTTAAAATGGGTGTATTCGTAAGAAAGTATAAAAAGAACGAAACTTGAGCACTTATTACAAAAAACAAAAAGTATTAAAATTCATTTTCCTTAAAATATTGTAAAAATATCATGATAATTATATTGAAATATTTTTTCATGATGTCTGCTAGCTTTAAATTATTGCAACGTTCCGAGTACCACCAATATTATTTGACTAATTTCAAATTCTCTTTAAAGATTTAATTTCTTCGAATGTCAAGTGCTTGATTAAGTTTTGAACAAGCTGTTGAGCAGTTGGTCCACATGTAGTGCAAATTTTTGTCAAATACAAGGACATGCTACTCAGAAGTAAATTTCGGGGAATAAGATCTATTTTCCGACATAGGACAACTTAATCATCCCACGTCAAGTCGCGGCCATCCAGACGCTTTAAGTTTTGAAACGTTGTACTTTGATGTACAAGGAGTTTCATCTACTTTCCACCTTTGTGTGGGATTTGACTTTGACCAAGCTAGCAAGCAATGCTTGTTCAGATGCTCATAAAATTCTCGGGACATTGCTAGTGAAATTTCTTGGTTTGCCAAAGTTTTGCGTAGAGTTTAGGAGTGGCATCTCCATGGCTCCGGTTACTTCATACTGATCGCGAACTTAATTATTCATTTCACGTGGTTCGCTATCCAGGGTTGCCCGGGATCAGTATTTGAACACACGGGAGTTCATCGATGCAGTTGCTGAGGAGCTGAAGGCCAGACTCGGTTGCTAAACAAGAATGTAATCTTCACCTTCACTGACTGCTTTTCCATTTATTTATATGCTTTTAAGGATAAAAAAGATCACCTTTTGAGGGGTTGCAACAAGCCGATATTGCACTCGGAGACTGGATTCTTGCTCCCCATTGAGCTGGACACTTCTTGTGTCCACGGGAGTCGAACTCCCGGCTGCACGTCTAGCAGTCTGAGCCCCTTTTGGTTTTCGATACTGGAATTAGGTGAAACCGTGAAAATCTAATTGATGCTCAAATTGGTACGGAACTTCTGACTTCTCCTGCCGGATACTGGAGCCCCTAGCCAGTGAGTTGAGTCCACCAGTGGCCCTTCTCGCTGCACCTTAACCTTGTCTGGGGTGGGGTGCCTTTACGCTCCCTTGTTACGCAGCGACAAGGTTTATCATGGATCATTTGTCTCGTCATCGTATGTTGGTATTTCCTCTTTCTTTCAATTGAGTATCTGATACATGATTCTTTGGCCGGCAGATCTGCATGAAGATCGATGAAAAGTGGATTTGGCAGGTGGAGATTGGGGATTGCATACCAAATATATTTTCCTTTAGTCCTCTATTGTTAGAAACGGCAATAAGAGCGTTGATTTTTTGTTTATTTGTGCGTGTTATTGCGATATCTGCAGTAGAGATTTTGACATACGTGTTTCTAATATTAGCCAATCTTTAAACCTTGTGGTTATGTCAATTCTGTTAGCTCAGGAGTATGGAACATAGAACCGGTACTTGATGGGCTACCCTGTGCAGTGTGCCCCAGTTTCGGGACTTTGGTTGCCAAGCTCAAATGAGCTGCTTTTTGTGCAGTTCATACCGAGCTCATGTTGGCTCAGCTTGGTATCCTAAAGAGACAAGCTGCAGTTGCCTTCTATAGGTTTGCGAGACAAGCTCTCTCTCTATGTGTATATATATATATATATATATAAATTATGTGTGTATGTTTCGGGAACGATTTAAATCCGATTAGATCTACATGGCTTCAATAAGTCAACAAGGCTCTACAATAAAGATTGTTTGAGAAAAGATATCGTTAAATGAGCAAGGATCTTGCGTTTTTATTGAGAATATAGGAAATACAAGTGTTTTCTTAAAGATCATAATATGCACGATGATCTCTGAATGAGCTTGGCTTGTGTGAAAGCACCCACAAGCAAATCCATGAACTAAATATTATATCTAACCTATATTCTGCAAATATTTTCATTAAATGGTGGCTTAATGAATTATTTGAGAATTTGTGCAAATGCCAATCATAGTTCAACTACATTCTTGTCTTAAAGCCAGAGCGAGTAATAATCGCCTTTATGGTAAAGATAAAAGTGTTATCAAGGATATCACATGGCTCATCTGGCAGAGTTGGTTGGCCCTTAACCTGTAGCGTTGGAGTGTGATGACGGGATATTCACCAGGTAAGGTATACGTCCTAACCCAGCTTGCCTCTCCAAAAAAAAAAGTCGGTTGTTAGAGATGTACTTTAGAAAAGCATGAGTTATACATAGACATGGCTGGTTTGGAATTGGCTCGGCAGGACTGGAAAGAGCTAGAAACCGAAACTAGTGAAATCGGACCAAGAAATGGGGCCACCGGGTTGGTTTTGATTTCACCTTCCATGAAGATAAAACCAGAACCGGTGGTATTAATCTGCCGGTTTCATGTTTTGTTTCTTAATTTTTATTAATTACAAATATTTTAATGGTTTTGAACTGTTTCAAACTTAAAAGGGAACCAAAACTGGCAGTTCTGAACCAGATCTGGGACCTGCCCATTCGTGGTTTGCTTGTGGTTCTTGCCAATTTTATCCCACGTGAAAGAAAGGGAAACCACACAAAAAGAAGAGATGATACCTCCTTTGCATTTTATAAAGTAGTAAAGGGAGAAATAGCTTATCCAGCTAGGAGGTCGGCTCCCAAGTTGAAGGTCATGAGTTCAACACCTCGGGTGTGCATCGGGCTTCTACCTCCCCATCATACCTAAAAAGGAAAGGCAATAGACGAGCCTACTATTGGGTGGTACATGTCTGAACTCTCAATTAGAGAAATACTAACCAATTCTTGACTTCCAATGGACTTCATGATCCTGGTGCATTTTCTACTTCATCCATAAGGGCATGCTTCTGTTTGGCTAGTCCCGTGAACGGATGATCAGATTGATTGATACTTGCTGCCTAGCCTTGTGTTCACAACTGGTTGTTCTGACAAGAACTTGGAGTTCCCATGATTCCTCATGTTACATCCAGTAGTCACGGCCATCTCAAACAAATCATTTGAGGAACCATCAGATAAAATTTTCAGTCCCACTATCTCACCATGATTTCTTTTACCATGTCTACTATCACAGTTGGTATGTAATATTTTCATCCCTATCCCAGGAAGCTTGAATATCAGACAGCCTCGATTCCCATGGATTCTTCCTGGCCCGATAAGACTATGCTGTTTGTATTCAGCAGTTTTTTTCAATTTCTCATGGGATGATCAGCTTGTTCTCCAATGACTTAGCAATGTGGCATACTCCACCAGAATCGACTAGCACACTGTAATCCTCTCCAGAAAATGTGGCGACAATGCCGATGATTTCTGGATCTGTGATGTATATCATATAATATCAATATCAAGCTCCATGATGTTTCATAACAGAGTTGAAGCAATGTTGGCTTATACTAAACAAACTAGGCTATATGTGTTCATCCATGATTTGGCTAAAGAGATAAAATGACACAAAACAACTGGCCAATATGTGGGCTGAAGATCTTCACAGATCAGAATCCTGTTGCTGCATCCATATTTCAGTTAAAAAGATAAATGCAGCAAAAGCAAAGGGTACTCAAGCTAAGATAAAAGGGCAACAACACAAAGTATCATTAATTACCTCAATTGTGAATGTTATGCCAACCTGGTTTCAAATTTGAGCTAAATATCTCAAAAATTCGATATCCTGCAACCACAGAATGTCATACACTAATCCATCATAACCATTGTTTTAGAAATTATATGAGATATCCTGAGTCCTAACAGCTGTTTATTCGTGCAGGTGAAAAGGAACAAGAATCTATATTCTGAAAATATAGAATATCATGCGATTAACTTTCACAAGTCCCTTTGATTTCACTAACAGATTCTCCTGTATTCAAGAAAGCAAGGATAGAGAACCAAAAAGTGAGGGGAGAAGATCAACAGAGATGATACCGGGAAACAATTTGGAGTGCATCTTTGGCAAGAAAAAAGTACACAAGGATTGATCCAATCAGCAATACCTTAATTTTCTCCAAAGACCTCAACCAAGCACCTCAAAACAACCGATTCAAGCCTCTTTTCTGATCTCTTCAATGTGCAATGGAAGGCCAGCCATGTTGCTTTCTATAGTGTACGTCATGCATGCAGATGCAAACTTTGTCAGGCAGTCAACATCCAAACTGAATCGAATAAAACAATCAATTTAATATAATCCATTTGCATGCCTTCTTAACTACCAATATTCACCACAAGAACATGATCCCTCCTTGAAGTGATGGAAGCGATTAATATCCCTAATGATAATCTCCCGAGAAACAATCTTGCATATGAACTTAAAAGCAGTATGGCAATCACCACAAATTCTAAGGTTTTTCTTGACTCGAATAGGAGCCCCTGGAGGAGTACTTATAAGTCCAAAAGCAACAGCCAACTTCTCACTGTGGTGGAAGAGAAGTATCTCCTTCTCACTTTGCTCCACATCATGCAGATCAAACTCAACCTTTGGCACATAGCCAGCTCTATTCATAAGATCATTCAATTCATCCAATTTCGCATATATCTCATTCGTCTGAGTGTGACTTCTATCTCCTACTATAAAGGCATGAACTTTGTCTTTGATCTCGATCCAGCTAACACCAGGCTCCTTCTTCACTTTGCTATCTTTCAACATTCTTCTAACCTGAGCAACATCATCCCACATGCCTTTTGCAGCGTACATATTTGCCAAAAGCACATGAGTCCCAGACTTTTCAGGTTCCAGTTTGAGAAGCATATCAGCAGCTTGCTTTCCCAACTCCAGGTTGCCATGAATCCTTGAAGCGGCAAGAAGAGCCCCCCACACTGTGGCATTAGGCTCGAAAGGCATTCGATTCAGAAGCTCCATTGCTTCATCCAGCTTACCTGAACGACCAAGAAGATCAACCATACATGAATAATGCTCTTGTGTAGGTTCAACATTAAATGTTTCTCGCATTGATTCAAAATACCAAGTAGCCTCTTGGACAAGTCCAGCATGATTACATGCAGACATGACACTAACCAAAGTTATATGATTGGGACAAATACCATCTTTCAGCATTTGATCAAAAAAATCAAGAGCCTTAACTCCATGCCCATGTTGCGCCAATCCAGCAATCATAGCAGACCATGAAACAATCCCCCTCTCTGGGATCTCAAGGAAAGCAAGGTTTGCATTCTCAATGCATCCGCACTTTGCATACATATTGACTAGAGCATTTCCAGAAAACATATCCAAATTAAATCCCAGTTTCACAACATGGGTGTGCACTTGTTTTCCTTGTTCAAATGCAGATAAATAAGCACATGCATTGAGGAGGGCACTGCATATGAATCGATCTGGCTTCAGACCTTCAAGTAACATTGAAGGAAATAGCTTCAATGCTTCTTCACCTTGTCCGCAGTGTGTGTAACCCGTCATCATGGAAGTGAAGGACGCCACATCTTTATGTGCACAATTCTCAAAAACTTGCCTAGCATCTTCTGTCAAACCACATTTTCCATAGGCATCAATAAGACCATTTGTAACGTAAGTGTCATCCTGCAATCCAGATTCAAGAACATGCACATGAATCTGTTCACAAATTAATTTGTCCTGTAGGCTAGCAACAGCATTGAGTAAGGTAAGCAGAGTGGTCTCGTTCCAATTGAGTCCCTCCTTCCGCATCACAGAGGCTAGAGACAGAGCTTCCTTCTCCCTTTCATTCTGCAGGTAGCCTCCAATCAATGCGTTCCATGTGACCAAATCATGCTCTGGCATGCAATTGAACACATCTTTCGCATCCTCAAGAGATTCACACTTTGAGTAAATATCAATAAGGCCAACATCCACTACAATATCAGACATCAAACCCATCTTGATCACATGGGAATGAATCTGCTTCCCTAATTTCAGCAACCCCAAGTTAGAAGAAGCCTTGAGTATGCTGGACCAAGTGAATATATTTGGTAACACTCCTAACCCCTGCATTTCTTCTAAGAGGTCTAAAGCTTCCTTGTGTAAGCCATGAGAAACAAAACCAGCAATGCAAGCGTTCCATGATATGATATCTGGCTGTAGTATCCCATCAAAAACTTGTAATGCATCCTGAAGATTACCAAGTTTTGCATACATATCAACCAGTGCATTAGCTGAAAAGATATCAAGATCATATCCCAATCTAATCAAATAACCATGAATTTTCTTTCCTTGATCCAAATCCCCACATGCAGTACAAGCATTCAGCAAATTGGACAAACTAAATTGATCAGGCTTAACATCACTAGCAATCATGTTATCGAACAAAAAGATCGCTTGCTCACTACAATCATTTCTGACATAAGAAGAAAGCAGAGCATTCCATGACACCACATTCCTTTCATTCATTCCATCAAACAAGCGTTGTGCTTCCAAAAGCATCCCACACTTTGCATACATGACAACCAAGGTGTTGGCCACAAACACATCACACTGAAAGCCAGTAACAACTATAACACCATGGATCTGCATTCCCTGACCCAAAGCTGTGACATTGGAGCATGCTTTGAGCACACTTGGAAATGTGTACTCGTTAGATTTCATACCCAGATTATGCATCCTTGCAAACGCTGAAATTGCATAATTTTCAAATCCATTTTGAGCATAGCCAGTGATAAGTGCAGTCCAAGACACCATATCCGGATCACGCATTTCTACAAACACTCGATGGGCATCTCCAAAGCTACCGAATTTGAAGTAAACATTGATTAAATGATTACTCAACGTGTTGTTCTCAGCCGATCCTGATTTTATGATATGGGCATGGATCTGGGTGCAACCATATTTGCATCTGCAACTGCTGCATTCAAGCAAGAGCTTAGAGTAAGCATTCGGTGTGGGAACCAAATTTCCTTGGCTCATCAAATTCAATATGGCCCTGGTTTCCTCTAAACCAGATTTACTGAAGTTTTGAACGAACCTAGCGTAAACAAATAGCGGGTAGTGTTTCGAAACGAGTTTCAAGGGTGAATGAACCCTCCTGAAGAGTCCCATGCACATAACCAACCCATGCAAGCGAAGATCGCGAATCGATCTTAAATACCCGAAACTGAAAGCTGCTGGACAACGGGCGACGTCACGGTTACTGGCACAGAGGAACAACGTTGGGAGTGGTTCGTTTGTACTGAACCCGAACCCGATCCGGATCCACGATAGGTGGCAAGAGACATGGCCGGTTTCAAACCATCCGACAGTTCCGACCGAAACAGAACTCGGCTAAGAACGGGCTGGAGCCAGAATCAGTGAAATCAGACTCAGAACGAGATCTGGAACCCTAAAGATTCAACCAAATATACTTTTGCTGGTGGAAAAAAGAGAGCTGCTCGAATTGGGTAGGAAATGAGAAATTGGGTGAGAGAAATGTTCGAGAAAACATAATTTTGGTATTGTTAGAAAAGATGTGTGGATAGTAAAATGGGTGTACATATATAATAATGTTTATTTATAACATTTTTAATAAACATGTGATGTAGACATGTGACTTGATTTGCACGAACAATCCAAACCATTGAAGAGTCTTAAATGAAACTCAATCCAACAACTCCTGTCACCTCTCTCTCTCTCTCTCTCTCTTTATATATATATCAACAGATATGAAAGAATACTCGTATTAAACAAGAACTAAGTACACCCAAAATAGGGAAACTTATACTTCCCAAAGCATATACATGTCCTCTACCACTTGGATCTCCCTCTATACGACAACGAGTTTAGACACCAAAGAATTTCTCTAAACACATAAAACCCCGGAGAATTCCCAACACATTAAGGAAATCTCCTTCGTGCGTTGAAGGTAGCAGTAGCCTTCATAATGTGCATTTATCCACAGAACTACCACTTCCACTCCGGCACCTTGCACCCCAGAAAACAAAGGCCCTCCCTTCCATGGTCCACCGTCCCCACTCATCTAGGCGATATATTTCTTTTAAGCCGGCTGAACGTGGCTCCCTCTCTATCACCAAATCTATACCTTCTTTTCATTTATTTATTCCTTTAATTAAGGCTTTACACATGCCTATATCATAGGCCCTTAGACCACTCACTTTATATATATATAAAGAGAAAGATAATATATTAATATTTATCTTATATATATAAAAAGGGGAAAGAATTTCCTACATGATTGACGTGAGAAAGAGATGCTAAAGATTGATTCATTTTTACCAACCGAAA
This sequence comes from Brasenia schreberi, assembly GCA_036023115.1. Taxonomy (NCBI): domain Eukaryota; kingdom Viridiplantae; phylum Streptophyta; class Magnoliopsida; order Nymphaeales; family Cabombaceae; genus Brasenia; species Brasenia schreberi. The sequence goes on along the minus strand of JAYKKT010000090.1, from coordinate 28,350,539 downwards.
CGTTGCATGAGACCAATCTCAACTACAATGTGACTAAACCAATGTGAAAGGAGTCTATTTTTCCAACAGTGGGTGAAGACTAGACTTTCAGCCTACAGTTCTAGCATTTAGTGTCACTGCCACGTATCAAACAAAATACTGGGTGCCCATTTTCATTTCCTTTTGACAAAATATTTCTTAAATAAAATATGAATATCCTTTATAACAAATTCATAAATACATGTTTTCCATACTTTTTTAGGGTTCTTTGATCTCACTGGGCATGCATGCAAGCTTTATAAGGGTAGTTTCGTTCTCAACCCATGTTTGGTGAGTTCTCAACCCACCCCAACCGGGGTGTGGCAGATTGGATATCCACGCCCCAAGTGAATATTGGCATCCCTGCTTATATATATAATCCGCATTTCTTAAATCTATTGATTGGTCAAGGTGGAGTCAAATTCAACTTGCCAAATTTAGGAGAAGCAGATTTGGGGTTGCTCGTTCAGGTTCGCGTTCGTGTAAATTTTGTTTTTTCTCGGGAACATGTGAACCAGAGAAAGAGATGATCTTTTTTCTTGTTACTTTAGGTGGACACAAACATGCATGAACTTTTCTGGGTCGTGTTTCTTTTTGGTTTTTTATTGGGTATCTGAAGTATTGGAAGGAAACAATAAAGGATGATCTAGCTTATATTCAGTTAATTGTTAACATCATGCATGATCAAACTTTATAAAAGCAAACAATTCATATAGCTCTAGTATGAGAAAAGTCTTAAATGTTGTTATTGTTGTTGTATATAGTGCTTAAACTCAGTTAGATCTTTTGCCCTGGATTTTCTATTGATTAATCTGACTCGTCATACTTAATGATTTGATTAGCTAATTGGAGATTGTGTACTGATTTTTATTCAAGTTTGAATCCAACTCCAGATCCAATTCCAAATCCAAATCCGTTGAAGTTGGATTTTAGAAATGCTGAGGTTTAATAACATTACCTGCCCTAGTAACTCGTCTTATCCATAAAAGTTCAAAAGTGAATCCAAGAAAGATGATCGGATCGGGCCTCCGATTTATTTCGATCCATTTTTTGAAGGACAGAAATACTTGTGTCGTTCACCATTAAGATGAACGTGGCCGGAACTGTAACTGGTGTTGGCCCCAGTTACGATTCCAGTTCTAGACTCCGGGATAACTGAAACCAGTAATTTGGAGCTGGTGGTTCCAGTTTACCCGAAACCGGTCATGTGTAGGTGACGACTTTAGAACTGACCCCACGTGAAAAGTTTGGATCGTGGTTGGTCGGGGTTCAGGCACCTGGGATCGGTTCTGGGTCAACCTGCCGAGACACGGCGAAACATTGGGTTGTCTGAGTAGAACCGACCCGACCCAAGGGGTGTGCATGTGCGCGTGTGCATGTGCGCGTGTGCCTGTGTTTTCTCATAGGAAGCTGTATAGGACTGGAACCGTTGAACCGGTAGTAGCATCATAAAGTTGGACTTAGAGATCTATTTCTGGGGCAGGTCCGACCCATTAACACCCCATGGATATTGGGTGTCAATATCAAGCATTTTGGTTCATAAATCCAAAAAATGAAAAGATAAAAAAAGACCGATTGAAAGGGGAATTTGTCGATTTATCAATCTTTGGTTTTAGTTTTTTATTTTCTTTAGTTGTTTTGATTGAAATTGAAAATAAAAAACTAAGGTATTCCAACAGGTCTCTTCCGTCGACATGGCTTTTTATTTTCATTTTTCCCCCTATGTTTCTTGTTTCTCTTTTTCTTCTTTTCTTCTTGATTTTTGTAGTTGTTGTTTTTGTATTATTAATTTGTGTCTCTTCTTCTTATTGATTTTGTTTTTAGTTTTATTTTTTATTGTTTTTATTTTTTTCTTCATTGTTCTAACTTTTTTCAATGAAATTTGTAAGAATATGCATTGAGCTTTGAAGAAGACAATAATGCTAAGTAAAACCTCCACGGTCGGAGCAAAAAATCCGATCAAATATACTTTACTGAAATTGGATGGGAGATGAGAGATTGGGTGAGAGAGAAGAGTTGCTCAAATTGGGTGGGAGAGGAGAGAAATGTTGGGATGAAATACGAGGAAAGAGTATTTATATAGAGGATAATTTTAGTATTTACGAAAATTGGAGTGTGTGGATATTAAAAAGGGTGTGCATATAGTAATGCCCATAAAATATACTGCGAGTAGATTGTTCAGGTCGAGTTACATAAAACCTCGCATCCAAATACAAATCCAATTGTGCATCATCTGATTAAGTTGGATTGAGTTTTGTTATGATCAGAACCAACCTCAAGCTTGGCATCCCTATGAGATATCCATTATATAACATTTTTCTTGGTACAACGCGGAAGAACGAAGTCAGATGCACACCCAGAGCACCAAACTTATGACATTGCACTTATGAGTCGAACCTTTAGCCAGGTGAGCTATTTATTTCTCGTTGTGCTCCTAAATATAGAATTAAAACATACGAGATGCAAAAGAATAAGGAAGATAAACAACAAAATCAAATAATACTGTTTTTTATATATTTCAAATAGTGTCATCCCGGATCGGTTTCGGACCTTCTAATGTGGTTTTAAATCTAAATACCCACTGGATCTAGGCATTTTTTTAGGGTGAGGCGAATAGAAGGTGGTCCAACTATGTATAATAGCTCACATATATAGCTTTTCATCTTTTAAATTTCCGGCTTGGGCGCCTGCCCATCCCGGACCCGATGTGGATCCTTCTCTACAAAAGGGCCATAACAGTCAAGGGTTCGATACCCGTGTGTGCCTCTGATAGAAGTCTGCCCAACACTGCATTTTTATAAGAAAATCTTGAACTGCCCTGTAGAAAGAATATCATGAGATGCACATTTGCTCCCTGCTGTGGAGAGATTAAGGTGAGAGAAGGTCCCTCTCTCGCCGTCGTCTTGGATTCTCAGAAGATTTGAGAATCCGATTCACTGGAAAGTTGATGAATACAACATATTTGCTAGTCCGATGTGATTCATGTTTACGTTCTGTTCAGTACCTTATTCGAACTGAGCTTAAAGTGGACTCCAGTTGCTAAGTTAAAACTCAAGGTTTTAATATAAATTTTTCATTAAAAAATGTAAATATTCAGAATTTTAAGTCACAACAGTAGATTATTATTGACTATTTGACTAATGTATACACATCCAAGAAGTCGGGTTAAGATATTTTTAGAATATATAAATATTAAATATAAAGTTATGCTTTATCGAGTCAATATGAACATAAAGTTTTGGTGTACAGCTTGCTTCGCTTTATATGAGACAGCTTGTATCCAAACTTAGGCAACCTATGATTAGCTCAATATGCTTCCCAGCCATAACCGGGTACCTTTTTAAGGCTAATTATTTTCTGGAAAGATATTTTATTTTATAACTATTTTTTATTTTATAACTATTTCAATGAAAAAAATATATTCTACGGAAAGCGAACTGTCGGGTACCGAATCGCCTCACTAGTTGAAGCTCGTGCAGTAAAAAACAGGTTTTTTTTACTTCATTATAAGGCCCATCTGTGGAACAGGAACTCAATCCCAGGCTTGCAATCAAACACCCCGTCGGCTCGCATCTGGATTTCGCCTCCCCATTGTACCCAAAAAAAAAATTCGGCGAGGGAAGGAAAATATTGTAATTCTAGAGTCCATAATGGCTTAAATTTGATATTAAGTATGTTTGATTCAAAATCAAATTTAAGTACATTACCGTCCGATCATAATTAGAAGAACAACCATTAAAGAATTTGGCATCTAGATGGAACCCAGTATCAGGACCCACATAAGAGTCCAGTAACAGGTTGGACATGGGCAACTACATGATTGAATTAGCCTTAAGTTGAATATATCCTTAGTAAGCCTAAATGAAAGCTCGACACTGAGTGGCAAATCAAACACCTCAGACGTGATCAGATCAAACCCTGGACTGGGTTTGGATCGTGGCCACTAGACCTGGTGGGATCAACCATTTTCAGGTCCAACTAGCAAAGAGAAAAACGTGGGTATGGGTCCTACCAAACAAGGTATGGCAGCTTGGATCCCGTCTGATCCAAATAAGCGTGTGGCTGTCACCAGGGTCCATGCCATGCAACAAGACATAGGTGGATCCTGATTGTCAATGCAGAAATGGATCTGGATATGGGTATGAAATTCAGTCTTTCACCTAGAGTTATCAATGGTTCGGATTCATCTAGTTTTTAGTCAAGTTACGTAAAGAACTGAAACCAATCAACGATTGGACTTGAATTTGGATTGGACTCTTTCATATTAAGGTCTGATTTTCTACTTGGCATGTTTAGTGGTATATGGTTATGGTCCCGTCCCAAAAAAAATCATGCCTTCATCATTATTTTACTTGTGAGAATCCAATCCGGATACAATTATTTCCTCGAGCTTGGCCGCATCTGTTTTGATGCTCGCCAGAATCTTGCCAACCCATCACCAAGAAAAATTGATGCGCATTGTTCAATGATCAAAATAAGACCACCAATAGTTGGTTTGAATTATTATGATGATCTCATGATCATTTTTTCTGTGATCATGCTGACACAAAGTATTGAGCATATGGAGCACTATTTAATTTGCTTTGTGCCTTCTATAAACTTAATCTCTCTCTCTCTCTCTCTCTCTCTCTCTCTCTCTCTCTCTCTCTCTCTCTCTCTCTCTCTCTCTCTCTCTCAACTTAATTTTCTTTTTATGAAAGGGCTCTCATTTTACTAGATATGCATTTCTATAATTTAACCCAATAATCACAAGTTGTGTTTGAGAAGACTTCTTTCCTGTATCAGACCAACACACCTTTGTTATATATATATATATATATATATATATATATATATATATATATATATATATTCAATTAAAATATGAATTTACTAATTAATATATGAAATATTAAATAAATAGAACACAGAAAAAACACAGCATGAATACCTTACTCTTAATTTAATCCAACCACGAACCTCCATTGAAATGCACATGCAATCTAATCATTAATTTTATAATACCCGAGGTTTCTCTTCCTCACGTAAACAAAGTTGTAACTTATATCATTTTAATTTAATCCACCTTCCTCAAGTAAAATTTTTTAATGAGAAAATTTAAAAAATACTACTTTATTTTCGGCAATGCAATGCCTCACCCTATGAAACACAAATAAAATTTTTAAAAATAAGCTCTATAACCACCGAAACTAAAAGGAAGCCTTTTCCCTAACTGAGTGGGTTCAACTATGTGCATTCTTAACTGTGTTGGTGCGTCCAGACTTCTGTGTCAAGACAGACCTTCGATCCAGTGATTTTATTTGTTAGAGTTTCCTCGAGAAGGTTCACTACTTCATTAATTGTACATATCAATTGTATTTGGTAGGGATCTTCCTAACTCCGTCTTGATAATTTATGAAAAAACAGTACCCGGATTCTTAGTTGTCATTGTGCTTGAGCTCATGCCGTAGGAGCATTGAATTCCGTGAAAGTAATATATTAGTTGAGGGAAAACTCAATCCTGGAACGCTCGACACATGCATACTAATGCCCATCATTTAGTTTTTGATATACGAGTGTTATTTACAAAGTTTTAAAAGTATTTAAAAAATATAAAAGACAGTTTTATTATATTATTATAATTTAAAAGTAAAAAGTGAGCATGAGTATATACGTACTATAGGTTGCATGATCCAATCAGTTCATTTTCTTAAAATTGCTACTCAATGTAGCACTACTTAACATGCAATCAATCAAGCAAATACACTAATAAACTTTATATTTTATCTTTATCTTCTCTCCATCACTGCATATGAAGGACCACGAGTTTATCTATGCGGTTGTATCACGAGTCAATATTTTATCGTCGTGTATCGAACTGTCACACCAACGTAAACACGAACGTTTTAAGTTGCGTCTGTGGCGTGTTATATTGGCATCAATTTTGTGTTATGGGTTGTTTTCATATCATCTCATGCCCTATTCGTATAAAAAACAGTTCAACCCGAAAAGGAGCCATTTTCTGATGTTGCTTTGGGTGGACATAGACACCGACTTTTATGATCGTGTTCACGTCGTGTGTTATATTGGCAGTCAAATGCATATTTGGGAGAAGAAGAAGGATCCAAAACCTAAATCCAAGAGCCGGTAACATGGAAATTTGCCCAAAAAAGTCAGTATTTAACTAATTATTAAATCCTTACATGCATAACATTAGTAGCACTAAGTCGCAGTAGTTGGCAGATAGGAGACCATGAATTATTTCATGGAAATGAGTTGAAAATGGAGGATTTATAACTTTGCATGCACAACATGCAGGTAGGGGGATTTAAATACTTAAGGGAGTCAACAATACCATCTGTAAGAGCTACCATAATTCCTAGAAACCCTCATATATATATATATGAAAACCGGATCTTGTCCACCTCTAGCATACTCACCCGTAGCTTTTTGATGGCATGAGTATAATTTAAAAATAAGGATTTAAAAAAAATGAAAGACAATGTTATTACACCCATATCTCCAAAAAGCAATTGTCAGATATGAGACATGAGTGAGCGGTATCGGTAGTGGGTAGGATCCGATCTCTCTCTCTCTCTCTATATATATATATATATATATGTATGTATGTATGTATGTATATCTATATATGCATGTTAAACTCAAGCAACTATATCTAGACATGACCGGTCCATATACGAAACCATTGGTTCTGGTTTGCCTTAGAACCATGAACTGTAACTGAATAGGGCTCTAACTGGTTCTAGTTTCATGTGAGGGTGAACCAAAACCGAACCAGAGGGAAGTGGATGGCCTAGTTCAGTTGCGGTTCTGAGTCTGCTTAGGTGGATTTGGTTTCGTACCCAGTTCAAAACGCCGGCTGGTACCAGACCGGGTATATCTACCTACATGTATTGCGCTCAGTTATCCGATAGTATCATTAAATTAGTTTTCTTCTAAATATAGTATTCTACAATGTTGTAAACTATATATTTCGCAATTATTTAGTTAGTATCCTATATGATATGTTTTCCAATACGATATTTATAACAACAATTCTTAGTGAATCTCTCTTAATTATTTTAAAAAGATTTTAAGAATCATTACAGCATAAATCCAGAAAAGGATCTTAATAATACTTGGCTTGGCCGTGATTAAAATGTTAGACGTGAATTAGTGCTTTTCCTCTAACAATCTTAGTAGCTTGCACGGACAGAGTGTGCCCGGTTGACCGGCTTGTCCACAGCTTGGATTAAGATCAAGATCCAAATCCAATCAGCTGGGAATTCGCTGTAGCTGTAGTATGATTTGATATTCTTGGATAAAGATTATGGCATTCTGCATCGAATCAAATCCAAATCCAAGATTCATCTTTTGATTAGGGCAACCATAATCCATGTGAAACATATCCAACTATTGCAATCGCTTAGGATACCTTCTTCTAGCTTCTAGAATCTACGGCCTATATCTTATTTCAAAATGTCTCTTACTAACTTAATTGGAATAAAATAATTAGTAAATCCGTTGCGCCGAAAAATGGTAATCGTTTGGGATTATGAACTTATAATCAGGGATTTGAGTCCATCATCAAATCATTAGTTGTTCATTCTCATTATATTATGAGAAGGGATGGTTCGAACGTATTGCCCAATTAAGGATCCCCGAATTTCATTTAGGATTAGGAAGAGAAGAGGCATAATTGAACCTGTTTTTTTACTGGCCTTAGCTGATGATTTGGTCTCCCAAGTCCATCTGATTCCGGATTTGAATACGGACTTTATTGAATTGGATAAAGAAAAGTCTGGATCCGATCTACTGGATTAAGTGTGAAACCGAATTGGGCCATTAGATAGAGCCTGACTTAGATCCAGACCCAAACACACAGTTGACTTAACTAAGATAAACCATATATGAAGAATCAAGTATATATTCATTTAGGCTTTTATTCAAAGATCTGACAAATATCTGTCTGATGAATATGGGATCTTACTATCATGTAAAATCTGGATCGAGTTTGGCCCCCTTCTACCACATCCCAATCCAACAGCGACTCTGTGTAAGCTTATATCTAGTTTGTTTGGATTCAAAAATGGCCATATTTGACCAAGGTGCAAACCCTTTACACTCCTACCTTCGGAAGGAACTTTCGTCTAAATCCGTGAAACGTCCCTGAGATCCGATCCACACCACATGCATGGGTCGATGACAGCATCACTCACTGTATCCTGGATGGATTTGGACTGCATGTGATCCAAATTCAAACTAGCGTAGACAATTAAATGAAGGCCCAAGTGATTAAGCATGAATCTCATGTGATCCAAATCTAACTAAAGCAAATAATGGAATGACGGCCCAAGTAGCGTGTAGATGCTTCATGTAGGGGTGGTAATTTCGGGTTTCAGGTCGTCTTCGTCTCATGTCATTCTTTTGGACGGACAAAAACATGGGCTTTTCGTGTTATGCTCGTGTCAAGTGCTCCTTTGGTCCTCGATATGACCAGCAATCTCATGTTTCATGTCATGAGATTTCGTGTTCGTAATTAAATATTGACACAGTAAGATTTTTTTCATGGTGGCATGGTCATATCAGGTTTTTTCGTGTTGTGTGTGATTGGCAAGTCTAGAAGAAAAGTGACTTGAATAGTTGCTTTGCGCAAAATGGACAAAACGTCATTTTCTTCTCTCAACGTCTGCTTGTAGAAGACGGACCCTTAGCTGTAAATTTTCCATGACTTTTAGCATTCTTTTGTGAAAAGCCAATCCGTTGGGTGGGTATTCGAAAATTTCTCGAAAATGAAGGGGTGTAAACGGAGGTTGGTAATGGCGTTTCTGTAATAATTCTGAAAACAAGGGCGTGTTGAGTAGTGAGGTTGGGGTGTACGAAACGACTCCAGAGCTGAGGACAGCGAAGCCATGTGTGGGGTTTAGGTGGAAGGTGGGGCCAAGGAGGACGGACATCTGGTCATCAGTCTGCGGGCCCCACAAAGGAGCAAAGGCCACCCAAGAATGATGCGAGAGACAGCTGCCACCGTTTGACCAGAGCCCCACCCTAACCCTACCACCTTCGGCAAATTACTCCGTAGCCACTACCTCTCGATGTCACCCAAATATCCCCAACTTTAAGTATAAAAGAGTTGAAATGCACGACGTACGACACGAAAACTGGCTACCAACACGACTGTTTCTATGCAAGGTACACAAAAATTAATGTGGTTGTGTTATCGTTGGCTAATACATAAAATGATGTAAATACTACCCCGAACACAAAATTGCTGGCGATACAAAACTTGACACGGATCATACTCGAAAATCACCTAAAGCAACACGGAAAAGATTGCCACCTAAATCAACACGAAAATCGCCTTCAAGTTGACATGTTTTCGGCAGAAACATGACACGATCAAACAAAATCCAAGTACAAGATTGCCACCCCTACAGCAAGCGAAGACAGTTTGGATTTGGTTCGGATCGACAGTGACTCGTCAAGTCCGATAGAATAGGTTCACTACAGATTTTGAGCTGAGCCTGATGAATCGGATTTGGATATGGATATATCCATTTCATCTAACATCCAATTATCTATGTTATTGGTGTTGCTATATATACGAACAAACATGCAACCTGGGCTGATGATTTTGGACATGAAAAGCTGGGACCGACATTACCCAAAAGGTTCTTTGTGCACTAACAGACACGCAAGAAAGAACAGGTCGTATTCAGGTTGACCTGTGCTTTGATGAGTGCACTAAATGTCATGACAACATACACGAAACACGAAGATTACTCGCGATTTCAGTAGTATCATGAAAATCCAACACAAACATGACCTGAAACGGTTGTGATTGTTCACTTCAAAGTACAATTAAAAGTAGCACGTATGCTAGTATAAATTAATGTATTTTTCTTGCAATTGTTCGGACCGTCATGAAAGTCATTTTCAATATCGTTAGAATTATCGAAGACCCCCGAAAGAAAAATGCGTCAAAAAAACGGATCGAAAAAAATTTAAAAACCTTAAAATTACTTTAGAAACCGTAAAAAAGAATCAACCAATTGAAACCGTTGAAAATAATCTATTTTCGATGGTTCTAGTAACCATAAGAAATGTACCATCAAACGGTAAAAAAAAAAATTTCGAATGTCCTCGAAAATGTCAACCATCGAAAAATATTTGTAAAAATCATCAATAATACCCTATTGTTTCATACAAAAACTCATTTGTGAGAGTTAAACAGCTGAAAATACTTATTGAAAAATCAACAGAAATAATCTACCACTTACTTTCGGTGGTTTTCATGTATCAAATAATTCAAATTTTCATATACATTTTAAAATAAAATTCGATCACATATTTGATTTGACATCACTTTTATACTTTCATGATATGACAGCACAAACACGAAACGAAATAGGATGTTGCTATCTCATGGCCTTCATGTACATGTAAGCGAAGCTTTTCACGTAATGCGTGTTTGGAGTATTCATTCGATAATCTAAACGTTTTTATATTGCTTCCTCAAGAATCCTATTTATGGACACACACCCCGATAACAACACGTACTATTCTAAATGAACAGGGAAACTATTGCGATTCTTTACAAAACAAAGAACAAAAATTGAGTGCAAATTATCAACAATAATAACAAGTTCTATAAAGTTCTTTTCTTCTTTTGGTGTATGATAAAGATATATGCCAAGGTTTGGTTAATTCAAGTGATTTGGCACTTGTTCCCCATTAAGCAAGGTAATTAATTCGAGTCTTGTTAAAAACAAAATTGAGAGAGCTTTACCCTATAATGAGTCAACCCGGCTCGAACCGGATTAGTTAAAAAAGATCTATGCCTGCAGCATTTTAGTTAAGGCAATGTTGTAAATACTACACGAAAGAATACAACATTGATGTATATTAGTGCACATATATCTGTTCCATTTTGGGGCCTAGAGTGTATGAATTGGCATAAATAAGATAATTTCAAATCTAATTCAACAACTAGATCATGGATTCTTTGTTTTCAATATAAGATAGATCATTCTTTATTTTTTCCTTCTAACACTTTGTGATCTTTCTCTTTCTTTTTTTAATATTTTGACAATCTAATTTTTTATACTTTTTTTATATAGCTTTCTTTGATCACCTTTCTACATGTTTAAACAATATTAAACTATTTCTTCTTATTTTATCATCTATTGATGCTACTCTCAATTTGTTTCTAATAACCTAAAGATATATACGGTTTTTCTTTGTGTGACCACTCATCCATCTCAATATTTTCATTTATGTCACAAACATCTTTCATACAATGATTAACTACCAATACTAAGAACCATAAATAGAATTCATAAAAATAATGTCCATTGGATTGATTTGGGCCTAGGATATTTATACATATGTATACAATTATTGCATAGTTTTCTAAGAGAACTATATTTTACATAAATCACATGGTAAAATCTTGATCATTACTTGACTGACAAGTTAATTAATTTGTTGGAGAATAAACAATCTTGATGTATTACTTTGATCATTAGTTGGATCAAAGAAAGATCATTACTTTATTGAGCTGAATGAGATATTCTTTTTCTCTATTATAAAAAACAAATGTTAAACTTGCAAGAGTAACTGGTTTATATGTAATTATGGCGATGGCATTTGAGTCTTTTTAACTAAAGACTACGCCCTCTGGTAAGAAGAACTGCCGGACACGATTCAGCTGGATGAAGGCTGGTGATGGCACTCTTGAAATAAACCGGAGCCTTTGGGCATTTTATTAACCTTTCATTCTATAATTTCCGGTCCCTTCAAACGCTCGACCAAAGGGCCGGCCCGGTTGACAGTTGGGTAACAGCACCTCCTCCTTCGAATCCAACCTCAAACATCTCTCTGCCTCTCTCTCTTAGCGGTATGAAAATTATTGCTTAGTTTTTTAAGAGAGTTATATTTTAAATAATTTTTTGGTGACGAAGGGCTCGTTTGGTCTTTAAATTGTGTTGATTGTTTTCCTGCCTTTCTCTTGTTTGTAGATTCTTGGTGTTTATAGTTCACAGTTCTTTGGGTTCCGAGTTTGAGACAGGAGCAAATATGAGTTTTTGGAAGGAAAAGGTTGTACCAAAGTTCAAGAAGTACTTTGACAAGCCCAGCAAGAAGAAGGCTGGAGCAGAAGCTAGCAAGGCCTTTGATGAATCCAAGGTGAGCTTCCTTCCTTCTGTTCAATTATTTTTCTTATTTGAGATTGAATTCCACTGAGAATATCTGCTATTGAAAGTATTCAATCATTTGCTGGTCACCAAAAAGTAGATCTCTGTGTGTGTATGCCAATCTTCGTATATGTCATTCTATGGTTTCCAGTCTGCTTCTTATTTGATGGTGATGGTCCTTCACACATACCTTCTCCCTCTACAGTGATATTGATGAGGGGGTGAGATATGAAACAACCATTGTTAACTTTGGTTTGTGGGTGTAGGTGGAATTCGATGAGGAATTTGAGAAGAAGAAGGATGACTTAAAACCAAAAGTTCTCGAAATATATGATGCTTCATCAGTTGAGATCAAGGTAATTGAACATGCATGATATATATATATATATATATATATATATATATATATATATATATATATAATGCAAATTAGGTGATAGAATTTTGAAGTGGTATAAGATAACTCTTGCAGACACTTGTTGCGGAGCGTAAACCGGAAAAGCTAAAGAAGCACTCTGCGCTTGTTCAGAAGTTCCTCGATGAATTAGTGAAAATCGGTAAGTAAACATTTTTGACAGATTAGATAATCCTTTTCCTAAGCTTTCTGTCGTGTTGGTGTATCGTTAGCACCGTCAACCACTGCTACATAAGCTTTCTGCCTTGCAGCACACACGATAAAATATATATATAGGGGGGGAGAGAGAGGGCACTGAATCTGGAACGAGGACGTCATTCATTCTGACCCGTTTTAGATATTGGGCGACGGACACTCTGTATTTGAGTTTTCCATCTGGAAATGTGATCTTGCTAGTTAACGAAGAGTTGCTCATCGTTTACCTGGTTAAGACTTAAGTAATTTCAACTCTTACAAAAGAATCCTCTCACAACTATACGCATCTTTAAAATATTGTTTAGTAGGTAAACGTAGAATCATGAGTGGGGGCTTTATAAAGCAAAAAATGTGAAGAAATCACTGTTCATCAATTATTCAATTATATCGCAAAGTTTGTCTGAATAATATAACCTTGACTATACGTTTTATATACATATATATATACATACATACATATATATACATACATACATATACATATATATACATACATACATACATATATATATATACATACATACATATATATATATATATATATATATATATACATACATATATATATACATACATATATATATACATACATATATATATACATACATATATATATACATACATACATATATATATATACATACATACATATATATACATACATACATATATATATACATACATATATATATATATACATACATACATATATATACATACATACATATATATATATATACATATATATATATATGCGTAGCATCATTCTCAAAATTAAGCATCGACCATTTTCACCGTATACAATGATTTCTACTGTTTTTAAGGAATTTTATTTTAAACAAAAGAAGACCATTAAAATCATATTTAGTGTTGTTTGTGCAAAAATAACATTGCCATTGCTTTGGAGTCATCATTGCTAATTTTAATTTTATCAACTACATATAAAATTTTAAGTAGTTGATAAATGCTTTTAGATTCAATAGTTTGTAGGGGTTTCTTGTCCTCAAATGAATAATCATAATTATTATCAATAACTAAAATCAGCAATGATGAAAATAATGTGGTAACAATGGTATGGACAATTGTTTTGAGCAGAATTTCCGGGATCAAAGCAAGCATCGGAGGCATCAGCAAAGCATGGACCAACGTACGTCTCAACCACAGTCTTCTACGTGTTTGAGAAGGTTGCCATCTTCGTTCCTGTGGAAGAGAAAGTAGAAGAAAAACCGGCTGAGCCAGCAGTAGATGCCAAAGAACCAGAGGCAACTCCACCACCGCCATCGGAGGTTAAAGAACGTGCGACCACCAGTGAGGGAGTGTCAGAGCCAGAGAAAGCTGTTCCCGCCACCGAAGTGGAAGTCGCAAAAGTCGAAGCCACCACAGTTGTTGAAGAAGTAAAGAAAGAAGAAGTTGTTGCGCCGAAGTAGGAAGTGGCACCAGCGTCTACGGAGCTGGCGATACATGAATTGGTTAAAGGGCAGATCCCGGTTCCTGTCCCTGTCCGATCGGTTTGGAATACCAAAGTGGGTTCTTCTTCTTGTTTGTAAAATAAGCGTCGAATTGCGTCCGTCTGTCTCTATAATTTCTGTTCATCGTTTGTTTTATATTTACCTTACTATTTATCATTCTTTGGAGGTGGTTTTGTCGATGGTTATAAGCTCTCTTTCGTGAAGTTGTATTTATGCGTTTTGGAATCTTATCCTGTAAAACTCGAGGGTGAAAGTCTGAACATGATGGATGCTCTCTCTCTCTCTCTCTCTCTCTCTCTCTCTCTCTCTCTCTCTCTCTCTCTCTCTCTCTCTCTCTCTCAATGGAACAGGCTGTAATGTTTTCAGCAAATTCTAGGTTCACACAAAAACTAAATTTAATGCATGACGAAAGCAAATAATTGATATCGAACATAGCTTTCGCAAATTGATTTCATTGCTGTTTATATATTATCTATGGTTATCACCATAGCATACGGTGATGTGCGGATATATATAGTTTAGATTTAAAGAACCACCAGAATAGAAAACCACAAGAACACATTACAATCATAATCATCTGATTTATCTGATTTTTTAGATGAAGGATTGAGGTGATAAAACATACAGTATAAATACAACCTCTTTTGTTCAAACGGTGGAGATAATCGGTTTCATGTGGGTCTCTATTTTCATGAGTTTCTTAAATTTAGATTCTCTTTATATATATATATATTATATATATATATATATATATATATATATATATATATATATATATATATATATATATATATATATATATATATATATAGAGAGAGAGAGAGAGAGAGAGAGGTACAAACACAATACTGAATAATATCCAACAAAGCAAAAAAAAAAAAACACTGAGCTGCTGCAATTTCAATATCAATGCAAAACCCAGAATCATAATGACCTAAAAAATCATCATTCGTATGCAAGAAACAAGAGAAAAACTGCGTTGTTGATCTATTTTAAGTTCAATCATCGGAAGACACGACCTGAAAACGAAACCCCTGTCCCTACTGGACTCTCCTTAACAAAGTGAGGGTAGAAATCTCATTTTGGCTCGGTTGGAACTTATAAGGCGATTTGGTATGTTAATAGGAATTATAAAATAAACGCTGTTAATTAAAAATGTGTTCCTAAAGCAGTTGAAAAGCATTATCAGTTCATATCAAAAGCAAAGAAAATAAATAGAAAAAAATCAAATTTCTTGTCGAGTTTGATGAAAAGCATGGTGTCTGCATAACATGCATGGATACTTGAAGGATATTTTTGAAAGTATCGAATGTTATTGGACACAAAAGTGTTTACAAATTTCATCCCACCGCCCCCTCTCTTCCCCCAATACATACATACATATAATATATATATATATATATATATATATATATATATATATATATATATATATATATATATATATATATATTATATGTGTACATTTCTGAGAGAGAGAGAATTATTGAGGAAGGGTCCACAGGATGGTTATCCACCACATGGGTCTCTGTTTGTTACTTGCACGCAAGTAATGAAAGTGTGACATCTGAAAGATATATATGTATACATATATATAATGGTTTTTGGATGGTTAACCCAAGTAAAAGATTCATGGTGGGCCTTGCTGGGGAAGGATCCATATAGCTTGGTTGAGTGGCCAAAAGGCTCACATTGGCCACCCATCGCCATCCCTAACTACTCACGCTGAATAGCCCCCAGTTGTATTCGTTTTCACATATACATTTAAATATCTCAAACAATTCTTTTTGATTAAATTAACCCCAATTATTAATTCAATAATTTATCTTTCGGTTTCAAAGGTTCGTAATCTGACACGGGATAAAGATAAGAATAAACATCCATGTGGCAGACCCTACTTAATGCAAGATCAGTGGCGGATTCAGAAACTGGTTTCAAAGTGCGGCGGACTTTAAAAAAATTCAAATTATTTATATATATATATATATATATATATATATTAAACCCTACCCATGGGCTCTTCGCCCTATTCATGGCGGGTTTAGAACCGACTTAGAGGTTCCAACGGAAACGAATGGGATCAGAAACTAGCCGGAAACTGAACTGGTGAAACCGGACCTTAAATCAGGGGCCAATCGGTTTGGTTCTAGTCGTACCTTTTATGGAACTGGAGCTGGTGGTTTGAAACCACAGATTAGATTTTTTTTAAAATTATTTTCTTTAAAAATTTTAAACTTTTTTCGATTTTGGGCAGTTTAGGATTCAAACCGGGATCGACCCAGTACCTGCCCCAGAGTGGGTCTGTTATGGAACCAGGTTTTTGGGTAAAACCCAAACTGATGGTGAACACCGTGACCTATTAGATGGTGTAACCATGAGATGTTGCCCCACCCTAAGAAAACTTCTTGATCCTCCACTGTATGAGGCTGAGGGCCTAGTCGTAGGGCGAAACAGGTTCTTGCATCAATGGTGCAAAGCAAAAAGAAGCCTGTATCGCTATAAAGTTGAATTGAAAATTGAACTAAATTTGATTCAAATGGGAATTCCATTCATTAGATCTGGCCGGTTCCAGGTAATCAAATGGGGAGTAGCGGTTCCAAACTGTCACTTTGGTTCCGCTACAACTTGGAACCGGAACCGTCTGCCCCCCTCCGGTTGGTTCTACTGATTCCATGTCTGCTCTACAACAATTTTGGTTCTGGTCCGATTCGGATTAGTTTTTGTTTCATTTGAAGAATGTACACCATGTACTAAAAGTGGGGTTTTGAAACCGGAACCAATATATGGTTTGGAATCATTGACTAGAAAAGTCGGACCCAGGATCTCCTTGGTTCTTTTCCGGTTCCAACTAGTTCTAGAAGCGATTCATGTATGGTTTGAGCCACTGGTCCAGGTCCAATGCTCTCTTAGATCACTTAACGCATGGCCCAACAACTCCATTGGTACAACAATATTTCTGCATTGTGCAAATAAATATCCACAATATGGTTCATTTGCGTGTCTATCACTACTTTGGGATGTAATGCTTTTTGAGCTCTTAGATGCCATGAGGTTGACATTAAAAAGTTTTAAGCTTATTATCCACAAGATATGTTTATTTTATGTATTTTGGGGCATTAGCCTCTCTCTCTCTCTCTCTCTCTCTCTCTCTCTCTCTCCTTTCTTTTCGCATAAGACTGTCAACAAGAGGTGGAGGTAGGAAAGACCTGTTTGAAACCATCCGGGGCAAGAACCGGCTGAAATGGGAACCATTGAAACATGACCGATGATAGAGGTTCACCTAGTTCGGTTTTGGTTTCACCTTCCATGAATCTAGAACTGCGTTGAAACTGGAACCTGTAGTTTCAAGCCGTCAGTTCCGTATTATTTATTTTCAAAATTTTGAAGTTTTTAATGATTATTTTCTAGCAGTTTAGGACTCAAACTGGAACCAAAAATGGTTCAGATTCGATTCTGGATCATGGCTTCAAGAAAACTGGAACCCACAATTTAAAACCTCCAGTTCCGTTTTACCGAGAACTAGCCATGTCTAGGTGGAGGGTTTAGAGTCTTAGGCTATCCGGCTCTAGACGCCGAGTATCAAACTCTTGCCCATAGGTCCCGTGCTGGACTTTTGCTTATGCACCTTAGCCCATCAAGATTTGGACATAATTTAAATGGACTGGTATATCCGTACCCAAATCCAGTTACTAGGTCTTATTCTGATTAAAAGTTTCACGGATATCAAAATCCCATTCTGTAAACCTTTTTGGCTTTAATTTGCTCCTTGGATCCAGTTCAAAATAGAAGATTTGACAAATCACAACCTGAACCAAATCCATATCGTGATCTGCACCCAGAGATGTAGGGTGGCAATTTGGGTTGCCTTTCGTGTTGTGCTATTTCATCTTCTTCTCGAAAACAAGTTTTTTTTGTGTGTGTGTGTGGTGGATGGGGGGGCCTAACATCAAGAGACTGAGACCATCCGGCACAAGAGGATGAGACTGGTACCTTATGTCCTTGCTAGGCAGCCTTCACTTAGCAGCCTGTCCTCAAACTGGACTCGTTGGGTACGGATTGGCTTGAAAAGCCTTCGAGTTGTTGGTCATGAGTTCAATCACCATTTCATGGTTAACGAAAGAACCTTAGATCATTAGCCTGTCTGGAAAAAACCATTCTTCTAAACCTTTTATGAAATAGACCATTTTAGAAAGTTCAAATCATCGATATGAACATTGAAGCATCGAATAGAGAAAGGTCTGTAATTATCAATGGATCCTAATCGGGTTTGCATCGGAATTTCGAAAAACTCTGAAACTGATACGAGCAGTCCAAAATTTTCCAAATATTATATAGACCGCCACACCTGAACTTCACCCAATTGAACTTCATAACACCCCGGAAAATTTCAAGAACTGCCTCCGGGTTGCGTAATGTGTATCCATTTCTTCTCTTGCCGGCAGGTTTTCTTCCTCCCAATATCTCATATGGTGCTAATACCACTCAAACTTAGTTTTTTTTCCTTCTTTTGAGTAAAATGAGGAGTCGAAGTTGGGTTTCAAACTCATGACCTTCAACCTGGGATTCGACTCCTCAGGCAGGTGAGCTGATCTATTGTTCGTTACGTTTATTTTTATTTATTTATGTTATTTAGTGAAAGACTACAAAATCTGTTTCAAAGATTTGCATATTTAGAAAAACTCATGTAACACAAGGTAAAGAGGAATTGAAATCTCATAAAGGGTGCTAAAATTGTTTAGACTAGTACATAAGCATAAGAAGATAGAGCAAGGAGCCAAAAGAAGAATACATTGACACTAAATTAACATGAAAATATAGGTACCTAAACACTGCAATCGTTTTTTCTTTTGAAGTATGTCAAAAATATATGTATTTCAGAAAAGGGAAGGAATGTCATGCTAATATGGAGCAATAAGAAAACTTTATTTTGAAGCTTCTGACTGTGAACTTAGATAATGAATACTTTAAAAAGAAAATGAAGATGTCCAAAGGTTTACTAAGAAAAGATAAAACATGATAATTTATTTTGAACTCTATGATAATACAAAACATGATCGAGTTCAATAGTGATTAAGAATTCATGTAACTGAACCCATGAGTGCCGGAAATGCTGCAGTAAAAAGGGTTTAAACATGGTTACACAACATACTTAAGGTGGGCTAGCATAAGGGCGTTTCATACTCAAGTTTTGAGTTATACTGTAATTCGCCAACCACATTCCCTTCTCTCTAGGTGCATACTGCCTTCATCCTGTTATATGCCCAAGAAAAATCCATGGTTTAAGAAATTGATGGTGTAATGAGTTTAAGGTAAAATTCTTGAATAAGTTCTTGAGTCTAATAGATATTAGACTCAATTATGACATTAGGTTGATAGTTGGCCTTATAATCAAGTAAAAAGTGAAG
Organism: Brasenia schreberi; assembly: GCA_036023115.1. NCBI lineage: Eukaryota > Viridiplantae > Streptophyta > Magnoliopsida > Nymphaeales > Cabombaceae > Brasenia > Brasenia schreberi. Next base: position 28,330,864 of record JAYKKT010000090.1, on the reverse strand, counting down.
CCGTATGTTATAATTTAGTACGATTGCGAGACAAATTGATTGTAGAATTCCAATTTGATAAACCCAAGCCTTATATTCATGTTCGATCTAAATGTCTGTTGCATTATAATTTTAACAGCACCTTTAGTAGTTCAAACGTTCCTTTCGTATGTGAAAACCTCTCTTTCTCTCTCCCTCGATATATATATATACACACACAAAATACATACATATATTGATATATCTGTGCCCGCGTGTGTGTGTCAACAATGTTGCTTCTAGCTCATGTTCTTGTCCGCTAGATCTGACATTTACCAAGCGGCTAATATCATACTAAATAAAGTTACTAATAGCCTTAAGGTTACTTATTTATCTTCTTATTTTGTTGAATTCTTGAAAGAAAAAATATGATGAGTATGAACCTTCCAATCTGACTTTGAATGTATATATATATATATATATATATATATATATACATATATATATATATATACATACATATATATATATATATATACATACATATATATATATATACATACATATATATAATATATATACATACATAAAATATGTTAATATATATATATATATGTATGTATTATATATATATGTGAAGGTAGTGCTAGATGCATACTATCCTTAGGTTTAATCATCTCTAGATCTTTGAGATCAATGGAGGTGATTTACATGAATTACTTTGTATTTACATTTGATGCACGTACTACAATAAATACAAATTATGAAAGTAACAAATGATGCTTTTAATTCAAATATCCACTATTGATCTCAGATCTAATGGTGAAAATGTTTAAGAAAGCACTATATATATATATATATATATATATATATATATATATATATATGTTTATCACTTTGACCTACTACTTGTCCCAACATTTGAAGTGAAATTATTTGATTGATTAAATAATTACCACTGATTGAATGCTTTTGCAAACTTCCCCTAAGCACTCCTCAAGCCTATGATTATATCATAACCGTGCCCGGGTACGTCCTTATCACCAATATGATGTAATATCCTCAATGAGAAATGCCAATATTGTGAAATTCTGTATATAACGCAAGAAAAGGTTTCCTTTTTTCTTATTTTTGTATATTTTAGCAATTTCAGGAAACATACTTTCATATAGTTTTGAAATAATATACTTTTTTAATTTCCAAAATAACATAAAATATTCTACCATGAGATGTAAATAAATTGGTCAACGGTCAAAGTATCAAGCCAGTCTGCCAGGTGGGCTCAGGTAGGGAAGCCTTATAAAGTATTAAAGGAAACATATCAACACCGTTCAGTCCGTACAATGAGCCCATCAATGACATCCTAACCGTTGAAAGATCGTGGACCATCGACAATGTTGAGAGAAGTAACGTGAATGATAAGTTTACTGGAGTTTTTGTCTAGAATAGTGAGGAATTCCTTCCTTTCTCCCTCTCTTTCATATATATATATATATATATATATAGAGAGAGAGAGAGAGAAGGGAGAGTTTTAATTATTAAATTTGAAAAATAGGATGATTGATTTTTGAATTAAAATAAAATAACATCTTGTCTTTGTAAACATATTTTATTCAAAAAATAACTTTTGTTTTTCAATTTTAATCTTAAATCATTAATCTATGGATTGAATGATTGAAATTTATTGAGATATGTTAGCATGTAATCTTGTTAGTAGTAGCTCCAACTAAAACCAAACCTGCTGAACTCGAGTCTATGCTCAGAACTTGGGGATTATCCAGTTTGGTTCCGGTTTCACTTTTTATAAAAACCGAAACCGACATAAACGGTTTCAAGCTACCAATTCTGATATTTTTTTTTAAATATTGTATAATTTCTAAATTTTTATTTAAATTATCGGTTTGAGACGGTTCTAAACTCAAACCGAAATCGCCCCGAAACCACAGTGAACTCACGATTTGAAACCATGGGGTTCTCAGTAACCTAGAACTGGACATGTCTACCGCGAATTCTCAGAGACCAAGGATTTCTTTTTCCAAAATTTGAGAATGGCCATTAGTGAAGGAATAAAGTTTCTTTCTCTCTCTCTTGTGCGCACATACTCACTCGCTCAAAGTTTCAAAGTCAGAACAGAGATCAGTTGTCTGGTCAACAAAACCAAGCATCTTGCAGCGTCCTGTATTGACATTCAATAGAGAATGCCAGGTTGTGTTTTCGTCTTTCATATTGCCATAGAAGAGCAAAGCACTGCTAATACCACTATTAACAAATTGTTGTTCTGATCAACATCCTGTGCTTCTGACCCCATAACGTGACTTCTACAAACCTTTGTCTTGTGTGTGTGTGTGCACGCGCACGAGTATGCATGTGTGCGCATTTGAAAACAATTAATTAACAATCCTCAGGCTTGGTTTGCCTTTTTACTCATTCAAGTTCAAGTTTTAACTTTCTTTAAATAAACAAATATATAGTTCTGTGCATACTCTCAAGATAGTAAATCCAAGCGCAAAGCCCAATGGTTATGCATGCCATGGTTTTAATTAATTAAGAATTAATCACTTTGTTATTTGTTAATAAAAAAGAGAGAATCTATTCAAATAAAATGCCAGCCGTGGCTTTCTCCCGTAAATTTTCTGCAGTTGACTGTATTCTTCTTTTTAAGAGTTCGAAGCAATACTTGTGAATGAAGATTCAACGTTCAACGTAGTGAACTTGGAAAGACCGACAGGTTTTCCGGGCACTTCATTTCTGAATGAAGTTAATGTGCCTACAACCATGGCTCAGCTGCTTGGTCACGCAAACAAGTCATCGGGCTTCAACGAAGAACTCCTTGAACTAGCGGTGGAAATTCATGTTTCGAATCAATGCCATTTGTGTAAGATACATGCCAACCAAAAAAAAATCGTGTTACCTTGGTTGGATATGAACATGGCTTTTCTAGATTGAGTTCATCACTAAATTTAAAATATAAATACTATAGAAAAACAATTATATCTGTTATGTTTTATGGTTCTCCATGTTGAGAAGTTAATTATCAACATGTACAAAAGATATTCATAATAGAAACAAAAATATTGAGATGGTCGAGTCATCATACAAGAAAAGACCATATATATAATGAGGTTATTAGAAACAAATTCAGAGTTGCATCAATACATGATAAAATGAAGGGAAATTGTTTAAGATAGTATGAAAACTAATTTGTGAAAATGTTAAAAAAAAATAAAAAACCACAAAAATGTTGTGAGGAAATAATAAAAAAAGATTTGACTTATGTTGAGTTAAATGGCAGTACTACACGATCAAACTTTATGTTAATAAAGAATCCGTGTAGCTGACCGCATCTAGTATGAGTAAAGATTTTGTTGTTATTGTATCATGTTTGTATTGTGTCAGCGTGCAATCATAAAAAAAACAAGTCCATGAGAACCCAACCCGATTTGTTTCGTGTTACGTGAGTGGCCATTTCACTTGGACTTGTCACCTTTTCAGGTCATCTTCCTGTGGGGTTCTCGCGTCGTATCTTCTGTTTCTGTTTCTGCCCTAACTGAGCTCATTCTACAACGTTGGCTCTACTTTTTTGGTCGATTTTCTTATTAAAAAGTATTTTTTAAGAGTATTAAAAAGCGCACTTTTGATTGCACTTTAAGTGCGAAATAAATATTATAGAATTAAATGACAAATTTAAGCTTGAAGAAAGGACGACTTTGGTGCATCAATAAAAATTAGTTTGGTGGGGAGCTAAGTTTCATAAAAAAGCTTAAACTAAAGTGCGAGAGGATTCACTTTCTGAGGAAAACTTCTCACCATTTAGAACCTTGGACCCTTTTTCTCACTTTTAATAAGAAAAAAAATGTCCTGTTGGATAAAAAGTTTTCATATGTTGGAAGTAACCTGCAAATACTATCTTGAGAAACAATTTCCCAAGAAATCAAACTCCCTATCAATGTATGATGCCAGTGAGTTTGAATAACTGGATGATAGAGTTTCATGCTTGGAGCCGGGCCCGTTTGTGGCTTGTTTGCGGCTCGTCTTGCTTTACTTCTTTATGGTTGGCGAAACACATTACGAAATGAGCTTCGAGCAAGACAAGACAAGACAAACATGGGCTTATTTATTCCTTGGAAAGTTTGAAGTTGCATATACTTTTCATGGGTTGCATGAAATTCTTGTTCGTATAAAGTCCTGGCTCGTTCAAGCTATGTTCAACTAAAACTGTTGCAGCTCGAGCTTAGGTCTGCTCATCTTGAGCCTTCCGAAACTATGTTCGAAACATCTCACAACAGAGCATTCCAGCTAGCTTTGCTTGAAAAGATAATCTAGATGATTTTACTCTGGTTTACCAAATTTCCTAACTTCACTAAATGGATCCAATTTGAGCTTACTTAACCTCTGCTCATATAAGCTTGGTGCATTCTTAAGGAAGCCAAGACCATGCTTTAATCAACCTTGACCAGCACACTGAGGCTCAATTCACTATGTTGAGACTATCAAGATACTACCATTACTACCAGGATAATTTGACATATGGTTTTAATAAGCGAACTAAGTTCAATCAAGCCTAAACAAATCCAAGTCAATCAAAGTTTGAATAACTCGGGTGAATGGTCGTTGTGTAGATCTTGATGGTAGTAGCAAATAATTTGATGTAGATATCTTTATGGATGCATAATAGCAAGGTGTAGCACCCATAGCATTAGTTTAATGGTAGGGTGTTTTAGCACCATTGTTCTTGGTGGGGAGTTTGACTTCCATTATGCTTCGGCTTTCTCTTGTAACAAGGAAAAAAATTGCAATCAATAGACATACTTGTCAATTACTTTTCAACTATTGGCATCGATGTTCATTGTTGACATTGACATTGTTCACTCAATGTTTACATTCATTCGCCATTGATGTTAGCATCGGGATTGTTTATTCACGTTTGATCAATTACTTTTTGAGAGCACGAAAGTAATAACATTGTCTTACGTACTTACGTTTTCAAAAACCCTTAAAAATTTAAATTATACTCATACTATTGAAAAGTAAAAACAATCGATAGACATACTAGTAGTGGACATAATCCGATTTTCAAAACTTTACTACTAAAGCAGCCTAGATATACTCATCACCAAAAGCCCGGAGACCTCACATTTAAGAAGCTCCATTTGGAGAACTACAGGATTGGTCTCGATCGAGTGTTCGCAACATGGTGAACATGAACACTGTGTTGGGTACAGCTCGACTTATGTACATATAGTTTTTGTTACATATGCTCTAAAAAACAACGTAACCTAGCTAACAACAGGCATAATGTAATTGAATGATGATATTTTTTCAGTTCTGCGAGATGTTAATTATATCCTTATTTTTAGGATTCTCATACGTCGTCATTAAAGTACAAATTAGCTCTCCAATTCTATACCCACTAGTGTACATTACCGCTATGCTTACCTCCTCTCGGACAAGTACTACCGACTGTCGAGATACGACCACAAAAGTCAGTGTTGCACATTTCTCACCAAGATAAATACCCACATATATTTGGTCTTCTGATGAGCAACTGCAAGCCGAATGTCTATATTCGGTGTCATAACACAAGCTTTCTTCCAAACTTACTGTTGGCTCCAAGTAAGTTCGGTTCCAAGTAAACGGAGATCTGTGATTTCAACTGTTGGCTCAATCGGGGTTTCATACCCTTGGTTTAGTTAAAGTTCCGGGTCCGGTTTAACTTGTTCGGGTTTCTTCCAGTTGAAACCAGTACAATCCCAATTCAAACAGTCGGACCAGAACCATATCCCTCCAAACTTGGTGTCAAATCTCAGCATGGGTGGCTAGTTAATATACAAGAATTCCCGGTGACTAGTTGGGGAGTTTCGGCACTGGCTTAGAACATTAATATGGATAAAACTTAAGGGGATTTAACATTTTCTTTCTAGATCATTTTGATTTCACTGCCCTTTTTTATTTTTACATTTTTTATAGTATATAATAATTCGTTCACACCATGGTAGTTCAGTAAGATCAAGTGGTGGATTGAACGGTCAAGGCTATGACCACGGGGAAAAAGATGAGACCAGAGCCGATGCAGGAACCATGACCACTCATCAATGGTCCAGGCCCCACCATTCACTAATGAACGGTCCGGATGACCCCGTCGAACATCGTACATTCGGAGTCTTTAAATACGAGTGTGGGTTCGTGAGACTATTATCCAACAGTGGCGCCCTTGTCTTCATTAGCGTCTTCTTTATTGAAAAGGTTAAAAAAAAAAGTGGGTGAAAGAGAAAGCAAGGAAAGCAAGAGCCCGTTATTCGCTCCTTGGGAGGCACAAAATGAGAGCGTTGAAAACCTCAATTGCTCGATTTCCTCGAATTTCACAACACAACACAGTATATTATATTATATTATATTACATATAAAGAGAGAGAGGAGTGAGGTAGACATTGTCGTTCTTAATGGTCCGACGGTTTTAATCGGAACTGAACCAGTCCGGGAGCCGGCTGAACCCGAAACCGAGGACCACTTCCACCGCTTTATTTTTTTTAATTTCAATTTTTAATAAAATTACTGCTTTTAAACTGAAAATTTTATTGTGAACCGTAACCATAACCGGCCTCAATCAGTCCCAAACCGGTTCGGTTATGGTTCTAAGTTCTGAACTAATTAAAACTGATGGTTACAAATTTATTTGAAACCGAACATATCTAGAGTGGCGGATGAATGTTAGAGTTTCTGAAAAATACCTATCAGTGGACAATGACCGTCAGATCATCCTTGATAGGTGATGGCACCATCCACGTGGGGGCCTCAACATGTGAAGTGAGATAGGTCATGGAGGACGATTCAATGGGTTAACATCCACAAAGTAGGTATTCTCGAGTGTGATAGCATATCTCTTTCTATATATGTATATATATATGTATATATGTATATATATATGTATATATGTATATATATATAAATTGGATCCAACTCACTTAAGACATTCTCACTCGTATTTACTCATAACTTTTAGAAGGTATGAGTGTAATTTAAATTTTTCAAAAAGATTTTAAAAAAACATGAAAAACATTGATATTCAAAAACAACGAGTGAATGGTAGTATCAAAGGTAGGCATGATTCAATCATTCTCTCTCTCTACACATTTTTCAAACAATAACCCATTAAGAGAACTTTTTTTTTGGTTTGGCAACATGGGGTTAGTCAGATCCCAGCCCATGAGAATCAAGAGATTAACAAAATTTGCAATGGAGGCCAACCAATTTGGCGGCCGATTTATCCTCCTTGCAAAATTATGGAGCCAATGTCTAACGAGGCCCAAGACTAACACATGCGCCCCTTCGGAATTGAACTCACCACCGGCGAGTGGGTGTCATACAGGCCCTTAATAACGAATTAAAATTGATTATCTTTCGGTTTTTGCTTTGAAATAGACGAAATGGTATCTGTAGAAAATTAGCCAAACAAACTATGTACAAGACAAAATAAATATGGCCTACAACGTGGCAAATTATCCATGGAGTAGTCTTGTTTCACTAATCCAGATCATGGATGCGCATAGAATAGTCAATTAATCATGAAATAATGATCAAGTGATTGTAATCTAAAATAATAATTTTATCTGTATCAAAAGGAAAATAACAATTTTATGAATTAGCAATGTACGTATATATGTATATCCTTATGTGGGCATGCATTAAAAAAAATTAAATTATTTTTATGTCACATAAAAGCAATAGATGAACAAGAGTAAATAGAATCTAGTTTATATGTATATACGTATGTAATAAATACATGCACCAGCTCCATTATGTGGTCTGCGGTGGGACTTGACATGTTCAATCACTAAAACAATATATAAATTCTCAGTTATCACATGGTGCTCCAGCCTCCAACTAGTTCATATTTCTACTGAATATAATTTTATATAGCTAGTTGCGAGTTACATTTAGTCTCAACCTCATATCTTGCTTGGGAACCGTGTTCTCTCACTTGGGATGTGCGAGTTTGGGAGGCCTACGGACAGTCCCATCAAGTGAGATGCGCTGCTGGCATGTGCCGAATATAGTGAGTTTGATAACCTGATATGCTCTTTCACGGTAATAATGGCAGTGCCACATTACCTGGTGAAGTTGAATCCTCTCATTGTTGTTATTTTATGTGCTAGAATATATTAATTTATTTAATTAAAGACTTAGAACTTGGGTAAAAGGAGAAGATATATGTGTATGTATGTATATGTATATAAGCACGACCGGTTCCACATAACTTGAGTAAAAGGAGAAGTGTTTGTATATATATATATATATATATATATATATATATATATATATATATATATATATATATATATATATATATATATATATATATATATGTATATATATATATATATATATATATATATATATATATATATATATATATATGTACATGTATACATATATATATATATGTATATGTATATAGACATGGTCGGTTTCGGTTTTTTCAGAGCTTGGAATTGCTGTTTTGAGTCAGTTTTCATTTGAGTCTAAAACCACCTGGAACCGTTAAATAATATTTAAAATTTTAAAGAAAATTAGAAAAATATTGGAATTGGTGGTTTAAAACCACTCGTTGAGTTTCAATAATGTTTGAGTTTCATGAAAAGTGAAACCAGAACCAAACCAAGTGGTCCTCAGTTCCAAATTCATTGGTTCTTGGCCTAGATCGGTTTCAAGTGGAACCACTAAGCCGGTTTGAAACTGATCATGTCAATCTATCTATCTATATATACATATAAATATATATATAGTGTGTGTGTGTGCGCGCACGTGTTGACAATGTATATAAATGAGGTCATTTAACATGAAGCACCACGCATGGCAGAGATTTTCTTGCAACAATTAAACCATTCATCACAGATTCACAGTATTGATGTATCACGAGAAGGACACTCACTTCCAAAGATTTCATGATGAATAGTGGTGGACATGCATCCGTGCTGCATAAAAATGCTCGGTCCTATGTATAAAAATGTGTAAAAGGAAGCAAATTGTACTTGGGAATCTCATCGAATAATATTCTATAAGTTTTATGCTTTACTAATTATAATGATAAAAAAATTGTACTTGGTTATCTCATCCAATAATATTATATAAGTTTTATGCTTTAAAAATATAACGATAAAATTATATGTACTAAATTTTTTGAAGTTAGGACTCACTGGTAGACCTAAGCAAATTGGCCACTAACACAAGGCTAATTCTTTTGGACAAGTTTTTGGTTAATACTTTTGGAATTGGACTGGAACCTAAACCAGCCAAAACCAGAAGCATCTAACTGGACCCAGAATTATAACTGAACCAGGGATCACCTGCGCTTCGTTAGGGTTCTTCCTCCTATGGAATCGGAACTGAAAACGATCGTCAAACCGCCAGTTCTAGTCCAATCTTGTAAGGTCTCTTTTATCTTCAAAAGTTTCTTTACTTTTCTCGGATTTTGGTTCAATCCGGAATCATAACCGAAACTGATGGTTGCAAATCTTAAACGGAACCGGTAGAACCCGATTCAGTCACAGTTCATGGTTTCGAGTGAAGTGAAACTTGTTCATTCTAACCAACTTCTATTTCAGTTTACCTAGAACTGGCCATGTTTACGATATTATTTTATATTGGTATTTGGTTCGACATGACGTAGGTACCTATATTGTTTTTACTCACATCAATGTATGTACTGCACAATATTATTCTACATTTAGTGCATAATATTATGTGATTTATGATCTAATATTGTATTAATTTTCAACTTTTTAAATTACTTGTATGTAAACAAAGAGAAGCAGAATAGCGTACCTTATCATACACTAAGATATACTATGTACATGTAGGCATACCGTATAATATACGTTATGGGACATCATATTCCTTTTTTATATCAAGAGACACCGTTTCACAACTTTGGTACAAGCGAACAGTGCAATAAAAGATAGCGTGTGGTTTCAAAAAGGCTCCTTTTTGAGTGCCTTTGGTGAGGAAAAGGGAGTTTTCAGTCATTTTGGCGCGTCTATTATTCTAATGAGTTTTTCTTGTAGTTTGATAAAACAAGCGAGCGAGCGTTCTTCCTCAAACAAAAGGGGCCGACGTAGCTTACCAATAAAAGACAGTCACACCAAGAGAGGGAGACAGAGAGAGTATGATAGTGTGGTTCTGCAACGATCTCTCTTGGCGTTGTAGATTGAGATGGAAGGCAGATTTCCTTGGTTGAATCTTCAGTTTCATTCGAGTTGTTGAGTATTGCTAAAAGTAATGATTTCCCCAAAGATAGATACATTCGCATCTTTTGCTGCAAATCTATCAACTTTATTCGCGGAAAAGAAACAGAAGCGTAACTGGTACAAAGAAGACAGGTACTCTCTCTCTCTCTCTCACACACACACACAGAAACTGATATGCATGTTTTCCTAATGGTCAAGAATAATTGCAACACCTGTGTGTATGTGTAACGAATAAGTGAATGAAACGGGTGGTTGTACTGATCATGACCACCTGGTAGTACCTCTCTCTCTCTCTCCCTCCCTCTCTCCCTTGACGAGAAAATAATGGTTTCACCTCCATTTTGGGACTGTAAATCCCAACTGCAGATATAGGGGAAGCATTGTTGAACTGTATTCTATGCTCCTTTCTATTCGGAAATAAAACCATTGTAGATATCCCATGTACTGATGCATCGGTTTCGCAGAATGTCCATTAATACACCTGTCGTCTTCCGCCTCAAATGTCATATATCGATCTTCTCTATTTGCCTCACATTTTCTTGGCTGTATATAGAGATTACACTGCCTGTAAGGGATCACAAATATAATTCTCAGAGCTCCACGAGCTGTGCTGTTCTGTACAATGTTCATATTCACTTTATCCAAAAAAGCCGGGAGGTATTTTGATTTCTTAACTTCTCACTAAAGTTGCCTATGCTACGGAGCTCCTCTGAGGATTAACTGGCTTGCTCTCGGGACTTGGTTGCACCAACTTATCCAGATATTGTGAAGTTTTTTTGTTAAAGGAACCGTACATCTTGAGACTTTGATTGGATGCTAACATCATCGAGAAAATGTAAGACAAGTTGCTGGTCTTTTTGGCACTGTGATGCATCAAGACCCACGCATTTTTCAGATTAATGGCGAAGGGGTGCGCGCGCACACACACCAGGACGCCATGCAGCTGCACAGACCTCTCAGAAAGTTCTTAAGTGCAGGAAGGAAACCCATCATCTGACATGTCATGGTTGGAGTCATACATCAAATCTAAGCCGTTCAAAATGTCAGTTTTTAGGATTAGCTTCTACTCAGGCATACGTTGGGGAAGAAGGGCTCTAGCGTCTGATAGATGATGCTGAACATCTTAGTCATACGACTGAACGCAGAGTGGATCCTGATTGCTGGCCTCTCCCAGGTTAGATGAAAACTTCAGAACGGCTAGGATTTGAGATTCTTAATAGGATTCTTACTTTTTTTACGCCAGTGGATCACATGCTTTCTCTCTCTCTCTCATACACTCACATCAAACTATTCAAATAAATCAGTCTTTTGTTTAAATTTGTGAAAGAAAAACCCGTAAAATGCGTAACAATATTCGGGTGTTAATTACTATGCTACTAGCAATTGGTGACCATTAGTCTAGCAAATATCGCCCTTCTTATATCTCTTCTTTCACATAATAATATATAAAGGTATAGTTAAGAGATTTTCCAGTTGCTAAAACTAACAAATGCCAAAAACAATTAATTTATGCAAGCGAATCTCACTATCATAACATGGCGTTTGAGGAATATGACGATGTTCCTGAACTCTCACTGATCAGAAACCTTTTCTCTAGAGGTGCTTCTATCTCATAAAGTTAACAGAAATCTTTCAATGGATTGATCCTTCTCACCCTAACGACAGTCATAACTTCACCGATTCTGTGCGTGGTCGGGGTAAATTCCTACGAATCTCACATATTACATCAGAATAGGCAGTGGGGAGTTCGATAAACGCCGGGTTGGATGTGTGTGGGCGTGTCAGGCTTTAGCCTCCCTTTCTAGAAAAATAAGAACATTCAGTGGTGGATCTACATCGAACCGAGTTTGGGTGTCCTCCTGATGAATCTGTGCACTATAATTCGTAGTTTATCCGTCCTAGAAAAGTCACTGAAAACAGGCTTCTTGGGCGAGACGACTTGAAGATTGTCTTTCTTTTTGTTTTTTTTAACGGGAGGTTGCCTAACACGCACGAATGCAACCCCCGAATCAAATTTACCACCTGGGTTGTGGGAGTTAGAGAGCCCTGTCAGGTATGTTGACGCTCTGTGTGCGCAATCCATCGGTAATAATGAAACTGCATGACGTTTATCAACAAAATTAGCGTTTCTTGGGCTCCCATCATCTTGCTTGTTTTGGCGTTAAATGTTAATATGACTAAGATAGACCAGAATGACAATGCAGCTGATCCCACGTGGGATAAGGCACGCTTTTGATTATTGTTTTGCTTATTATTATTCATTTTTTGCATTCAGCATCACTAATTACTATGCATTTCCACGTTAGATGGTCACAGTATTACTCTGCCTATGAACAAGAAAATGGTGGCCACTGTCAGTAATGGATCGGGCAATACAAGTACGATGAGAAGAAGATTTCCAGTTGAAGATGAAGGATTTGATCCCATTGATTGTTCATGCGAAACCGTAGTATCTTGCTCCGCACTTTTAGTTGCAGATTGCATTGCTTTGTGTTGCTGCCCTTGCGCAATCGCAAACATATTAGTCCTTGCCTTCGTTAAGCTTCCATGGATGTTAGGCAGAAAATCCATGAAACATTTGAAGAGAAAAGCTCTCATTGTAACAAGAAGAAAGAAGAGAATTGGAAATCGAGAGATGAAGGAAAGCGTATCACCACCTGTTTCAGATGCACCGCCAGTGTTGTCCTCGCCGCCGCTACTGCTGTTTGGAGCAGATGAAGATCGCTTTTGTGCTTGCTTTGAGGCAGAAAAGATGTGGGCAGAGCTCTGTCAATTTGGTCAGTTGGGTTTTGGTAGAATTTCTTTTCAAGAAATCAAAGAGCGAGGTTCCGGTAATGATGCAGCCTCCCTTGAAACTCTTTTTTGAATTGTTTTTGTGCAACGTTTATAGTTCTCAAGAGTCGGAAACAAATCTTAAGGCGTGTGCTCAAGCAGACACATGCACGTTTGTCCAATGAAACCAGCGATTCGGCTGTGTTTGCGTGTAGATGCATGCTTCTAACAAACATGCAAGAGCACTGTACTAAAGCACTTATTGCAAAACCTTCGAAACCTCTCTCCATGTGTAACTCAAAGAAGCAGCCGTTTTAGTAGACTTCTTTGTGAAGTTGGAAACTTCTGCCCCCACAGTAACCAGAGGCCATTAACATTACCCTAAACCAGTGGATGGATGTAGACAACTTTTTCAGGTGGCCAGAAAGCCCAGGTTATGTCTGCTGATTCAAACTCTGAAATACTTGGGGTGGGGTAAACTATGTATTGCAGACCATTGATTCAGTGATGGGTTTTGTATTTTTAATTATTTTCTGAAATTTTCATGGAGAGAATGCTCATCTCCGCACCATCAATAGAACCTCCACTGCACTAAACCCCACTGGATGGCTTCTTTTCTTTTTGCAGCGCATAATTGTTACTATATAACGTGGAAACCATGGTTTTTAATCTACTCCTAAATGATACACCAGTTTCCTAGTTCAGAAAGCAAATTCAAGATAAAAAAAAATTCATCTGAAGGCATCAGGCCATCCAAAAAGTAGCGTAGTTAAAAAACAGTTTGCATCTATGGCGAACAAATACCCTCACTTTTTTCTTTAAACGTTTAGTAATACACCAACTTCCTGGAAATTAAGAAATGGGGTACTCATTAATAAGCTGGAAAACAATCAGAAGGAACCCAAACGAGGCTCTTCAGATTAGCCTCGTTAGCCTTCAGCGGTTCTCGTGCTTCTTGTTTTCTCAGTGAATGGAGGCGGGGGCACAAGATGAGCTGAGTCACGAACCACCTTGTTTCTAAACTTCAAACTTGAACACTTCCTAATTTGTTTTCGAGGTAAAAGTGAAACTTCCACTCCTTCAATGAAAATCACAGTACGAGAGCAGTGTACAACCTTAAGGAGAACGTTTAGCATGCTTCCCTGAATTTGCCAATTACCTAAAAGATACTGGCGTAGTTAATAGTTACTGATCATAGGTCACACTGGATTCAGGACGTGAGTCATGTTTATATTGTGGTAGTCATTCCAATGATCTTATATGTATCAAAGATATGTATTTCTCTTGTTAATGACAAAATGCATGCCAAATAATGTAAAAACGAATGAACCATCATGAACTACTGCAGTAAATCGGCTGACCATGTTCAAGAAGGGGATGAAAGAAGGCAATCTGATTTTGTAAAACAGTCATGTTTGTGTGCATAAGCATATAGCCGAACCACACGGACGGCAGGCAAGCTGTGGGTAAGATCTACAAGGTAAAAGAGTGTGCGGCCATGTGACATGCATGGTACAAAGCAATGATCGCATATTGAAAAAACACAATGGATGTACTAAACATTACTATATTAGAAACGTACAGCCAGCTTGGCGGAATGCTTTATCAATCCTTATGTTGATAATATATAAAATGCAGATAACAAACCTTCCATCCTAAACTGGGACGATGACAAACGAGGCAATTTTCGCACAAATATGCATGAAAAAATGGCCAAACAAAAGATAAATGAGAATGGATATAATCTCTCTTCAAGAGATAACTATGGGATACAGATTTGGCAAAGAAAAGTAGAGGTAGGACACAAGCTTAAGATCCCTCACGAACCAGGGAAAAATGGTAAATTCCCCGTTTGTCATCATGCCAGCTCAGGATGGAAGTTACCTGCATTTTATATATTATAAACATAAAGATTGATAAAGCATTCCCCCATGCTGGCTGTGTGTTTCTAATATAATAGTGTTAAGTACATCCACTGTGGTTTTTCAATATGCGATTATTGCATTGTACCATGCATGTCACACACACCCACCCACCACCACTACACATTCTTTTACCATGTAGATCTTAGATTGTCTGATGTTTGTGGTTCGGCCAATGCATGCACACAGCATCCAATGATGGATTTGAATTCAATGTCCCATTACACCAAAAATCCAAATCTCCACCTTTGATCACAAAAGTCAACTTAAATGAAGAGGTTTATATCAACTTAAATGAAGAGGTTTATATAGTTCTCTCCCAGGATTAGATATTCCCAAAAATAATGTTCTCAAGTTACGAAAAGCCTTGTATGGTCTTAAGCAAGACCCTAAGACTTGGTTTGATAGATTTGAAAGTTTCATGCATGCTCATAATTTTATATCTTACTATGCTTGACACAACATTATTTGTAAAGAAGTCAAATGCATACATTATAGTTTTTGTATGTTGATGACATGATTATCACTTGAAGTGATAAAGATGGCATATTACAAGTTAAAAGGGATCTCCACAAGGAGTTTGAAATGAAAGACCTTAGTTTGCTTAGATATTTTTTAGGAATTGAAGTTGTATATTGTGATAGAGGATATTTTGTATCGAATAAAATTTGCAAGTGATATTGTTAACAGGTCAGATGAGAAGAATGCAGATACCCCAAAAGTACTAGAAACAAAATTGAGAACAAATAGAGAAAACTGGAAGATCCTATACTATACAAGTAGCTGATAAGAGCATTGACCTATCTTACTATCACTCGCCGTACACACTACAAGCCAACTCCTACTAATGTTCACATGCCTGTGGTTATGAGAATCATCAGATACATTAAGCACTCTATGGATAAGAAAATATTTATGACTTCTTCCTCGTCTCTTTATTTGACTGTATATACTGATGCAAATTGGGGTGGAGATGTCAACAATCAACATTCCACCACCATTTTTTGTATATTTTAGGTGAATCCTTAATCTCTTAGAGATACAAAAAGCAATAGAAGGTGTTGCTATCATCTACGAAAGCCGAATACCGAGTCATGGTGACTACTACTGAGATCTCATGGTTTACAAAGGTATTTAAAGACATTGGGGTTACCCTTGAACAACCATCTACTCTATTTTATGACAACAAGAGTGTCATGTACATAGCATCTAACAATACCTTCCATGAAAAAACAAAATGCATTGAGATGGACTGTCATTTTGTTAGACAAAAATGTTTGAAGAAGCCGACTCTTTGCTATATGTCCTCGGAACTACAACTTGTAGATTTCTTTACCAAGTCATTGTTGGCCCTTAGGTTTAATTTTTTGTTGGACAAACTTTCGAAATACACACCATAAGTTTGAGGGAGGGTGTTAATGTATTAATATAATAAGAGATGGGGCCACTAGGGCCCATTGGTCTTGGTCTAACTGGCCCGGTCACTAGGGCTAGGGCCAGTTACATGTACTGGCTAGGTGTTGGTCGCCAACAGCTAGTTCTAGTATCCGTTGGGGGATCCCCCTTGTATTTCATCTCACTTGTTGCTGTAAATTCACTCACTCTTGCTCTATAAATAGAGCTCATTCATTCCTTAATAAATATGTTGTTTTGCAACATTTTGGATATTTGGTTTGATTTGTTAGTTCTTTGTTTGACTTGGTTTGTGTGTTTGAACACTAAGTATTTGGTGTATTTGACGTATTGATCTCTTGGCGATTCTTGGTTTGCAATTTGACGAAGGCTCTTCAAGTAAGTTGAAGAGCTATTCTTACACAAATAACAAATGCTTTAGTGATGAGACAAACCAAATGAATGAATAAATATAAAGAATCACCATAAATTAGATAATACCAAATGGCATGAGACTGAAAACATCTCATGAATCTCAAGCAACATAAGACTTTGAATTTTGTTACACAAAAGTTAATGCAAATATATACTTGTACATGTAAAGCTCCCTAGGGCTTCTAGTGCAGAAACTAGATGTATAAGGTTAACAGAAACAATACAAAGAAATTCTGCTGACACATGCATGTGGACAAATGCAGACACGCGTACATGCATCCAACGCACGAGGCCCCATGGACGCATATGAATACGTGTGTGCATATACAAATACAAATGTATGTATGTATATACATATATATTATGTAGAGAGAGAGAGAGAGAAACTTGCTTTGAATCTCTCATGAATATGGAAGCCACACAAGACTGGTTTTCTGATTTAGGAAACGAGAACAGAAAAGCAAGTTCCTCCAGGCTCCTAAGGAAAAAGCGTTCCAACAATACCAAGTCCACGTAAGGCTAATGAAAATAACTTGTGGTTTTGAAACATGGAAACAAAAGCAAAACTTAGTTGTCCGCTTTCCAAAGAGGAAATGATAAACCTAGAGAAGGATTATTATTATTATTAGGAACACCAGGAAGCTGTGACATAAGAAGGATGAAATGTGGCAAAATTGGCTCCTGTAATGATTCGTACAAGAGAACAAGAAGGACATTAGGTGAGAAGCTCTTTGATGCACCAACTATCAGTTACTACTTCCAAAGTTATACAGTTGCATGTTTGACTAGAACAATAGGGTAATCAGAGTTCAGCAATACAAACTATATCACTGAGGACTTGGTGAGAAAAGAAGACATCCCCTGAAGAACTAAGTGCTTACCTTATGGCCCACAGAGGTCCATCATAAGCAGGCAAAGAAATGTCTTCACTGAGAATCCTGCATGCAAACATGCCCAAGCAAGCATTCATAGAAAATAAACTATATTGGACAGCAACAGGAAACACGATTTAAATTCTTCAAAAGTAGTGAAACACTGAAGTCGTTTCACTGTGGAAGACATTTTCCAGATGTCAGTTCTAGTCCTTAATACTCTGGCAGTCGCTATTTTCATTCAAATACAAATACAGTATTTGTTGTTAAAAGTTAGGGTATAGATGCGTACTTGAGATATTGAAAGAAGAAGGTTGAACAAATGTATGCATAAAGAACTCTCACTTATTTTGATTTCCTTTTGAGATAATTGATACAAAGAGGGTGAACAGCAACAACCCCAAAATGTATTTTCAACCTCTATGAAACGAGTATCACAGACCAGACAACGACTTTTGGCCTTTTCTTGGACGTGTTTGGGGTTTCATGTAAGTTACTTTTAAATGCTTAAATACTTGTGTGATTAGGGAGTAAAGGAGAAAACTTAGATGCTACTTTAGATACTGTTATAAGGACATTCTAGCACAAGTTTGAATTATTGAAGCCAGGTAGGCACCACTATTTACTAAGGTCACCATCAAGATGTATCTCTTCTTATATCAAGCTATCGTTGGTCAAGCTTAGAATTTACAATAAAATTATCTTGCTATCTTCTGTGAAACAGTCGGTGTATGATGAAAGTACATACACAAATAGCAATCCGGAAGCCCACATAATGGAGGGTTACACCAAGTAGCCAACTACAAGTGAAAAAGTTTGTCGAGTTTTTTACTTTGGATGTGATTCTTCCAGCAA
The DNA here is from genome assembly GCA_036023115.1 of Brasenia schreberi. Taxonomy (NCBI): domain Eukaryota; kingdom Viridiplantae; phylum Streptophyta; class Magnoliopsida; order Nymphaeales; family Cabombaceae; genus Brasenia; species Brasenia schreberi. The sequence continues at coordinate 28,312,414 of JAYKKT010000090.1, read as the reverse complement.
TAGTGCATCATATCCAGTTAGAACTGCAACACTAAGCATGCCTGAGGGAGAATAGTGCTAGAACAGGTGACCTCCTAGGAAATCTTCATGTTTCGCCTTCTAGAACATTGGAAATGGCATGATTGACATGAAGGTTAAGGTTTTTCTTGTGAAAGATAGAACAGCACAGTAGGCTGCAGTTCCCTTCTGCGCAATAGGGATGCTGGAGGTCAAACCCCAAGTTTTCATCTATAACCATATATATACAGAAATAGTTGTTAGCCAGAGATTCAACGGTGGACGCGTGATAGATTTGTGCAAACCATGTGTATCGATATAATTTACATACAGAATGATGAAACTATTTGTGTTCGGTACACCTTTTGCAAAATTAGCACTGCACATATACTATATCTGACGCAAAGGTAATACTGATAAGAATAAAGCTAAGTTTGCACATGCTAGTGGATAGGAGGTATGCATACCTCTCAAAGCTGTCATACATTCCCTGAACTGAAACCAATCAACTATAAGTGTTGCTGGAACTTGATGATGGTAATATCGAATAAGATAGCAGAAGGAACCATTCCTACATGTTAATAATTAAGAAGTAAACGATGATGAAACTGAACAAACATAGCTTTGAATTCACTTTGAGGGCAAGAGCATTAACAAGCACACCTAAACTGACAACCCAGGACAAATATTGCAACTTGTACAAGGTTCCATCCCACAAAGTTCTTCAAGAATGCGCCAGAGGCATCAATTATGTCCTGCAGCGATGATTAGGAAATATTCCCAGAAACTGAAAGCATTTATCCCTCTACGATTTTATCAGAAAAGAATCTCATGATTGATGTGGTAGAATTTTAACAGCATTAGTTATTACATTGTTAATAAGAATGAACAATAAAAAAACTATTCAGGCAACTCCTGTCTTGGGAGATTGATGATATAAAGAATGTTCTTGATTTTTGCAGCTGCATCCTTTTCTTCTTTTAAGATCTTATACAAGAGAAAAAGGATGATAGAGTTCACCTTGAGTTTTCTGGGCAAGCTATCTCAATGAACAAATATTTCCAACTCCAGGTGAAAACTATCAATATATTTTGGAAGACAGTCTTCTCTCGTTTGAAATATAGGCATCCGTAATTTGTATTATAAACATTTTATAATTTTCCCAGGGATGCGTCCAAGAAGATCCACACAGATGGCTGTTTTGAAGAACCGTAGTTTTTGCAGATAAAGTACAAAGGGTATATTTTGCAAAAAATGTCAAATTCTATTACCCATGATAGTGCAGAAGATCGCACAGCATCAATAGCTGAAAGAGAAGTAGAACAATTCAGTACTATAATGGTTGGCAGCACCCTCTTTCTTCAGTCTTTTTGCAATCGAAGGTAGCTTAATAGTATGAATACAAACCTGTAAAGAAGTCGAACATAATGAAAACAACAAAATAAGATGGGAATATAACACCTGATATGACCCAATAGGAGTTTCACCGACATGCCTTCTGGAAAACAGCAGCTGTGAGCTCCATTAAGTTCCTCTCCAGGCTAGTTGGATTCGAAATCCTCACATCTCTGTCTGCATCTATGGTCCTGAACATTGCACACAGTTAGCATGCTCGAGACAAAGGCCTTCATTAGAAAGGGAAACCAAAATAACAGGATAACCCACCTAATTTCAACGGACTCAAGTCATGAAAGCCCCGACCAAATTTCAACTGAATTTTGGCATAGAGGACGAGAGCGCTCTGCATACAATAAAAGAAGAAAGGCAATTCATAATTTCACAATCTATCTTATGTCATTGTGATTTCCATTGCAGGAACTTTTCTCATTGTTGTTCTCCCAGTCATTCAGGTTTAGCCACTTTGTTCACATACCGGATACTGCATTCTTTTTCTCTTTTTTGTGTTCATTAGATTTGCTTTTCTTCTCCGAAGTGGCATAATGGCTCAGAAAGAAAAGAAATCATGTCCAAAGTATACTGACCACAAAATATAAGCATAAATCTATTTTTAGTCACTTGTGGGAAGTTGTAAAAGATGTTCCAAGTTTCCAGGCTGAATATAGCAGCATTCTTCGGCAACTTCTGGAAATAAAAGAGTATCACATGCAAATGAGAAAAAAGCCTTTGGCATTGGATTAATTTGTACAAGGGTTAGAATGTTCTATGTCCCACATTCTTTAACTTCTATTGTCGGCCTAAATGTGCAAAAACAATTAAAATATTTGAGACATGAAATTGTCTTCCTCTTGTATCAATCTTGTGGGTTTTCCACATTTCTTTCTCACTAATTGGCACCTTAATATGTATACACCCTTCTGTCTCTTCAATGGTTCCCATCTATCTCCCTAAACCTGCTTTTCTCAGATATATGTTTTCATTTTTATTTTATTTTTCTTTTGCGTGATGTGGTTTATTCTGTCTACTTTTCGAGTTCTTTGCTTATTTATGGCAGATACAGGTTATAGGTTCTTTGTTACTTAGTATCATATTCTTTTTAAAAAAAAAATTGTTTCTGCACCATACGTATGCATTAGATCAGTAGGCATTTATCAGAAAGTTTCTTAATCATGCCATGTACAAGCTCTCCCTGTAGCCCTAGCAATGGACTTATGACCCTTGTTTGATGATGGAATTGGTATTTGAATAACATTTATGATTTGGCCTTTGAGGACTTGTAGCCTTTGGGTGAGTATTTAATTGTGACCTGTATCTCCCCTTGCAGCCGTAACATGAAACTTCTTCAATTGGTCATTTTGCTTATGGACCTTCTTGGCAACCTTGAAACTTATTAGCCTCTTGTAAAAGATGAGCTGTACTTTCACATAATTTTTAAACAGTGTGATGTGCAGCAAACTTGTCCTTTGAAGTTCTACATGGAAAATCTTGTTCACCAGTTTTAGAGTGTACTGTAGGGTATTTCATCGGTGCTTGACATGAATATGGTTACGTACGATATTGAATAAAAATGCAGATTTATTGAAAGGAACAGTAGTAAATCAATCAACAATGGTTCAACCCTCTTGTAGGAGTCGACCTAATCTCTCTCTTGTTTCTTTTCTCAAACCCTAAAAAAGATTACACCAATATAAGTCTTTATATAATGGGCTTTCTAACTTAAAAGACTGAAATACCCTTAGTAAGTAATATTGTCTCAAAACAATCCCAATGTGATGATCTCTTCAGTCTTCCACACTCCCTCTCAAGTTGGGTGGAATATGTTTAAACTCCCAACTTGCTACATATTTGGTCTAATGTACTCTTATACACTGCCTTGATTAAAATATTTGCAGCTTGTTTCATGTCACATATTGCACGCTTAGTATCTTGTTTGATATTTTTCTCCGATAAAGTGACAATTCACTTCTATATGCTTTGTCCTTTCATGTTGAACATGATTTGTAGCTATCTGTATTGTTGCTTGATTATGTGTATAAAGTGGTATTGGGAGATTGACTTTTACTTATAGTTTAGTAATCAATGAAATTAATCGTATTCCTTCACTTGTTTCCTGAGGAGCTGCCCTATTCTTTGCTTCTGTGCTTGATCTTGCAACCATAGATTGCTTTTTACTTTTTCAAGAAATTATATTTCTCCTAAATAGTGCAACATACCATGTTGTAGATTTTATGTAATCAATTGATCATGCCCAATGAGCATCAGTGTACAATTTCAAATTATTGTGCCCATGATTAGAATATAAGATATCATTTCAGAGAGTATTTTTAAGTATCTCAAAATCTTGAATACTTCATCCATATGTTGTTGTTTTGGAGCATGCATAATGTAAAAAAGGAGATTTGGATCTAGCTCCCATTGGATCTATTCTTATCCAGATCCAATAGGAGCTCTTAGGAAATAAACCTTTAGTATAGGAGCATTTTAGTCATCCTTTATTTAATGTTTAGTATACTTAAATAACCCAACATGTTGTGCTCATGCAAGATGATCATCTTATTGCCTTTATGAATAAGGCAATTTTGCCCGAAGAAGAGAAGCTATTACACTTATCATAAGGAGTTGCTCGTGATTGATTGTTCTTACACTTAACAAGTGGAGGCCTATTTACTTAGAACAAGACTCACAACTGAACTGATCATAATAGGTTAAATTTCATATTGGATCAACGAATTAGTATACAACAACAACAAAAGCAAGATATCTAAGTTACCTGGATATGACTTCAAGATTGAATACAGGATGGGCAAGGAGAATTTGGCAGATGATGCACTCGTCCGCCAACAAGAGGATCACTTGTTTCGATTCTCTACCATAGAGCCTGGATTGGACAACCATACATGGGATGTCCAGAACTCCAAGAACATGAGAAGAATTTGGTAGCTGATGGTTGGTTGGGTTTTGCTTCTTAAGTCTTGTTGCCAAGTCATGATAAGATTATGAAAGTCTTTAGAGGAGTTGTTTAGAAACCCTTTTATCACATATAGGGCTTAGGGCTGGATTTTTTAAATTCAGTTGGATATTAATCAAGGTGCTGAGATTCTCTCTATCCCTTTCTTCTCTCTCTAGTTAGTTCTCTCTCTTCTCTTCTCTCTTCCCTTTACTTCTCTTCTTCTTTCCTAGGCTGCCTCGCCCTCTAAGGTGTTGTTGCTCCTTGTAGCCAACAAAACCCAGCAGCCCTTGGCAGCATTTTGGGTGTGTTGGACGTCTGAAAAGATCCGCAGCTACGTTATCAATAGTGCGTGGTCTCTCTCTTCTCTTCTCTCTCCCTGTCTCTCTCTTCAGATAAAAACCATTGCTCTCCCCTTTCTGTCTTTCTGTCTTCTCTCCCCTTTTTGTCTTCTCTCTCCCTGTCCATATTGGCAATCTTCATATTGGAAGCAGCTTATTCAATGAGCTTGTAAGCTCCTTTTCCTGCATGTCTGGAGATTTGAGTTTATTTACTTGTAGTACTCACTCTAAGTGTTATTTCTGTCAGGGACCTGAAAGTTTATGCAAACGGAGTTCACTTCTTCCAAAAGTCCTTCGTAACTTTTACATGCTATCCATATAAGTGGATCATTAATTCCTTGGTGGTAATTGGAGAATCAGGACCAAAGGAATCGTGGCTTCCTTGTACAGGTATTTCAGGGTGGAAGCATAATCACTTCGCCATTTGTCTGCAAAGTACTGCCCTTTGGTGCCACCGCCGAGGTCAACAACACTAAGTTTATTCTAGTTTCCTTTTTCTTATCCAATCTAATATTGGGTGTTAATGGATTTGTTTTTCTGTTTTTGTGTCCCATGCAGTGGCGACTATACTGTGAAGATAATCAATTGTCAAAGTGGAAGTTGTTTAAAGGTGTTGAGTGGGCATAGGCGTACTCCTTGGGTGGTATGCAATTATAGCTATTTGGTTTCAGAGGTTATATGTGTCACTGTTTTATATGGTTTTACTGTTTGTTTGGAAAAGAAATTGGGTGCATGAGTGTGGTACGTTTATTGGTTGAGCAATAACAGTTGTATTTTAATCATTTGGAGTAACACATTAGTTGCATCTTTGCAATTGGTGTCCCACTTGTAAGGCTATCAAGTTCTTATGCTTCCCTATTTTTATGTTGGTTCACTGTCCTTTATGTTGATACACAATGTAAGCACCTTGTATATTGAATATTAAGTTTCTTCATAAAGAAGAGTGTCTCTAAAATTGCTGTTGGAAATATATTCTACAAAATAGCTTGAGGGTGGCCTCAAACAATTATCTTTTCTCTCAGCAAGAGTGTCTCTCAGTTATTACACATATGCATTACTGAGAGATATGAACATGAAAAAAGGAACTGCAGGTTATGTTGCTAGAAAGAAAACTACCAGCACCAGGTAGTTTGCTTTCATATATGTATGTATGCACATACATTATATAATATGTATATGCATTATGTATGTATATATTTGTATACATATTTGTACACAATGTAAGCACCTCGTATACATATGTTGCATTATGTATGTATATAATATGTATATGCATTATGTATATATATACAAATATGTATATATATGCTACAATCCAATAGGCATTATATATATATATATATATATATATATATATATATATATATATATATATATATATATATATACATAAATGCATACACACTGGGAGACAGATTCCTATACTAATGTTATCCACTACTCCTTGCATCAAGTTTGCAATTATGTTCTGTTCCAAATCACATGATAAAAATGGCTGGAGTAGGAGGACATGGGTGGTGTCTGCAGCGACCAGCAGTGCCTCATAAGGAGTAGAGGAGGGCGGGGGAAGGTGGTTGATGATGATTTGAGGGGCAGAAAATCATGGTGCGCACAAGTTCACATTAAACTTGGGTCTCATCTAATTTTCTCCATGCATTATGTATATATTTGTACATGTATTGTTCTGTTTCAGCACCATTACTTTTGAAGTCACTCTGGACTTTGTCCAACACCTGCACTTGCACCTTATGACATGAGGGTCACATAATCAAAATTTATTGATACAGAGTAATGTTGTTGAAGGGAAGGCAGCAGCAAAGGCAGCCTTACAGCAGAGACTTGGTTTAAGCAAATCAAATCATCCTTTGGTGGCTTAAGCAAAGGCAGCCTTTTTGCTCCAAATTCAGCAGGCCCTGGTGGGATCACTCCCTTGCATCTTGCAGCATGTGCTCGAGGCTCCGATGAGATGGTTGATGCACTAACTAACGATCCCCAGGAAGTAAGCGTGTCAATTTTGAAAGATTTCTGCAAACCAGCTTTCTTTGGTGCTTCTATACATCTCTTGGTTCTGAAATATTTAAATATAACAGGAGGTAGTTTCACATCTTAAATTAACCAACAGTAACACTCTTGACATTTAAGATAATGACTTTACCCCAAAAAAATCAAAACAAGGTTGCTCTTGAACTGTGATTGAATGATATCCCATTGTATCATGGAGCTTTAGTTTTCTACTTTGATTACAGTATTGGTGTTCATGAAGATTATGACTTTCGAGCAATGGTTGAACGCATAGAATCTTCTCAGCTATGAACTATTGATCTCACAAACAATGACCTAGCAAAAGATCATCAGCGACATCTCATAAGTTATTGAACTTCCTGGTACCCTTTTCTCCTTTTTACACATTTCCCTTTTCATAAAGTACTCAATTCTGACTTCGGTTGTATCTTTCTTATGTTTGTGTTTCTTTAGAAGTTAGAAGTAGAATTTGTTTATTTAGTTTGATTCATATTTATCAAAGAAGTGGTTGTGTTTATTAATATATTTTAGAAATTAGAGAACACATTATATATATATATATATAATTTTTTAATCATAAATAAAAGTGTATCGCTAAATCCGCTATATCCCTGCTATATCTCGCTACTGCTATATCAGGGTTAACCGCTAACCGCTATTGATAACATAGATCCGCAAACATAGAACTTATATGATTTTATTCGTACGGGGTAGTTGTTCATATACTTATTTAGATTGAAACTGCGTGCACCTCCGGATTGATTTTTGGCATCCCAAACCACATTTCTACACATGTTGCAACCCCCTTCATCTTATGAAATCCAAGGATGAAGTGAAAGGTATTTTGCCCGCATTTCATATGTTCGTTCATACTCAATTTCAGCTGCCCATTAAGATAATTCATACCAATAATAGAGGAGAATTTATGTCTCATTTCTTGCATGCATTTTTCTTGAAATATGGCATACTACATCAGACATCATGCCCAAATACTCCTCAATAGAATTATGTTTCAGAAAGAAAAAAATCAAATACTTGAAGTTGCTAGAACATTATTGCTAGGATATAATGTTCCTTAAGTATTAGGAGGGAGAAGTTGTCCTAATTATAGTATACCTCATAAATTGTATGCCCATTATAGTACTAAGGAGCACTCCTTTTCATTCCCTATCCAAAAGGGATTTCATATACCTTTGAGAGTGTTTGAGAGTACTTGCTTTGTTTATATATATATATATATATATATATATATATATATATATATATATATATATATATATATATATATGGCAACTTAAGAGATAAACTAGATGTCAAGGCAATTAAATGTATATACATATATATACGTATATATAATAAACTAGATGTCAAGGCAGTTAAATGTATTTTTTTGAGATAATTACCTACTCAAAAGGATTATAAATGTTATGACCCAACGAAGAAAAGGGTTTATGTCACAATGGATGTGACATTTAATGAGGAGATTCTTTTCTATAATACAATGCTAGAAAATGGGCCGCTCGGGCCCAGTCCTGACATTTGGCCTTGGGGGTTGGCTGTGACCACCCCCCTTACACTCTCTTCTTCCTCTCTTCTCATATACTCTCTCTTTAATTCTCTCTTATAATATTCTATAAATACCTCACTCATGTATATAATTTTTCAAGCCTTTTATGGCTAAATAATATTTATTTTTCGGTATATAGTGCCTTTATTGCATACGCTTTATTATAGTTTTTTTCTAAGGCTTTTGTATGTGTTATTTTAAGGTGATATTTACCAACCTTTCGTTGCTACATTGAAGCATCGTACTCATTACATGGTATCAGAGTCATTCTCGATCGTGAGAACGTCGTTTATCGTCTCAAGAAGCATGCCGATAGTGCTCTTGATTTTATTGTAAGTTTGTCTCCTTATAATTATTTTCTTCTTAAAATATGGATGAGAAATGAGGGTTTAATTTTCGTTTAACACCTTCAAACTACAAAACATGGACCAAAACAATAGAAAATTATCTATATTTTAAAAAATTAAGGGACTATGTAAGTAGTTCGAAGGTAGAACCCTCTATTAATGTCATGTTTGAGTAAAAGAAATAATACGAAGGAGGTTATCAAATGGTTCTATGGGTGCTCATGAACAATGTAAATAAGCACAATAGGGACACTTAGCCGACTTCACTAATGCCAAAGAAGCATGAGAATATTTTAAAAAATCTCATGTTCAAAGTGATGTTCAGACAAATTGGTCTCCCTTAAACAAAGAGATAAAAGAGTAAATGTACATGTTGTCTTAATGAGAGACAATGTGAGGAGAATAAAGATTTTGTATATCGATTTCTACGAAGTTTCCGAAAAGAATTTGAAGGAGTTAGATCATTTCTTATTCATCGAAAGTTGTTTCCCAATAAAGAAGAGGTTTTTACCGATCTTTAAATTGCAGAAACAAGAATGAATGAAGTTAGGCTTCAAAGAGATATCGCACTAGCCGCATCTAAACCTGGTGCAAATGTGAAGGATTATCGTCTTCCTTATTTCAAAAACGAATGATCAAGCAAAGCAAAAAAAAGAGATCAATTGCTATCATTGTAGAGAAGTCAGGCACATAAAGTCAAATTTTCCTAAGTTGAAAAAGAAGGTAGCTTTAGTAGAAGAACAAGTTTTATCTCTCATCCTTACACTTAAGAAAAAATGAAGAAAAAGGGAATATTTTTATCATCTTCCTCTTTATCTCAGTTGATCGCATATACTATTACTGATTGGGGTGGTGATGTGAATGGCAGGCACTCTATCAGATGCTATTGCATTTTCCTTTGTGACACTCTTATCTCATGGAAATACAAGAAACAGAAAAAGGTGTCTCTTTCTTCCATCGAAGCTAAATATCATGTAATGGCCAACACAACCACCGAACTAACTTTATTGCGACGACTATTTTAGGATTTGGGCATATAATTGGAAGCTCATCCAATCATGTACTACGGCAACAAAAATGCTATGTATATAGCCAATAATAATACCTTTCATGAGCGTATAAAGCATATCGAGATGGATTGTCACTACGTTCGTGAAGAGCATCTACAAGGCAATTTAGTATTACAATTTATAAAATCAAAATATCAACTTAAAGGTGTTCACTAAGTCATTACTTGCTCCTCGATTTTAGTTTTTGATTGGTAAACTTTAGGTCATGGAGTTGTCAGTTTTAGGTGGGTGTTAGAAAATGGGTCGCTCGGGCCCAGCCCTAACTAGTCGGGTTGTCAAGCCCAGGACCCCCAGGGCCATTAGCCGTTGGGGGTTGGTTGTGACCAGCCCCCCTCCACTCTCTTCTTCCTCTCTTCTCATGTACTCTCTCTAATTCCCTCTTGTAATCTTTTATAAATACCTCACTCATGTATATAATTTTTCAAGCCTTTTGTGGCTAAATAATATTTATTTTTGGTATATTATACCTTTGTTGCATACGCTTTATTATAGCCTTTTTCCAAGGCTTTTGTGTGTGATATTTTGAGGTGATATTCACCAACCTTCCGCTTACATACAAGTGGTAGTGGTTTACCAAATACATCATCTACAAGTGTACCACCCATCTTACCTATAGAAGACCATAGATTAGATGAAGATGAAGGATAGAAAATGGTACACAAAGAACTAGCTCCAGACAAGTTACTGAAGACATACTCAAGGGGAAACAAACAAGTTATCATTCTCAATCCTAATGCTACCCTTAATCAGAATCTTCATCCTTGTTCAGTTCTATAAGTATCTGAGATAAACCCTTCAATTCTTTCTTATGATATTTGTAATGATCTACACATTGCACTAAGGAAGGGAAAACGTGGAACAACTAAATATCCTATCAATCAATTTTTATCTTACACTAATCTTCCAAAAGAATATCAGATGTTTGTGAAGAATGCAGAAATTGTGTGTATTCTAAAGCACTTCAAAGAAGCCAAGTATGTCCCATAATGGAGGTAAGCAATGGAAGATGAAATTACAACACTGGAAAAAAAATCATACTTGGGCACTCGTAGATCTCCCACCAGGCCGGAAGACACTAGGTTGTAAATGGGTCTACACTATCAAATTCACGGCAGATGAATCTATTCAGAGATATAAAACACGATTAGTGGCAAAAAGATACAACCAATCATATGGTATTAACTGTTAAAAGAAGTGTAATTTTTCTATTCTTTTTTTATGTAATTTTATTTTTCTTTTTATTGTTATTTTATTTAACTACATGTGCAGGTTGAGGCAGTATCTGCAGCCACACGTTTTAAAAATGATATACGGGCACCATCTCACCCAAAGGAATCATCTAACCATTGAGTAAATAAAATAATTGCCTAAATCTAGGTAAAAGTTGTATGCTAAAACGAGTCTAATCTCATGGCTATTTTATGCTGCACTGCATTCAAATGGATACTTACTCCTCATAAATGAACAGACACCAACGTATCTCCATGTGCAACCGGTGCCAATCCAGGAGAGCAATGAAGATATCGTTCCCTATGTACTCTTCTTTTGACAGTGGCACACAGTATATAAATCAACGTTTCAATTATGTTTAGAAGGAAAAGGAAGCCATCTTAGAAAATAACATCATGGCCTAGAATCTTCCTATCAGTTTATAGCATTGGTGTATGTCGTCACTATTTGATGCAAATGCCAAAATCACCATGAATGAAGCTAGACATGAGAAGCATCACCATCTTGACGGTTGAAAATATAAGGTACTACAGCAGTTCACGAGTAGATCCTCCAAACTTTATATGGAGAAACAAAGCAAAAACAAGGTTGTAGCTTATATGCCTTACTGGAGGTCTAGACCAATTAATCTCAGAATTTAACTAAAATAGGAAGTGAATGTCGTTCCTTTGGTAGCATTAAATGGGACAAAGGTCTCAAAAGATATTTTCCAGTATTGCCAGTAAGAGTGTTACTGCAGATTTCAAGCATGTGTTTACCATGCTGCAGTGTTTGATTGAAGTTCCCATTTCTACAGCTAATTGACATCTTGATACGGTCATTCTCCTAAAAGATTCTGTTCTAAAAGGATCAAGATGGCTGGTTATTTTAGGACATAATAGACAGAACCTTTCTTTTAAGATTCTGCCCCTAAAACAACCAATCCACTTGATCTCTATCGTCAATTTATTGAGTGACCAACATTTTGACAATGATATGAATTATGAAGAGTGAATATCTATATGGCTTGATCATGCAAAAGAGTAATTTTCATCTAATTCAAGGGTGCACCTTTGACTAACAAGGCTATACAACAGCAACTCGAGTTCATAAAATCAAATCTCAAAGGCAGTGAACTCAGTCGCCTGTACAACCACCGGGTTACCCACAACTGCACCCGCCTGCGTTCTGAGCTTTCTTGGGTCTGGAACTTACTCCCTAAGCTAGGAGTTACCCTTCCTTTTCCTTTTCGTTTAGACATTTTTTGGGTTTTGTGTAACTGTTTATTTTGAAACACTTTCATGTGCATTTCTATAATTTTTGTTTCTAAAGCATGTTCGGCACGTGTTTCTGATTATTTTCTATTATTTAAATTTAACTGTTTTTTTGTGTACTGCTTAGAGGCCTCCAAGGCCAACTTACGCTTTCTTTAGGACAAGAAGCCGCTGAACATTGAAGCAGCAATAGAATCATAAAACTACATAAGAAGTACCCATGACACAGTGCGACATTGCTTTATGAATTTCAACGAGTTGCTTCAAAACTTCGGCGAAAAACAGACGATCCACCGTCCTTATCAGCAGATTACGATCCATAAACGTAGAAATGCATCTACTGTTTCAAATTTCCGTCAATGTAGGCACGGACTTGGGGGGATGGGGGCATGTAAAAAAACAAATGCATCATTCGATATCGATAACTCATTAAATGGAACATCGGGAAACATCAAAAGGACGCATAAGGAAACTCATGCCTAAACCTAGTTCAATGAATGAAAGGAGCAAAAGTTTACAATGAGGAATCTCGTCGTGGCGAAGTTCCGTGGTATTACGGGTGAGCAGCTGGCAGAAACCGACGGCTCTCTCGCCTTCTATCCAACTACTCAATAGTTTCACCCCCTCCTGTACTCAACATGAGGAGAAATGAAAGGAAATGAGATAAAAACGGATTGCTGACGGAGAAGAATACGAATTAAATACATGGAATTCGACGTTGCCTCTCTAGTTTTCGATTTTTCCGAAGCAAGCTTCGAAACGACGTCTTGGATATCTGTAGACGTCGCCATGGCCGCCGGAAAACCCAACCCAGGTTGGCTGTGAAATCAAGAAGAGCTAGTGTTGACGCAATCGCGAGGCCATCGGCAATGTACGGCGAGCGCTAGGGTTTCGGAATGGAGGCGAGGAAGGCAAAAACGGTCGAGTTCTCAATCGCGCGTCTAATGGCGGCGGGGCGAAGAGCAGAGTGGTTTTCCGGCGTTGGTTCGACGGGCCACGACAATAGGCCACCAAAGTCGGTCTCGAATCTCCGGAATTTGTTGTAAATGAAAATTCTCGACATTCATCGTGCGCACCTGGTGATGCATCCCGCGCGTCATCAGCGTAACTTTATTCGAAAATTGACGCAGAACTCATATATCCTTTTTCAAATCGCTTTCCGAAAGCCAAGGGGTTAGCAGACTCTTGCCCATTATATCAACCACACGGTTCATATAGCGGTTGGTGCCCATCAAAGAGCATGATATTCCTGGATTGCATCACTTCCAACTTGCTTTGTTAGTCGATGACGTTAAAACTTGAACCTGTATCTAGGTTTTCTCAATCTCAAAGTAACGGAAAGAAAAAAGGACATTATATTATCTAAAAAATTCAGCTTCTATGATTTCTTCATTCTAAAACTGTTCTTATGAGACTATTTAGATGACTTCTTGGAGTTTCTCTATCTTTCGCATTGTCCGACCTTGTTCTATCTCTACATTTACTCTAGCATTAAAAATTTGTGCCATAAAAGTGGTTGATAATAGTAGTGGTCAAATTTTGTGCCCAACCCTCATAATGTTATTGTGCAGATTTGCGCCTGATGAATTTTGTATATAATGTTAAATTTTGGTCATGAATATGTGTTGACTAGCATAATTATGTAAAAAGATGATCACAAGAAACTTCGGTAAAAAAATACGAGAAACTAGATTGTGAAAATACTATGAAGATGAAGACTATAGAAGTGTTTCAAAAAAATAAAAAATTTATCTTGTTTATATTGAGTTAACTTTTACCATGATACATAATCATTTTTTATGAAAACAATGAATCTATAAGACAGACCCTATTTAATATGGGAAAAGGCTTAGTGGTTGTTGTTGTAGCTGAACTAGTTTTTGCTTTTATTAACTCGGATATTCTTTTCGAAATGGCATTTAATTGAGGTCTACCATATGAGAACCACTTATGCATCAACTGCAAATTGTCACTAATATTTGCACCAGTGAAAGAGCACTCTATGAAAAATCCATGCAAACTTCTTCTTCCTGCTTATGACCAGTTTGACGCATTATACATGTAAAACAACTACACCCATAGTGACTGCATGTGTCTTAGGTTCGGGTCTCTATTTGTAAAAAGAAGAAAAAGAAGAATCCAAGTCGATGACTCCTTGTGGGATTTCCCTGAAAGTGGTAGCAAGTCGGGTTGACGGATTGACCCAGACTCAACACTAACTTTTTGCTAGGGTCGACACAACCCTATTGGACCCTGCTGCAACCCCACATATGTAAAAGTTATGTTACATATAATCATATGTGTATATAATAAGCATGTTATTATTGTTATTGTTACGATTGTTTATATAAATATATACACAAAATGTGACATACATAATATACAATGTTTATGTTTATATATAAAACTAAGAACCGAATAACTGTTGGTTCAGTTTTGGTCATCGCTATCGGTGCTTTGGCTACCAAACATTTGTTTATATTTGTTATATTTGTATGGAAATCTTGATTTTTGGACTACAATACACCCTACCCTAAACACTATTTTCTTTTATACATGCAACACAAATAAATGGTAGTTGTATACACAATACAAGTTTATGTATGTAATGGTGTCCTGTGTGATACCCGATACGATATTTATAATATATATATATATATATATATATATATATATATATATATATATATATATATATATATATATATATATATATATATATATATATATATATATATATATATCGGTTATGAATCGGGCGTCTTCTCCTCGTACCCAAACATGAACTTTATTGGGTCGGAGTTGCACGGGTCGGGTCAATATTGCCATCCCTAACTCACTTCGCCAGCTCTTTTTGCTCAAAAGCATTAAAAGCACAAACTTGGCTTGCAAAGAAGATCTGAGCAGCGTTTCCGTAACGTAAGCATGCCATGTAGAGCTGAACAAACCGTGGCTGATCATATCTCGTTGGGGCAACTCAAAAACCTTGTTCATGTTTTACTTGCTAGCTCATTTGCATAGAGCAAAACACGAACCATATGCGAGTCGAATTCAATGAGCTGAACACTAGCTGCTCAATAAAGTAAAAAAATATAACTTTTCTTCGGTTACAAGAGGAGGACGAAGCCTCACACATACACCCACACATCCACCCTCTAGGAGTCGAACTTCTGATCTACCAGCAACAGTGGAGGAAGAGCACCCAGCCTCTGAGTTAATGCTCTGGGTTCAAAAAATTAAAAATTAATTTCCTAGTCAAGAATTAACTCAAAATTTTATCTTTTATGTACATTTGAAAATAACTGTATCATGATCACCACATTAGATTGGTTAACATAGTATTCTAGCATACATACACAAAAGTCATGTACTTCGACTAAAAGTGCTAGTACAAGCGAGCTGAACCGAACTCATTGTTCATGTTCAGCTTGTAATGCTTAACAAGCGAACCATCTTCAGCTCATTTAGATCACAAATAGGATGCTGCGAATTTGACACTTGGGGTGTGCCAACTGGCTACAGTCATGCCGAGTCCATCTCACCAATCCAAAACCAGATCCAGATCCAGACCCAAAACCAAAACTTTTCCCCGTGCTAGGTGGGGTAGAAAAAGAAGAAGACGGCGACTTCTAAATCTGTGAGTATAGTTCGAGAATTTGGAATAAAGGGTTTTAACTAGTGATCTGGCTCTTTGCTTGAGAAAGACTTATGTGAATCTTTCGAGTTATATAGCTTGTAGAACAATTTCTCGCCTTCTTTTATTTTTCAATAAAGTAACTTTAATCCCAAAACGGGAACAACCATATACTTCAATCTTTAGATATGGGACACACTTGTGCATGAATGGCTTGTCAGTAAGGTTGAGCAGTGTCAACTGAAAATCAATATTGGCTTTAGGCAGGGCTGGTAAATGAGCCGACCGAACCAAAGAGGGTCGAGTCGTGGCTTGTTCTCACTACTGAAGATCCGCTTCATGTTCGGGCCGTTGGCTAGCCCGAGAGGACCCAAACATGAACTGTATACGTGCAAAATTAGATGCTTATTAAAACCTGCTCCTTAAAGTGAAAATTTGAGTATGAAATGATTTATTCATACAGATTCTTGTAAATCAAAAGAATATTTTGATTAATTACATTAAACTTATCAAGTCATTGAGTTAATATGTTTTTGTCTTACATATATGTACATAAAGTGATATGCACTAGACGAGCTAGCAAGTCAATCTGAACATACGTACTCTTCTTGTTCAGCTCATATTAGCAAGAAAAGCTTGCTTCGTGTCATTCAGACCGCTAACTAAGCAAGCATGGAACAATCTTGTCATTTGTGGAACCAAGCTTATCCTTGAACAGCTCAATTCATTTATCATCCCTACCGATAGACTCGGCATTGTCTTATAAGGAGATCTCTGATATATATACGAGAGAGCATAGTTTATGCACACACTCATTTATCCTAAAATCTCTTTAAAGATTTCAATTGTTCTATAGTTTATGAGAGAGCATAGTTTATGCACACACTCATTTATCCTAAAATCTCTTTAAAGATTTCAATTGTTCGATCTTTAAAAATTAATGGTTGAGATTTTTAAGGTAAAAAACAAAACAGTACCAAATGCATTTAATAACATACTTCCAAAAAGTACCATGATACTCTTTTATTTTTTAAATTTGCATTCCAACTGTTGATCTCATCAATAAAACTATTGAGATCTTTATTATCAAGTTCTCTCTCTACATATATAGATAGATGATTTACTAGGTACACACATTGTCTTCAAGGCGAATAAATGTACTGGTTTTACCAAGTACTGCTCAAAAAAATGCAAATTGCAAAAGACATAGGTATTAGAAGCCTTGCTTTTGTGTGAGATGATTTAAAGTGATTGTGGCAAACGGTTGGATTCTTTGCCATTGTATCTCTAATCTCTTGTAGTCTTATGCAGGGGGAGTATGCCTCGCCTCAGCGTTGTTCAATTTACTTGGCAACGGCAACCCCGACCCTACCGGTTCACATAAATCGGCCTTATGGTGGCAGGACCCCGGTGAGTGTAGTAGCTGGGGGATCAAGTTCAACTAGGGAGCGCAATAGGGCGGGTTTCCACTCCAGCACCCACCTTGCATTAGAAGCTCCTTATTAGACCCAGTCCTGCCCCGTTCCGACCTACAAAAATTAGTTTGTTTAAAGCAAAATTTAATTAATGTTATATATCTTACATAAAACATAAAATTCATTCTATAAATTTTCATATTATTAAATAGTGATTATATATATATATGTATATACGATGCGCATATGTTCTATATGAACACAGACAGAACATGGTAGATTTAACATAAATCTACCCTGGCCCGTCCGCAGCGGAACGAGCTTTCCCCTTGAGAACCCACCTCATGTAGGGGCGCTGCGGGTAGGAATTGCCATCTCAATCAAGCCATGGTCAAGCTGGGGCAAACCAGGAGATGGGAGCCGTCAATCTCCCGAAACAACGGTTGTCCAATGAAGGGAAGGATTACCGAGAGGAGGCGAGGAACCGTGTCGCGTCCTATGCTTCCTAGACACGTGCGAGGATCTACGTGAGGTTAGCTACGAGCTAGAGGACCCACTCGGCACGTGCGAAAAGACGATGGGAATCATGCCTTGCTTGAGACGGAGGCAGTGAGGGACGGACCTGGAGGGGAGGGTTGGGCCCGCATGGAGTGCTCTTTCGGTTAGCTCTTTTTCGAGGACCCAAATATTCGCGCAGTCTAGCTCATCATGTTCCCCAATTCACTGACACGTGTTTCAGAAGATTCGGCTTAGCAGGCCCCAGGACACTGCGGACCGCCACCTTTTACACCACCAACACCCGTCTCGGCCCTTAACGGGCTGCATTCGGGTCATTGTGATTCTTAACTCCGGGCTCTACCGACCCTTGTACCTATAGCAACTTGCTTGGTCCGTGTTGCTCTTGGGTCCAAAGTTCTAACCCTGTCCAGGGTCATAGATGTCAGGCTGGGAACGAACAGACCTTGCGGTTCTGTTGCTTGTGATATTCAACAAGGGGGGGATCATATTGTTAAAGCCATCATTTTTAGAGTAAAAGCTGTATAAAAAAGCTCAAATTTTGGGTTAAAATTTCAAAGGACTTATTATATAATAAAGTTGGATTCCCAACTCAATGAGCAACTTATGTTTAGCTCGTCCAACATTAAGGATGGCAATTGGATGGGGTTGGACGGGTTTTCACTCCACCCGCACCCGCTCACATTGCAAACTTCTTTGTACACCCCGTCTCACCCCACTTTAACCTACAAAAGTGTTTTTTAGAAAAAAAAACAGTCAAGATTATATACTTTAAAAAATTACAATATGTTTTATGATATTTAAGTCCGCCCATGTAAGGGATCACCTTGCATTACCGGTCCCAAGCCCGGATAAAGGAGGAGGGTTGTGTTAGGCTTCCGACAGCCAGCGTAAAACTTCGTCGGATTTTTACAACATGGATTACAAAAATTATGAGCATTGCTTTGGGGCGTCCCCGCCTAGCGACGTGCTGCAGAGCCCGAATGCAGTAAGAAGTAAGCAAGGGCCACTACATTTTCGCCCGAATGTAGTGAATCAATTGCAGAGAGGGTTCCCACATCATGGACGGGTGTGGGTAAAGAAGTTAGTCCCGCTACATTGCCGCCCGAATGTAGTGCAAAATTTTCAGAGAAGGTCTCCGCATTTTGATTATGGACGGATGCGGGGGGTAAGGAAGCTAGTCCTAGATAATAAGATTCGTATTGGTTCTTGGAATATCAGAACATTATCGGGTAAGCTAATGGAGGTGGTAGATACTATGATTCGGAGAAAGATTCATATTCTATGTTTACAAGAGACAAAATGGGTTGGAGAAAAAGCAAAGGAGATAGAGGATACAGGTTTTAAATTATGGTACTCAGGTAAAGAAAAGGCTCGAAACGGAGTTGGTATTATCATAAATAAAGATTTAAAGGAGAGTGTAGTAGACATACAACGATATGGTGACTGAATCATGACGTTGAAATTAGTGTTAGGAGCAGAGGTTTTGAATATAGTTTGTGCTTACGCACCCCAAGTAGGACTAGAAGATAGTATAAAGACAGTTTTTTGGGAAGAGTTAGATAAGGTGTTTCAAAAGATTCCACAAAGGGAGATGATTTGTTTAGGAGGAGATTTAAATGGACATGTCGGTAAAGAGGCATTAGGATATCAAGGGATCCATGGAAACTTTGGTTTTGGGGATATAAACGAGGAAGGTAGGGAGATTTTAAATTTTGCTATGTCATTTGATCTCTTTATAGTCAATACAACCTTCAAAAAACGAGATGAACATTTAATTACTTATAAGAGTGGCTTATCACAAACACAAATTGATTACTTTATTTGTAGAAAGAAAGATAGAGCGTGTTGTAAAGATTGTAAGGTAATTTCAGGAGAAAGCTTAACCACCCAACATCGACTTTTAGTTATGGATTTACAAATAAAAAAATGGACAAAGAAGAAAAGAGTGCATCGAGCGATTCGGACTAAATGGTGGAACCTCAAAAGCGAGAAAGAAGATATATTTAAACAGAAAGTCCTTCAAAGAGATGTTTGGAATTATGTTGGCACACCTTGTGATATGTGGAACAATATGGCTATACATATTAGGAAAGTGGCGAAAGATGTGTTAGGGGTATCTAAGGGAGCTGTACCGGCACAAAAAGAAGCTTGGTGGTGGAGTGAAGTAGTACAAAATAAAATCAAGGCAAAGAGGGCATGTTACAAATTATATTATGCTAAGAAAACTAGTGAAACTTTAGAAGCTTATAAGAAAGCAAAGAAGAAAGCAAAAAAGGCTGTTAGTGAAGCAAAAGCTAAGATTTGGGATGACTTATATAAAAAACTCAACTCAAAAGAGGGTGAAAGAGATATTTTTAGGATAGCTAGGGTTAGAGAAAAGAAAACTAAAGATCTTAATTATGTTAGATGCATAAAAGACGAGGATGAAAAAATTCTAGTGGCAAATGATGATATAAGAAATAGATGGAAAAACTATTTTTATAATCTTTTTAATGAAAATAAAGATGTTAGTATTAGTTTAGGAGATTTAGCCAAGTCAAAAAAGTATATAAACCACAATTTCTACCAACGTATTCAAAAGAATGAAGTCAAAGAGGCTCTTAAACATATGAAGAGTGGTAAATCGGTAGGACCAGATAATATTCCTATAGAAGTTTGGAAAATACTAGGAGAAATAGGAATCACTTGGCTCACAAGACTATTTAATGAAATATGGAAAAACCAAAAGATGCCCGAGGAATGGAGAGCAAGTACACTTATACCCATATATAAGAACAAGGGAGACATTCAAAATTGTGCGAATTATCGAGGTATCAAGTTAATGAGTCATACTATGAAATTATGGGAAAGAATTATCGAACGTAGGTTAAGACAAGTATCAAGTACAACAGAGAACCAATTTGGATTCATGCCAGGCAGATCTACTATTGAAGCGATTCACCTTTTGAGACGTCTTATGGAACATTTTAGAGCAAAAAAGAAAGACCTTCACATGATATTTATTGATCTAGAAAAAGCTTATGATAGGGTACCGAGGGAGGTTCTTTGGAGAACTTTGGAAAAAAGAGGTATCCCATTGACATATATTAACCTTATAAGAGACATGTATGATGGTGCAAAAACATGTGTGAGGACTCATGAAGGAACGACAGATTTCTTTGAAGTTAATATTGGGTTACATCAAGGATCAACTTTAAGTCCATACTTATTTATAATGGTGATGGATGAGTTAACAAAACATATTCAAGATGAAGTACCTTGGTGTATGTTATTTGCAGATGACATTGTATTAGTGGAGGAGTCTAAGGAAAAAGTTAATAGAAAATTGGAACTATGGAGAGAAACATTAGAAAGCAAAGGCCTCCGACTTAGTAGAACAAAGACAGAATATATGGAATGTAAGTTTGATCATTTGGTTACTTCAGAGAACATGAAAATTAAAATTGGCACACATTGCATTCCCCAAAAGGAAAGTTTTAAATACCTAGGGTCAATTTTTAAGAGTGATGGAAGAATTGATGGAGATGTTACACATAGAATTAATGCTGGTTGGTTAAAATGGAGAGGAGCATCAGGTATTCTTTGTGATAAGAAGATACCATTAAAGTTAAAAGGTAAATATTATAGAGCAGCAATTAGGCCGGCCATGTTTTATGGTTCTAAGTGTTGGGCAGTTAATCATCAACATGTACAAAAGATATCTGTGACAGAAATGAAGATGTTGAGATGGATGAGTGGTCATACAAGAAAAGACCGTATACATAATGAGGTTATTAGAAACAAATTAGGAGTGGCACCAATAGAGGATAAAATGAGAGAACATCGTTTAAGATGGTTTGGACATATAGAAAGAAGATCAAAAGAAGAACCTGTAAGAAGGTTAGAAAAACTAAATTTGGAAAGTATTAAAAGAGGTAGAGGACGACCACAAAAGTGTTGGAAAGAAACAATAAAGAATGATCTAGCTTATTGGGAGTTAACTGCTAACATGGCACATGATAGGGATCTGTGGAAACAAAGAATCCATGTAGCCGACCCCGTCTAGTATGGGAAAAGGCTTTGTTGTTGTTGTTGTTGTTTATGTTTTATGATATTTATGTTATTAAATTAGAAGTTATTATGTCTACATGTATATATTTACATACATATAAAATACTTATAAACATATGTAAATACAAGCTATATATATACTTCATATAATACATAGACAGATAATATATATATATCGAGATGGGTTTACCTTAAACCCAATCCCTCGATGCCCCTCTTGCAGGTCTTTCCTCCCTTATCCCTCACGAAGTGGGGCAGGTTTTTTCCTTGAGAACGCGCACCATGAAGGGGGGGAAGGGAAGAGTGGGTACCCGTGGGGTAGGTAGGAATTGCCATCCCTATCCAATAATATGGTTTGTGTTCTGAAGATACATAGCGATTTAAGTTAAGAAATGAGCTGCAAACAACTCATGTTCAATTAGTTCGGGTGATGCACTCAAGCTGTTTAACATAAACACTAGAAATTAGAAAAAGTCAAGGTTGTGTGAACATAAATGTATCTCCGGTGAGAAGCCATGAGAAATTAGAACGGTGCCATTTAAAAGCGCCATATCTCACAAGTTTTGAAAGAAAATGATGAAACACGATCATGTTTGAGGTCAAATACTAACATGTGAAAAGATCGAACAAAATGGCCATTGAAAAGCAAATGCCTTGCCGAAGTTAGTGCATGAAAAGGCTGGATTTTCCTTTCAGTTCTCAAATAAAGGTGTTTAGACATTATGAATCTTTATCTCAAAGAAAAAGAAGATTAGACATTTAAATCTTAAATTACTCTATGTGGATAACTTCTTATCAATATCCCAATCCAATATGGTTGTGTTAAATGTGGAATTGTCCAAATCTTTATGAAAAAGTTTGAATGGCGCATAAAGAGAAATAGCTTGGCTGGTTAAGGGGCCGAGTCACAAGTCGAAGGTCATGAGTTCGATATCGTGGCTTGTGTCTGGCTTCGGCCTCCCCATTATACCCAAAAGAAAAATGTCCAATGGAAAATAGTGACAGCCAAAACATCTTCAGCAATTCAAAATCTTGAAAACCCAATTTTCAAATGACAAATGAGAAAAAAATGTATTTGTTTGTGATAAAAGAGAGAAAACTTTAATAAGAACACATCTAAAAGCCTTAATGCTGATATTTTATTATTTTCAAATTAACAAATTTGTAATAAATAACATTTAAAGTTTGGTTGACTTACGGTGAACCCTTCACTATTCTTTTTTTTCTTAGTGACCACATTTTTTTACACTATGCGTGAGTGGAACCAAACTCAACCGAGTCGTAGAACTGATCCGAGCTGTGCTAGAACCCGAGTTAACCGACAAAAGAGAAAACAGTGGTCCGGTCTCAAATACGGTATGTGTGTGGGGGGGCCGTCGACCACGACAGTAGAGGCTACCTCGTCACCTTTTCTTCTCTTCTTATTTCCTCCACACGAATCCCCACAACCCATTGCAACCTCACTCGACAACACCACAGACTTCTGAGAGAGATCATCTCCTTGTCCTCATTCTCTCCCAATCCGAGAGAGGTCATCATTGACCGTACATCTCGAAGATCTTTCCAATCTCTCTCTCAACTTTGGATCTATAATGCCGTTCTTTGCCTTCTACCTTGCCTAGCTAGTAGAAACTGGGTTTTCTCGAGGATTAAAACTAAGAATTCAGTACAGGCGAGCCCAACCAATATCGGTCGTAGATTTTGGCTTGTTTTGATCTTGTGGATCATTGGTGGAGATGGGTATTACCTCTCTTCAAGTTTGCATGGATCCTGCAGGTTGGTTACAGGTCAGTATGGTAAACGGGAATGATATAGCTATCAGATTGCTCATATGCAGGAAGAAAGAATGCTCATTTTCTTGAATTTGTTTTCTTTCCGTTTATATTATAATTATTAAGATTTATTTTTGAAGACAGGAGGCAAAGATTTATATTCTCTCTCTCTCTCTCTCTCTCTCTCTCTCTCTCTCTCTCTCTCTCTCTCTATATATATATATATATATATATATATATATATATGTATGCATGCTAAACATGATTAGTGTGATTTAGACATGCATTTAGTGAAGTCATGCTCTTCATGGTCTGCATTTTATGTTTCTAATGTTCTCAACATAAACTGTCAATATCGAGTACAATGGCATCTGGCAACAATGTAGGTGAACCTACTCAATGTGAGACATCAAGTTCACTTTCATGAAAATGGCATTATTGACTTGATCAGCACCACTGTCAAAAGTAGTCGCAGCAATAATCTATCATGGAAATTTAATTTACGGAGTCAACTACGACTAAATTCATCATTCATTTCGTTATCAAGATTCTTTCCTTGTTAGTAAATTGCTAAAAAAAGATTGTCTTCTTAAATTGATGACACTAATTCTTCTTTCCCTGCAGAAACAGCAGAACATTGTTCTTAGCGTTAAGACTACTCTACAAATTATTCTAAACGAGCACACAGAGCTATATCACCTGGCTAGGGGGTCGAATCACAAGTTGTTTGAAGGCCTCGAGTTTGATACACGAGGCATGCATTTGGCTTTGGCCTCTCGATTGTACCCAAGAGAATTATTCGAAACAAAGATAACCACAAATAACACCATTAGTTTGTAGATATACCTAGCACCATTTATAGAAAAGTAATCTTCAGTATTTTCCACATGAAAATTGATTAATGGCTACAACGCCTGGCAGCAGCTAATTTAGTTGTTTGCGATAAATCCAAGTTCTGCTACTACAACAACTACAGCCTCTCCCAGCCCAGGTACTTCTGCAAGACTTGCAGAAGGATATGTTTGATGAGGGAGTGAGTTCATCCATCAAGGCTGAGGATCCAAGCAAGCGGCTTCTCTCTCTAGAATGGCAAGATAATAACAACTATGGAGGAAATAGTTCTGACTCATCATCATCTGCTTATTTGGCATCATTGTCTAGCTTCATGAACAACTATGGGCTTTTCCACTAAACTAGGAACTCTCTCTCTCTCTCTCCGGCTCTTATCTGGGTTTTGCTTTCTATGAAAACCGCCATAGGAGAAAGTGGCAAACTGATGAAGTGGTGCAATTTTTGTTGGTTTCTCTTTTCATTGGTTTTTCTGGTTTGTGGATGTGTGATGAGTGTGGGATGACGAAGATAATGTAAGCAACAGGTGGATGTTAGTGCAAACATTGATGTAATGTTCTTTTGGTTTCTGTCAATGAGTATGGATATGTAATACACAGTCTTCCTCAATATATATGGGTTGTGCATGTAAGCCGAATTCTCGTGAATTGATACATTTTGCGTGCTCTTGTACCAATTCAAGTATATTTATTTATGGAGATCCAGCAAAAGGTTTCTAGACTGCATCATTGTCATGACCAATAATTGTCGGCATGACGCATGAAAGCGCTACAAGTAAATAGATAAATGATAAAGCTGCATGATAAAGCTGCTGCTGCTGCTCTCTCTCTCACACACACAGAGAGTGTGCCCCATGCAAGGAATCTTCAGATACAACATCAGTGACAACGTTTTAATTGGAACAGTATAAAGGACTTTACTTCAATCGGATATACAGAAGAAATAATGTTTTAACGGGAGAAAGTTATCCCCCTTGGGACTTGCAATTAACCACATGCCTTGGTGCGTGAAAGGACATTTTCTCGGCAGAAGAACGTCCGTAGAAAGCTTATTTGGTCAAAAGAGTCGAAGGTAAATGTGCGCTTCTCATCAAAAGGTAGTTTTATATATAATAAATTAAAGTCTAATTTCATGAAAGGAAGAGCTGGAACAAAGGACTCGCCTTTTGCTTATTTAAACACTGTTGTTGAATAAAAAGAAGCAAGTGTAAAGAGGTGTTTTTGCATACTTCAACAGAGCTGCTTTTTATGTTATACTGTCATGAGAGGTTGGATCAGGTGATCTAGGAGATCATGATCTAGCACTAAGAAATCGCGTTATTAATATTGTTATCTCTGCATATATGTATGTGTATATATACATACATTCATGCATAAATATATGTATAGCTGGGCAAGTGTTTGATGGAAGGTACTCTTTAGTTCTTTTCTTCCTTCTCACGAAACATCCTTTAATTTGGAGCTGCAGTTGCCTTTTTCAGATTGTTCTACTCCCAACAAATCATATAGCAAAAAAAAGACCACTAACCAGCAACTCTTGGAAATAATTGACATAAATCTGATGCTTTTCAATACGTCAACGCCAAGCCGATGTTGTGCTTAACACGTAGATTCTGAAAAGAAGAAAAGTTCCATTGTAAGCTCAAGCCCATAGAAACTGGAAAGATATGACTAAGCTTGTCAATATTGTAGGTTCGGGGTTGGACATATGATAACCCGAATCCTTCAGTCGGATTGATAACAAAAAATTGGAGAAACAACAAAAACAGGTTGGGTCCAACCAGTCAATATTTGCATTGGGACCCGAAAAGTATGAAATCCTTCGGCATTCACAGCGATTGTGTTACAACTTTACATATAAAATACATAGTTGTTCAAATTGGATTCAGAATTGAAATTTGTTACTGGAACCAGCGCTGTAAACTTCAATTGGTTGGATTCACGATTGCTACAAACCTACAACTGGACATATTAGCAGCACTTGTCATTGCAGCTTTCTTGTTTTTCCAAACTCTGCTAGATGGGGTCAGAAAAACAAAGCCAGCCCACCCCCACACCCAGCACCCGCCGACCTGACAACCCGGTGCCCCAACTTCGACATCCGAAATCACAACCCCGACATCTGGAACCTGACAACTGAGCACGGAAACCCAAACCACATCCGCTTCCCCAGTCCCAGTTCCAATCTAAATCCCTCTCCTCAAACTAAGAAGTAGTATGTGTTTTTTTCTTACTGAAGTGTTAGGAAGGAAATCATAAATCCCACTCCTCAAACTAAGTAGTAGTATGTGTGTTTTCCTTTAAAAGTGTGAGGAAGGAAATCATAAATCCCACTCCTCAAACTAAGAAGTAGTATGCGTTTTTTCCTTACTAAAAGTGTTAGGAAGGAAATCATAAAATACCAAGTTTGTTCTTTTGGGTTTAAGTGAAGTGATTCGCTATGAAAAATTATGTGTCGAACCCATGTAAAATGAGAAAAGACTTAGGTTTTGGTCTTGGCATGGAAACCTATGCACATTATCGAACTCATTAACACTACAGTTTCAAGCAAATTCGGGCTAACCAAAACGAAAAGCAAGCCTTTTGTCACACTAAGTGGACCTGCCGATATGATTTTGTAATAAAGTTCTATCTTGTGCCTTATATTAACATTAGTTGCGAAAAAAAAAAAGGATCTCACTTTGTTCCAAACAACTGAGGGGCCATCCTCTACTTCACTATCTAATGCACCTTCTTGCTCAAGAATAATCTAGTCACCTTTGTAGTGTTTGAATCATTCTAGATGCATTTTTTTATTTTATTTTTTATTAGTGTAATACCAACTTTTTCTCTAATAGCCTTTTCTTCTATAATCACACATTGGGTTGGCAATAGCAAGGCCTTTTTTTGTATGGTCACACATAGGGATGGCAATAGTGGGGCCGACCCTGCATTGAAAACCCCTTCTTAGACCCCACCCCACGGGTCTTGTGGATCACACCCTCTCGACTACCCCCAGGCCCCACTTCAACTTACAAAAATTAGCAGTTTAAAGGAAAAATCAATTAATGTCATATTTTTTTCATAAAACATAAAATTCACTCTATGATATTTCAGATTATTAAGTTAAAAGTGATTATATGCCAAATAACGGCTGCTGAATGAAATTACAAAAATTAGGCTCAAAGTGTTGCCCGAGTGTTATACCATTAGCAAAATCCTAGGCTCAAAGGGTTGCTGAATGAACCCCATCAAAATGATGAAAAGCTCCAAGAGTCAACTCTTGGCAATTTTAGGGTTTTGCAGAGGGTAACCCTGAGTCAAACTGCCAGTTAAATACACCCAACAGCTTAGGTCAATATCCACTATCATATACCAGATAACGGAATTGACAACTAACATATTCAGATGATGGAAACTCTCTCTCTCTCTCTCTACACGCACACAACATACACAGAAACATGAACGGTCATATTGGAATCACCTAAATATAGTAAAATCTCTCGAAATTGATGATGCTGGAGATGATCTCCAACAGTTTGGAGTCACCCTTGCACAATCGTCCCAAGCCGGATAAAGGACGATGCTGTTTCTTTTCTTATTAAGGATGAAGGAGGATGGTTCAATCACGTAGTTGACAGCTAGCATAAAAACACATTTTAGCATGTACAAGATCTTCCATCAGTAATACACTGAATCTCATAAGAACTCCAAAGTTGAGCACGCAATAGGCCTCAAGTTAAGGCATCACCTGATCTCAGACGCAGACTCGCCACCGTAGCTCAACCATGCATGGGTATGCCTATTGATTCTTTTACCCTCTTTAGAATGATAAAACTGCCAACATAGAGAATCAACTCCACTATATGTTTCCTTATGCTTAACCAAAAAAGAAGTCACAAAAAGAACTATTTTGCTTCAATACAAAACATAGTTGAAAAGAATTTAAATACAATCTATAAAAAAAATACTGATCACTGAATTTTACAGAATTTGACTCCCATAGTCTTCATTGAACTTTTTGTAGCGATGTGCATATAGATGAGCTGATGGTCTGGTATTCCTCAAGGCCATCTCCACATCATCTCCGATTACAGGGCCTACCTCTAGATCTGCTAAACAATAAACATGATAGTCAGGATAATCTGTTCATGAAACTTAGAAAACGTATCTAGCACTTTGTTTTTCTTTTTATCTGTCCAGAAAGTTGGAATGAGGCAGAAGCCCACACCCTAGCATCCAACTCATGATCTCCTTCAGATCCCAAACCAGCCAAGGAGTTATTCCTTCTGCATGTTTCATGTGCAATTTCACTTCATGCTGACAGCACATATAGTTGATCCCAACAACATTTGACCGGGGGAAAAGCAAAAGGAAAAAAAGAACAAAAGGCAGATGGGGACACTCTAACATAACGTATACCCCTCAATCAAGGGGCTAGAAATGAACTTAAATATTTAGGCAATTTTGTCCTTTAAAAACTAAAAGAATACAGAATAACGGTCAAGAAAAAAAGAAAATAAACACATCATTTCAAGATCTTAAAGTTAAGATAATGACACTCTATTTAGTGGCAAACTAGCAAGTTTTCTGGGTTGTCAGCAAAAGGCTTAATTAAGGTTAAAACTTGAAAAGCAGTCCATGTCAATCGCTAAGCCCCTATATAAAAGTTTTCAAACTTGTGCCACTGACAGATGGATAAATAAGTTTATGCAACCAGACAATGTTGCTTTAACGAACAGATAAATTAATAATCTGGTTGATCATGCGTAAGGCCCCAGTCCAGACAATGGTGTACTGTAACGTAAAGCACCAATGTCTGGTTTATGCAGTCAATGTCCATTAAGCTTTTCTCTAATGGATAAACAAGTTTTCACACTATGATATTTTAAAGTTTTCCCTCTTCTATGTCCAAAAATAATTCAAAAAGTAATCTGACTTTAGGTTTCTGGAGTACTGTAACGAACAGCCATCATTAAACATCGGTTTATGCACAATGGAGCAACATCCTACCTTCCCCCAATGTATCACCTTTCTCCTCAAGAAGGGACATTAAGCGCCTAAGTGGTTGCATAGCAGCCTCCTTGCAAACAAGACGGATGTCTGATCCAGAATAACCTTCTGTCTGATCTACCAGGAAATCATATGGAAGTTCATCATCACCATTGGATGGCAGAAGTTCTTTGAGCATCGCCCTTCTTGCTTCAGGTTCAGGAAGAGGAACAAGAATCTTTGTAACAAGTCAAGGTAATTCAAATGCATGTAAACTGGAAAACATCTCAATGTGTGCATAATATTGACTAACACAAGGAGATATACACTTGGAGGATCTTTCAGTTTTCCATTCCATGCAAACTTCTTCCAACAAGTGTTTGATAGAAATGCTGACAAAAAAAAAATAAACAACCCATTGTTATAGAAGTGAATTTATGCATAAGAATCTTGTTCACCAAATGTAAAACTTGAAAAAGATACGCGTTTCTCAAGGCGTCGAAGCATAGCAGCATCCAATTCCCAAGGCAAGTTAGTTGCAGCCAAAACAAAAACAAGCTCATCTGTCCTTGTCAAGCCATCCATCTACATTTCAAACAATCAATTGGTTCGTTAGAGAATCTGTTCTTCAGAAGTTTAGCCATCTAAAAGATTTTCAAAAACAAATGGAATTCTTGTGGTTCCATCAAGCTGAAAACTGAACTCGAATTCTCAAAACAGCCAAAAACTCCTCGTTCAATAAAAACTTCATATTTAGAAGCATAACAGAGTAGTAAATATGTATATGACCAGGTCAAGACAAAAAAAGTTATGTGGAATATCATCAAGTAGGCTTGACAAATTTACCAAAACCACGTTAAGACTGCCCACTGGCAAGTAACTTCCAAGGCACACTAATGGACTTAAAAGGCTGCTCATTAGCAGGCTGGATCTGGGAGTGGTTCAACTTTAACAGAAATATTACAAGAGTTGTTACTGATCAACAATTGATTGTCTCAAATTGGCGAGTCCTTCAGGATCAGATGATCCTTTCAAACTGTACCAAGAAAGGCAGATGGAATGAAGAACATATGATATGTTTATAAACACAAATAAGCATAGGAAGGAAAATGCAGAATCCATCACTGACAAGAGAAAGACACTTCTGATGGATCTTGGGACCAGATTGTGGCAGTACATGTTAGTAAATTTTCATCATGAGTAATAACAATAACTGGCAATGTTCATAGGAGTACAGTGGAAAAAGAAGAGTAAGTGTTAAATAGGAGAGTAGCAGCTGTAGGCACCAACCTTTGAAAGGCGAGTAGCACATTCATCATTGATGTGCGTTTTATGATAACCGATGAAAGCCATGATAACTAGTGTAGCAAGAGATCAGCACTAAATCCCAGATACTGCAATTTCCGGCCTATATTTAATCCTTTTCACAGAACACATAATCATGTAACTCTCAATATCCATAATTTCCGTTCAAAATGGATTTGTTTCTGCCAGATTGATCAACGGTAGAGGAAAAGATGTGAGGACCACTACTTTCACATTTCTTTTGTTTCCATTTATTCATTCGGACGAATAAACAGATGGTGATGCAGTATATGAACTCCTCACCATAAGGCAGGTTACGGGTATCAGGTTTAAATTTCCAGGTTTTTGAAAAGCTTATATTAACAAGTAAAACATAAAGAGAGATAGGAAGACACCTAAAAGAGGTTCCGTTCAGGGACAAACATTATGTTGCATCCTAACATTGTCAAGATTTTCATGCAAAAGCATAGTTGAATATGTAGATTGTGGTTAACACACTATTGCATCATGCAGGTTTTAAATAGAGCAAGCGTAAATGAAAAATAGCAAAAGACCTGTATAAGCAGTTCTGTCTTCAGTCTCCGACTAGCCTCATGCTCACTACGCCCATCTCCACGCTGACTAATAATAGCATCAATTTCATCAAGAAATATTGTTGACGGTGCATGATGCCTTGCAAGCTCAAATAGAACTTTTATCAACTTCTCTGAATCACCTGCACATTTCAAAAGGAATATTTCAAACAACTAAACCAAGATAAAACCCTTTTGGGTTATCAATCATGGTCTCAGCAAATAAAGCCAACATGCATACCTAAGGATTTTAGTTAGAAGAAAACAAAATCTTTGACCACTAATGGCACGGAATTACACAAAAAATGACACACTAACACTCATAGCAGGTTGAGTCTATTTTGTGTGTTTTCATTCACTTCCTGTCAAACACTCACTGTCCTTCTCTACATAGTCTGATCCACCAAATAGAATCTCATTTGTTTTGTTGTATGAAATAACAAGGAGAAAAGAATGATAAATAAATCTAAACCATTCTCATGAACTGTATTTGCTGAGGCAAGACAATATCTAAAAGGTGCTTACAACAAATACGCTTGTGAATTTACAGAAGTATACACTGTATATCATTCGTTCACATCTTCCATGTTTTAGATTCTGCTCCAGAGAAGTTATATAGTGTGATCACCAAGAATAAGTCTAAGTTACTAAGGTAGGATAGTTCTTATAAGCCATTGGTGATGGAAAGCATTCGATATGCTTCATGCTTAGCATGTTTTCATCAAATACTAAGGAGTATATACAAAATGTACACATAAACATCATTATGCAAATCCAATAGCTTATACAACAACAACAACAACAACTAAGCCTTTTCCCATACTAGACGGGGTCGGCTACATGGATTCTTTGTTTCCACAGATCCCTATCGTGTGCCATGTTAGCAGTTAACTCACAATAAGCTAGATCACTCTTTATTGTTTCTTTCCAACACTTTTGTGGTCGTCCTCTACCTCTTTTAATACTTTCCAAATTTAGTTTTTCTAACCTTCTTACTGGTTCTTCTTTTTATCTTCTTTCTATATGTCCAAACCATCTTAAACGATATTCTCTCATTTTATCCTCTATTGGTGCCACTCCTAATTTGTTTCTAATAACCTCATAATGTATACGGTCTTTTCTTGTATGACCACTCATCCATCTCAACATCTTCATTTCTGTCAGAGATATTTTTTGTACATTTGATGATTAACTGCCCAACATTTTTCTAGATCAATAAATATCATGTGAAGGTCTTTCTTTTTTGCTCTAAAATGTTCCATAAGACGTCTCAAAAGGTGAATCGCTTCAATAATAAATCTCCCTGGCATGAATCTAAATTGGTTCTCTGTTGTACTTGATACTTGTCTTAACCTACGTTCGATAATTCCTTCCCATAATTTCATAGTATGGCTCATTAACTTGATACCTCGATAATTCACACAATTTTGAATGTCTCCCTTGTTCTTATATATGGGTATAAGTGTACTTGCTCTCCATTCCTCGGGCATCTTTTGGTTTTTTCATATTTCATTAAATAGTCTTGTGAGCCAAGTGATTCCTATTTCTCTTAGTATTTTCCAAACTTCTATAGGAATATTATCTGGTCCTACCGATTTACCATCCTTCATATGTTTAAGAGCCTCTTTCACTTCATTCTTTTGAATACGTCGGTAGAAATTGTGGTTTATATACTTTTCTGATTTGGCTAACTCTCCTAAGCTAATAATAGCATCTTTATTTTCATTAAAAAGATTATAAAAATAGTTTTTCCATCTATTTCTTATATCATCATTTGCCACTATAATTTTTTCATCATCATCCTTGATGCATCTAACATAATTAAGATCTTTAGTTTTCTTATCTCTAGCCCTAGCAATCCTAAAAATATCTCTTTCACCCTCTTTTGAGTTGAGTTTTTTATATAAATCCTCCCAAATTTTAGTTTTTGCTTCACTCACGGCCTTTTTCGCTTCCTTCTTTGCTTTCTTATAAACCTGTTTCACTAGTTTTCTTAGCATAATGTAATTTGTAACATGCCCTCTTTGCCTTGATTTTATTTTGTACTACTTCACTCCACCACCAAGCTTCTTTTTGTGCCGGTACACCTCCCTTATATACCCCTAACACATTTTTCGCCACTTTCCTAATATGTATAGCCATATTGTTCCACATATCATAGGATGTACCAACATAATTCCAAACATCTCCTTGAAGGACTTTCTGTTTAAATATATCTTCTTTCTCGCTTTTGAGGTTCCACCATTTAGTCCAAATAGCTCGATGCACTCTTTTCTTCTTTGTCTATTTTTTTATTTGTAAATCCATAACTAAAAGTCGATGTTGGATGGTTAAGCTTTCTCCTGGAATTACCTTGCAATCTTTACAACACGCTCTATCTTTTTTTCTACAAATAAAGTAATCAATATGTGTTTGTGATAAGCCACTCTTATAAGTAATTAAATGTTCATCTCGTTTTTTGAAGATTGTATTGACTATAAAGAGATCAAATGCCATAGCAAAATTTAAAATCTCCCTACCTTCCTCATTTATATCCCCAAAACCAAAGTTTCCATGAATCCCTTGATATCCTAATACCTCTTTACCAACATGTCCATTTAAGTCTCCTCCTAAACAAATCATCTCCCTTTGTGGAATCTTTTGAATCACCTTATCTAACTCTTCCCAAAAAGCTGTCTTTATACTATCTTCTAGTCCTACTTGGGGTGCGTAAGAACAAACTGTTGGAAACATGATTGCGCAGCGGATAATACAAAATATCAACACAAGATAAAGAGGAAAAATAGAGATTGAAGGAGGGGGCAAACCTCTAATGGAGGCCGCCCTCCTCTTTCTCTCTCTTTCTTAATCCCAGCTAATACAACCTCTCAGCCCTTATATAAGGAGTTGTAAAACGTAAAATGACCAAAATACCCCTAGTATAGAAAAATTACCAAAATGCCCTTATAACTTCGGACAATT
This sequence comes from Brasenia schreberi, assembly GCA_036023115.1. Taxonomy (NCBI): domain Eukaryota; kingdom Viridiplantae; phylum Streptophyta; class Magnoliopsida; order Nymphaeales; family Cabombaceae; genus Brasenia; species Brasenia schreberi. The sequence continues at coordinate 28,278,195 of JAYKKT010000090.1, read as the reverse complement.
ACAATAGTACCTAAAACATCAAATTTACTATCCTAAGACATCAACCTTACTAAATTTGACTCCAAAACTCATATTCTTCAACACCCCCAAAGTTGGTAGTGAGATACTTCGAACTCCAAACTTGCAAAAGAATTGGTTCTTTCTTCACCACACGTACACAAGCGATCTCTTCGAGGCTTCTTAAAACAACTTGAACAATCGAGAACACATAGGTAGCACACGACCCTTCTATGGGTGTCAGTTACTCTCTCTCTCTTTCTTCATCTCCATAAAGTGATTCAACAACTATACTTCAAAAGTCATGTTTTTTCTACTCTTGAGAAAGATGATCTTTTGTGATAGGAGGTACTACTCCACCATACACACTTCACACGTCTTTTCCTGCGCCCTTCACATGGTGGCCGCAACCGGTGTGTTGAGTGCCCTCTCTCTACCACTCAAATAGCAGAATACAGACATCTGCTTATACTAGTCGGTCCCCTTCACATGGTGACTGCAACTGCTTTTTCAGTCCTCCTGGTTGTTTACTTCAGCAACTCAAGGTTTTAACTTTCATGCTTCTTGGTGATACTGTCACATTCCATACCATCAAATTCCTCAGGCCTCTTCTATGATTTGATTTGTCATGCATGTGTAGTGAAAAAGACTGATTTTCTTCATTCTATCTTTCTTTCTATTTTCATTCAGCTGCTTTTATAATGAAGGCAATCATCACTTACTACTTTATATCTTCTGTAATCTTTTTCTGAACCTTTTTTTTTCTTTTAGGCATTTCTTCAAATACTTGATGCACACGTAAACATCTCTTTTCGGGCATTTCAACGAACACTTGATATGCAGATAAACATCTCCTTTTGAGCATTTCATCGAACATTTCACGTGTAGATAAACATCTCTCTTAAACATTTCATCGAACACTTGTCTTGCAAAGTTGAAGTTTCTGTGATACATTTCATCAAACACTTTTTCGAGCATCATTAATCTGACTGTACTTGCCCTCTTAAGCCAGTCCTAAGTTGATTGTGATTCCAGATAACAGTAGAGGAAGGGAAATGGATCTCAACTTATACCTAGGTTTTCCTTCACTGGTACAACTAGGTCTTAATGGAGATCCAGCTGGCCTCGAAGACTCTGAAGATCTGCCTCAAAATGCAGACGGGACCTTCCCAATTCCAGTTCGATCTAGACAACATTGGAGAAGTAGAAATAGGAGACAGCGACTTCAAACTTCTAATGATACAAATATTGACTTTGTTTCAGAGAGCACAAGGCCGCAGTCTGGTGGAAATGATTGTGAAGTGGCTGAATTGGTCCTTATGAATCCTATAAATGCTCGGGAGGAAACATAAAACACAATCTCCAAAAAATAACCGCCCACCAAATATAAGCACAAACTAATAAAGAAATACTAGAGTCTGACGCTTCTCAGTGCTAATTCTGGTTGCCACGAGATTTCGATCACACTGACACTAATCTCCGAACACTGACCTCTGCTTGTCCCGTCAGACCCATATTCTCAGAAGGCCTAGAAACAAGCCGACATCGACAACGGAAGAAGGAATCCAAAAAAGTGAAGACAAGGGTTTTAACACCATGATGCAAAGTGGGGAGCCAGATTCTGGGGAGTCCGGATTAAAAACAAGCCACCAGGAAGACGAAACGAACGATCTGTCTTTCTTTATATGCATCTCCAATCTATCTTTCTTTATATGCATCTCCGATGGTCCTTAAATCATCAATCATCGCTCTCAACTAGACCAGAACACCATTACTACTTTCGTCACCAAGCACAGAAGAATTTCTATAGGCAAGTATATGATACCCACGTCCCCTAAGAGGATTAGTAGCAGCAGCTCGATGAACAACCCACATGCCAGAAACTGTAAAACCCATAAGCTTAAACCCTACGAAACCCTACAAGCTTCAAGAACGAAGGTAGTGCACAGTCCCTGTGGGGTGGCCTCCTCCTTATTGCTCCCAACGATCGAAATAGGCTCTGATACCATGTTGAAAACATGATTGCGCAGCAGATAATACAAAATATCAACACAAGATAAAGAGGAAAAATGAAGATCGGAGGAGGGGGCGAACCTCCAATGGAGGCCGCCCCCCTCTTTCTCTCTCTTTATTAATCCCAGCAAGTTAAACCCTAATACAACCTCTCAACCCTTATATAAGGAGCTGTAAAACATAAAATGACCAAAATACCCTTAGTATAGAAAAATTACCAAAATACCCTTACAACTTCAGACAATTACAATAGTACCTAAAACATCAAATTTACTGTCCTAAGACATCAACCTTATCAAAACTAACTCCAAAACTCATATTCTTCAACACAAACTACATTCAAAACCTCTACTCCTAATACTAATTTCAACGTCATGATTCGGTCACCATATCGTTGTATGTCTACTACACTATCCTTTAAATCTTTATTTATGATAATACCAACTCCGTTTCGAGCCTTTTCTTTACCTGAGTACCATAATTTAAAACATGTATCATCTATCTCCTTTGCTTTTTCTCTAACACATTTTGTCTCTTTTAAACATAGAATATGAATCTTTCTCCGAATCATAGTATCTACCACCTCCATTAGCTTACCGTATAATATTCCGATATTTCAAGAACCAATACGAATCTTATTATCTAGGACTAACTTCCTTACCCCTCGCATCCATCCATAATCAAAATGCGGAAACCCTCTCTGAAAATTTTTCACTACATTATTATCTAGGACTAGTTTCCTTACCCCCCACATTCGTCCAAAATTCCAATAGCTTATGCCGCAGTTAAATGAATATGGCAGTGCACGTCATGTTATATGACTAAGCACATTATTTCTTGACAATTTTACCAATTGTTCCTGTTGGAATTTGAGAGTAGCATAGCGGAAGATCAAACATAACAAAGTGTAAAAAGATTGAAGAGGAAAAACATGGGAGAACGAAGGAGGGGGTAAACCTCCAACTCCAATAGAGGTTGCCCCCCCTCTCTTTCTCTCTTTCTTAATCACAACCTCTTAACCCTAATAAGAACTTCCAGCCCTTATATAATGGGTTATAAAACAGAAAATGATCAAAATGCCCTTAGTACTACGGGCAATTATAATAATACCTAAAACATCAAATTTACTAAAACTGACCCTAAAAGCATATTATTCAACACCCCCCTCAAGTTGGGAGTGAGATACTTCGAACTCCAAACTTACCGAAAAACTGGTTCTTTCTTAACACACATGCATTAATGATCTCTACGACTACGAGGCTTCTTTAAATCAACTTTAATAATCAAGAACACATGGGTAACACACGACCCTTCTATGGGTGTCAGTTGTTCTCTCTCTTTCTTCTTCTCTATGAAGTGATTAGGCAGTTATACTTCAAAAGTCATGTTTTTATACTCTTGAGAAAGCTGATCTTTTGTGGTAGGAGGTACTATCTCCACCATACACACTTCACACGGCTTTTCCTACAGTCCCTTCACATGGTGACTGCTGCCGGTATGTTGGTTGAGTGCCCTCTCTCTACCACTCAAATAGCAGAATACATACTTCCACTCATACCAGTCGGTCTGCGCCCCTTTACATGGTGACTGCAGTTGCTTTTCCAACCCTCCTGGCTATTTACTTCAGCAACTCAAGGTTTTAATTTTCATGCTTCTTGGTGAAACTGTCACATTCTATACCAACAAATTCCTCTGGCCTCTTCTATGATTTGATTTGTCATGCATATGTAATGAAAAAAACTGATTTTCTGTATTTTATCTTTCCTTCTATGTGCATTTAGTATGGGAAAAGGCTAAGTTGTTATTCTATGTGCATTCAGCTGTTTTTCCCATGAAGACAATCATCACGTACTACTTTATATCTTCTGCAATCTTTTTATGAATTTGCAGCCCATGCACATGTAACCATCTCTCTTAAACATTTACTCAAACATTTGATGTGTCATCTCTTCTTGAGCATTTCATCAAACAATTGTCGTACATCTTGCATACCTTCCTCAAATTTTTTTCTTTCTTTTACCATGCACCAATCTTCGTCTTCCCCATTTTCCAGATACGCTTCAACATTCCAAATCAAGAACTCGTCCCATTGGCCGAGCATGATTCAAGGAGAACAAATAACACCACCCAAGAAGTTGATGTCAAACTAAGGAAACAACTCCATATTATAACAAACAATGCTATAGGACCCAAAACAAGCTACGAACCAACTCCGCCAATGATAGAATCCTTCCACTCCACCAACAGAAACAACAGGAATCGCCATAACTCCAAACACAAACTCCATAAAATCGGCCCGTAATGATCACCGAAAACCACAATCCTTTCCCTCAAGCAGCCGATGAAGACCTACACACGGAGAAAACACTCCTTCTGCCATTGAACCCATCTCAATCCCTCCTTAGACAACCATGTATCCCCCATTTCTCCTCTTCTAAGTCATCGCACTTCTAGCTTCATAAACCGCAACATCTCGATACAACACTCATAAAAGGAGAATCCTAACTCGAGCAATTCGTTATGGCCTCTTCACAAACTCTGTCAAGTAGATTGCTGCTTTGTTGAGCTCACCAAACACTGGAGAATAATGCACCTCACCAAACACTATAGGAGAATGCACTCCGAGATTCAAGCCGAACACTAAATCCCTTCCATGGATCCAGAAATTTCCAAGCAACACCTTCACAAGCTTCCGATGAGCAACAAGAGCCGAAAAAATGAGCGGGACGCACGATTTCGCGAGAATCCCCTGTCTCCTAGAACGCAAAAACGAGACCCTGGAATCTTCATTTTGACGAATTCTCAGGAATCCCACCGAGATTCCTCAAACATGTTCCCATTAACAATTCCTTCAGGGATCCGGCGAAACAATAGGATTCGTTCTTTTCGCTTCCCGGCGGGCGCCGATCGGCGTCTGTGGACAGAAGTTGTTGCGCCGACCGAACGTCATCTCCCATAATCATGGCATCGGCAAAGGACTTCTTCATCACAGCAAGTGGTTTTCGATGTGCCTTATTTCGTCTTTTGTAAGGATGGTACCACCTCAATCGCGGCTGCCAGCAGTGTCGACGCCGACGCAGAATAAGAACAATATTTCATAGTAATATCCATAGTATCTTAGCGTCTCGTCTCCTTCACTATTCTTCGTCGGATTATTCACGGTTTTGAATCTCGCATCATCTCCTCTGAATGCACTCTTCGAATCGAGCGCAGACATCCACTGCTCGCTGCTCCCATTGATCGAATGGCTCTAATACCATGTTGGAATTTGAGAGTAGCATAGCAGAAGATCAAAAATAACGAAGTGTAAAAATATTGAAGAGGAAAAACATGAGAGAACGCCCTCTCTCTTTCTCTCTTTCTTAATCACAACCTTTTAACCCTAATACAAACTTCTAGCCTTTATATAATGGGCTGTAAAACAAAAAATGACCAAAATGCCCTTAGTACTACGGACAATTACAATAATACCTAAAACATCAAATTTACTAAAATTGACCCTAAAAGCATATTCTTCAACAGTTCCACATGTTTATGAGTTTGATAGTCAAATGCAACATAAACGATTGAAAGCATAACAAAGGCTCGACCTGTGCTGTGCAAATCCAATAGCTTATGCCGCAGTTAAATGAATATGGTAGTGCACATCATGTTATATGACTAGGCACATTATTTCTTGACAATTTTACCAATTGTTCCACATGTTTATGAGCTTGATAGACAAATGCAACATATACGATTGAAAGCATAACAAAGGCTCGACGTTCTGTGCTCATTAGTCCAAGAAATGCAATCAATGATAGATGAGATTCATAGACAATGGTAATTTACGTATGATAAAACATGTGTGAAACTTAGAGAAAAGCTTTATTTGAGATCTTTGACGATGGATATTGGAGAGGTATATATTATAGATATGGTACTCTATTTCTTAGAAGTGTACACGGCTAACAATCATGTCCATGAGAAAGATAAAACAGTCAAATACACCCCATGAGTAGTTTCACATTTCAGTAACAAAATTAATTGGTCACTCAAGCACCTCTTGCGGAAAGCTATTCAAAAGATGAGGACTGTTCTGTTTCCATTTTTTTATTAGCAAGCTGGGGTTACACAGACATCCAACCAAATGCACACAGGCACATCAAACTCATGACCTGTGGTTACAGGACCAGCCTTACAGCAGATCAATTATGATCCTTTCCACTTTGTCCCGTGCACCATTATGAAGAATACGTTGTTTTTATTGGTTCCCCAGCATATCACAAGCAACAAGCTTTGAATATCTAGTGCAATATGAACCTTTGCCTTTTCTTATACAAAAATTATATCCTGCCATAAACGTTCCTAACTTAAGAATCTTCTTGGCTGTTAATCTCCACTAAATATATTTCACAAGTTTATAGTAATGTTTCAAACAATTTAAATGTTGCCCTTGGAATCCATCCATGACAACTTCGGAGATAACCACTGTTCACTTTCCATGACCACTTCTTATGTCACATCTTATATGACCATTCATATTCTTGTTACAGTTTTGAACCTATGTAACCACCAGTACTCGGCCACATTTGCAAGTACAATCCATCAGAAAAATAGAACCAAGAAAATCTATGGTCTGGTACTAAACCAATTCATCGTATTGCAGTTCGCAAGTTTTAAAGAGAAATGGCAAGGAATATCCCTTTGTTGAAAAATATATGGCAATAATGCAACCAATTCAGTTGGCAGCAGTGATACGAAACAGCCAGTCACTCTGGGTGCACCTGATATAACACTCAAAGAATACATGATGTCATGGAGAATGAAGAATCCAAAGTGTGGATGGAAAACTATGTCTCTTACCACGCCATTTGCTGACAACAGATGACGCAGATATGTTGAAAAATGTAGTATTGCACTCTGTCGCAACTGCCTTGGCAAGCATGGTCTGCAAGAAAGTAACTAGCTCAGCACCAGAGGAGAAGCCTTTACAGAGAAGTCAAAAATATCCAGGTAACTAGTTCAATATGTGGGTCGAAAAAAGCCCTGTAAACTCACTGTCAAGAATTATAAAAAACCCAAAGTAACAGAATAAAGTCACGAAGGACGTTAAATTATCTTAATCATGAACAGCTATTGATCACGAAAGGCCAGTGAAAATTTCTCAATGCAATTCTCAGCAACAGAGTTTCAAAAATGCAAAAGTACAAAACACGTGCAAGCACTTGCAATACACACGGGTAATGAAACTGGGATATTATGCCTTACATATGCACCATATTCTACATAAGCAAAAAGTTACTCAGCTTTTATCGTCCACTGGTTAATTAAGTGAATCTCGCAAGTGGTGTACACCAGATAATGAAGGGTGCACGTAAATTATGACACTAAGAAAGGTCTACCGTCAAAGTAAATAATTAGATTCCGCAGTTATAAGTAAGGCACAGACCTTCCCAGTTCCTGGGGGGCCAAACAGCAAAATTCCTTTCCATGGTGATAAAAGACCAGTAAAGTACCTGAAAGTGCAATAAGCAGTACCAAGTTCCAGCACCAAAAGCATTAGCAGGATAAATGCAAACAACTTCTAGATTTCAACTCTGCAACCAAAGTTTTGCAAACCAACTAAATAACACCATTGTTAGACATATAAACCATAGAGAATGTTTTCAGATTTTGTAGTAATTGGAAGCAACGTGGGAGAAGATCATTTCAGTTCATGATCAGTTTGATATGTACAGGTTGGTTGGTCATAGTAACTGCAATATTGTGATAAAGTCAGTTCTACACTAAATTGAAATTCAGCATGTAAATACGAGCAAGATATGTCCCTTCACTAGCCTTCATTCTATAGTCCTAAAACAGGTTGCCTCAACCTCCCTCCAAATTAAAATGCCTCTAAATTAGAGAATGGTTTATAAGGCTGCATATTTTATAACAGAGCTTTAGGGGCTCAAATTTAGACCTCCATGGACTGCTTAATGAGCCAAAAAAGGCAAAATTCATAGGACATGGGAATGTTCCCAAGAACATTTTACATAATTTTGCAGATTCTTCTGGAGAAGCATCTTGAATAGCGTATCCTTGATCTGGAAATAAATGAAGGTTATGATGCGTTGGTGAGATATGTATTTTCAGCTGTCAGTACGTGAATGCTTCTCTCTCTCTCTCTCTCTCTCTCTCTCTCTAGACACACACATATATAGACATATATATATATATATATATATATATATTTACACATATGTACATATATACATACCTGTGGACGTCCATACATATACATGTGTCAGTGCATGTGTGTGTGTATATATGGTGTAATTATATAATAAAACTCTCTAAGCCCGAATGGAGCAAATAAAGAAGTTAGAACCATGAAGAAGAATGAACCACAATAAAATCATACTAGTCAAAAAACTTGGCCGGAAGACCTTGACTGAAAAGTATGTGCAAATTCGATACATAACATACTTGGGATACTTTATAGGCATGACTACAGCTTCTTTTAGAAGACGTTTTGCAGTTTCCAAGCCTTTGATGCTCTCCCACTTCACATCTGGACTTCCACGGATGATATCCCTAAAGAAGAAAAAACACAAATGATTTCACATTTTTTGAATGACATCACAGTACACTTAGGGGTTATGCTGAAATCATTTACTGTATGTTTCTGTCTATAAGAATTACCTAGTCAGACTCTCAGCTAATATACGCATTTCAGCAGATTCAAAAGCTGGAAGCAGTGACTTTGGCCTACAGATATTAACCACCAAATATACAACACAGCCATCAGAATAAGAAATTGAATTTATCTAGATTCTTTTCCAAGAAAGGTTCCAACTTGAAACTTCTAGCAACATGCAATTTATCACAATCATGAGAACGTAACAGCATGAAAAATTGAATATTTTCTATACAACAAACAACAACAACTAAGCCTTTTCCCATACTAGACGGGGTCAGCTACATGGATTCTTTGTTTCTACAGATCCCTATTGTGTGCCATGTTAGCAGTTAACTCACAATAAGCTAGATCACTCTTTATTGTTTCTTTCCAACACTTTTGTGGTCGTCCTCTACCTCTTTTAATACTTTCCAAATTTAGTTTTTCTAACCTTCTTACTGGTTCTTCTTTTTATCTTCTTTCTATATGTCCAAACCATCTTAAATGATATTCTCTCATTTTATCCTCTATTGGTGCCACTCCTAATTTGTTTCTAATAACCTCATTATGTATACGGTCTTTTCTTGTATGACCACTCATCCATCTCAATATCTTCATTTCTGTCACAGACATCTTTTGTACATGTTGATGATTAACTGCCCAACACTCAGAACCATAAAACATGGCAGGCGTAATTGCTGCTCTATAATATTCACCTTTTAACTTTAATGGTATCTTCTTATCACAAATCCTACTAACTGTGGATTTTGAGGAAAAAATATTGGAATGGCAGTGTGGTCATGAGTCCAAAATAGTAGATACAACCACGTATAATATATTACAATACCAATACCAAGTATGCAAGAGAATAAGCATCTTTTCTAGAAGATGCTGTAAAAAGCGAATATCTAAAGGGATGACAGGAAATTATACAACAAAAGCTTAATATTGTTGAGATCCAGCCGAATGGAGAATGTGTCCAAGTATAACTAATTGTGCTTGTTTCAAAAGGAAAAAACTTGAATCCTGAAATGATTTAAGGGGTCGGTGACTGACAGAATACTTAATCGGACAATGCTCTCTGTTCCATTCCGAAATTATGTGCATTATAGTACAGCCTAATCATGTACTCTGTCTTACAGCTTGGATGAGAATAATCTTCAAGTTTGGAAATACTTTTCAAATATCACACATAGACATTCTGTGTTTTCTCGCATTTAATGAGGCAGCACTAGGATAAACCGATGGTAGGTAAAGGTTACAGGATACAAGGTCACTCACACTGACCGCAGCACGTTATGAAAGAAGTGGATTAAAAAGAAGAGGAAATGGATCATCCGTGTTTGATTTGGTCAACCAATGTCTGATCAAGTTAATCATGCCAAACCCATGTTCATGGCAAAACAGGCACTACTGTGTTGTATGCTGTGTATGGCCATGTTTGCTGAGACATTCCAAAAATGGAATGCCCATGTGACAGGTGGAATGTCAAAGAACGGATGGTAAAAAAGACAACTACTATCATGGTAACAGTCATTTTAGAAAAAGTGAAGAATCGCACAACCTACAATATAGTACCTAGGATGAATTATGTTATGTACAATAAGGATTGCACTAATTTCAAAAAATTGTACAGTACACCAAAACCCTATGGTCCTTACATGCTTCGATATGCAACATTCACAACATACAAGAATGAATAGCTTGATGTTGCCTTTGAAAACACACAATATTCTCATGATGAGTCAGCAAATCCATTTACAAGTTAAAAGCATTGACAGAAAATAAGCGACAAAAGCTACCAACACCACAAAACTCTTATATTTTTAAGTAAAGAAGAACCAATAAATAAATGACTCATACGTATCATCCATATGAGGCACACAAGCATGCAACGACTCTTCATTTGGATGTAAAGTCTCTAAATTCCAAATATGGAAAATCTGGCCTTACGGTTTCCCTGCTCTATCAGGAATACCACCAGGGAGTTGTCCGTTTTCCTTCTCCTGAAATGTTATAGAAACGTTAGTCACCATGAAAGGACCATCACTTTGTTCTACAAATAGTGCTACTAGCACTTCAACCTCCCTTCAAGAACATCAATTGAAATCCATTCCTTTTTACTAGAAAATGATCAACAGTTAAATTTACTATCTTCTCTTATGCAGAATGTCCCATACCTGTATTTGGAACTGTTCATATATGGCCATATCAGACGGCCTTTTATCATGCCCATTTTCTTGGACTGCCCCATTTGCATAACCATTAGCAGGTGCCTCATCATTTGTTTGGTTTTCCCTCCGATCCCTTGAACCATTTTCTCCTTTCCGGCCAAATATTGAATCAAAGAAAATTTTGAAATCCTGAGGAGATAGTAGATTTCAGAAGTTGGAAACTCAAGTTTTTCTCCAAGACCTTGCAGAGTCATGTATCTTCTTTATAAAGATGTGAAGAATAAGCTAATGTGTGCAAAATGCAAGGGCTTACGACAATCAGCATAAACGTAAAATGATGTAATCACATGAAGCAGGTTGACGCTGGAAAAGTTATGTTAGCTGGAACTGGCTTCTAATGCTGGTGTTAGAAAACCAAAGAATGCAGGAAGGGGGTGTTACCAGGTCAACATGAAAACTCATCCAAGCTAATTTTCAGCCTTCATTTATCTTTTCTGTTGAGTTCCTAAACTTATCATAACATCCATTCTTTCAACCTTATTCCACAACAAATGTCAAATCTACCCACAGAAGAGGCATGAGAACAATACATAGAAAATATAGTCTTAAATTAGTGACTTGCAACCATTCTCACAGACGAGTTTTGAGCATTACCATTACTTCCACGACTGATATGTGGATTCCAACCACTTAACAAAAGGCCCAGGTCCTGGAATCAAATCTGTCAATCATCACATGTAGCGGACACCAGGAAGCACCTAATACCAGAATCACAACGAATCAACATTCAGGTGGATAAGCTGGATATTATGAATCATACAACCGCACATAGAAGCAGTATACATAAACAATCATAAAGCACCATGAAATCTATCAACCACCATGACTAGATAAGACAACACCCTGGAAATTTCAAGCATTTCTACAGTAAGTATTCACATTGTTCCATGACTATGAACTACAATTGGCATCAACTACATGCACTTGTCAAGAAAATATTTCATAATCAGTCTAAAGTTAGTTGTCATCCTTTGAACACAATGAAAACGTTTCAAGTCAGTGGGATTCATTGCTTAATCATATGGGCCTTTGGGGCAGCAACCACATGGCAATACTGAACAGAATGAGAAGCATTATAAGAATCAAGTATAAGAGCAAAGTAGAAATTGATTGGGAAAAGAAAAACTCGGAAAGAACTTGAAAAGAATAAAAAGGAACATTAGAAAACCACATCATATTAAGAAAATCGCAATTCAATAAGGGCCTGTTTGCATTTTGTGCTTTTGTGTTCTACGAAATCACGATTCAGTAAGGGCCAGATTCAATGAGGACTCGGTTTGCAATTTGGAACACCGTGTCCTGGGAAAGTTTCCATGGTCCTAGAAGTTTGGCGTTTTTGTTGCAAGAGGAAATGATACCACTTGTTCCCAAACTGGAATCAGAGGTAAACAAGCGCCGAAGAGAAGAGTGTAACTCCTTTTTCCACTTTATGTCGAAATTCGGATTGTATACAACACAGATTTTCTGGCAATTCACGTTCTTCATTTGCGTCAATCACAGAACCGGTATAGCCGAAAGTTCCACCATGCAAACGGGGGAACTGCAAAGGAAGCACAATGGAGATGAGGTGGAAGCGAACGTCGCGTCAAAGGATGGTAGATTCCTCACGCGCTTCAGATGGGAAACGCTTCGTAGGCGCGCTACCACTTGAACCTGAGCGCTTCTTGTCACAAGTGACCATGAACAAGTTAGAGATGAAGCATATGGTGAACTCAACAAGACACAGTTTGTCGGTCTCGAGATTTACGAAGACGAAACTGAAAATCCGCAATATGCAATAAGAGGAACCGATGTGTTTCAGAACCACCCGACGCAACAGAAGAAACAGGCAGAGATTATGCAATATAAAGGACTGCTCACTCACGAAATAAGTGTGCAAGTACTCCCAATTTCGCAATTCCCGCAAAATGGGTGAAGGAAGTCCTCAGAAGTAGAGAATCCAATCAGACAATTGAAGATACACAAAATGAACACAAAAGAAGTCAACCAACTCTCTCTCTCTCGTATGATTTGGGGTTCGTCGCACACACACACACACACACAGATTGGCTTACCTGAAAAGGACTACAGTGTCTCTCCTCTCTCGCTCTCTCTCTCCCAGAAAAGCGTTCTTAGATTCCTTTTCGCCAATTGTCCTGAACAAAATTCATGAACTTGTGTACTTTTTGTTTCATAATATAATTTTTGTTGGTAGAAACACTTACAGGGCCGCATGCTACCATCCTGGCCACCCTCTGACTTAGCCTTTATCGAATCAGAGCCCCAACAAACAACTCAGCCTTCGACTACATTTGGCCAGCTACATGAACACGAAACTACACTCCACCACTCACAAGGATTCGTGTCAATACCTAAGTACCTGGTGTTTAGGACACGAGTCTTAAAGGACTTTAGTTCGCACTCACTTTGGGGATTCTATTTATTCAAAAGAGGGGGCTTCATAATACGTTTTAAATACATAGAAATCTGTTTTTCATAGCTGCTCAAAAATTTTTTGGGTGACTTTTTATTCGAATAACAACAACCACCTCACTCGGTTATAAATAAATTGTAACTAAAAAACAAAGAAATGAACTTTATTTTAAATGCCGTCAAGGAGCACCCAGAATGTTAAGCTCAATGGCAGGACACTCTGGCACCGTTGCTGAAGGTAGGGAGTTCGATTCTGAGAAGATGAATGTGTGAGTGTGGGTGTGTGTGAGGCTTCGGCCTTCTCTTATAACCCAAGAAAAAAAATGCCATCAAGGAGCCCCATGTGAATCAAGGGCAGCGTGTGAGCCGTAAGGTCTGCTATCCTCCACACAATTCGGAATGCTCGGCTGGCCACGATGGATACAATAGATGGAAGAAACAGAACTTTCATTGGGTAGATTCACCATAGATGGAGTTAGAAATTTTTACAGTGGTGCAACCCAAGAAAAAAAATGCCATCAAGGAGCCCCATGTGAATCAAGGGCAGCGTGTGAGACGTAAGGTGCTGCTATCCTCCACACAATTCGGAATGCTCGGCTGGCCACGATGGATACAATAGATGGAAGAAACAGAACTTTCATTGGGTAGATTCACCATAGATGGAGTTAGAAATTTTTACAGTGGTGCAACCCAAGAAAAAAAATGCCATCAAGGAGCCCCATGTGAATCAAGGGCAGCGTGTGAGCCGTAAGGTGCTGCTATCCTCCACACAATTCGGAATGCTCGGCTGGCCACGATGGATACAATAGATGGAAGAAATAGAACTTTCATTGGGTAGATTCACCATAGATGGAGTTAGAAATTTTTACAGTGGTGCAACCCAAGAAAAAAAATGCCAACCATGTGAATCAAGGACAGTGTGTGAGCCGTAAGGTGCTGCTATCCTCCACACAATTCGGAATGCTCGGCTGGCCACGATAGATACAATAGATGGAAGAAACAGAACTTTCATTGGGTAGATTCACCATAGATGGAGTTAGAAATTTTTACTGTGGTGCAACCCAAGAAAAAAAATGCCATCGAGGAGCCCCATGTGAATCAAGGGCAGTGTGTGAGCCGTAAGGTGCTGCCATCCTCCACACAATTCGGAATGCTCGGCTGGCCACGATGGATACAATAGGTGGAAGAAACAGAACTTTCATTGGGTAGATTCACCATAGATGGAGTTAGAAATTTTTACAGTGGTGCAACCCAAGAAAAAAAATGCCATCAAGGAGCCCCATGTGAATCAAGGGCAGTGTGTGAGCCGTGAGGTGCTGCTATCCTCCACACAATTCGGAATGCTCGGCTGGCCACGATGGATACAATAGATGGAAGAAACAGAACTTTCATTGGGTAGATTCTTCATAGATGGAGTTAGAAATTTTTACAGTGGTGCAACCCAAGAAAAAAAATGCCATCAAGGAGCCCCATGTGAATCAAGGGCAGCGTGTGAGCCGTAAGGTGCTTCTATCCTCCACACAATTCGGAATGCTCGGCTGACCACGATGGATACAATAGATGGAAGAAACAAAACTTTCATTGGGTAGATTCACCATAGATGGAGTTAGAAATTTTTTACAGTGGTGCAAATGAACTGTCGGCTATTTCTCATAGCCCATCGTTATACCTAGACTCCGTACATCAATTAAAACCGTATTTGAAGCACAAAGAGCAAAAGCTCGCCTTGCTAGTGGGTCGACTTACAAGTTGAAGTTCACGAGTTCAACACCGGGGCATGCATCTAGCTTCCACCATTGAACAACAAAAAGGAAAAAGCCGTATTTGAATGACATAATTTGTCGTTCATCGAAAATAACGCACGGATTAATCTGCAATCTATGGTCTCACTGCTAATCAGCATATAATTAAGTTTTTGGTTTTGTGAACAAGTTGGTAAGATTATGAAATGAATGTCATACAATTCAGGCACCTGCACCCTTCCGTGTCCTTTATTAAAAAGGGAGAGAGCATCTAAAAGTCTTATAATGGCAAAAGAACTCCTAAATTAGCAAGAAGAGCAAGAGCTCGCCTGGTTAAGGGTTCACTAACAAGTTGAAGTTAATGAGTTCGATACCTGCTGCATGCATCTGGCTTCGGCCCCCCATCATAGCCCAAAAAGAAACCTAAATTACCAAACAACACCAAAATACAGCACATAACCGGAGTTGCATCAATTATGTTTTACACTTCATAGAATATAATCATTAACTAAAATATTCTCAAGAATCAAAGTCAACCATAACATTATTCAAATGTTCTGGTAGTGGTTTGGTGAAGATATACATAATCCTTCTGGTTTCATCTATGCCCTTCATTTTTTATGTTAAAATGGGGAGGGAGAAGCCAGATGCACACCCCAGGTATGGAAATCATGTTCAACTTGTGAGTGTGACTCCATGTTCGAGTGAGCTGTTGTTCATTGGGCACGGACCCAGTTTTCTGTCCAGTCCATAACTGCTGGTGCTTTGGATCAGGTCATCTCATCCTAGACTCGTTCCTGTTGGATTCTTTAAGTCATATAAGCTGAATATGAACACAATATACCGAGCTCCGTTCATGCAAGCTCAATAAATAGCAATTTTAATTCTTACACCTAAACACTAACTGTATGAAGTTATTTAAGGTAAATGAAGTATGATCTAACTTTTTCACGAGAGGGAGAGCTTAGGCAAAAGAAATTCGATTCTGTTTACAGTATTTGAGGAAACTCTCACCCAACTCAGTTCAGCTTAGCTCATAAAATGACAGCAAGATATACATGAACGTGTTAGACACGAGCCAACCAATGAACAGAGGTGGTTCGGTTGGTTTGGCTCGTTTACCAGCCCTGCCAGTCCAGTAGTTTCATGTCTCCAATATAGTCAAGTCGTGTCATCATTTTCGTAGGAAAACTACTTGAATTCAACACAACCCATTTTCTTCCAGTTATTTCGGACACGAACACGGACTTTAGGGGACTTGTTGGCGTCCTTTTTTTCATCCCCACGCAGCTTGACAAAGCTAAGATGCGTGGTGAAAGTTCAAACCTAGGGCTGCGAAACCTGTCAATGTCTTCGGCCGCACCCCCTCCACGCTCTGGCAATTGTCTCATAGTTGCATCTCAAAATCCAGCATATGGTTGCAGCAAGCAAGCAAGGCTGATAAACAAGACAAACTGCTCATGGTTTGGAACTTGCTCAAAAAGAACTACATTCAACTTGAATGATATCAAATTCTTTTCCCACAATTTGAGCATGTATTACGAAAACTTTTGCTTCGGCATTGCATTTTCAAGCTAAATTCAGCCCAGAGTTGAGCTCGTGATCATGGCTTGGGTTAGTCACAACCTCAAATAGCTTCTGTTCGGCTTGTTCTGTTGGTTTTACCGGTCATACTTTCAGTGACACTATGAATCGTGGAAGTTTCTTCAACTCAGTCTTCCACCATAGTTCATCGCAGGTATGACAGGTGCATCCCCCCTGTTCTTGTTCAGTTTAACTTTTTATATTTACCACTTACTAATTTAGTCGGTCATGATTTAGAACTTTACACTGAAATTCACTTGAGCATTTTAAATCAATAGGCCTAATGTGTGTATATTATATATAAAGAAAGAGGAGGAGAGAACATGTCAAATGCACACACACATTCATGCTTAAATTCACTTAAACATTTTTACCGTTGTAACCATGAAAATTTGAATTTAATGAAAAGTATATTTATGCTTTTTATGCTTTACATTTAATGCACATGAAAATGTTTAAGCATACCGATAAACATATTTAAGCATGAATAGGTCTCTCTCTCTCATATATATATATGAAAACAGTATCCTGCACTGCTTTTCGAAGGGATGAGTGTAATTTAAAAAAAAAACTAAAGGTTTTCAACAAAGGACGAAAGACAATATTATCAATGTTGGTTAAACATGAGTGTGCTGATCCAATCACTCGCGTGTGTGTGTGTATATATAATATATATCGCAAAGCATAGCCAAGCTAGCGAAGTTCCTCTGACTATGATTCTTGACCCATGCTTTACAAACTGCTTGTTTCGTCGTATCAGGTATAGCGGTGTGATATCTTGTAAAGCCCAGTGTTTCAATAATGGGTAGCCTCGTTGCTTTTTATTTTAATAGTGTGATTCCTATTGTTGACATTTGAACTCCTCCGGTCAGAGTTCGCCGTTCACCGGCTGGTCCCTACGCCAGCAGATAAGAGGAGGAAGGTTGCATAAGATAGCCAACAGCCTAAAACTAAAACTTTCCGTGATCTTTTATCAGGGAGTGCAATCTTGGAACAGATTTGTTAGACTCAAAAGTTTCGCATGCTTAGGAGAGAACAGCATGAGGGTACGTACAGAAGAGAGGTAATTGGATAAGAAACCATGTTCTTCAAAGTAGTCTGGCTTTTACACGCATGAAGCATCAAAATCTGAACCAAAACCTTCTCGATCATGATCATAATAACTTTCAGCAAAACAAGGGCGCATCGAATATAAAAAGAACCCACTTTCACAACATGAACCCTTCTTAACGGAAACCGGACAAAGAATCGGCTGTTTTACCAGATCTTGCATCAGTCCATGCTTTTGCGATGGTCTTCTTGATCTCATCGTCTCCGTCTTCATACATATTCTGCGAAAAACATGGACCTCTCAGTACTACCAAGTAAACAACTAAAAATAAGAATCAAACAACATGTGTTTAAGCACCTTCATTAGATCCATAATTCCGGCCATAGGATCTTTATTTTTGTCAAGATCTGGTTTTAGCTGCAATTCATAGATTCAACTATGTTACAAGAACAACTCAGAAAATAATAAGAAAAAAGGAAAGAAAGCCAAATCAACTGGTGAAAGCCAAATCAACTTGTGAAATTACCCCATCTTCTTTGAAGTGCAAATCCAACCAATTGCCCTTGAAAGCTTTGTGTAGTGTGATGATTACTCTGTTTGGTTTCACTGTAACTTTACATTTCTCCGGTTCGATCTCCTTGTTCAGTTTGGGTATTGCGCACCGATAGTTCTTTCCTTGGATATCGTGAAATTTGACGTCCATGGACACCAGCTTAAAATCAGCCTGCACCTTCTCCTGATCCACGCCCTCCAGTGACACGTACAACTGGATTGGACATACAAAGAGAGGTATTAGTTTGGTACATGACCTTGAAGGGTACCTAGGTAACTAATCGTAGCAATAGGCACCCCTGAGCATCAAATATAGAAGCCTAGAGCCCGAAATCGTAATAGACTAAGCAACAACATATCCGACATTAGCTACAAGGCATGTTTAGAGGGAGTAGCATGCCTTTTGTTGTTCCTGAAGAACAAGAATGAGAAATCGGCTAATGACGTTATTTCTGCATTGCGTTTCACTTCCACTAAAACAAAATACATGCTACCGATTCAACACAAGAGTGCACTTCAACATAACATAAAAACAGAAATTCAACTCAAACATAACCGTGACAATTAGGACACATTCAGATGAAAAACCAGAACTCCTGCAATGGTGAGTCAGTGCATCCTCTCCCTAATCGAGCTTGACTATTTGAAGTTCACTTTCATTTACACTCTGACACACAAAGGAAATTACTCCCCAATGTCGCTGCAAAAAAAACAGATGTTCTCCTGCTTCCAAAAGTCTAAATTTCTTTCACCCATTTTATGGCACAAAAGTTTTAACTACTACCGCATTACTGATAAATAAAAGAAAAAATCTTCCAATTACTCATGAGTGACATGGGAGGGAAGCAGGATGCAAAAGTCAATCAAGCACCAAGCACCTGATGCTACGTAGCGGTTTTAGAGGCACTGCGATCATAGAATCACAATCACATTTCCAGGGGAAAAAAAGCATGAATAATTTGCAAGGTGCTTTGACACAACAATGAATTAAGAGGGATAAGCTTTGTAACATGGCATACTACTCAAGAACCATCCCATTGTGATACCAAGCGTCAAAATATCACGTAGATAAAAGCAAAATGAAAATTAAGGCATCAGACTTAAGTTAGAAAAATGGACAAGAAAAGTCACCACAATGAACGATTAAATAAACCACATGCAGATAGCAGCACATCTCTAACCACAAATATCATGTCAAATCCAACCATACGATTCAGTGCAATACCCTCCTTGCTACTCATAATCATGCATTCACCATTAACCTGGAATATAACATTAAATTACAGGAATACCACTCACATACCTTAAGTTTATCAGTGTCCTGATCCCAACTAAAAGAGCTTAGTGTGATATAATTCAAACTGGGGGCCTTGCCATTTGAAGTTGCAAGTACTGGCGTTCTTGAAATAGGCACAGGTGCACCAACACTAGCCTTTGATGACTACCAATGGCAACGAAAAAAACCTTAGATATGAGTAAGCACCAGATACTTATAAAGTATCAACAGACCAAAAGAAAAGATGAAGACGTAAAACTGATTAGTCAGGCAATCTTTCACGGGTATGCATCAAAACTTTTGCAATTTTTGTTTCTTTATAGAATAAACGAAGCCAACAAGAATACAAGCAGCCACGTCTCTCTTGGCTAGGAGGTTGCCTCAAAAGAAACCTCAGTCGTAGGTCATGAATTTCATAGTCGAGAAGTGCCACACCAACTTGCCAGTATAAATAACAAAGGATCCAACCAAAGAAAAACAAGATTCTGAAACGAGTGATGTGGCCCACCTACAAGGACCCAGCTTAATCAAGTGAACTTTAGTGGGCTACTTAACTCCCTTACTTCCAAGCTAGTAAATCAATCTAAGGGAGCATGTATCTAGCCCATATTCAACTCAAGCTCAACTCAGAGGGTGCTAAATCTGAAGTCATGGCTTTCATGTGTAACCGTACGCGTCGGCTGCTACTAGAGGATCTCTGCTGCAACCAGCTTCCGTGGGCTCGCCGCTTCAACTGCTGCAAAGCTAACAACCAGAACCCCGCAAGTAATGGAAACCAACTCGCTATGGTATGCCATTGACGCCTAAAATCATGGCAGTGAATCAAAGAATTTGCCCCATAACAAAAGTATCGCGTCATTCAGAAACTAATTAAGTAAGAAATTATCCTAATCGCAACCACCGACAAAGAGAAAGAACGGGACAAGATCGAGAGAGAGGGCGGGGGAGATGCATACCTTGTTCTCAAGACTTGCGATTTGAACTGAGATGAGGGACAAAACTCGGGGCCTCTTGGCGAGAGAATGGAGGTGACGAAGCTCTTCGATGTCGAGCGCGTAATCATCCGAAGCAGACGGCGACGCCATTGAGAGAGAGAGAGAGAGAGAGAGAGAGAGAGAGAGAGTTTCACCTAGGATTTAAGTCTAAGCATAGTACAATGGATTGTTGTAGAGAGGGAAAACAGCAGGAGAACCCTGGGAACGCTCTACAGTGGGGAAACGGATCGAACTCGGATCGGATGTGACGACCATTTATCCGACAATTCGGATAATTGGGTATCGGTTTTGTAATGGAATTTGAATATAGATCGAAAGGATTAAACCCGTCTCTAAAAATATGCACTGCACTGTGTTCAGATACCGGCTACCAATTGGACCTTTGTGTTGTATGGTTTTGCATGTTGATCAAACCAAACCAAGCCTTCTTCCACACTAAGTTGGGTTGGTTATATGGATTCATATTCATCGAATAGCTTGATTTTGAGCTACATTATCATTTAATATTATAAAATAAAGATAATCTTTTATTGTTTTATTTGGTATTTCGAGGTTTTTTCTCTACCTCTTGTGAAATGTTCACTATCTAATTTTTCATAATTCTTTTAAAATGTGTATGGTTTTGTACACTGAATCCAAATATAGAATACAAAATTGGTTTGGGTATTGGAAGTATTTGGCCCATTTTCAACTCCCATATTCTCATCGACCGCTAGGATCAGTAAATGAGTGGTAAAGCACCGAAAACAGAGGTGTTCATGAAACCCAGTGGTGGGTCCAAAATTTTGTTTCTGGTGAGACGGGCTTTAAAAAAATTCAATTTTTTAAAAATTTACAATACTTAATTGAAAAGTTTCAGTTTTTCGGGTCAGCCACAATGTAGATACGCCACTGATCAAACCCAAAAACTTGTTCGTGTCGAGCCGAGTTAGACGAGTTGAACAAGAACTGCCCCTAAAATTTGTTACTCTTCGCGTACAACTTCAGTCTAAAATCTTAGTTTTCTTTTGTACCAGGAGTGATGGCACAACGGCAGTACACGTTGGAAGTTAGCTTCATGAACCTGTAAGAACTTAGTGGAGTCCGTCTCATTTTTGCTTGTTCAGTACCTATGTGTGTGCATGTGCATGTGTCTATGATGCTAGATCATGTTTTGTATACGTATGTATGTATGTGTTAATGTATGTAACATATATACGAAGTTACAACATGTTGTTTTCACAGTGAAGACTGCATTGAAGAGATGCGTTTAAACTTAAATAAATAAGCATTTCATTTTCTAATGAAAATTTTATAAAGAATTATACTTTCTAATTTTAACGAGCTGGCTCATAAATTTTGCTCTGCTCGTTTCTAAGTTTAACAAGCGGCCTCGTGTTAAGTTCATCAACTTGGCCCAGCTCATGCTCGGCTGATGAGCCGAGCCATGAACAGGCCCAGTTCCATGCTGCTCAGTCTTTTAACGGCTTCATTCCGGTCTACCGCCACTTATATCTTTTTCCTTCTTTTTTTACTGTAGTGCTTGATTTTACAATTGTTACAAACTTACAGGAGACCATTCAAAGGTGAAATATTCATGCTCCTTGGGTATCACCAGGATATCAATTTTAAACATGAGCTGAGACAAACAAAAGCAACAATTACGATGAGCTCACACTAAATGAATTAAACAAGTTTAAATAAACTATTTATGAACAAACAAGCAGCTCTTGAACATTTCAAAGTAAATTGTAGGTACATATATAAACACAAGCTAACTTGTATTGGAAACAAGCCAAATCAAAAGATACTATGTTCAGTTCATTCAGCTTGTTCACCAGCCTAATTTTCCCTTCACCGTATGATTCTACGACTTTCACAGCTTCCACTTTTACAGGCAAAAATACCTTGCAAGGTGAACAGATGTGGGCTTTTCAGTGTCATTTCACCTGAAATTGTCTAACACTCAAAACCTGTGACTCCAGATAACAGGAGAGGAACTCTAATGTAAACTCAGATCTTCAAAAATCACAAGTATGATCAGTTAGCAACCATCGCACCTCAGAATAAACGGCAGAGGTGCTTTGCTTAGGCGTGGGAAAGCACATTCATCACTCTCTAACATCTCCACAGACCCAATTTATACTTAGCCACGCAACGTCCATCCAATGTGAGTGCTTTGCCTCTAGATTATTATCAACTATTGCAAAGCAAGTGGTTTGTTGCTTTGTCAAGGGTAAACAAAGTGAGGCACTATGGTTTTCACTTCATCTTTTAGTGTGAAGCACTAGTAAGCCACCGTCAAAGCACTAACAATGATATCAAATATTTAATGCTTTGCAATTGTTGACAATAAGCCAGCATCATAGTTGTGATGGTTGTTGACCGATCATATCGTCAAAGCACTAACATCCAGCTTTTTCTTGTTTGATTGCCAATCAAAAATATAGATAGATAAAGAAGATCAATGTCTTGGTTAAAGCACCCTCACCAAAATAGCAATTCAAACTTCATGAGAAAACAACAGATCATACTAACAGTTCTGTATCAAGCCCGAGAAGACGAATTTCATACTTGTATCCATATAAAGGATAGTGTCTCTTGATTCAGATACAAAACATCCTTTTTCACCCTCTGGTGTCGTATCTTCCTGTATCTGAAACAACCCTGAGGTAGAGCAAAAGAAGGGGCAAGAGAGAAGCTTGCCCTTTTTACTCCCTTTGGTACAGAGGAACTACTCATTAAAGAACAAAAAGCACTCTCACACAGAATAATTTAACACAACGCAGAGGTGCATCATATCATTCTCTCTGCCCTTTCTTCTTCCATAAATCACCAAACATCTTGATCCCAGCGCTCCCCACCCTGTGCTTTCCTGCAAAACCATCTTCTGTAATATCACACAGTGGAGAATCTAAACCAATGTACCCAGACTTATCAAAGGCACGGTGCTGCTTGTTCCCATACTGATAGTTCATATCTGTGCCACCTGAATTATCTATTGACGCCAATATAGATGTTGCTGCCTCTGTAGCCTTCCTCCACTGCTCAGTTTGGACCCTCAACCGTTTCATCTCAGTTTCCAGATTTGCTTTTGCCTGAATTACCACTTTGAGTTCCTCGGTTACCCGACTTGTCATTTGTTTGCTTTCTTCCAATTCCTCGGTCACTTGGCTCAACTTCTTAGTTGATTCCTTTTCTTTTCTTTTCAGTTCTTCCATCTCCAGTAGTTGAAGTTTCTGTATCAAAGAAGATGAGAAAAATGAATCAGGCAGTCAATTTTCAGAATCCAAACATGGAAATAAAGACACTGTTCCAGTAGCCAATGCATTTCAAAGTTAGGAAAGAGCTGTCAATATCAAAGTTTATTATGCTTGATGCACTTTTATTGCTTATAAACTGAAGAAAACATAAACACTTCTGCCAGAATATGTGACACATCGGAAATTCCAGCTTGATGCCTACACTTCTCCCATGTCCAATTTAGCACCATTTGGTTCAGATTTTCATTTTCTTAGTGCCATGTTACTAAGACACTTCATGGATATTGACTTTATTGCTTTATTCGTGAATCAACTTAAGAAATTTCTTTTAGTTTAATGAGAAAATTATCAATTGTATCAGATACTAATATAAATTATTCTCATATATCTGTGTCCCCACACCTATGACTTTCAAAAATTGCTGAGCCACTGACCTGCATTTGCAGTCATGTGGCATAGGCTAATATAAAGGAAGTATAATACTAGCATGGAAAACATAACGGCGAGAAACTTACAAGGCCTTCATTCTCTGCAGAAAGTCTGATCAATTCCTGTTGCTTTTGCAGCACCTTAGCTTTCACCTCAATATTGGACCTCTCTGCAATCTCTGTAAACCAACTCTCACTCTTCTCCAGAGGTTCTTTAGCTTTTTCTGCAATTAAGGTATCTGTTCTTTCATTGTTTTCATTTTTTGTCTCATCAATGTTGGTTGTATGATCAGCATCCAGCAATTCTAAGTTGTCCTTTATTGCATTATCATTCTCCTTCACTGGACAAGTTTTTTCTTTCCCTGGAAGGGTCTCTGGCGCCTCATCTGGTTCTTGAATATCATCTGGAACAGAATCCGATATTGGAGAAATCCGCTTCTTTGTTTCTTTTAATTCCACTTCAGCTTCTTTCTTGGCATTCTCCGCAGATGTCAATTGTTCCTTCAGTTTCTTCACTTCATCCTGAGCTAGGCCAAGTTGCGTTTCCAGATCAGAAATTTGGTTGCTTCGTTTCTTTTGCAAAGTAGAATTTCCGACTGACTTCTTTTGCTGTTTGAAGAAAAACATCAGAAATTATTTGAAAATCAGAAGAAAAAAGTTACAGTTAAATCAAAACCAACAACAAACAAACAACAACTAAGCCTTTGCACTGATCCCATGAGAAGTTCAAAGAAGACAATGTTCCCATGATCTCTCCAAAGGGTCCCAAGTGCTAGGCAGTTGTAGGCATTTTGTGATTTGATTAATTTCATTTTGTTTTCTTAACTCGAAGTTCCTCAAACACCTCTGCGTATCATGAAATATCATGAACAGTTCTCCTGATGAGCTCCTTTTTTGACTTTCTCGCCAGAAGCAGACTACCAACACACATTACAAGAGCTACTACTCTACATAAAACAGCGACTATGAATAACACCAACCAGATTATAAACAGGAAAACATTATACACAGGATTGAAATGTTGGGCTGCAGAATCCTGAACCATGAAATGAATGCGCTGATCCCATGAGATAGGCCTTCATATCATAAGTATACGTGAAAAAAAATGAGCTATAGTACACACGGTCACTTGAAAGGAGTTTATTCAATTCAACAATGTGTCAAAGGCCTTTCGCACAGTAAATGCTTGAAGGAAGATCATTGGATTCTTATTCTGTTCACTGGGTTGACTGTCAAGGGAAAGAAAAATAGGCAAAGAAAAGAAGTTTTTCAAGAAACAAGGATGTTCTTTAGACAATTTTAAGAAACTGCCTCTAAACTTGACAACAGAAATCAGTAAATAGCAGATCTCTGATGCATGATTATCAATAGATAGAAGCCCTTACTTCAGGTATTTGAGAGTGTAGGAGGAGAGTAGTCAAAAAGTACACTTAAAGGACCAGGCAAAGCGAAAAACCCAAAACCAAGCATTATTGCGTCAGGTAAAGCCAGGCACGGATCCTTAGTAGTCATCATTATGATCAAAACTTGCACTGTACCCATTTAAATTCAAAGGGCAAGGTTAAAGAAGTCTCAAGGATTAAAAAGCGTTCCAAAACAAACAAGCAATACGAAAAGTTAGTGGGAGATCAAAACGTAACCCAAAACTTACGTCGGTGGCGGATGCTCTTGGGGAACGCCTATCACTCACTCGGGGGCTCCGGTCAACGCTGTGCCTATTTGTTGACTGAACACCATCAGATTCAGAAATTGCAGTTTTCAGATGCAGTCCCGGCCTGCAAGGCCTTTGAGGCATCTCCGACACACCGTTTCCCCTGTCAAAATTGATCATAACAATCAACACAGAAAAATCAGCAGATATTTGGCAAGCTCCTGCCGGGAAAGCATTGAATTTACGATTAGGATGTTTGTTTGTGCCCGAATTTATTTGCAAATGTGAGGAGAATGCACAGCTCAAACTCAGATTTGGAAAGAGTGACTTACGAAAAAGAAGTTAAGGTTATGCCAGTTTTATTCTTAGCCCCAATAAGTTCCAAACATAAATGTGTAACTTTTTGGAGTTAAGTAGTCACTAAATTAACTCAGAGCTCAGGCAGTCGTGTAATCAAACTTCTGAAAAGCTAGTTGACAGCTTAACATAAATTTACGCCAAACGAGAACCTATACCTACGAAAGAAGGATCTGGAATTTTTTAAGGGGAAAACAATTGGATTCAGATATACGTTGGAGCTATATCGGATGCCAAGTAACAACGATTCACTTGCATTGAATCATTAATCCGGCAAACAAGGTCATAGGCATCAACACAATACCTTGCTGGTGGCATTTGCTTTCCTCGGATTTAATTTCCCTCCGTTGGATCCACTATCCTGAATGCACGAGACATCAAGCAAACATATGAGAAGGACAAGGCACAAACCCCCACCGAATCCGAAAAACAATGGAAAATTACCTGGTACAACAAATTGCCGGTATATAAATGCAGCAAGCCACATAATTAGTTTCAAGTAAAAGAAAAAAAACTAAAAAAGATCTAAGCAATTATTTGAACCAAGCTGAACTTAGTCCAATGTAATCCTCAAAATTAAAAGGGATTTAATCATCAAAATCTGAAAACAATGAGAATCTAAAATATCAAAACAAAAACAAAAAAGTTGGCAGAAGAACATTCTGATTGTTCCTTGACCCATGCGACCACAGGTACTCTTCTAATCAAGTTAAAGAAAGCATCCCACTTGGTTCACTTTAAGTCACCTTCAGCTTGAGCTTAAATGTAACGTGGTTTGCTCGTTCAGAGAAAGAAATAGTTGGCGATCAAGAAATTAGACCAAGTAGGCAGAAAGGGCCGAGGGTTAACTCACAAGAACCTTCCAGTTGGAGAAAGTTCGATACCCTGCATCAGACAGGACCGTCTAAACCGCATGCATGTGAAAAAAAAAGTAGAAGAGAAATTGTGCTCAATAAAAGAGTTCCACAATCCACATGTAAACGTACTTCCTTGCATAAGATACACATTCCCAATATGTGTGTATAATCCAAGAACTTAGCTATATGGAATTAGGCTGATACGCAAACCCAGTTCAGTGAAGGGCATGACCCAAGAGCCCAGGATGTTCATGGTGATGAATAGTGCAGGGCAGAGCAAATCACCAAAATAACCTTAATAAGGTTGAATAGGACACGCCGGGTTGGATATTTGGAGACAAATAATTGGAGGGTAGTCAAGAGAGAAAAGGTTTTGGAAGAAGGGCACGAGCACATGCAGGAAGCATAGCAGAACGCAATAAATATGAAATGTTCAGTAACAGCTAAGCCTCTCCTACATCATTATCTTCAACATTAAAGACCGTGTTCCCACTAAGAGAGAGAGAGGAACAGTTTACAAACACCTTGCAAATGCAAACCAGTTCCTTCCCAAGTCAATATCCGGTTCGGTTTAGCGAACCTGTGTTACTCGAATCGAACTGGAATCAAATCAGTGAGTCAATAAATTTTCGGTCAAAAAGGCTGAATAGACCGGACGTGATCCGATCCATGCCTGAACAGCCATAGTGGATTTTCCATGGCCGTGATAGGGATGAAGCTGCGCGTTGGAAGGTGACATGTTACCGGAAAATTAAACAAGGTCTCTGGTTCGAATTATGGGCTCAGAAACTCGGATCCCACATCATGTGTAGGGGTGGGAACACAATAGAAAAGGCAGACATGGGCACGACCCGAAACGCCAATGCTTGTCTCCAACATGTTCAGGTTGATCTATTATGACCCGAGCACGAAAGAGTGACACGGAAAGGGAAAAATGTTGGACACATACAAGGTGTCAAGGACCACCCCCAACTCTGGCCGCGTTAAAAGCTAGTGAATAAATCGATGACACTGAATAAGGTTGATAACAAAGAAGGCTAATTCACCACCATTATCCTTCCAAGGGCAATGATGCACTTCCGCCACAACAAACAAAAAAACGAAATAATACGGACAGATCTGGGAATGCAGAAAGTGACACTCTCCAGAGACGATGAACAATTTTGAAGATCATGAATCTGGCATTTTGTACAGAACCAAGGGTACTTCTCCCGTTGAAATTTATGAAGGCGGTTTCAGGAAAAAAAATTGCTTCCTTAAGTCAGCATTTACCAGATTCTCAATCTTCCGATGGCAAAAACCCAATTCCAAGATGCTCTTTTCAAGGGATTTGAAGAAATATTAGGTTGACAAAAGAACAACGAGCACAATTTCGCGGAAAACATTTCCTTCAGAATCATTTTTCCGATCAGAAACAGGATTAAAGCAAAAGGAAAACAAGGCAATAAGAAGGGAAACTGTTTCTAACAAACATTTTAATGACTGTGCTAGTAATGACTATTTCAAACAAATTCAAAGAAAAAATTCAACTCTAGACATATAGTGACTATTTTCACATCAAATGCGCCTCGCTTTGTCTCAGATCAAACGAAGAAATGTAATCCACGAGAGAGAGAGAGAGAATGAACAACGACGCACAGAAAACAAACAAAGAGAAAAGGATTTTCCTTCAAACATGACGGGAAGTAGGATTCGTCGCGCAACAGAAAGAAAACAACGAAAAAAGAAGACGATTTGCCGTCTGTTCTTGAGCCATCCATAGCGAGGACAACCAAAAGGAAAATAAGAAAAAAAATGATGGTCAATCCAGGAAAATGGAAGAGAGCTTAAGCAGCATTTCTTAAATTTGAAGAGGGAAGGATGTTCACAGCAAAACCAGAGAACTTAGGAGAGAACAGAAGAGAACGAAGGGAGTAAAGAGCGAGAGGGTCCGAAAACCTTACTTTTACTCTGAGGAAGTCCGTCGACGGAAAGAAAATCTCGAGAATCCTATTGCACGAGAGGGTCTCTCAGTGGGAAACGAGGAGGAAGAGCTTCTCAGAAAATTCTGTCTTCTTTTTACGTCACTTTCAGTCTATGGAAGAAAAAGAATGAAGGCCGCGAAAAGAACACACTATTTTATAACCCTTTATGAAACTGCGTTGGAAGTCAATGACTATCATACCCTCGTTTTCTCGATGACACTTTAAGAAATACCCTTTACCTCCTAGTCAAGGACAGAAACGGACCTCAATTTCAGCTCATCGCCAACGGGTCGACTCACGAGTCGAAAATCATAAGTTCGATACCTGGGGCATGCATGAGGCTTCAGCCTTCTCGTTCGTAAAAAAAAAAGAGAGAGAGTGCTAAGCAATCCCCGTGTTGTCAGCAAGCAAATTCTAAAATATTTAGACTTCAAGAAAAAGAATATACAAGAAATTGATTGTGATCACCAAGTTTTGAAAAAGATTTCTATTTATAAAATATCAAATATGTAAATGATTCTACCGAGCACATTAGCTCAACGGCAGGGTGCTTTAATGCGTTGCTGCTGGTGGAGGGGGTTTAACTCAGAGAGGGTTTATGTGTTTAGGCTTTCGACTTATATATATATATATATATATATATATATATATATATATATATATATATATATATATATATATATATATATATATGTATATGTATATGTATATGTATATATATAAAGATGACACGTGTTCAAATATGATTTAAACTAAGATTTTGTTAGTGTTTACAACAAAATGATAACTAAGAATTTGTGAGCTGACGATGCTTGGTATGGGGTAAGACTCGATTTTTCGATCTGTCATGACCTTAAAAGCATTCATATTAGAAAAAAAGGTTTAAGAACTAAGCATTTAAATAAAATAATTGATTGGGATCAAGAACCTTCAAAAGGGATTTAATTTATACAAACTTATGGAAGTTGTTGTGTAGACCATATTGGTTATAGACACTTGTGACACATCTCCTTACACCATTTGTTTTGAACCAAATTATTGATTGTGAGAAACATTTATTTTATCTATATTATCCGTTCCTTCAACTTAATGGTCCGAATCGACATTGGTATAGCGTATGGATTTGTGTATATATATATATATATATATATATATATATATATATAGAGAGAGAGAGAGAGAGAGAGAGAGAGACTATGCTGGTATTTAAATGTATAGTTGAAATTTTATTTATATATATATATATATATATATAATAAAACTTTTGCAAGTATACTTTAATAAACATGCATATTTTTGTTTTTTAAATCTAAATTTCAGCCATTCATCTATTCAAAATGAAGTTGAGATTTATGCTTAAGGTATTACCATGTTTTGTATATAAAGTCATATATACATATATAAAGAGAGATCAGATTTTGTACACCACTAAGTTTGCTTACTCATTATTGCATTTTGAGACCATGAATGTAATAAATTGTTTTTTGTTTATTTTCTAAATTATTTTAATTTTTAAATTATACTCATACCAAAAAATATAATAAGTGAGCATGAGTGAATATATCATAGGTGAACATGATCTTATCAATATATTAATATATAGAGAAAGAGAAAAAGAGAAAAAACACCGGATCATGTGCACCTTTGACATACTCACTCATGTCCACTCATTTTGGATGACATGAGTATAATTTAAACTTTAAGAGTTTTAAAATATACGAAAAGCACCTTTGACATACTCACTCATGTCCACTCATTTTGGATGACATGAGTATAATTTAAACTTTAAGAGTTTTAAAATATACGAAAGGCATTGTTATTATACTCATGTCACCTATCAACAATGAATTAACATGAACAAACAATATTAGAGTTAGATAGGATCCAATATATATATATAAAAACTAAATCATGCCCACTTATGCTTATTCATTGTTTTTAGGTAACATATAATTTTATTTGATTTAAAAGAATTTTAAAATAACAAAAAATAATTTTATTATACTTATAACACTCAAAAGAAATAAGCGAGCATTAATAGATACAATCGCTTTATATTATATATATATATATATATATATATATAGTCGATACGGTAAATTCATGAGTTAATAACACTCATAGTTACGTCCTCACTGCAGCTTCGCGCCGGCGTTTCAAAATTCAAAGTTACTCGGGGGAGTAAACTCGTACTTGTACAGCATCTCAAACTATGGAAGGGCGTTATGGAAGGGATGCAGTGCTGTCCCCGCCCGTCCGATTGTCTGATCAACGGTTAAGGGATCTTTGCGTGCTCGGTATTTACAATGCTCGTCCTTTGTGGTGGCCACGCTACGAAAGGGGCCCCTTCAAGTCCGCTGCATTCCAAGCTGGTACGGGATTGTTTTCCTGTTCTCTCCTGCGTTCTCTGCCGTGTCAGGTTTTCGTGTCAGACCCGAGCGAGCAAATCGGGTCAGCACCAGAAGTCCAGGATAGACCTGATAGCAACTTCAGTTGTCATGCTAACACGACAACTCGTTTATGTTAAAACATACGAGTTAAACATGAACACGACATATTTGGCTTGGTTTAACTTGTGAAAGCTCATTAAATGACAAGAACAACAACTTCTTTTTTCCCATACTCGATGGAATTTGTTACTTGGATTCTTTATTTTCATAGGGTTTGATCATATTGCATGCTAACAATTAACTCAAGATCGATTTTTATTGTTTTTCTTTCAATAATTTTATTGTATTCTTTTTTCTCTTTTAATTTCACCATCAAGTTTCTAACAACTTCTTATTGGATCTACCTTTCGCCACTTTTTCATGTATTTAAACTATCTCAAACAAAATTTTCTCATTTTATTATATACTGGTATCACTCTCAATTTGTTTACGACGACTTCGTTACAAATATGATTTTTTCTTGTGTGTCTGTACATCCATTTGATCTTCTTAATTTCTGCCAAGGCCATCATTTGTACATAATAATTAATTACCCAATACTCAAAATTGTATTATATAACACAATGTGTGTATTACAATTAATCACCTAATGTACCTTTCCGTTTTGACTAACCTGCATTAATTATATGTATGAAAAATATTAAACAATAGTTTAAGAAATTAAATTTTTTTGTTCCGCTCATTTTACTAGTCCTAAAGGGAAGGCCATGGTTTTGGATCCAAAATGGGAACGGATTCATTTGCAAACTGTGGATCTGGGTCTAAGTAGATGGATACCACCCAACACTATGGTGGAAGAAGGACGATACTATACTTTCAAACCCCGAAGAATGGATCCTAATCAAACAGTAATCTGGATTCCCAGTGCTTGTGAGAATCCAAACAACAAAAAATGCAATAAGTGGGTTTGACGTGAACATTGCCACCACCTAGACATGTCCGGTTCGGAACTAGTCTACCGGTTCGAACCAGAACCCACAGAATCAGGGATAACTGGAACTCGAATGAACGGTTCCTAAGCTGCTGCTAACTAAGTTTTAAATATTATTTCCAATATTCTTTATCTAAACAAGTCATTAGCTCAATAATAGGATGCTCCCTATTGTTGAAGTTGGCGGGGAGTTTGCGCTGAGCGAAGCGAAGGGACGGAGGGTTGAGCGAACTCCCAAAGAACAAAACATCGGAACCACTCCAAAACCAACAATTTCGAAACTAAAACCAAACATGTCTACTGTTACCATTATATTTTGCATGCTTGTCAAACAATAGGAAAATCATATTCTTTATGGTTTCATTGAAATATATTATAAAATTTATAAATCTACTTAAATGATTTTTCACTTTATGATTTTAACCATTCATCTTAAGATGATAAAGTAGATTTGAACACAAATAGAGTTTGAATATTTATCACTATATATATATATATATATATATATATATATATTATCTTGGTAAGGATATTATTTCATTCTAAGTACATTAGATCATGAAAAAAATATTGTCTAAAGAAAGAGATACTCGTCCACGTTTCATAAGATACTGAAGAGATGAGGTCATATTTTTATATTAGTGAATTGAACTCAATCTCGTTCAGCTTACATTTGACTAGAATGGACATCGTGGGAGTAACATGGATCTATGGGAGTGGGGTTCGGTCCACTAGACTAGCCATTACCGGAGCTAGTTAAACACTCTTTCATATTTAAATATAAGAAAACACTCTTTCATATATGTGGACAGGGAGAGAGAGAGAGAGATATGCTAATATCCACCAGGGAAACATGGGCCCTTAAATATTTAAAAGTTAAACAAGGTTTTGGGTTGTTCTCTCTCTCTCTCTCTCTCTCTCTCTCTATATATATATATATATATATATATATATATATATAGGAAAATTGGATTCAGCCCACTCCTCGTTTGCTTATCAATTGCTTTTAAATAACATGAGTGTAATTTTATTTTATTTTAAATCTTTAAAAAAATACGAAAGGTATTTTCATTACACTCGTATGACCTAAACGTAATGAATTGGTATGATCCAATCACTACATTTAAATATGTGAACTAGCAATTAGGGATGTCCGTGGCCCAATTATAACATCAACCTCGAACTAAACCAATACAGTGGGTTCTAAAATTTTGATAACCAAACCAAACCTTTGTAGTACCGAATCAAACCATCAGTTGTAGTTTGGTTCGGTTCCAAACCATAATTCTATTCATATTAGCGTTATGCTTATATCTGACCCTTAAATAATTAGATGCTTACTGTTGACACTCTAACCTAATAAAATTGATTGAAAGCGTGCTAGATGATGTCGAATGGTAGTATTTGGTGTTATAAATCTAAGTAAGCACCACAAAAATGCTATATTATCATGACATGCACGGCATATTTAGTTGACTACATAAATAAGGAGGCTGAAGCCTCATGCAGCCCCCAGGCATCGAACCCTTGCGACCTTCAACTTTTAACTTGACCATCCTTAGTCAAGTGAGCTATTGTTGTGCAGTTATTTTAGGATATATATATATATATATATATATATATATATATATATATATATATACAAATCTACTCAAACATTGTGATAAAAATAAAAATTTTAATTTAAAAAGCAAAATATATCATTGCACTTTTCGCATTAATATAGAAAAGTAACATTTCACTTTTCAATCCAGAGCATCCCGAACAAGAAGATACCTGGCTAGGGATTCGACTCATCAATCGGAGGTCACGGGTTTGGTACTGGGAGTGTGCATCTCCCTTTGGCTCCCGCACAGTATCCTCACATTCCCCTTGACTACTCCGTTAATTATGCATATGAGAGAAAAAGCTAATGCTAATGTGGACAGAGGAGGGGCAGGAAACCAAAGTAAAATCCAAAACACAAGTCAAAGATCCAAACTTCCAAAATGGATCCAGACGATCCTGTGGGTCCAGATCACGTCTTGCTCCGATATGCATCACCAATTTAGCGTATTACTTGCATATCTACTTTGTCCTTGTTGAATGTAGCTGTCTTAGTTAACCAGTTCCCACTTTGGAGTTTTGCAAGTGGATCCAAATAAGATCCATTCTTGTTGAATTTTACCTCTATAAGTTTTGTTCCTTCCCACACGTGAAATGACACCAATTTTGTCATTGGTTCAGATTAGGGGAAGGATTATCCAGCTAATTATGAATCCATTCCGTTTAACATAGTAAAATAATATCAACGAGCGAACCCGAAAAGAGCAAGCAAGACTGGAAGATTGCCTCTACAACTATGTCAACGAGCGAACCCGAGAACTTGGGTGCCGAATTCAATTCGATCCATCTGTAAGCTCGTCATCGAATTGGATTAGATCTTTCATGATCTCGATAAATGACTGTGTCACCGGGTCAGAGATAAGAGTATCCAAAATGCTTGTAGTCTTACACCAAAGAGGTCATTCAGCTAGTTTTTAGTCTCTCTTCAAGTAAAGCTATGTAAATTTAAGACTGGATTGTGTTTCAGTTTGATCCAAACCAAATATGACCTGTTGATTCGCCGGTCGGCACAAATCAAGTAGGAAACCAAACTGAAGCCAGTGAGTCATGAATTGGATTTGGGTCCAGATGATTTATTTGACTGAATGAATCAAAGCTAAGACGCCTATGATTGGGGTTCAATATGAAGCCACTATTGATAATGCGTTATTAGGAATATTTAATAGAGACTATTACTGGTGGGTGCCACCATGTGGAGGAAATTGGTCCTTTTCTGTATTTGGTAGATGGGTGGCAGTTTTCCGATTGGGTCCTATTCGTGTCGTGTTATTTCAGTTTATATGAAGAGCACAACCCAAACTTAACTCAATTTTACTTTGGATGGACACAAGTCACCGACCTTTTGGGTCGTGTTGGTGTTCGGCTTTCTTGGAGGGCGGCGTCATATTGCCAGCAGCTTTCAGCTTGGAGTTATGACTTCGTCAAGTCATTTCATGTTTGTGTCACAACAGAACCTGAACAATAGCCAACTTTTTCGTGTTACTTCCGGCGGACACAGGAACAGATTTTTCTTGCCGTGTTTGCCGGGCTTATCCTCTTCACAGCCCTTACATTCAAAATATCTTACACAAATATGACTTCTTGATCCAATTATTACTGAAACAGTACCAATTAACTGCCTATGTCTTTTGAGGCATACAGAAGTAATTTCAAGCAGCGGCATAAAATATTATATAAGCCTTTTGAACTCTTATATATATATATATATATGAGAACATGGTAAATGCACACATTTTTTTGTGCTCAAACTTCATTAAAAAATCTCAAGAGTTCAATTCTTGAGACAAAAGTCTTATTTTAAATTAAAAAAAGAAAAGTATAACTGTATTTCTCATATAGTACATTTAATGTACATGAACTATTTCTTTTTGTTTAAAGATTTCAACTATTCAATCTTGGTGATTAAAAGGTTGAAATCTTTAAGCATATTTGAGCATATATATATATATATATAAGTATGTGTATGGAGTATGCTCACTCCTTCTCCCTCTATCTATATATATTGATTGAATTCTCTAGACTATGATATAGTTCACTCATGATTATTGGTTTTTGTGAGTAAATATTTAAACTATACTCATCTTATGGAAAAATAATGAGTGAACTGTCATATGATCTTGTTTTCTTATATATATATTCCCACAAGATGAAATTGCTGGCAAACTCACATGTGTCATAGAAGGCGAACCTCAAAACCATCCAAAGAAAAAAAGAAAAAGGACACGTCGGTGTTCTTGACTTCCTTTTCTGTCCATCTCTATCCCACAGGTACAATGCCTGAATCAATATTACATTCAATTTCTTTCTCAATATTTCTCAAGAAAAATCCTTAATTGGACCCAAATTGGCAGGTTGGCATGAACTTGTCCATGGAGTCAAACACTCTTCAATTAGGAATCAAATTTTCGAAAGATTCCGGCTTTACGACCCATGACACGGAATAATCCACAACCTAAGTAGGGTCGAACATCGATCCGTTCAATTGTATCTAACCAAACAAAACAAACCGAAAAATCAAAATAATCTTGAAAATTCAAACCAATGCCTAACCGATTTGTGAATGTAACCGAAGTTAATGAAAATAATGAGCATCTCTAAATCAAAAGTGTGAAGGCTTCTCACACAAACTGGACAATGGTTGATACAGACCAAATCATGAAAATAATTAGGTTTTGAGTTAAAATTTTTGTCATTCAAGTGGTTCGGTTTTAGATTCATGGGAACCGAAACTCAAAAAGCAAATGAACAAAGTTTCATCCTTGAGTGACAAATGAGAAATTCATGGAAAATTGTGATCTCCACCATGTAATAGAACGAAACCGAGTCGAAACTTCAATTGTTCTTTGTCTTTGTTTCTATCTCATTGTAGACCGAGAACTGAATTACCTAAACAAAAACAAACCAAGACTGAACTGATTTTTAATAGAACTAAACCGAGTCGAAACTTCAGTTCGGTTCGATTCGATTCGATCATTTGGTTTACACCGAATAATATTCATCCCTACCCATAAGCCTTAGATACAAACAGACCAGTGCTAAGCAAGGTTAGTTGCTTGCTTGTTGAAATTTGTGTTGATTGCCAGCATGATGATGCCTTTGTATTCCACGAAGGAAATAATAATCAATTTTCAACAAAATTTTCGTTATATTTTATTCTCGTCGAGGGAGCATATTTAAATATAAATCTTTCTAAACGAATAAAGAATCAGTTTGCATTCACGACATGAATGCATAAGCATGTGAGAGAAGTTATTTTAGGCGAAGACCTCAACAGATTTAATCTTTAACTCAAGGATGTCGTCGACATTTCAACACCAAACTATTATTTTATTTTCTGCCAAAAAATATTTTGGTGCGCAGCGAAAAGCATATGTTCATATACGTGCGCATTGAAGACCTTGCCTCAAAGTAGATCTGCCATTTTTATATAAACATGAACATGTATGAAGAGCAGTAGCTGAATATAATATATATATGTATATATATATATATATATATATATATATATATATGATATCTTAGTTGCATAATGACTTTAGGTATATAATCTTATACAATTATTTTCACCATTTCATCTTTGAGATCAATGATAAAAATTTGTATTACTTTGTATCTAATGTATATGATGTATTAAATATAAAGTACAATGATACTTTTAATTCAATATAATTACCATTGTTGGACATGAAGGATTATGCACCAAAAAAATATTATGCAGTTAAGTCCCTTTCCTCTCTCTTTATAGGAAAATCAGATTTTGTCCACTTCTTACATGTTTAGTTATTGTTTTTTGATGACACGAGTGTAATTTAAATGTTTTAAAAATATCAAAAAATAAAAGATAATACTATTATACTTATACCTGCAGAAAACAGTCATGAGTGAACAATATCAATGATGGATAAGATCCAATCTCTTTCTCTCTCTCTATATATATATATATATATATATTATATATAATATATGTGTGTGTGTGTGTGAGCATGTGACAGAATCTTTAGTAAACCGAAGACTTCAAAGGATTATTTTTCAATTCAAGGATGTCGGTGACTTTCCTGTCACTGGAAGAAATTATAATAAGACTGCTTGCTGCCATTTTGACTAAACTCAATTGGACAGAGCTCTCCATTTCAACACTTTGGTCCCTCTGTCAAAAAGAAAAAACCCCCCACTTTGGTCTCTTTATTGTTCCTCTGATCTCTCCACGAGCACCAGACGCCCTTATCTTCGTGCACTTCTCTCTCCGTTTCTTTTTTATTATTTTTGTACAGTCGGGAGGCCAAAACCAGATGCACACAACGGATATCGAACTCATAATCGACTTGTAACTTTAAACCCCTTAACACGGTAAGCTATTACTTTTTTTTTCTTTTGATAGGCAACCTGAGGTTGAGCAGAAAGACCTACTAGCAAACCAGGGTATGGAACTCACGACCTTCTGCCCATGGTTCTTTTTAGTCGACCCCCTCTTGAGGAGAACTTGATGCTTATCATCTCAAGGTTCTAATGAGTCGACTCCTTAGGATATTTTCAAGTATACATTGAACGAACCACTATACAACCCCGTGACATACTAGTAGTAACGGTGCTCCTACTTTTTCCAGTTCGCGTAGTTCGATCGACCATCTTGTTATGGTTCAGGATAATATTATTAGGCTTTTAAGCATGATATCGGTGCATTTGAATTTGATCCATGATCTTATACAACAACAACTAAGCTTTTTCCCTAAATGAAGTCAGCAACAACTAAGCTTTTTCTCATACTAGATGAAGTCAGCTACATGGATTCTTTGTTTTCATAGAACTACACATCATGCTAATAGTTAATTTAACATAAGCTAGATTATGCTTTATTGTTTCATTTTAAGACTTTTGTTGTCTTCCTCTTTCTCTTTTAACATTTTCACAATCTAGTTTCTCATGCATTTTTACTAGAGTTTTCTTTAATTGTCTTTCTACGTGTTCTAACCATCTTAAATTATTCTCTTATTTCATTATCTATTGGTGTTACTCCTAATTTATTTATAATAACCTCATCATATATATGGTCTTTCCTTATGTGACCACTAATCCATCTCAACATCTTCATTTTTATCATAGGCATTTTTTTACATGTTATAATTAACTCCCCAACACTTAGAACCATAAAGTATAGTGGGTCAATTTGTTGTTCTATAATATTTATTTTTCAACTTTAATGGTATCTTTTTGTCACATAAAATACCCAATGTACTTTTCCATTTTAACCAACCTATATTAATTTTATGCATAAGATCTCAATCAATTTTTTCGTCACTATGAAAAACTAATCTTAGGTATTTAAAACTTATCTTACAAGTTAAAATCATCCAAAGTAACCAAATGATCAAACTTGCATTACATATATTTTGTCTTTGTTCTACTAAGACGAAAACCTTTACTTTCTAATGTTTCTCTCCATAGTTCCAATTTACTATTAATTTTTCCTTAAACTCATTCACTACTAACACGATATCATCTGTGAATAACATTAAGATAAAACAAAGAAGTATAGTCCTGCACAACCGAAAGCAAAATATAAGGTAAAAATCTTTTATTTTCAGTTTTACAGTAAGGATAACATAAACTATTTTGAGCTAATAAACAAGCCTTATATGATTAGAATGTGATTACATAATATTTGTTGATGGTTTTTCTATGTTCAATGAATCCACTCAAGTTCAACTCATCTAGTTTTTAACTCTTAGCATTAAACTAGACGAAGAACAAACACCACTAGAGGTTAATGAGATGACAACCAACAGACTTCACGAGGCTTGTTTCAGCTCCTTTATCTGCCCTATTCGCCTAAGTTGAAAGAGGGGGTACCTTTCGAATTCGGAATGCAGACTCAGGTGGTGCATGACGATGTCAGCTTGTGCTGTAAGGAGTGTTGTGTGCTTTTTCTTGATTCAGTATTTTTCGACAAGTTAAAGTGAACAACACCATTTACTTAGTTGATGACTCATGTATATAGGAAAACAGAATCCTGCCCATATCTAACATGCCCAACAATTACTTTTTAGTAGCGTAAGTATAATTTTAAAATTTGTTAAGGTTTTAAAAAAGAAAGATAATGTTATTATACTTATGTTTATGAAATGCAATAATGGGATGAATAATGAGGAAGATCCACTTTTGACATGCTTACTCATTGTTTTGTAATGC
The DNA here is from genome assembly GCA_036023115.1 of Brasenia schreberi. Taxonomy (NCBI): domain Eukaryota; kingdom Viridiplantae; phylum Streptophyta; class Magnoliopsida; order Nymphaeales; family Cabombaceae; genus Brasenia; species Brasenia schreberi. Next base: position 28,238,025 of record JAYKKT010000090.1, on the reverse strand, counting down.
ATGAATATAATTTTAAAAAAATAAGAGGTTTTCAAAAAGATAAAAAACAATGATATTATCTTTATGCTTTGAAAAGCAATGATTGCAGACCCAGTCTAGTATGGGAAAAGGCTTAGTTGTAGTTGTTGTTGTCTGAAAAGCAATGATTAGGTATGAGTGAGTATGATCCAATCACTTATATATATATATATATATATATATATATATATATATATATATATATATATATATATATATATATATATGTGTGTGTGTGTGTGTGCATATATTGAAACTGGGACAACAATGCATACTTCTTTATAAGTTCAGAACCAGAGAATGCCTGTGACATTGATCCCGATCATCTTTAGGGGCTTAAAGAACTGCTTGCCTTAAATTCTTGGAGTGACCAAGTTGTTGATTCGTGCCCACATAGATGTGGTTATCAATGTATGCCTGATGTGTGGGGTGGCATAGATGTCCTAGAATAATGATTCAAGACAGAAGATAACACTGCATGTGATTGCATTCATTAACATGAATTCATCTGCCTTTCTCCATGATTGAACTAAGCACTGCTTGTGGCCTTTCATGTGTTTCCTCCTTTTTGATAAATTTTACTGGCCACCGCCGGGGCTCCACCCGAGCATTTATACCTTTGTTGGTGGCAACATGGTTGAAGGGAAGATTTCTTCCCCATCAGAACCTGTTTCCTTGCATCACTTTGTTGGTTAACTATTTCTGGATTCAACTCGTCGGTATAGGACATGGAGCCCACTAGCTAAAACTATATATGTTCTTTCATTAATGTGGCCTGGTAAATTAAATCGATCAAGTTAGCAGTAGATCCATTTGACACCGTATTGATCTCTATATTGAAAGTTGATCTTATCAACCAATAAAAAAAATTTATGCATCAAACTCAATCTAATTTCAAAACATTGCCGACAAGAACCGATTATACAATGGAATGAAAGTTTTCCAAGGCGGCATCAAATTAGTCTCCTATTTTATGAGATTAACTTGTCATGTTTTGATACCCAAACTGACTGCTGTCAGCCGGTTGGTAAAGCTGATGGATATACCCGTAGGCCGAAGGACAAAAATTGGCACTCAGCGAGGAATGAGTTTCAACTAGCTCAGTGCTAGCATTCAGCTTTGTCACACTAAATGCTTGAATCCCGCAATTCTGTAGCAGTATTTGGTCTTTTCATGCCAAATTCCCACATTAGGTATATCATATATGTCCACATTTATGCATCTAACTTGGAAACAGACATGCCATTTGAAAGAAAATACTTGCATTCAGTATTTTGCTTGCAGTTTGGAAAGGTAGATTGGTGGTATTCAGCAAGTTTCCTCTTTAAGAACAAGCCTTTCAATAATGAGTGGCTTGTGACAGCATGTGGAACCAATTTCGCGATGAACTTTCGGATGTCAATGGAACACATTGAAACCCTTTAAGAGAAGAAGCGCCGTAGTGCAGATTGTCAAAGAGGAGAGCCTTCTGGTTCTGGGATTTTAACTAGTCACATTTCTCAGGGAAAACTTTGGTTCGAATAAAGGCTTCATACGGTTGTGATGAATCAACGATAAATCTACACTCGAGTAGCGATGTAATGGATCGGGGTCAGGTTTCAGCACCAGTAATTCTGTTTTTGATAAAATAGGGAGGCCCAAGGCCAGATGCACACCCAGGGTATCTGAACTTATGACCTTCAACTTGTGAGCGAACCCCCTAGCCAGGTGAGATATTGCTGTTTGTGCGTTCTAACATCAGTAATTTCGAGATCCATGAATTGTCTACTCTCATAAGTGCCAATGACATGATATTATTTTTATTATAAATGCCAACATATCTATCTACACGCACACACATTCTTATTTATAAAAGAGATCGAGAAGGTGACCATTCCACTTGAAACGTCACCAAGTGCACAAACCTGGCAAGCTTTAATGCGTTGGATTTAAGAATGGCAACAAGAACTTCCCACAATTGAAGTACGAAACATTACAGGTCATATGAATTAAAATGATGAAAGAACACTGAGACATTCACTCTTTACTTTCTGTGGAAAAGCGATCTGTGCAGAAAGGGTAACAAACGGAAAAAATGACTGTAAGGAGTATACCAAGCGAATTAGATTTACTGGCATTTTCGTCCACTAAACCACTTGCTTTCTTCATATGTTGTGTGTATCCTACATGACTTTGCTTCTTGCAAGAGAAACCATCAGATCTGGTGGTTCATCAAACTTCTAACAATTGTTCTAGCGCCATGGACCATACATTCAGGGTCTTGCTCGGGCCTCTGCGAGAGAAATGGCCATAGCAAGCATCATCTGCTCCTCAAAGCTCTCAGGTAGGACTCCACCCTGTTGTGTTGCGAGAGGTTGGCTACTGGCGATTTCCAAACATGGCAAAGGCGGTGAACAAATTGTGGCATCGGAAGCCGAATGCACACTACTGCTGGCATAGCTGGTGCCTGCCTCAGCCACTACTGACCCATGATCCACCATCCACTCGGCGTCATCTCTTGGCAGAGCCCTACCGCTTTCTGGCGACACCTCAACCCAGCTCTCTCGAACATGACTTCCCGTGCTTTGCCTCGCCTCAGCTTCTGAAAATGTGCTGTTCCTTGAGCCAGCAATTTCGTTGGATCTGGTGTCGGAAGTGATATCCGAATCCATATGCTGCCTTTCAGCAAGAGCTGCAATGGCGCATGCTAGCCCAGCAGATGGAGATGATTCTCTTGGTGGTGTATATTGGCTTTCTGAAATTGAAGGTCTGGAACAAGCCTGTTCTTCACAAGGTACAGGCCGTAGAGCACTGTCTCTCTCCTGCGTAATGATGAGCCTAATTTAGGTCATGAATTTATTTTCTTCCTTTTTGTCGACCAGAAAACAGCTCACTGCTAACCGAACTCGTGGACAGAGGCCAAGCCTTCAGGCTCGAAATTGGCTCATCAGAATATGGATAAACATAAGGTAACTGACAAGCAAATAGCTTCTGCCAATCCATAATAGATCGGTAAAATTAACAGTCAAGAATATGCCTTAACGGTAACCTATTCTCTAAGACATAATAGTCGGGCTATCCGTTCCACTGCAACTTTTACATCCATGTATTTTTCAGCTGAACAGCATAACATTTCGATGAAGATCACTTAAAAACAAAATGAGTTCCTAAACCAAAACCAAAATCAAGCCTCCTCCCACACCAGGTGGGATCGCTTACATGGATTCTTACCCCTCGTTGTGCCCGAGCATGTGTCATAATAGCATTCTTCTTCCATTATTCCTTTCCAACACTTTTTATAGACCTTCCTCACCCTCTTTTATAGTGTTTACCATCTAAGTTCTTGCACCTCACTGAAGCTCCGTCGGGCGGGCATCTCTAAACGTTAAAATGAGCCCCTAGGCTAACGGGATAGGTATGAGGCCTCTGCATACTAGAAAGGCCAATTACCTTCCATTATGCTGGCTTAATATATGAGTAAAATGGCCAGGCCAAAATTGCTCATTCTAATAATGATCCACAAATTGATGTGTTATAAACTTGCAATCAATAAGAAAATAACAAAGAAACTTACAAGAATTGGCGGATTGGAGACATTCCATCCATTCTGCCCATGACTCTAAGTTGACGCCCACACACGGCTGCCTCTCTTTCTTTTCTCTTTTTTTCTAAACATAACCCTAATATCTTATTTATAATCACAATCTAACTTGAATGACTAATTTACCCCTATTATTAATTCAATACTACTTATTAGACATAAAATATTAAAAAAATCATAACGAGTCTACTTTAGGATCCGATTCCAATCTTTAACACTCCCCCTATATTGAGAACATCCAACTTAGACAAAGTATCGTTAAGTTTTTTGCTAGCGATAACTTTGATAAGGAAATCAACCCTTTGTTTTTTTTATTTGACATACTCCAATTTGAATTCCAAGTTGGAAATCTTCTCCCATATGAAGTGACAATCAATCTTTATATGTTTAGTTCTTTCGTGATATATTGTATTGGAAGTCATCTGAATAGTTGCACTATTGTCTTAGTATAATAGTATAGGTTGTGTAGAACAGAATCCCAACTCACATATCAAAGAAGAAACTCACTTTCCTTCACACGTAGCTTGAGGTACAGCTCTGCATTCTGCTTCTGTTGTAGATCCGACAATAACTGTTTATTTTTTACTCTTCCAAGATATAAGGTTACCACGAAGTAGTGTCACATAACCTATAATAGATTTACTATCATCTTTCGATCCAGCTTAGTCTGCATTAGAATAAAGTTTAATACCGAATTTACAGGATTTGGAATAGAGAAGACCCATGCCAGGTGTTGACTTAAGATATCTGAGAATGCGATTGACAACTTCCATATGGTTCTTGGTTGGTGAATGCATAAATCTGCTCACAATGCCCACATCATAAGTAATATCTGAACGAGTAATAGTCAAATAGATAAGATTGCCAACTAATTTCTGATATTTGCGAGTATCTCTAAAATCTTCACTATCTCGAATGAATAATTTTTTATTCACATTCATAGGAGTATCACTCTATTTACAATAAAGCATATTTGTTTTCTGTAGTAAATCCATCGTATGTTTTCTCTAAGTTAAGAAGATACCTCGGTTGGAATATAATACCTTGATTCTCAAAAAATAGTGAAGTCGGCCAATGTCTTTCATGTCAAATAATTTGTGAATATTCTGTTTTAATTATGATATCTCTTAAACATCATCACTTGTTACAATGATGTCATCTACATAGACCGCAAGAATAGATAATTTCATACCTTTCTTAAAAAATAAAATATGATCATTTATGCTTTTTTGATATCCCAAATTGCATTATGCCTCATTGAATTTTTCAAGTTAGGCTCTTGGTGACTCTTTCAGCCCATAGATAGCTTTATACAATTTACATATTGTAATATCATTTGCCTTAATATTCATTCTTGGAGGAAGTTTCAAAAATACTTCTTCATTTAGATCTCCTTATAGGAAAGCATTTTCCATATCCAGATCCCATCCAAAATTTGATGCCATACTTAGAAGTATTCTTATGAAAATAAGCTTTGCTACAGGTGCAAAGGTTTCATTGTAGTCAATCCATATGATTGATTGTAACCCTTGGCAACAAGTATTGCCTTATATCTTTCAATAGTGTCATCTACTTTATATTTAATAATGAAAACTCACTTGCAGCCCACCATATTTATGTTCGAGAGAAGTCTCTTGATTGTCCAAGTATTATTATTAGCAAGAGCATCCAACTCTGCTTCTATTGCATCTCTCCATAAAGGACACATGTTTGCTTCTTTGTAGGAATCTTGTATTTATCGGCATTTACAATAAAAGCTTTATAGTTTTATGAGGTATTAGCATACAGAACACAATTAGATATTGGGTACCGTGCATAAGAGCGTTTACCTTTGCGAATGGCAATGGGAATTTCCAAGTCTTCTTCCACTGGTAATTGCGGATTTGAATAAAGGGAATAATCTTTGGTTGTTGGAGTATGTTTGGTTTCCTCTTGATGACAAATAACCTTCCTTGACCCTCTCTTATACACTACGGTCTGCTTTGGTTCAGTTGGCTTCTCTCCATTGTCACCTGCGATATCTTCAGTCTTATTGAGAATTAAGGGAAGCACATGGAAAGAATTATTTTGAGAGGTGACTAACTCTCCCTTAGAAGAATAATAGAGGAAGTAGATTCATAAAATGTGACATCCATGGATACATATAGTTTCCTATCGATTCGATCATAGTAATTATAGCCTTTCTGAAAATGTGAATAGCCAAGGAAGATACACTTTATAGCTCTAGGGTCAAGTTTATCACGACCTGGTAGATGGGCACGAATAAAATAGATACAACCAAAGATACAAGGAGCGATATGAAAGTGTTTTGATTCCTTATGAAGGCATTTTAGTGGACTGACACCCTTGAGAGCACTATTAGGCATCCTATTTATTAGATAAACAGCGACAAGAACAACTTTTCTCCAATAAAATTTGGGTACATTATGTTGAAGGAGTATTCTAGCTACCTCAAGGATATGATGATTTTTTTTCTAAACTATATCATTTTGCTTAGGTGTATATGAAGAAAATGTTTGATGAAGTATACCATTTGTATGTAAGTATTCCCGCAACTGTCCATTGATAGATTCACCTCTATTATCTGAACGAAAAACTTTCACAGAAGTATTAAATTGAGTGAGAATAAATTTATAAACAATAGGAAAGATAGCAAAGACCTCAGCTTTTGATTTTATTAAGTAGACAAATGTAAGATGCATACAATCATCAATAAAGGAGATAAAGTACTGACCAAACAAAGATCTAACAGGACTAAGACCCCATATGTGAGAATGAAGAAACTCAAAAGGTTGGAACCTCCTAGACTCACTTGAAGGATAAGATGCTCGTTGGTGTTTCCCAAGTTTGCACACTTCACATTCAAAATGGAATTTATTTGACTCAACTCTAAGGTATGGAAAAACATAGTGGAGCTCAGACACAGGCAAATGACCTAAACGATAATGCCAAAGTTGGATCTCCGCATCTTGAGCAATTTCAACAGTACCATAAGATGTAATATGTTGGAAGTTGTCTTCTAGGATATATAATCCTCTTCGGAGACTACCACGACCAAAGATTTTCCCCGTCTTCATATCTTTAAAAGCACAACCAGTGAGATTAAATGCCACACTATAATTTAGTGTGTGTTAAGGAATTAACTGAACGAAAGTTTATAGGAAAGCTAGGAATATGATAGACTGATTTTAAATATGTAAAACATGTGGGTACACTTCCTTATCTAATCACATAAGAGAGTGAGCCATCACCCAACTTGATTGGCTCTTCTTTTGAAAGTAGATGATATTATGAAAAATATGAAGACTCCTACCATATGGTCCACAACCCCCGAATCAATAATCAAAGTTTTCAAATGAAAAAAAGAAAATAGGTTACCCTTCATAGTGTGAGTAGTGTGCGCTAACGTAGCACGAGGAGTAGAGGAATGTTGATTTTCAGATAATTTAGTTTCCAACCCTTATATCCTCTTAATAAGTTCTTGGATGCCATCTGTGCTAGGCATGGAACTTTCAACAATATGGACAAAACTATTCCGTGATCTATGAAATTATGGCCGACCATGTAATTGCCATCAATTTTCTCTTGAATGTCTTGGTTTCCCATAATGAGAACATACGATTTTATCTTTCTCATCGGAATAGAAACGTCCACATCCACGATTGTGTTGTCAACCTCTTCCACGATATTATGAGTTTTCTCCTCTAGTTTGTAGTGCATGTTATTTCATAGTATTAATATTGTCCTTCTCTAGATTTCTGCGATAATCTTCTCGAATCAATAAAGAATAAACTATGCCAACTTTCGAAAGTTCTTCTCAACCTAGAATGTTGATCTTCATGGATTCAAATTCTCGATTTACACCCCCACAACCCGTCCAATACTTTCTTCTTTTCATTTTTCACATTTCTTTTTGTGTAACATGATGAACATTTAATATTGGTGTAGAAGAGAAGTTCATCCCATAATCCCCTAAGATCTGCATAGTACTCACTAATAGAGTGAGTTCCTTGCTTGTATTTCATGATTTTTTCTAAAATTTCATATTCCTTTGCTGCATTCTTTTTTCTGGAATATGCTTCAGAAACTGCACACCAAATTTCATGAGCGGATTCACGAAACATAAGTGTTTTCACTATTGATGGAATCATTGATTGGAGTAACCAAGATGATATCAAAGTGTCTTCTCTTCACCAACTAGTATATTGTGAATCATGTGTGGATGGACACGGAGTTTGACTCATTAGGTGAGCCCATCTCCCCCTTGATATTACAGCAAACTCCACTGACCTTGACCATTCTAAATAATTTTTGTCATATAATCTTGTTGATGTGATCTGAAAATTTTCCATTTTTTCGCTTGTGGAATGTTCAGAAATCTCAAAAGAGGTTTCAATCCATTTTCCTTTACCAGTCATTTGTATATAAATATGTCCAGGAAAAGGTTTACTGCTCACAACCTGCATTAAACACTGATTCAGTCTTCACACACCTGCACAATCTTCACACACCTACGCTTGTAGATCGACGACTGACTGATTGACTTCTCCCTCTCTTGTCGATGGCTATCGAATGTCCTGTGTGATTTTGAAATTAAGAAAACCATTGAGAAACAAATGAAGAATATGACCAACAAACTTTAGATGCATGATGTTTTTCTGTGGAATCGGTTGTGAATCAATCTGCACTTTTTATTTGAGGAGATTTTGCACAGTGACGCAGTTTCTCTCTCTAAAAATCCAATCTTAATACCCTATAGGCTCTGATACCATATTATAAACTTACAATCAATAAGAAAATAACAAAGAAACTTATAAGAATCGGCATATTGGAGACATTTCATCCCATCTGCACATGACGGGAAGTCAACACCCACACACGACTGATGGCTGCCTCTCTTTCTTTTCTCTTTTTTTCTAAACATAACCCTAATCTCTTATTTATAATCACAATCTAACTTGAATAACTAATTTACCCCTATTATTAATTTAGTACTACTAATTAGACATAAAACATATCATAACGAGTCCACTTTAGGACCCTATTCCAATCTCTAACATGATGTACATCCGATTGATCTAAAAGTCGCATAGTGAAAGATTTCCCTAGTCAGCGTTGATTATCGTTATCCTTGTTTTATCAGTTGTCCTGGAAATGTAGCATCATAGCTTGAAGTTCATAATACTGGTGAACTTCAATCACTACATATCCAAAGCTAAGGTGAAAATGGATAACACATACAAGGCTGACCAAGTCAATTAAACAATAAAACTTTCATGGCATCACATCAAACCCCAAGCACCTTATTCATGCACTTCAGAAAATCTGGTCTCCACCAATGTCACCAAAAAGCAATCTTCGGCTCACTTTAGGCATGGTTTCATTATTTTGAATAAATTTTCTAGCAGGATACTTTCAATACGTCAATCCTATTTTAGAGTACACAATATCAGAAAGAAAAAGTTCACTTTGGATATATTTCATGATTTCCTACTTTGAGAGACCATGTTGAGCTCACCATTTCATGGTTGATCTTCTCAACTCTCCACCAGTGGTTATATGAAATGATTTATGTGACTATTGACTAAAGAAATCGTCCAACTATCCCAAATGGAATAAAATCAAGTAAATTCCTTTAGGTAGCCGAATCACACTCTTGTGCTCTAGATACACGTACCCAACGACAGAAGAAAAGCAGCACACCATACTATAACATGTCTCGCTTTCAAATTCTGTCAAGGAATCCCTAGCTTTCTCTAGAAAAATGAAGAAAAATAAAAAAGAACATTCTTATCAGCTATTTCAGTTGCTCTTTACAGTCAACGTTCATTTTTTTGTTTTCAGCAATAGTTGCCAGTAACAACGGGGATAAGCAAGAAACGTATTTATTCCACTGCAATAAAATCACTGAATGTAAGGTAATAGACTGCCTATTGCATCAATGAAGAGTTCAAACTTTTATCTGGATCAACAAATTTGACGTTTCAGTCTGTTTTTGCTTCAGCAAAAATAAAAGAAGTGATCCCATTAGAAGTCAAAGAGCTTAGTATTCCATTCACGATATCAAAATGTTTATTAAGTATTGATGGTTGGCTGACTGCAGTTAACAGCTTTATGCCATCTGTTTGACACCAAGCTTGTAAAGAATGATGAGGCATCATTTGTTGATCCATGACTCAGGCTTCGGAGTAGAAAGTTAACCCAATAAACCAACAGGCGTTCAACACCACAATATTGACCTTCTCCAAGCTGATGCAACTGGTCTGCTACACTAACTAACTATCAATCAAATTTGCAGTGGCCATCTAAAACAGTTCGGTTTCCCTTTAGTAAACAAAGATCTGGAGTTCACTGTCTTAACCAAGGACAACAGGACCCGGTAGACTTTGCCCAACAGCTAAAAAGTACGAGCAAAAATAGGAGTTGAATTCTGCCACAGATCAATTTGAGCAAGTACCTGATAATCCTGAAAAGCTGGATATCTATCAAATTATCAATATAAAAATAAGTTGATGTATTCCCACCTTGGCATTGTGTTTATCAGTCACCTAAATCCTCAAAGACAGTAACTATACAACCACCTTGTACCATCTTTTACTGCATATAGGCCCAGAAAATTTACACAACACATTCTCAATCATCCATATTGACAACGTTCTCCCAATTCCATCCAGAACATCCTTCAATAGATCAACTATCTTTGTTGTTTGGATTATTTTCTTCAAAGAATTTGTAAATGAGAAATAAGCAAACAATGGAAAAAGAGAAAGCCAGCTGATCACTGATAAGCTACTACATGAAATCATCCCATTGCAGCTTCTACAGATTTATAACACCTGAATAGTTATTAATCTGTCATCAAGAGAAAGCATCCTCGCAAGAAAAGCTTCAACACCAAAGTTCCTAAACTAAATGAACGAGCAGAATACTAAGATATACACAATACCTAAATAGGTCATTCTATGTAAGGCTATGTCAAGTAGACACTCCTACCCAGTGTTATCTGTATCGTGGAGTTCTACGATACGATGCATGATACAATATTGCAACCATCACCGTATCGCATGATACGGCCAGGGACCCTTTTAACGTGGGTTTCTAGCTTATGTTCAAGGCTTCCTCAAGTGGCTCCCCCTTCCTTATTGGTCAAGGCTCCAAAAAAAAGTGCTCTACGACATCCGTGCAAGACTTCCAACCCGGATTGTGGTATATTTTTTATATTTTTCGGATTTTTTTCTTTGTATTTGTTGTGTTTTGGTGTTATTTGCATTTTCCTTTTTTTGAAGGACAAAATACGAAGTTATGTAGTGCGTGGATATGATTTTTTTGTATTTGTAAAGTGGGAGACACTCTATTTGAGTGTTATGTGAATATTGGAGATTTATGAAGTGCTATTATTTTCAGGGTTTTTTTTATTGAAGTTTTCAATTGAGATGACAGGAAGGGGTGTTAGCGACTCTCAATCTCGATGCGATGATCCGGCATGACAATGGGGTACAACAGTTGAGGGAAACATATTAAAGATAAAATATTTGTTTTATGAGAAGGTGGTTAGTGGTAGAATTTCACGATTGAAACATCACTAGGAAAGAAGTTGCTCCTTACACGGGCAAAGTTAGAAAATTGTCAGAAGTCATTAAATGATAATGTCTACAAATAATTGAGAGCATACATGATATGAGACAAGAGAAGGATGATTTAGAGATGTTTGTGGAAGAGGATGATAGTGCTATTAGATTTGGTGATAGTATTGCTTCTCATGGTAGAACACAGGTTGGTAGTAGTAGTTTTCGACCATAAACCAGGAGAAAAAGAGTTGTTAAAGATTTTGTAAGTAGAAGTGATAGAAGAGGAAGCAGTAGAGGAAGTTTCTTCTGGCATACAATAATTTTTTCCTCCTATCACTACACATGGTGTTCAACCTTGAATTTGTGTTCTTATGGATTCAAAACAACTACATGAGCAGGCAGACCTTGCAGTGGGCAGATGGTTTTATAATGCATGCATTCCATTTAATGCAGTAAACACATTTCATTTTCAAGTAATGGTAGATGCAATTGCTAACATTGGTCCACGGTATAAGATGCCCTCTTATCAAAAGTTGAGAGAAAAGCTATTAGAGAAGATTGTCCTTGAAGTACAAGAATATTGTTCAACTTTAAGAGAGTCATTAAAGGAGACATGATGCACTATCATGGCATATGGATGGACAGATAGGCAAGAAAAGACTTTGTTAAACTTTCTCATCCTCTTATCAAAAGTTGAGAGAAAAGCTATTAGAGAAGATTATCCTTGAAGTGCAAGAATATTGTTGAACTTTAAGAGAGTCATGAAAGGAGACATGATGCACTATGATGCCATATGGATGGAGATGAAGGACTTTGTTAAACTTTCTCGTATATTATCCTAAAGGACTTATATTTTTGAGATCTCTAGACATGTTAGAAGAGAGACATCCTGTAGAGATCCTAAGGCAAGAGTTTGATAAGGTGATATCCGAGGTTGAGCTAGAGAATGTAGTCTAATTTATTATGGATAATGGAGCTAACTATAAAACAGCTGGAAAGTAGTTAGGAGATACTTATGGGACTTTCTATTAGACACCATGTGTAACCCATTGTTTAGATCTCATCATTGAGGATATTGGTGATATGGATGAGATAAAAGCAAAAACTGAGTGTTGTCAAGATATCATCAAATTTATCTATAATAATACCATTGTATTATTTATGATTAGGAGATATACAGATAGTGCAAAGCTCCTTCGTATAACTTCAACTCGGTTTGAAACTATTTCTTATTTATACACAACATTGTGAAACAAAAGCAAGCTTTCAAGAAAATTTTCTCCTCATATGAGTGGTAACAATATGCAGAGTTGGCTCAAAATAGAAAAAACAAAAAGTTAAATGAGATTTCATAGACAGTCTTCAGGAGTACATTTTGGAATGCATGTGTTAAAATATTGAGGATTTCATGTCCTTTAGTGAAGGTTTTGAGATTTGTTGATAGTAAGGAGAAAGCATCTATGGGCTATCTTTATGAAACCATGGATAGGACAAAAGAAGCCATTAAAAGTAATTTCAATGGAATAAAGAGGGATTATGTGCTCGTGTGAAACATTATAGATAATAGATGGAACAAATAATTGCATCAGCCTATTCATACAACAACTTATTACCTAAACCCAACATTCAGGTACTTAGCAAGCTTTAAAAGGGATGGTGAGGTTCATCGAGGCATCATTGATTGTATAGATAGATTAGTTCCTTATGAGAGTAGAGCAAATGTGAGATCTATGATAATGCTCTTCACTTGATGAGTTTGTATGTAGCAATTCACAACCACAATAATATGCGCCCAAGTAAACTGTTTGTCTTCGTATTTAAGTTTCTTAAATCTTATATTATTGTGGATTAAGTTATTGATGTTTGTCTTTTTCTATGTTTGGTGGAATAAGTTTGGAAGTGATTGCCCAAACCTTAGAGATTTTGGAGTAAGAGTTCTTAGCCAAATCTGTAGTGCAACGAGTTGTGGAAGGAATTGGAGTGTCTTTGAACACATCCACACAAAAAAGCGCAACAGGTTGGAACATAAGTAGCTCAATGACTTAGTTTTTATCCGTTATAACATGTGGCTCCGACAGAAATAATCTTGTATTAGTTATTACTTAAAGATTCAATTAAATATTTTATTTGACTTCAATTGTTAATATTATTTACTAATTACTTTTCTTTCTTTCTTGCAGACAATTAAAAAAGTTAAATAGAGAAGAAAACCAATTTGATCAAATAAGTTTAGATAATTTTGATATATTAGAGGAGTGGATTATGGAAGATAATGAAGCAAATGCACTCCTAACCGAAGAAGACATTGCATGGATTAATTTGGAAGGATTGCAATAAAATCATCAAGGGGATGAAGATTATTTAATTGATGATCCTGATTACAATGTGTAAATGTATTTCATTTTATGCTTCAAAATATGTAATTCTTTTTCAATTGTTGAATGGTGAACGATGAATATGTACTGAACTTTTGCATTATATGAATTCTTTGTAATTATCTGATTTTTCCTGTTTTTCTAATTTTTTTTTAGATTTTTACCAAATTTTTAGTATTAAATTATGATACACAACGATACAATATGATATGTATCATATGATAGACCAAAACAATACACAATATGATATGCATCGAACAACACTGCTCCTACCAGGGTATCACTCATGCCAAGTACTCTTAACATAGACAGTTGTACTACTCTCACTTCCTACTTTGACGTGAGCAAGAAATTTCATGAGTATTAATTGAATATTTTGTTATTAGTGAATTAACCTATGAAAATGATAACCTGGATTCATTCACATATTAACATTTTCTGCTTTATTTGATGGCTGACAATAGTTTTGTGAAATGCTATGGATTACATGTAATTATATGCAATATAAATTATACTTATATATAGCAGTGTCCCCGAGCTCACATTTTAGAAAATTGTTGTGCTGCGCAGCCACACCCTCACCCATTTGACATAGGAATAAGGCAATACGATTGCTTCTTTGGAAAAAGGAAGCAAGCACTGTTTAAAATCGTCAATACTCACATCTATTAATGCTCACAGGTAATACAAAATGTCAAGAGTTCATAATATGAACAGATAAGAATGGCATCACCTAATTAATGGTTTGACCAAGAGACACACAAACACTGAAAGTTCAAATTCAACCTAAACAACCATCCAAGAAGTAGTAGAATTTACAGGAACAAGTAGAGCAATTCTACTTCCTACTTAGGGTGCTCTAAATGTTCAGTTCAATGACATTCAGGATGCTCACTCTAATGATATTACAAGAAAGGCCATGTCAGAAAAAGCAACTAAGAATACCTGAATGGACAGCCATATGGCTTCCATAACCATTATGTCCTCCAAATCTAGATCAAATCCATCATCCCTGTATATCATAGCAACAGTATGCATTAATATTAGTTTTCAAGATTGGGAGTGCAAAACATTCAAGCCATACAGATAACTTTATCCAAATTTCCTTTTCCAAGAGAACGGAATTAAATGAAGTTTCTACATGAACTGAAAAACATAATACAGTGACCCAGCATTCAGAGTCATACCCAGTGTTATCCGTATCGCATCGTGGGAAGCCACGATACGATACATTACGATATAGGTTATCGTGCTGTATCGTATGATACTACACCCAAAAAAAATTCAAAATTTTTTTTTCATTTTTTTTTCCAGGTTTCTGGCCTCTCTTCACTTCCCTCCAAGGCATCCTCTGATAATATCATTTATTAAATAAGAATAATTTATGAACAAATAAAAATTGTGACAAAATTATTTCCCTTTATGTTGCCAACTTTTAGGCTTTTAGGTATATTTCTGCTAGCAGCTTCTAATTTCATGAGATCGCAAACAATTAAAAACATTTGGTTGTCTCGGTTCATTGAGCAGGCATTTCACAACTTCACTATTTTAGGGTTCACCTTACATGACTTCCATTGAGTGGAACATGATCAACGTGTGTGAAGCTTAACTCACTCTGTGAAGTGAGAAATTAAGCTCAAGCATTAGTTAAAAAGCTAGTCTCCAGTAAGAGAAAAAGGGGATATCATCAAGTAATAATATCACATCAGTGAGGTGTCATAGACTCAATAATCAAAGAAATAGAGCTCATTGTTTTGCTCACATATGAAAATTAGCAAATATGACAACTACATGTACAAAGATAGCAGTTTGTTAATTTTGATATATTAGATGAGTGGATTATGGAAGATAACGAAGAAAATGCACTCCTAACCGAAGAAGACATTGCATAAATTAATTTGAAGTGCAACAACATCATGAAGGAGATGAATATTTTCATTTTAAAGCAGAAGGTGATGAGAAACTTTGAATTTTTATCAAGGAGAAGATGAAGATTATTTAGTTAATGATCCTGATACAAATTTAGAATATATAAAATGTAAATGTCTTTCATTTTTTGCTTCAAAATATGTAATTTTGGATGCAATTGTTCAATGTTGAATGTGCAATTTGTGCTAAACTTTGCATTATATGAATTTAAAACAATTACAGGCGATACAGGCGATACAACAACAACAACAACAACAACTAAGCCTTTTCCCATACTAGACGGGGTCGGCTACATGGATTCTTTGTTTCCACAGAGCCCTATCATGTGCCATATTAGCCGTTAACTCACAATAAGCTAGATCATTCTTTATTGTTTCTTTCCAACACTTTTGTGGTCGTCCTCTACCTCTTTTAATACTTTCCAAATTTAGTTTTTCATACCTTCTTACAGGTTCTTCTTTTGATCTTCATTGTATATGTCCAAACCATCTTAAACGATATTCTCTCATTTTATCCTCTACTGGTGCCACTCCTAATTTGTTTCTAATAACCTCATTAAATTTATGATGTATAAGTCATGTGTCCACATCATAAAAACATTTATAATAATTTTAGATTTTCTAGAATCAATTTTTATTTGTTAGGTGTGAAAAACAGGCGATACAGGCGATACGATACGATATTTATAAATAAGTATAAAATATGCTAAAATAAATAAGTATAAAATATTTATTTTTCTTGATTTTTTTAGATTTTTTCTAATGTTTTTTTATTTTTTAAATAATTTTATATTATTTTAATATTAAAGTACGATACAGGCGATACGATACGATACGCCCGTATCGTGGAGCCCAGCGATACGCGATACGATACGCATCAGACAACACTGGTCATACCCACTGCCTACAGCAAAAGCTTTAATGGAATTCATGCAACAAAGTCTCGCATCTTAGGGCGCAATATGGGCAGCAATTAATCAAAGGATAACAAAATTGTGAATTTCTACGACACAAAAGCAGCACATATGCTAGGCAGATAAGGTCCCCTGGAGTGGCTTGAACTACCAAAGACAAGTGGAGAACCATGAAAATTTTATAGAATAAATCGCTCTATACATCAGAACTAAACTCCAAAGTTGACAATTTAGTAATCTATGATCAAATATGAAGCTGAAGCACAAATGCTACAGGCAGGAGAGAACAAACTGCATTATAGGTCAGAACAAAACTCCAAAAGTATTAAACCATCTGACATGTGTTCTAGGTGAATCATACCCAACTTAGGTGACTAGAGACTAGGTTGAAACAAGTTAATAACTAAGCTAGCTAGTTGGTTGTATAGCTCGCACAGCACTAGCTAGAGCTGACGAAGGTCACAATCTAACATCCATCAGCCAAACTCTTGTACACGGTAAACCTATCATGAATCTTTCAGCAGCATAGTCTTTGATGAAACGTGTTCAAGCTACTTGCCATGCCACACATGTGTGGGAGCCGTGGGATACGGCAGTTTTGAAAATTTTTGGGTGCGCAGACAAGGCCGTATAAATATAAACATAAATATAAATATGTGTATAAGTATTATATCTTTTGAACACACACGTATATATACATACAAGAAAAACTTGAATTCAAAATTAAAAGCAAATACAGAAAAAGGGTGGCCGTTTTGCCGGCCTCTTTTTCATTGTGACCCCTCCATATTACATTCCATTCCCGCACTCTGTCTCTCTCTCCAAACTCAAGTAAACCCCTTTCCTCTGCTTTCTTCTTTTCCTACGTGGAGGTTGTACTTTACCTCCCTCTCTTTTCTTTGCTAGCCCATGTGCCAGCTGTACCCAACTCTCTTTTATGGCAATACCCCTTCTCTCTTTTTCTTTATCCCTCTTTCTCTCTATTTTTTTCCATCCTGATTCTCTCTCCCCCCTTTGTCGACCTCTTCTTCTAGCAACTATGGAGCCAACGTTTAGAGGATATGGTAGTGAGAAGCAGCACGGCAAGGTAGTCACTGACATACAAAGTCAAAGTTTTTTCCCTCAAAAAGTAGGGAAAAAAGATCGACCCTGGATGCGTTGGTCGTGTTTGGATCATAGGTCAAAAACGGACTCTAACCATGTTGGAGTCATTTGACTTTTGACTTTCCCATGTCCAGCACCGTGTCGATGTTGGTGTCAGTATCACACCCATGCCTAGGGTGACGCTCATTCATGTTGAAGTGTCTGTGACATAGGCTACTTGTAGACAAGTGGACCGTAGATGCAGATTGCAGACCTCATACCCTCAAAATAAAGATAAGAAATGTACTTGAAAATATAAATTCAGGCAAGTCAGAATCGACCAAGCATTCTGTTAACATGGTAGACCAAATGAAAATTTAAATTACCAAGTGGAGTCACTCAATATGAGGGATATGGCTTGGAAATAAATCCTACGTTCTAGTCATGTCAATTATTGGAAAGCCTACACTTTAGAGCAGCCCACATTTTGGGAGGGGTGTTGTACATATCAGTGTGTATTATGATATGACCATACTGCACCATTTGCAATATGGTGCAGTATCGGGATGAATCTTAGGATGAATCTTACTGTAGTGTACCGATATGGCAACATTCTTTTCTACATTGTGATGCGCTACAAACATCGCAACATATATCATTACACCCTTTTGATACGTGTTGAGCATTGATACTTAACAACACTATTAGAAGTCACCTCCTCTGTATTGATCTCAGAAAAAGTGACTGTAAGGTACTTCCCCAAAAATGTTGGAATTTGGATAGAAGACCAACATCAGAACCACATAAAAAAAAGTTAGTTGGTAGACCACCATCATAGTATAAATTAAGATTAGTTGCACTATTAACCACTTCTAGTGGAGCTTCCTGAAGGCATGGTATGCATTCAAACGGCAAGATGTGCGCTCAAATTCAGCTGAAGACAAACAAAAAAAGTGTCACCTTGGGTTAATGCACTGCGTCATTCAGCCTTTAAACCTGACAAATGGAACTTGTGAAGGAATCTCATTGCAACGTGAAGAAGATGGCATTCTGTATTGCTATTTAAGAAATTCATATTCAGAAATTTAACCCGTTTCTTGATTTGTTAGAATATTCACTGCAGCTGACTGGTGAAAAAGTATGTGTTTTCCCTTACTGGCTGCATAAATGGTGGGAATGGGAGTGAGTTTGGGGTTGGTGGTCGGCAGTTGTGCGTTTGGGGTGGCCGGTGGTATGTTGGGGTTGTCTGGGTGATGTGTGGATGTCGGGTTGAGTTTGGGGTTGTCTGGGAAGGGTGTCTGGTGGGATTGCCTGGATGTATGTGGGGTGTATGTGCTTTTCAAGTGTCAGGGTGTTGGGTGGAGGAGTGTTAGGGTCCCTGGGGTGCGGGTGTGTGGTGGTTTGTGGTGGGATGCCGGTGGGGTTGTGTCAGGTGTAGGATGCTGGGGTGGG
Source organism: Brasenia schreberi (assembly GCA_036023115.1). Taxonomy (NCBI): domain Eukaryota; kingdom Viridiplantae; phylum Streptophyta; class Magnoliopsida; order Nymphaeales; family Cabombaceae; genus Brasenia; species Brasenia schreberi. Next base: position 28,219,107 of record JAYKKT010000090.1, on the reverse strand, counting down.
GTGGGGGTTGTGGGGTGTTGTTTCTTTTTTCTCAAAGAAACAGATAGCAGTTAGTAAAGGGAACAACATGAATCTATTTGAGGGATGAGGCTCAATAAGAAGAGGATGTAGGAGGCAAATTCATGGACCTCAGTACTGATAAATGGAAGAAAAAGATAAAACTGAGAGAACTGAATGTATGGCCTTTATATGGAGATCCACAAGGAATAACCGGTCAAATAACTGTTAGTTCAAAAGGAAATTCAGATGCATGAATCCAAGAAGCATTGCATAGCCAGCTCATAGTAGTATAATAAACTCTAGTTACTCTACAGTATTCACAGAAAGCAGGAAATGACGCCAAGGATAAGAATGAAACAGTCGGGCCAAAACTACTGAGTTCAACAGAGTACAATCATTTCTCTTTTCAGAAAAGAAAGAAATAAGCAAGTGCATTTGTGGAGTTAAACTATTTGGACCTGTTTTGTCTGGTATTGGGTTGCCTGTAAGGGGCATAACACGAGTCCTGAGAAGGTGTGACCTCTTCAACTTGAGAAGATACCGTTATAGATGGTAGAGCTGGCACTGAGAAAGTTCTCTAAGTAAGTATGAATCTAAGTAACATATATAGGAAAGCCAGAAGTTCAGTCAACCTGTAATGGAGCTACTTGAAACATCCGCGTGTTCAATTTCCCCAGTCATCAAACTTTCCTCCTGCCTTCTGATCATTCTTTCTTCTTCATCATGAAGTTCCTGCTGTCGCATCCTTATTTTTGCTTCAATAACCCTTTGCTCTTCCTAAGCATTAAAAAGGAAATAATATCCACCAGATATAATGTTATTTATTGTGAAAGTCTATTTATAGAAATAATTAAGATAATCTTGAAGTAATTAAGAGAATCTTACGATTTGTTCCTTGCTCTTCTCCTCTTTACTCTTCAAACCACAATACTCCACAGCATAATTTGATGTTTTGCAGAAAGGACACCTTCACATGTTAAGAATCTCATGGACCGAGGTCTCTGTTTTCCAGTTCGACATGATATCTGTGTCTATATAATTAGAATAAATGTAAAAGTGAAGGATACTGTGTAGGCCGAGTTGAATGAGGAGGCTTCATCTGTAGAAAACACTCTGCATGACAAACCTTATGAGCATTCTTCACACCTTCTGATAGCAACAGTTTCAATTAAATGGAAATAAACAAAATCAAGTACCTGTGCATATGCCCTTCATGCAACATCTCGACCGATTGAGACTAGGATAAAACTATGGCAAGAGAAAAAAAAAGGAGATAAGTTTAGGAATATCCAACAAATCAGTGCAGCAACAAAAATGCAGACAGACAGAAAGAAGCAGAAAACTTCAGTTCATCTAGGTACGAAAACGTAAGCATCTCCTACAATTCGTTGTCAACATATCAAAATATTCTGCACACACATACAACGTCAAAATGACAGTTCATAGAAAAACTGACGAGTCTAGCCAAGCATATAAACGAGGACAATCACTTCAACCAAAAAGCAAATATGTGGAAGCACGAAAATCATTTGATGGTGAAACATAATGTCTAACCAACTTATTATCATGTTATCCCCATTTTCCAGCTCCAGATAGTATCAAAACACTCAAACACTAGAACAGCATTCCGGAACCTATCCGTTGTCAACATATCAAAGTGTTTCAAATCTATTTTGAAAAATGAAATCTAGATAAGCAATTCAATACGAGCTGCAAATATATTTCCATTGGCAAGAAACTACAACAAGGTTAACCCGTTACAAACGGATAATAAATTCAATGTGGCAAAACAAGGTAAAGACAGGAAATCAAAAAAAGGAAAGTAAAAATGACAAACCAGGAAGCAAATGGGGCATTCTTCAAGATCCATCCCAACTTCGTCATCGCCAACGTAGCAAGGAGCCAACTTAGATTCAAGTATGAGCTTTCTCAGCTTCTTCTGATCAACATCTTTGCCTAAAGGATACAATCCTTGGGGCCGTGTGTATCTGTCATCCACGATTTGCCTCTTCCGAACCAATTTGTTTCCCATCCCAACCAACAAAAGCCCAGAGAGTAGCAGAAAAAAGAAGAGCAATCAAGAACTGGACTTCAGTTCCATCCGATCAATCTTCACGGCGAGAATTCAAATCCATAACTCCTGAAACCAAGAAACGAGGGAACAGGTCAAACAAGGAAACTTAAAACAAACTAACAAGCACCGTTTCACCAGTTCATACCAAAAAAATTATGTGGAAACTTCTCACAATCTAAAAGACGACCAGTTCGTTCCAATGCTAACCGATTCTAGAATCTCCACAATCAAAACTTTGATAGAGATTCATAACTAAAAGAATCTGGAGGAACATCTAACCAATCAAGAACTGACTATCCATTGAAATCCTAATGACTTTCTTAAATCCCATAGAAAGAGAGAGAGAGAGAGAGAGAGAGAGAGAGAGAGAGAGAGAGAGAGACCTAATCGCAATTCTCTTCTTCCTTTACTTGATCTTTTGGAGAGGAAAGAGATCGAGAACCGATCATAAGGAAATAAAAAGGCGAACTCTCACAAAGGCACTAGACCGCTACACAAGAAAACGACGGATTCCCCCGTATTCTCTCCCCACCCAGTAACGGTCAAAACTCCGGCCATCAAGAACCCTAGAAAACCGAACCGAACGCTGGCCGGAAATGCGGGAACCAGAATTCCCGCCCAAAACTACAACCAAACGCTTCAACTCTCACGCCCGGCACCAAACCCAAACGCGAAACCCGGAATTCCCCTCTCGCAATCCGATCGAGAAACGAGAACTCCAATTCCCCAAGAAAACTCTAGAGAGGGAAAGCGGCCTTTGTGTAGGCTAGGCAGCAGAACCGTACTTTCTCTGACACGATCGAAGCAACACGAATATTGTGAAGCTCAGCACCAGACGGATGGGGATCGCCGGAAAAGAGCAATTCCGTCCCGCAACGTGATTGTTGGCGCGACGTGGAAGAAGACAAAAAGGAAGGAGAAAATGCAAAACTGCCACGGATTCTTCTGCTTTGTATTTTTCTTTGAATCCTCTTCTCTCTCTCTCTCTCTCTTTGCGAAGAAATGAAATAATTGAGAGGCGAAAAAGAAAAGAAAAATAAATTGCAAACGCGAATCACTTCACCAGCTCTGCAGAAAAGAATGAGTAAACAGAGCCCATCACTCAATTTTATTAAATGAAAGTCCTACGGCGACCGTCTCTGAGTCGCCCTTTCGAGGGAACCCACAATCACAGCTTGCCACCTTTCTCCTTAATGAGGATATCACAAGCTGGCCCCAGTAAACTCAAACTACGATCTATTAAGTGACACGACACGTGAGAGAACCTTTTTTTATTTTCATAAATTCTGAAATCAAGGTAAAAAATTTGAGAAAGTCAATTATTTTCCTCGGTTTATGACATATTTCTAAGCGAAGGGTTGTTACCATTCTGTTTTTTTTCCTTTTTTTTTGTGTGGGGGGAGATAAAATGGGTATCATTCTTAAATAAGGTAAATGAGTAGAATAATTTGAAAATATGTGAGTTATTTCATGAGGATCTTCTGTAATAAGACAAGAGGTGATCAAGCACAAGTTGAAAATATGTGAGTTATTTCATGAGGATCTTCTGTAATAAGACAAGAGGTGATCAGGCACAAGTTGAAAATATGTGAGTTATTTCATGAGGATCTTCTGTAATAAGACATGAGGATCTTCTGCAATGGCTCACCTGGTTGAAGGTCACGAGTTCGATATATGGGCATAAAAATGTGGCTTCGGCCTCCTCATTGTACCATTAGAAAAGAAAAAGGAGAATAACCTTCTCAAGAGTGAATTTGACCTCGAAACTTTGAGCTTGACTATTTGAATTTGAGTGTTTTTTTTCTATACCAAGAACTGAACCATTGAGTCTTCAACTTCAAGTATTGTTACGGGATGTTGTGAGCATCTTCAATTGGAGCTTATTGTTATTGATCTTTTAATCCCTTTAAAAGATAGTTTATGATAGTTAATTATCGAGACAAACATGCAGGTAAAATGGCAGTTTCTTTGAACCTCACCTTTTATTCATCTATATATATATTCCCTTTGACCTTCTCAATCACTACTTTGGAACCGATCCAACAATTCCAACCAAAACTAAATTGGGTCATGAACCGATTGAAATTAGATCCAAACAAACCAGACTTAGAATCGGAAACCACTCAGTTTAATTCTAGTTCCATCTTCCATAAAACTGGAACCGAATCGAAACCATGATTGGCGGTTTCAAACTAGAGCCGGACTCTAATCAGAACTAAAACCTATAACCATCTCAGTCACAATTCTATTCCAGTTCTTGGTTCTAAGTGAACCGGAGCCGGCGGCCAGCCATGTCTTATTCATATCCTTCGTGTACATTAAATCTTTTAAGCCATTTTTTTTGTGTTCCCCACATCTCCATTCTACATTTTAAAACTAGTGGTTTCAACTTTGGCCAATGGCTTTTTTATTTAAATGCACTATTTTCTTAAAATTATAATATATATATATATAATTAAAATATATAAATCTCTCTTTCGTCCAATAAAAACATTAAAATAACCAAAACCATGCTCCTTCTTGCACAAAGAGCATTTTGAGCACCCAGAGCATTAGCGTAACGGCAACATATCTTGGCCCTTATGCTGCTGGTGGGGAGTTCGACTCCAAGAGGATGCATGCGTGAGTGTGTTGTTGTTAGGCTTCGGCTTCCTCTTGTAACAAAAAAAAATTCAGCTCGCACCACACACATAAATCACCTGCACGCTCACGCTCACGCTCACGGAAGTTGCGGTGACATGATTGTACTTGAGAATTTTAGGATCCGTTCTTGTACGTCCTCTAAAAACATGGTAAACCACGTGGCGAACTTTAACCATCGGTAGCAGAAAAGGCGACCAACAATCAATCCCTAAATGCAAGACGCGAATGGTGTGTGACCATAGCTGGCTGGTACGCAAAGTAAACCCAACTAGTTCTCTGTTGAACTTTTATTGAATGATGATGACAGATGTTAATGCCTAAATTGATTTGTAACAATAGAAAGGTCTAAGTTACTGTGTCACATAGATGTGGGTGAATAAAAATACAAAAGTTAGCACCCAGAGCTTTAGCTCAACGGCAGAGCGCTCTAGCACCATTGTTGTTGGTGGGGAGTTCGACTTCAAGGTATATGTGTAAAACTCAGGCCTTCTCTTTTGACAAGAAGAAAGTTACCCTGCTAACTCTTATAGGATACGCGACGATAAAACTGTGGGTTGTAATACACGATCCATTATAAAATCATGACCTTCTTACGGTAGCTTTCTCGTATAGCCCACGATTAGACCGGTGAGCCTTCTTTGTCTTCTAATCAATAATAGCTCACAGATTCAATCATGGCTTTGCGACCTTTTAAAATTGTCAATCGTTGACGGGAAAAAATTAATAATGCAAAACAAAATTCAATTTAATCCATATCGTGTTTGTGTGGATTTATGTGACCTGGTTTGGAAAGAGATAGATGGAGCTTTTGAGTGATTCTAAATATCTCATTTTTCTAGATATTATATAAAAAATATGTAAATTATCTTCTTGATATCACTAGACCCAATTGGGTGTTGATATCTTCCTAAGAGGGACCCAGATGGACATGGACATGAACCGCATTTGATTATTTGGGTGCTGGCATCATGAATGATGCCAGTCTTCAAACTTATGGATTGCAACTTGGGTTGTACATGGGTTGGGTTCAGGTGAGCTAACACTATGGGTGCTTGTCCTTAACTTTTGTTAAGCCATTCCTGGGCTGAACCCACTTTGATTCAGGTTCGAGAGAATCCAACCCAAACTTGACCAATCTCCGTGCCATTTGGACTACAAACATATATGCCTAAGTATACGAAACCAAAACTATGGGTATATTTAGGGTCCTGAACAGACCCATTTTCATTTCGGGTTTGAGATTTAAGCCCAATAACTCACCTATTATAACTGGCTTACGGTTTTGGATTTTGGTGCATACCGGGTTAGGTATATATTGTGTCAGGCTTTGTATGAATTTATTCATAATAATTTCATTTAGTAAATAGATTCAAAAGAATTTATATAAATATGTACATTATTATGGCACCAAATATTTTTCAATAAATGGAAGTAATAACTAAGGTTATAAGAAAATATGTCCATTTATTACGAAAATCATGCTAGGGTTCAATCACGTTTAAGAACAGCCAAAACCAAAGCCGAGCCTTATCACGTAGTAAGTTGGGTCGCCCATCAATCATTTTCAAATCATTTAAAGATAATTAGTGATCCAAAAATCATTTCGTTAAAAGAATATGATAGTATAATGGGTCGCTCATCAACCAAAACCAAACCCGATCCTTATCCCTGTCTAACTAGTCTTTTAACAAACCACAAACACTCGTACGGCAGTAACTCACGATTCAAACACGGGATAAACAATAAACACCAGAGGTATCAAAAGCCACCTTATTAAAAGAGGTTTTTTTATTAATGAACGGTTGACCAAATATAATAGGCTTGAAGAGGTATCCATGTTAATCCATTGTTTTTGAGTAAAACAAGTGTAATAATAATATTTTTCATACTTTTCAAAACTTAATTTTACTCATGCCACCTAAAAATAATGGGTACATACAACAAAGCCTTTTACCATACTAGACGGGGTTGACTACATGAATTCTTGGTTTCCACGTAGTCCTACCATGTGCCATGTTAATAGTTAACTCACAATAAGCTAGATTATTTTTATTGTTTCTTTCCAACACTTTTGTGGTCATCCTCTACCTCTTTTAATACTTTCAAAATATAGTTTTTATACCTTCCTTAAGTTTCTTCTTTTGATCTTCTTTCTATGTGTCTAAACTATTTTAAACGAAATTCTCTCATTTTATCCTCTATTGGTGTCACTCCTAATTTGTTTATAATAACCTCATTATGTATAGGGTCTTTTTTTGTATAACTACTCATCAATCTTAACATCTTCATTTTTGTCAAAGACATCTTTTGTACACGTTGATGATTAATTATCCAACACTCAAAACCATAAAACATAGCAAGTCTAATTGTTAATCTATAATATTTACCTTTTAACTTCAACGGTGTCTTCTTATCACAAAGAATACCTGATGCTCCTCTCCATTTTAACCAATCTTCTGTGTAACATCTTCATCAATTCTTTCATCACTCTCAAAAATTGATCGTAGGTATTTAAAACCTTTTTCTTGAGGGATGCAATGTGTGCCAATTTTAATTTTTATGTCCTCTGAAGTACCCAAATGATCAAACTTACATTCTATATATTTTGTTTTTGTTCTAATAAGTCGTAAGCTTTTACTTTCTAATGTTTCTCTTCATAGTTCCAATTTTCTATTAACTTTTTCCTTAAACTCCTCCACTAACACAATGTCATCTACAAATAACATACACCAAGGTACTTCATCTTATGTTTTGTTAACTCATCAATCACCATTATAAATAAGTATGGACCTAAAGTTGATCCTTGTTGTAACCGAATATTAACTTAAAAGAAGTTTGTCATTCCTTTATAAGTCCTAACACATGTTTTTGCACTATCGTACATGTTTCTTATAAAGAAAGTCTTTTTTTTTGTTCTAAAATGTTCCATAAGACATCTCAAAAGGTGAATCGCTTCAATAGTATATCTCCTTGATATGAATCAAAATTGGTTCTCTATTGTACTTGATACTTGTATTAACCTATGATCGATAATTCTTTCTCATAATTTCATAGTATGACTCATTAACTTGATACCCCGATAATTCGCACAATTCTGAATGTCTCCCTTGTTCTTGTATATGGGTATAAGTGTACTCGCTCTCCATTCTTCGGGAATCTCTTGGTTTCTCCATGTTATTAAATAGTCTTGTGAGCCAAGTGATTCTTGTTTCTCATAAGATTTTCTAAACTTCTATAGAAATATTGTATGAGCCTATCGATTTACCATCATTCATATGTTTAAGAGCCTCTTTTATTTCATTCTTTTGAATACGTCAATAAAAATTGTGGTTTATATACTTTTCTGATTTTGCTACCTCTTGTAAGCTAATACCAACATCTTTATTTTCATTAAAAAGCTTATAAAAATAGTTTTTATTTTTATATCATCATTTGCTACTAAAATTTTCTCATTCTCGTCTTTGATGCATCTAACAAAATTAAGATCCTTAGTTTTCTTAGCATAATATAATTTGTAATATGCCCTCTTTGCCTTCATTTTATTTTGCACTACTTGACTCTACCACTAAGCTTCTTTTTGTTCTAGTACACCTCCTTTAGGTTCACCTAACACATCTTTCACCACTTTCCTAATATGTATAGTCATATTGTTCTAAATAGGTGTACCAACATAATTTCAAACATCTTCTTAAAGGACTTTCTGTTTAAATATACATTCTTTCTTGCTTTTGAGGTTCTACCATTTAGTACGAATAGCTTGATGTACTCTTTTCTTCTATGTCCACTTTTTTACCAGTAAATCCATAACTAAAAGTTGATGTTAGGTGGTTAAGCTTTCTCTTAGAATTACCTTGCAATCTTTACAACACACTGTATCTTTTTTTCTACAAATAAAATAATTAATTTGTGTTTGTGATAAGTCACTCTTATAAATAATTAAATGTTCATCTCGTTTTTTGAAGATTGTATTGACTATAAAGAGATCAAATGATATAGCAAAATTTAAAATCTCGCTACCTTCCTCATTTATATCCACAAAACCAAAGTTTTTATGAATACCTTGATATCCTAATGTATCTTTACCGACATGTACATTTAAGTCTCTTCCTAAACAAATCTTCTCCCTTTGTGAAATTCTTTGAATCACCTTATCTAGTTTCTCCTCAAAAGTCGTGCTTATACTATCTTCTAGTCTTACTTGGGGTGCGTAAGCACAAATTATATTCAAAGCATCTGCTCATAATACTAATTTCAACATCATGATTCAATTACCATATTATTGTATGTCTACTACATCATCCTTTAAATCTTTATTTATGATAATACCAACTCTGTTTTAAGTATTTTACTTACTTGAGTACCATAAAAACTTGTATCCTCAATCTCTTTTACTTTTTCTCCAACCGACTTTGTCTATTGTAAATATAGGATATGAATATTTCTCCGAATCATAGTATCTACCACCTCTATTAGCTTATCGGACAATGTTCTGATATTCGAAGAACCAATACGAATCTTATTATCTCGGACTACCTTATTTACCCCGCATCTGTCCATATTGAAAATGCGAAGACCCTCTCTGTAATTTATTCATTACGTTTGGACAACAATGTAGTGGCATTAACTTCTTTACCCCCACTCGTTTATGATGTGAGAACCCTCTCTGGAATTCATTTACTATATCTAGGCAAAAATACAGTAGTCTTTGCTTATTTTTCATTGCATTCGAGCTCTGCAAAGAATCGCTAAGAGAGGACGCCTTAATGCAATTCTCATAATTTATGTAATATATAGTATAAAAATCCGACAAAATTTTACGTTGGTTATCAGAAGACTAAAAGAACCCTCTTCCTTTATCCGACTTAGAACCGGCTATGCAAAGATGATCCCTTACATGAGCTTAGTTAATGGGTACATGTGCATATATATATATATATATAAATGTGTGTGATGATGTGAATTATTAAAACTCATCTTCTCTCTTCTTGCTCACACATGTGTATATACAAAAGTGCATGACTTGATCTATATCATACGTGCCATAACATGATGTTGATGTGTGTTTTAATGACAATCAAACCATTTTACAATATTTCCTTCCTTGAAGGATACGTCTTCTCCTCTTGTCCAAATCGTGCGTCTCGATACATCACAAGAACAGATGAAGTTGCAGGTCAAAGCCAAAACCTAAGATCGATCCCACAGTATCTGGGGTAGGCTACGCGGATTCTTAGCCATCAGGTTTCGGGTCAAACCACTGTTTTAGAAAGAGAAATTGAATGAAGAAATACTGAGCCTTGTCCACACGCCAAAGAAACCAGTGGTTTAAAGAAAACGAGGTGGTTTGAGCTATCGCTGAACTGGTTTCGGATTCTTAGCCATCAGGTTTCGGGTCAAATGAGGTTCTGTCAGCATCTAGCGTTTATAAAATCATGAACTGGTTTGGAACGTTTATAAACGCTAGATGCTGACAGAACCTCATTTGATGTCACTGATGAGTAATTAAAGAAAACGACACAACAACCTAATCGCAGTTTTTGTCCGGCAAAGTCAAGTATAATGGGAATTACATACTTAAATAGCTGACCTGTTTAGTGTGAGAAAACACTTAGTTTTTGGTTTCGTGTTGGATTCAAAATACAAAAAGCCACTATCGGATTCTTTTTAATTTGGGTACAATGGTGAGGCCGAAGCCAAACCCCAACTTGTCAGTCAAGTCCCTAGCGAGGTAAGTGTTGAGCTATCGCTCCTTGTGCATTGTAGCTAGTTCTAAAAGAAGTAAAATAAGAATCCAATTTTGATTGGTATTTGGATCTGGTTTTTGTTACAGCTTCCATCTAGCTGCATTTAGAGTCAAATTGGATATCGAATATGTCAGTGCATTAATATCCTAATCTGTAAGCTTGTCACGTATTCGTAAGGTCGGGTCGACCCCTGCCTCCACCAAGCTCGACTTGCAACCTGAGCCATCAAGAACTTCATTGTATCATTATCAATAAGACCATTGCTCAAGTTAAAGGTTATATTTTCAACGTCCGAATGGGACTTGATACAACAACAACAATTAAACCTTTTCCCATACTAAACGGGGTCGGCTACCGAATGGGACTTGATCTGGATCAACAAATCGGTTCCTAGGGTGACCATATTCCTAATACTGCTTCCTTCAAATTGCTTTTGGAATGAGATCAAATATAAAAGGCAAACATAGCGAACGACCCAAGCATTACCAGAACAATATATTAGATTAACTTTTATTTCGGGTCAAACACAGTTCCAACTTGGTAGTACGGACTTCATGGGTGATACTCATATAAGATATTTTCTCTTACAACAACAACAAACAATAACTAAGCCTTTTCCCATACTAGACGGAGTCGACTACATGGATTCTTTGTTTCCACATAGTCCTATCATGTGTCATGTTAGCAGTTAACTCACAATAAGTTAGATCATTCTTTATTGTTTCTTTCCAAACACTTTTGAGGCCGTCCTCTACCTCTTTTAATACTTTCAAAATCTAGTTTTTCATATCATGGATTACACAAATATTTTCTGTTATTATAAGAAAATACCATATTCGTACACTTTATATGGTCTTCTAAAATGTTGGCCTACTCATAACTTCTTAGTACGTGATCCTGCATTACTTTTGATATGTCGACTCATTGTTTTTTTTGGTGACATAAGTATAATTTAAAAATTTTTAAAAGATTTTTAAAAATATTAAGAAGGTAATCCTATTGCACTTACGCCCTCAAAAAGTTGGAACATGACGAGCAATGTTAGTGGTAGACAAGATTCAATCACTTGTTTTGCATATATATATATATATGTAATTTTTAAATTATATATGTTCCTGTGGGCTGGTCTGGCCCAACCTGCATCAGCCCCCAGGACCAGACTCGCTGGCCCCTGGCCCGTTTTTGGCAGCAAAAATAGGATCAAGATAACAACCCCATATTCAGGTCCGGTATTCATTATGTGCATCTTGAACCTAATTTAGGCCTGAAACTTATTGCATTATTTACATGTCATGAGTGACCAACTTTGAAATTCTAGTTGGATTCAACGTTGTTGTCCTACAATCTGGTTATGCAAAACTAAAACACATTTCAATTATTTACCTCAAATACCGTAATACAATTACTTCAAATATGGTTTGGGTAAACATTTGAAATGACACTTAATGAGCTTTAGCAAGCCAAACCAAGCTGAATGATAGCGTGTTCGGGTTCATGAGCGAACTAGCTAGGTATGAGCTGAACCTGGCTGAATTAAGAGAGGCTCGGTTAGTTTACCTGCCCCATCTGGGAGTGCAAAACCTGGATAAAAGCCCGACACGGAATGTATCATCGGGTTGGACTTTTCGGGTTATACGGATCGGACTATTCGCAAATCCAAAGATCATAGACTAAATGGCTATACCGGATCTGTCTGCTTGAATTCTAAATCGGGTAATATTTGGGTCTGAACCCGACCCGCTCATGAACGGAATTAGGGTTTTCCTTTGCCTCTTTCATATGGTGCGAGTCTGCGACGTATTTATGAAGGGAGGGAGGGAGAGAGAGGGAGACGCTTCTGGGCTCAGCTGGTCTGAAACGGCTCACAAATAGATCGTTCACTAAGTATTTGGGAAAATGCTGCTTCATTATTCCGTCGTTCCTTGCACAGCAAACTCGTTGCATGTCCAGCGTTCTTTGTATTCAGATTCCATGTATCAATGAGTGTTTTAGAAATTGTTTAGATCGATCAATGCTTCATTCGGTCTGTGAGATGGTTCTTTTCCGTTTTCATATTTAGTTTTACAATATGTATATGATTTTTTTCCTTCTACGCTATTTTGGCTGACGCCCTGTGGTTGAAAACCCGGATTATCTAAGATTTTCCGTCCTATCCTAGAAAAAATTGATTTAAATCTGCTTTTTGAACGGACTAAAATGATTTCTCGGTATTGCTGGTAATGGATCCTAATGTTTTCCTTTTTCGCTATCCTACTTTTACTAATGCATATGATGAATGCTTCTTCTGACACCTCTTGTACGAGAATGATCCTCTTAAGGGTTGTTCGATGAGCAGAGTGAAGCTAATACTGATCCCTTTCGTCTGTCCGTCAATATGTTTTTGTGGTTTTCCTTTCTTGTTTTGCTTATATATATATATCAGATATGAAATAACTCTTGTTTGAGCAACATGACCGAATGTCAGCAATTTTCTGAAAATTTGTCCTTTAATCTTATGTTTCATGTTGTACACCTGGTTTTCCTTCTTAGTTTCTTGTTGGAAAGGCTTTCTTTCTCGATTCTGTGTGTGTATGGCGATGATGATTGTTGCTTCTTCTGACACCTCTTGTATGAGAATGACCAGTGAGGGTTGTTCGATGAGCACATATAAGCGACTCTCTGAGCCAATCTCTAATTAACTTTGAGCTCTAATATGGCCTGATTTGTGCCTTCGAGTGCAAAGAACTCCATGGAGAAAACTTGGTGCAGTTTGTGTAAATATTTGTCATGGTCCAATGCCCAAAACCTTAGATTGTTAATTTTCATGTATATGCGAGTAGTTTATATCTTCTATAACAGTTCCTACTTTGTGTATGTGCTGGACTGTTCACTGTGTGTTTCTGCCTTGAATATTTGGATAGAGGAAACAATTTGAATGACTAAGCTAGAGGTGTTATTAGCCGTCTCTATTGCTGCGGATCTGCGACAAGCTCGGGAAAGAACCCAAGCTAAATGCACCTAATATTGGCTGCTAAATGATTTAATACAATTCAAACATTAAATTAAAAGAATGTTTCAGGAAAATTTTGTTTGTAGATGACCCCGATATGAATCATTTGTGGGTGAGTGGTCGATGGCGGTGGTAGCTGCAGCAGCGCTGCCTTGAATTCAGCTCAATATCACTACTTTCATGCTTAAAACTTGAAACTGAGTGAGTCAATGTTAGAGGCATGATATTTTCTTCTTCCTTTTTTGATATTTCCCTCTAACCCTACCCGGTGAGAACTGGGTCATCCAATTTCTAATGCACCATCAAGGGGGCCTCCCCAGTGAACTTAGCATCTTTGGGGCTCTAAAGCAACCCATTGCTTGTAAATTATGTTACTCATCTTATTATGCAAAATGTTTTAAAACAAATTCTTGGTTTAACAAGCTAATATTGCCCAGAGTTAGAAAGGAATTGTATGGGTCACAAGGCCTCAGACGAGCCGGTGTCGATCTGGTGTCTTGGCAATGAAGAGACGGCCAGATTTTTGGTTCATCGATGTTGAATGCCTTGTGCTACTAACTAAATTCCTTAATTTGTGATAATTTAGCTAAACAAAAAGTAGGACTGCTGTATGTAGATCATAAGTTCTAAACCTCTTGTAAAGGGAGTTGCCACAATTGACTGTGGATCTACATTGATGCGAGGTGGGATGAACGTGCATCAATTTAAATGAAGCATAGTACACGGTTGTTTTTGTGGCAATAGTTATAATCCAATTCAACTATGGGCTAATTTTTAGCACACGATGTCTTCATCTTTACCCAATACAGCCTACGTTATGACCTTGAACCTTGAACCAAACTGCTATATCATCAGTACTCTGATATTAGAGAACCGAACCGAACCGGAGCTTGTTCATAACCGGATTGAACTTATGGTTTCGGTTTGGTTCGGTTAAGAACCACGGTTTTAGATTTTATGTAAAATGATGGATGCTTAACAACTTCTTAAAGGTCAAACATTGAAGAACTATATCATAAAATTTATATTCCATAAATAAAATAGAATCAAAAGGAATTCATCATAATAATTAATAAATTCGATACAAAACCAATCAAATCAACAAGGTTCTCTTGGATAGTTCAGGTCAAACAACTTACAGCTAGAAATAGCAGATAACATATGGCATATGACATTTTAGAGTCATCGTATGATATCATATTTTTATAATAAAAATATAATAGCATACTGTATGCGCTCCCTTTCATTGCATAAAATAGCATAGTGCATACATATGAAAAATTATTATGGTATAAACCTGGAAAACAAGGAATCAACCTTAATAAAATAAATTAGAAGATGAACAACACATACAAACTAAAAATCGAAGACGACATCAACGATTTACAGGATAGATGCAAAGAGAGAGGAGACGGTCGTCGGCTATCTCATGCTTGACGAAGAGGGGTCATTGGCGATCTATTGGAGAGGGGAAGGAGAAAGTCGGAAGGAAGAGATCGTATGCCTATTTCATAGGCGGCAACGATCTAAAGGAGAAGGGGGAGTGGGTTGTCAATCTAGGGTTTGTTCTTCTATGTAATATATGTAATATGTATATAATGGTTCGGTTTGGTTCGGTTCTAATACTAGAATCGAGAACCAAATTGCGATTTGTGTCAGTTGTGTGCACATATATAATGTATGTTGTTGTAAGTTACCAAAAGACTGAAAAGATGAAAGGTTTTAGCTTGAGATGGACTTTTGGGGCGTGTTTGATGCAAGTTTTCATAGAAATCAACCTTGAATTTTGGTGTCCAAATCACAGGTGTAGAAGTGTGGTTTCGTAAGCGCAATTGAGTAAACAGACAACGTCGGAATCAAGGAGAAGGTAAGCCCCGAGAATTGACACGGGTTTTGCAAGAAAACCCAAATACTTTTTTTCTCGTGTTTGCTACCTTTGCCTTGTACGAAAACAAAAGTGTTAGTATCCCTTGGAAATCAAATACGAAATCATGGTTCTTCAAACTATGTAACAATCCAATGTAAATTTAAGCCAGCAGTTCTACTGCCAGGCACCGGTTCCATGAATCAAACACCCCCTTGAGAACTACATGAAGAAAATACCGAGGTCTGGCTCATGTTACACTAAGACTTGTTCTTAATTTTTTCTAATGACTAGCAAACCTCAGAAGATACTTGTTCACTTGTCTCTTGGACAACCAAATTTATAATCCGGTGAATGAAAGGATGGCGTCTCCTTGTCATGGATGTAGATCGTGCGAATTCATTATTTAAGTTGGGCACTCAGTAGGCTTTCCAATCTAAATTTCAAGATTCCAAATAGAACTGGAGAAGCTTGGCAGGAATCCACCAGCATTGAGTTAAGCCTGGCCTTAACCAAGAACCCATGTGCCATGGATAACAACCAGTTACACCAAACACATAGATGCACTTCACAATTATCATGGATCCAAGTACATTGTTCGCAAGCATTGTCGATTCGTCGACATCAATCTTAAGAGCTTAGTGTTTCTCAGAGTACAGCGTGGCAGTGCAGTGTGTGTGGATTGATTTATTGTGTCTGGCATTCTCATCTTCTGTTGGAGATCAACTGCATCTTCCACTGTATCAATCACCTGATCGAAGCATATATACCGTCCACACGCACCTCTATTCATGTCTTCATAGATGGAAACATGCGCCTTCGCGACATTTCCGGCACTTGCAGTTGCCAACAATCCACTAGCGAACATTTCACATGAGCCTGCAGTTTTTCATGAGTTCAAATGCTTAGATAAGATCTTCCAAGTAAAGCATGCTCTCTTGCTGATTCATGCCTGGTATTTCTAGTCATCTTGTTAGACTATCCAAGTTTTTCTACGTTCTACCTTACAAGAGACATACCTCGAACAGTTTTGAACAATCTAAGGTGTAAGAGCGAAAAGATATGAGAAACTAGATGATGAACACTTCAAAAAAGTAAAAAAATACAGTAAACACTCTTAAATTTAACAAGCAACTTGCGTATTCAGCTTGTCTTGTTCAGCTCATGCTCGAACTTGCTCAGTCTGCTTGAAAGAGCTAATGAGCTAAACATGAATTTATAATCTGGATTAATGAGCCATGAACATCCTCTATTCGATTTTCTCGGCTTGTTAAGCGGTCTACTGGAGAATCAATAGGGTGGAAAGTTTGCCTAAGAAGAAGCTGCTGCAAGAAGGATGTGAGAGCAAACAAATAGAGGTAATATATGGCACCTTTGAGATATGCAATGGATCCAGTGGAGTTTCGGTCAATAAATCCTGGCCCGGTGATGAGTGCTGGACAAACTGTGACTAGACTCACATTCATTTCTTGAGCTTTCTTCCAAGCTCTCTTCTCTGCCATGGTCTTACCGAGTGCAAGCCAAAGCTGTCACAATCAACATCTTAACAGTTAAGTTACTCTAAACACACCTGAGAGAGAGAGCAACTATATATATATATGCATATATATAGTAGCAGGTCTACATTGAGTTGATATGAGGCATTCGTCCCCCCTAAAATTTTGAAAATCAAGTTAAAGTCTAAAGATCATGGTAGGATTCATGGGGATATAGTACATGGAAACCATTCAAGGGATTATTTGAGCATCCAAAAGGGTTTCTAGATCCACCACTATGTATATATAGAGAGAGAAAAACAGAATCATGTCCACTTATGACATGTCTACTTATTTTCACTCATTTCTTTCCAGTACTATAAGTACATTTTAAAAGAATTTAAAGAGCTTTAAATAAGAATCAAAGACAATATTATTATACTCATTATCCTTAAATGCATGGTCAAACAAAAGTAGGTAGCGAGAGTCATGAGCAGATCAAATCTCTCTCTATATTATATTATATTATAATATATATATTCCAGATTTAGGGTGAGTAAGCTGCCTCCCCTCCCCATGGAAATGGTCCATAGGGGTTCTAGTACATGGATCAGCATTTCGGATCCAGATCCAACTCAATTTGATGGGAAACAATATGATGCCTAGTTATCAGTTTGAATTTGAGAAATGGTCAAGATTGTTTGCTACAAGCGAAAACGATGGCCAAAAATTATGCTCTGACCTCCATTTTTTCAAACAGGAGATCTGAAACATGAGTTGAAAACCCATTAAAAACATGTGACCCGAAGTGACTATGTAAAAAACATTGGGTCAAATTCCATAACATGTTTCAACTGTTTTTGACCAAAACTGAAAACGACGTTGTATGATAAGAACCCGAAGGACAAATCTGCTGGCAATGGGAAACAGCCACGACTTGGTACTACGTCACATGCATGTGGGTGTGGACAAAGGTTTTGATGCGAGAGATGACAATCACTAAAAAATGGTGGGTGCAAGAACAAGGTTATGTATAAGTAAAATTCATATATATATATATATATTATAATTGATAATATTTCATGACACTAAAAGAAGGAATTCAAGTTCCATAAGTTAATTGACTAATAAAGAAATAATTGATTGTTAAAAATGTTTCAATATTAATAATGTGTACCAGCTAGGCATATTTGTATTTGACATTCAAAAAGTACTTGTATTTCATGAAAAACCCCAATGGTAGATTCAAAAATCCTTTTGGTATGAAGTGCACTCATATTTAAGGTGAGACACACTTGTATTTCACGTTTAAAAAATACTTGTATTATATATATACTCATAATTTTTTTGAGATGAGGTACATGCCTTGCCGGGCCTTAAAATGGATCTTCTCATCAATCTTACAGTGATACGAAGTAACATGATAAACTTCTGAAAGGGTGCAACTAGAAAGTATTTGCTTCTTATGACACAACACGAATCTTGCAAAGGTATGAAGGAAAATAAAAAATTGTTTTATTCGAAAAAAGGAAAAAGGAAAAACCAAAATCTTTACCTTCTTTTCCCTGCACAGACTTTCTTGGCTCCAGCAGCTCTCATCTACGACGGGCCCGAAGTTTGGGTCTGTGGGGCCGCGCCATATGCATGCCAACAGTGACGATGTGCAGACGCATTTTCTGACTGAGGGAGTCCTTGAGCAGGCCTCTATCACGTTCTCCGCCGCCTTCGCCTCCAACTCCACCAGACTCTTCTGCATCCATTTTTGACAGCATCAGGCACACCAACGATGTCAACAAAGTTGGTGCATGCTTTTGCCTGATTTTTCCAGGAAATTTAAAGGTAACGCTTGTTCGACTTTCTTGGTTGAAATCCAAAATAGGTGGTTGAAGACTATCATTGGTTTGACCAAAGCGTCCCCGTAAGAGCTTAGCTCAATTGACTAACTGTTTGATCAGCTTAGTTGACTACTGGGTCAATAAGGTGCTGAGCTTAGAACAATTGGTCTCGAACTGCCCGATGTTAACTCTATCTAGTTAAAATACTGGACAAATACAGGTTTGAACGTTTCAAGATGCAGCTAGAAATTCAAGTTGAAAGACGTGAAAAACTAAACAATGAACACTTTTTTTTGTTTTTTTAAATCGGAGGTATGCACGCCGCTTGTATTGAATTCATGACTGTCACATTGTGAGTTAAGCCCCCTATCAAGTGGTAAATTGTAAACGTTTTAAAAGAGGTAAAAAACTTTAAAAATAAAAGACGATAAAACAGGATCTTGTATTTCTCGGCTAATATCACACAAAATAAAGCACAATATGTGATCCATATAGCCAACCTCAGCTAATGTAACTTGATGTAAGACAAGACTTGGCTTTTGGCTTTGTTGTTGGAACTCGACGGGTGTCCCAAAGAGTAAGAGTTGACGGATTCGAATCCGACTAGCCTCAGGTGTGTCTGAAACTCAGAACGCTTACGTGCAGACACGAGTATTTAACACCCTAAGTCCTGATCAACGTTCATCTTATAAAAGCAAAGTCGAAGCAACTCAAATATGAGTGAAGAAGGAAAGGAAAAGGTAACACTGATATATATATATAGAATCTTGCTCACACTAATACCACCAATTCATCTACTGCTTTTGGGTCATGAGTATAATAAAAATACCTTTCAAACTTTTTCAAAACTTCTTACAAATTTTGAAATTTCACTCACTTAAATGTAATGAGTGAGCTTGGTGTAGACATGATCTAGTTTTCATATATATATATATATATATATATATATATATATATATATATATATATATATATATATATATAAAGGACATTTAGTTGTTGTTTGGTACATAATATTACGTATCATTTCTATCGATCTTTACAATCGACGGTGGAAATTCGAATCACTTTGAATTTAATACACTAGTACATATATACAATGATATATTTGATTAAGTCTCTATGATCGACTGTAAAAATTAAAGGTTAGTATAAGATTATGCATCAAACATCATTATGCGGGAAGATTCTTCTATCTCCCTATATATATATAAAGAAAAAAGAAACTATGTTATACCAAGAAAGAAAGAGAGACGTACGGTGTATCCTGAGACCCCACTGGTATCAGTAAAGGCGGAGGTGTGAAAGACACCATGGCAACCACTGAAAGCTTCACACAAGCTCTCTAACTCCATCACCTTCGCCAGCGTTATCTCAACTCTATCTCTCGCCGTAGCAAACACCTCCATTTCGTTAAGTTTCTCCACATGCTCTGTCAATTCAAAAAGGCTCATCATTAACACAGACGAGAAAACATGAAATAAACGGAAATGATCCAAGATTGCGATTGAAAAGAAAAAGGAAAATGTTCGGCGATGAGCATAACTGCCACTAATCGGCAACTTCTCACCAGCCGACTCTTCATGCAAGATCGTTTCTGGTGAAGAAACCAGTCTTCATAAATCTTATAAACCTAATAGAACGAGGCTGATAAATTCTATTCAAGCCTTATATTAGAGAAGGGTTCTTCTCATACGTCAAATGATTCGATCTGAGCATTTTGTTTTCGAGACGGAGTAGGCCGACCGGCAGCTTTGGAGCTAAAAACTTAATATAAGACCAGCATTAGTATAGAGACTACGAATCTACGAAGCAGACTTGATAGAGACCCCTCGTTTAGTGTCGATTTTGGTTTTATTTCCACATCGAAGCTGTTCTTCTAGAAATGTATGACAGAGAACAACCCTCCCACTCATAGCATGCTGAACAAAAAGAGACGCAGACTCATGCTATTCAAGATATCTAACCACGTAAAATCTTGTGGTTCATTATTGTGTGTTTAACTAAATCCTGACTTTTGTTGCTTGCCTGATCTCTCAGGTGAACACGGCAAGAAATTGAACTAAAAAGACAGAGGGATGATACGATAACGCATACCTTGATTCTCTACGCCGATGCGGACATCATATCCTCGGAGAAGAAGCTCGGTAGCGATCGAAAGGCCTAAATAGGAGAGGCCACTGGTCACACACACAGTCTGTTGCCTTGATTCCACTGCTTGCTGAACAATGAGATCTTTTTCGGGTTTCCGTTGGATGGTGGTTGTCAGGATCATCTTGATCTCTTCCATATCTGCCTTGAGGCTCTCCATCGTCCTGATGATCCCCATGCTTACTTGTTTCTTTGCTCACTCCAAACCAGTTTCTGATCTTGAATTTCTGCCAATGACGATCCACTTCGTTATTGAAGTTCGTCTGCTCAAATAATGAACGGGAAATAAGACAAGTACGGTTTACTCTCTGTAGCCAAATGATTGTTTCCACGAGAAGAACTTTTATATTTGTTGAGAGAGAGAGGATCCTTCTATAAGACATGCAGTGGAAATCACGGTGGCGGTCAATTTGACGATGGACGACTGCTGTTTGTGGGTTTAATTAGGTGTGAAAATCAGAAAAAAGTGAAAAATTTACAGCCATCTATCCTCTAAATGAACGGCTGAGATTTCAGATCACGGACGACGAACGATGTGAAGCCCCTCTCAACTTGTTTGATTCACTATATATCTCATCACCTGGCTGGTGGCTCAGGTGTAGGCGCGTAACCTCTTGGTCAGGGGTTCAATACTCACGATGTGTACGAAGAGGAAGAAGCATGTAACTGTGGAAAATAGCTTCAATCAAGACTATAGAATTGTGTTCGTGTCGTCCCATCTCACACTCGTGTCAAAAACAGGTCAACACAACCGATTTCCTTCATCCCACTTCAGCTAGACGAAAATGCAGAGCTTTTGCATCATGTTCGTTTTGGGTCTTCGTGTTGTATGACATAGACACGTTCATGTCAAAACAGGCAACCCAGTCTTTTTCTAGCATCATCGTGTACACGAATCTGGCCTTTCGATTTTATCGTAATATCTAATTAAAAAAATTGATTACTGAGTCAGAATTCATAAAAAAATATTGGTAAAATACAAGGGGCTTCTTCTTCGAAACACAACTCTCTTTTTTTAACCTAAAATCAAATATGGCTGCTTGGTCCAATCCCTTCAAATGGGATTCTTTTGAAGAGCAGATTTTAATATAAAAAGGATTTAATAAATCCTTTGCAAAAGATTGCACGACAAATCAAGAAAGTTTTCCGTGTGCGAGAGAGCCTACGGTTTTAATCTAAACTGTCGAAATATATCGAAAAACAATTCTGAGGTTTGGACTGTAATGAGTTGAATCTCATGAAAACAACTTAAGGGAAACATGCATACATATGTACATACACACACACACACACATATATATATATATAAATGTTTATATTTAAAATATATAGATATACATATTTTTATTATACGTCAATATCGTTTTATATTTAAAAGGTGAACCTGAATAAAACCTGTTTCTCTTTTTCGTATGTGCTAACATGAACACGACTATCAAGTTCATTTCTGTGTTGAGTTTTTCGTGTAGTTTCGTGTTTGTGCCACTGTCGTGTCTTTGTTAGTGTTGAGGAATAGTGCCCCTGTTGTGTCGTTTCGTGTTTGTGCTATGAACAGGTGGACTGAAACCATTAGCTTTCCTTTATTATTTCAGGTTGACATGTTTGAGCACGGCAGGGTGGATGTATATCTATGATTCCATCATTTTTTTCGGGTTGTAGTCGTGTCAGTTTTTATATCGTGTATTATACCGTCAGTCCTTATCCTAACGTTGGGGTTTTAAAGGGTGTGACCAAGGTTTTGAACTCAAAA
Organism: Brasenia schreberi; assembly: GCA_036023115.1. Lineage (NCBI taxonomy): Eukaryota > Viridiplantae > Streptophyta > Magnoliopsida > Nymphaeales > Cabombaceae > Brasenia > Brasenia schreberi. Next base: position 28,196,582 of record JAYKKT010000090.1, on the reverse strand, counting down.
AGAAAGGAAGAGAAGGACTGTTGCGACTAAGTCTCAAGTTTCAGTTTGTGCAAAACACTTGTCATCCGATGATTCATTTTAGGGCGAAGTGAGGCATGCACATCACTCAAAATCTCAAAGGTTCTTGCGTTATCTTTATATAAGAAAAAAAACTTTTTAAACGTGAAATATAAGTATGTCTCATTCAAAATACAGGCGTGCCTTACCCTAAACAAATTCATGAGTCCGCCACTGATCCGATCAACTGACCGCCGAGAAATATATACAGAGATAGGTATTCATGGCTTTAAAATAAAAAGGAGAAGTTTGGTAGGTAGAAAGTGAAGCCAACCGAGCAAAATGGGAAAACGCGTCGGTTGACCTAGATACCATCGGTGAGTCAGTGACTAAGGAAATAGTCCGGTCTTGGTAGTCCACAGCCTAAACAGCATATGAGTCCTCTTTTCGTTTAATTCCCAATTTCATTCATATATATATATATATATATATATATATATATATATATATATATATATATATATATATATATATATATATATATATATAATATAGTAAATATATAATGTGTTTCAGTTCATGATCTTGCATAAACATCTTTGCTGTTTTATCTTTTAGGTGAATGGTTCAATTGATGAAACAAAAACTATTTAATACGTATGGTATATTAAATGTAAATTAGAAAAATATGTCAATATTTTTAATTCAAATCTCTATCATTGATTATTCAATTGAAAGGTGCAAATATTTATACAAGATTATACACTAAAAGACATGTTTACATGTCTCTCTCTCTCCTCACCTCTCTCTCTCTATATATATGGATGAGATTCTAACCCATTGTTGATTTGATGTGGTTACATGGTTTTGGATCATGGTTTGAAGGTTCAAACCAAACTAATATGCACATACTCACATAGTGGTATATGTTCAATCCAATTCATACCTAAATATACTTAAACACCTCTGACACTCAATTAGCCTCATCAATGATAAAAATTTGAAATGAAAAACAAATTGTACTATTGTGCATTAGATGCAATTGCTTTTTAAGATTCAATTCTCCACTGTTGATCATGTCGATCAAACAGTATAGATTTTTGTGAAGATTTAATCATAGATGAGGATTGAGCACGAACCTCTCTCTTTCTCTCTCTCTATATATATATATGTGTGTGTGTCTCAGAGTGAGAGAGAGAGAGAGAGAGAGAGAGAGAGAGAGAGAGAGAGAGAGAGATTATTAAGGTGTTAACACAAGAAAAGAATTTGATATATATATATATATGATGCCATTACTAAAGAGTGAATGCTACAAAAATGTGATTGAGTTATTTTTGTGTATTATCACATCTTAATAGCTTTTGCTTTTAGCTTAATATAAAATTAATTACATGTATTTACTGGGGACATTTTTTATGCGAACAGCTTTTCTAAAGTTCACTAAGATTAGTTCTCCTGTGATTAATTATTATTATTATTATATACAATAAGCATCATACATTGAAATATTGTAGCACAATAAATAAACAAACTGGAACTGACAATGTGGTTAGTTTCAGATTATGACTTATAATTGTTGGTTTTTTTCTGCAGCTACGTTTGTGAAGTCTGAACATTCAACAGTGAACCTTTCCCCATAATTGTCATGCTGCATTGTTATGAAGTGTCTTGTGTAGACATGGCCGGTTCTAGAGGGGCCCGATGGCTCCAATCGAAACTGAACCGTTTGAAGTCAGAACCAGGGAAACTGGAATCGGGCCTGGAGCCAGAGACCACAAAGTTCAGTTCCGGTTTCAGGTAGATTCAAATAGTTTGTTATGGTAGTTTTTTTTTTTTACTTAAATTTATTTTCCACATATTTTTGCTAGTTCTGGACTCAAACAAGACCCCCTTCTGGAATAGTAATTGAAACCGTCTTAAGCCAGTTTGGTTATGGTTCGTGAAACCGGAACCGGTAGTTTCAAACCATTTGTTTTGGTAGTTTTTTAAATTTATTTTTTTAAGATTTTTTCCGACTCAAACAAGAACCGACCCGAAACCAGCAGTTATAGAATAGTAATTGTAAACTGGACCCGGTTGTTCTAGTTTACCCGAACAGGCTATGTCTAGTATCGTATGTACTTAAGTGAGACGAAGTTGATATGTTTTTACACGAACCAAGAACTGGAATAGAAGGCAATACAAAGTCATCGGCAGTTCCTGACACAACACGAAAACCTGACAGCCATGCGATTTGAAAGGTACATAGTGGTGTCTATCCAATAATGCAAAGATCTGGCAGTGATTGACTGACCAGATTGATACACGAACAAGAAACGACACGACCTGAAACACAAAATCGCCGCTCCTACCATCTATGGTCATCGATATGGACCATTTCATTTTCTAATGCAAGCATCCACCAGTGAGAAACTAAAATCCTCGTTAGCTCAACGAGAGGATACTCTAGCGCCGTTGCTGTTAGTGGGGAGTTCGACTCCTAGAGGGTACAGTTGTGGGTGTGTCTGTTCGGCCCGGCTTCCTCTTATAACAAAAGAAAAAATCCACCTTCGCATAGAGGAGACTGGATCGGGTTTGATCCAGAAATGAAATGACTGAATTTTATCCAATCTACCCAAAACGCCATCATCTCTTAGGGAACAATGGCTCCTCGTTAACAACACCGCGGCTTGGTCTTGGTTTCACACAAGATCATATATTTCAACAAGAAGAAAAAATAATTTCCTTTTTGGTACATAGAAATGCAAATGTGTTTACCAAAATGATGATGCTAAACAATAAGTGAAAATTCGAACCTGGTTTTCTACTCGGCCTGTTCGGATCGCAAGTACTTGGAAGACCCGCTTCGCTCCTCGTCCTTGCTAGTGGATAAGTAACAGCAAAGAGTCGCAGAAAGATGATCAACTAGAGAGAGAGTTCTATCCTACAATATATGGTTCGAGCCTCGAGGTTTCTCTTGTCACCTGCCTTTCCCATCGGGCATATCAAACAACAAAATTACCACAACACCACATGATATATATATATATATATATATATATATATATATATATATATATATATATATATATATATATATATATATATATATATATAGAGAGAGAGAGAGAGAGAGAGAGAGAGAGAGAGAGAGAGAGAGAGAGAGAGAGAGAGGCGACTATGTGCGTGCATGTAAAGCCTATTTGAATAGATTTTAATAACAATATTTGGAGTTAGACAAATGCCTACCAATTACAACTGTAATGGATCCATCGGGAATTGAACCTCTGACCTGCTAGTAAGGCCATCACTGCACTTTCATTTCATGTGACAACTATAAATTTAGTTAAAACCTGCACAAAAAGCAACAGCTCACCTGGGTAGTGGATCGGCTCACAAGTTAAAGGGTCATGATTCGATACTCGAGGTGTGCATCTAGCCTTGGCCTCTTCATTATGCCAAAGAAATCTGTTAAACCTCAGGCCTGTTCGGATTCAGGCCTCTTCATTATGCCAAAGAAATCTATTAAACCTCAAGTTGAAGGGTCATGATTCGATATTAGAACTTCAGGCTTGTTCGGATTGCAAGTACTTGGAAGACCCACTTCTCTCATCCTTGCTCATGTATCAGTAACAGCAAAGAGTCACAGAAAGATGATCAACTAGAGAGAGAGAGTTGTCCTTCGATACTCGAGGTGTGCATCTAGCCTTGGCCTCTTCATTATGCCAAAGAAATCTATTAAACCTCAAAATCATGGTCTTCCCAGAATAACTTATCTTTTTCTTTGTACATAGACTCGGTTAAATTTGGCCGACCTAGTGGGGAATCTACATTGAGCCAAAGTGGGACGTTCATCCCACTTGAAATTTGGAAAATCAACTTAAAGTTTATGATGTAAGTTATAGGATGACCACTTTTGACATGATAACAAGTATTCGAGAAATAAGAGGACTTTCTTCTCTGATTTCAAGAGATATTTTATAGAGATAAAATGATTTACAAAACAAAATGGTTTTTTATTGTATTCAATACAACGGAAATCTTGCAACCAAAAGATACAAGCTGTAAAGAAAATCCCATAATGAAAAACAAGAGAAATGAAAAAGCCCAAGGAAATATATAAGAACAAACATGATTTGTTTTTATATACGAGTATTACAATATGTAAAAGATCTTTCATGTGAAAAACCCTTTCATGAAAACCGATTACCATCGTAAAGCTTCTTTCAATTTTGAAATCTTCTCCTACTCTCCAAGCATCCACTGCTTGTCAATCGGCCATTGTGATTCTCATATAGCCCATGGTGGGATCCATTGGCTATAGTTCACCCCACCCGAACCCACTCGAAGCCGTTAAAGGGGTTATTCACCAACCCAAAAGAGTTTATGAACTGACCTGCCAGACCCAACTGTTCCAAACAAGGGGCAGTCTCGGGTTGTCATAGGCAGCCGTAGTTTGGTGGCAAACTCGATGTTATGCAAAGAAGCATGGGTTAGAGTTCATTTCCCATTGGTCTCCGAAGCTTCTGCAATTGCGGGCGGGGTCCCTTTATGTTTATTACCTACCAGTTTTAATGACGATGTTGGCAACCAAACACCTCCCACGTGCCACCAACCCCAAAAGCTAACTACTCTCTCTCTAGAGGGAGAGATTGCATAGTGCCCACGGCAGCTGCTCTGTACTCAAGTCATGTCTTTACTTTTGGAGCATGACACTTTGTAATTTTCTAAACAAATACACTTTCTCATAGGTAGAGAGCATTTTTCTCTCTCCATGTATGTATATATATAACATGTATACTTTTGCGCATCCCACTACCTTCCGCCACTTTAACCTCTATCAGCCACCATCCATCATCCCTAGAACCCCTTCTTACCATAATCAAAGAGCGACCCTCCGTCAATCAAAACTTTTCACTTCTACCACCAAGATCATATATATATATATATATATGTATGTATGTATGTTTATATTACCTTTCTTTTGGTAGTCATCCTTTTTGGGTCTTTTGGCCAAAATCGGGTATACTATCTATCTCTATCAGTTTAATAAACATTTCTTTCACAATCATGTTAAAATTAAAAAATCTTTTCATAATCCAAGCAGGATCTTATCACTCTGGTTTTCTAAATTCTGACGGAGTCGCAACAAAATGCAGGGCATGATTGCGTTCCTGGTGAAACGAATTCCTAGTAGGAAAATATTTCTCGCATCGATCAAACATCAGTAAAGAATTTCTCATTGCATGAATATCGATAGTCCTTGCATTCGTGGAGTATTTGCAAATGAAGGCTGTTGTTAGGCGAACCATCCGTCTCCCAGAATCCAAATCCGATTTCAACAACAGATAAACTATGACTACAAAATGAGACCCAGCTCACGAGAAAAAAATGAGCATCAAACTTGCTTCGGTTGGTTCATCTGGATCAGGTTCCATGAAAGGCAGAGCTGGAACTGGACTGGGTAGTCTCCTGTTCTGGGTTCCTGCCCCAGTTTTATTCGACTTGGAACCTCCCGGCCAGTTCCAAACTAGCCATGTATATCCCAAAGTTCATAAAGGACACCAAAGTGTAATTTGTTTGATGAATACTGAAATTGAGTTTTAAATTATCAACAACCCGGATCAGCTTTCGCACCATGCACAGCTAAGACGATGACCAGGATGCCTGAGTCCGAATGCTGCAACAGGACTCGCAACGAAGTTGGGATAAAGAGGATCCAAGATCTATATCCAAATTCAACTCCACCATCATACCCACTTCAAAGTCAGGTACCCCCTTTGGAGTCAGGATCCGATCATATCCTCTAATTGGATCACAGATTATTTACCAAACTGACTAGTCAAATTCGAACCTGGATCAGATCAGTGAATGAATCCAACCATCAACCACAGAGGTAAATTTTGGATACGGTCGCTTTCCTGGTTGGGTGATGCTTAATTGGAGAAAATCTCCAGCTAGAAAGAACCATCCCAACTTCCGTGATCACACAAACAGTGTGACTCCATGGTTCCGCCCAATCTTGGAAAAGATTATTCTTTCATATTCTTTGTAATGAGGGAGAGCAACCATTAATGAACAATGGGTTAATGATGAAAATGACATAAAAACAGTGGCAGATCTGGAAAGTTTTCTACAGTGGGACAAATAGCCCATGGCACTGTTTAGGGTGGGATTTAGCCTACGGATCCAACCCTAGGCTATAGGCTTCTAGTTGATTTTCCAAAATTCGGAATGACAAGGACACCCGACCGACATCGGCTCAATGTAGATCTGACAATGCGTAGAAATGTCCTTTTAGCGTCTGTTTCCAGTTTGAAATGCAGGTGCGGTTTTGAAACCAAAACAATACAAGCTTAGAATGCCGGTTCTGCACAGAAACCGGCTTCCTTCATTGCTTTCACTGTGACAGAAAGCCCAAATCACCTAAGCGATCAGTGAACCATGTATGCCAAATCAGATGCTTCAGGAGAAAACATGAAGAGCTTTAAAAAGGACACCACGCATATCTCTATCTAATCACCAGAAAAGTGATTCGGATCTTATAAGAACATTCAGAATTACAAGGAGCCTAGCACCCAGAGCGTTAGCACAACTGGCAGGGTGCTTTGACGTCCTTGCTGGTGGTGGGGAGTTCGACTCTCAGGGTGGTGCATGCTTGTCTTCCTGAAGAGACCAAAGACTAGTAAGTAGCAAATTTCTACACTCGAACTTTTGTCTACCGGCTCTTCTATGAGAATTTCTTCTGAAAGTGAATGGCAACACCAGCTTCCTCTGGAAAAAGACTACCAACTTTACAAGCTATACATAAAATGGTAGAGAGTACCTTATAAGGTCCAGTACTCCACAGACCTCACAATGCCAAGGTTTCCTTTTTCCTGGCCTGGAATAGTATGTTCCGCCTTACCTAGAAACCAAACTTGATATCTCAGCACATCGTGCAATAGCAGGCATTAGTGGTAAATTAACAACTGCCATAAATACTTGTATTCTCTTCAAAAGCCTGCCATGACATTCAGTTTTGTGGCTATCACCACACTTGTTTGTTGATTTCACCACGGCTCATGTCACTTGTTCTTCATCAAGATCACCACGGACTGTCCAAGGATATACCACTTCATCTTCATCCTATGAATCAATACAACTTAGATTTTGGCCAATAGCAAGGTACCAAGCAGGCAGTTGACCACATAACAGGTTATTATTACGTTTTACCTCAGACGGGAGCTCCTCATCAAACTTTGCGTATAATTGTTCAGCATCTTTTTCTTTACCAGCTTTCATCTGTTCCTGAAGACGGTAAAAAGTTAAATAATTGTAAGCAACTGAAAACGCATCAAAAGTTAACACAAAACAATAATGTACGGAATCATGAACAATTATGGGATCTCCACATGAAAAAAGTTATAACTGAGGTACATACTAGTTCAGATCTCAGCAGCTTAATCCTTTCCCGAAGATCCAATATATGATGATTAAGTGCCTGGCATGTGTTTCCCGAATGTACTGGCAAATTAGTTGGAGGAAACTAGACTTGAAAAATATAAGAGTGCTTCCATGAATATTTACTTCATGCAACAAAAGTGTGCCATAAATATTTACTACCTCACGTCTCTGGAGCTCAATTGAATGAGTCAAAGCCTTCCTCCTTGTCAGTAGATTTGTTGGCCTAATTTTCGATGGTCGCTCATAGTTCTTCCCTCGATAAAAAATGATTGCATAGCCTTTCGTAGTTTTGTCCAAGGATATTAAAACACCACCACTTTCAGCTTCAAGAGATATCGCGACATGCTTAACCAGTGGCAAGCTCTTTCCTGCTACAATGATCTTGACTAATTCCCGGTGCTTCCAGTGAAGGTGCATATTTTCCACAATACCATCAAAAACGCCACGCCTCCCTGAAACAGCAACAGCATCATGGACAGTTGATTTCTACAATAAAGAATTTAAGGATAACAAATGAAAGAACATGACTGCGTAAAATTACCCAGAACTAAAAAGGAATGCATGTTCAGACCAATTTTTCTGAACATAGATCTTTCCTCATCAGTGATGATTTCTTGATCACAAGGCAGTTTTGCTGGAGATAGAACTCCCTGTATCTTTGCTAAAGCGCTCTCTGCCTTATTCACCTTCCTTCGTGCCTGACATACCAATATTGATTAAAACAAGATAACCAAATACTTACTTCACAGACAATGCTACAGCTTGCACATTGCGATGTTGTGGAATCTTACATAAGCCAGCTTTCTTTCAAGATATTTGATAAGAGAAGCCTGTTTAGCCAAAGCTGCATCTTTTATCATTGCCTCCTTTTCTTCAGCGCTTGGTTCTCTTCCCCATCGAGAATTTGCTTCAAGAGTCTCTGCCAGAGTGCCAGCAAGATATGGTCCCTTAGCAGTTGAGAATTTTGGAACAACAGAAGCTGATGCCTTTAATCGTTCTTTATCTTCTTCCTCATATTGGAGTGCAGCTAATTTTTCCCTCTCAGATAATCTCTCAGCAACAGCAGGGGGCAAGAAATCGTTTCCTCTATAAAACACAATGTACTCCTTGTTCCTAGAAACAAGAGTACCGCCTGTCAATTTCTGTAAATCAACAGATGCTTTAGCATGGAAGGAGCAATAATGCAGAAGTTATGAATGCTTGAATGAACACGCTGCAATCTGAAAGGTAGTACCTCAAATTCAGTCATTTCAGGAAATGTTATTCCTAAATGCAATACGTAGCATCATGGCACAGTATCCTAAAGAAGCATGTGCAATTTTCTTTCTACAAAGTATGCATCTCTGCAAACAAAAAATATGGTAGATCGAATAAGTAGTTTGAGAGTGACAATTAGTATCCCATTGTCAATTGAGGAAGTAAAGAGGTTCTGTTATTACGTTAGCCAGATATAAACAGATAAATGAACATAGCAATTGCAGGAAACTACTCATTGCACAAAAGAGATTTCATCGAGAAAAGGAATGAAAAGTTGAAAACCAAATGCGGCACTTCAAAGTACATTGTATGGTGTTGAGGGGGAAAGCGCATATGTACCCTGATCCATTCATTGGCCATAAAAAAGCTAACTAAAGGTTTTCAAAATTGTTCATTCACTGAATCGTGTCCAACGGTTTACCATAAGGGCCTTAAGAGAACCTTTTTTACATGGTTTAAAATACCAAATGTGTGAGAAAGAAAGTCTGATCTCCGATTCACAGGCATGCAAGCTATTGCAAAAGTTAACTACGCGTAAATGACAAGACAAGTAAGTTGCCTTTGCATACTCCAACAATATCTACCTCGTTTGCAATGTTCCTTATGGCCAAAATAAATCCTTAAATAGCCCAAGTTACACCTGGACCATTTTTTGACCGTTTTGCCTTCCATAAGATTACATTACTTGCTTAGGAATTGTACTACTTAAGCAAGTAGTACAACGGTTATGCAAAGGGCAGAACAGTCAAGATGGCTATTTCCGGAAATTTCAAAGATGGCCAAAATTCATGGGATATTCATAATTCTTCTTTATCTTTTCCATAGGGAGTAACAAGGTTTCGCTGGCAACAGACAGCAAGGCACAAAAGTAGTCCAAACTCCAAACAAATGTTACAAACACAAAACTATCTTTAGGCCCATGACAATCCACTCAATAATCAAACGCGGAGATCCACAAGCTCTCTTTCCCACAGAAGTCCATAACATGGACAATAGCAGGCTAGAATTATGTGTACAAGCCTTCAAAGACAAAAAGGACTTGCTCACCTTGATTTCTTCTGCCATGATCTCATTGCGAGTATTTTGTACACCACGCTTAATAGCAATCTTAGCAATGGCACTTTTGTCCCAGATCTTCACTATAGCTGCTGCCAAACCCTGGAGTTGTCGGTTTCTTCCTACATGTCAGAAAATAAGGTATGAAAAGAAACGGTAACAACTATACGATCCAATATAATACAGAAAGGGGGCGTAAAATTACCAAGGGCAAAGTGGGGAGACACGGTTCTAGCAAGTCTCCGCAAGGATGTCATTTCCTTGTTTCCAATGCAATGCTTCATCTTGTGAGGAAGAACTCTAAATGGAGGTTTGTAATCAGGAACCACAAATGGAAGGAGGTCAGCATCAACTGGCAGTGGATGACATCCAGACCAGTCATTGAATCGTGGACCAAGTTCATCTAATATAGAGTCGATGTTTCTTTCACCTGTTGACTCAAGCGACGTGGTTCCAAATCCATTCACAGGATGAGGACAAATTGAATTAGTATCTCTGTCTGTAGAGTTCACTTCCCTATTTATAATTTCAGAAACCAAGGAGTCATCTGCCTTAAGAACTATAGCAAGATTAGTTTCAGAATTTGTAGAAGAGTTGATCTGAGACTGTTTCTTGTATGATTGTACACATGGAAGCTCATAAGACATGCCCCTGTAAAGCACAACAGAACTACCGGACCTCCAAATCACCAGGCCTCCAGTTTTCCTCTGTTGAAAATAAATATCAAACACAGCACCACAAACCAGTAAATAGACACACTTTGGAGGACAAAGATACTTCTACTATAAAGTAAATGATTTACTATAGAAAGAAAAGAAGTTTAAAAGTTGAGACCTCTCAGATGATATCAGGATAGCGTAAGCTAGCTCACTTTTATGTTGTCACAATATCTATATCTGAAGATAGTCTGCATATAAAAGAATCAAAATCTCATTCGTGCACCACCAAGCACATTGGGACAGATGTCACTATAGTCAACAAGATCATCTTGCTGGAACTATCGCACTGTCAAGCGTTCTTATTCAGTTCAGTTGCTGATTGATTTTATGAAGCCTCATTCTACTCCTAGGTTCAATCTCTTCCCTTCTCCAATGTGTGTAACAAGTGTTTGAAATGTGTTTAGAACTTAGCGCATACTACATATCATACTAATTACATTCTTAGCGCATACTACGTATCATACTAATTACATTCTTTCTGTGATACTCATATAGTGGTCTTCACCTTTCTGCCTGGCAAGGATATAGCATCTTGTCAAGCAGCATATTGGACTAGGGCTGACGAAAAGAGACCTCCAAGTCAAATTTTATTTGCTTCCTGTATCCACAAAAAGGGTTTTGTTGTACATCTTTCACTCTACTGTAACAGTAGATCAAGAATTCCCTCTTTTTCTCTCTTGTGCACACTGACTTCCAGAAGTTTGCCAGAGCAATTAAACCAAATGGTCATTAACTACAACAACAACTAAACCTTTTCCCATACTAGATGGGGTCGGCTACATGGATTCTTTGTTTCCACATGGCCCTATCATGTGTCAAGCTAACAGTTAACTCAATATAAAATAGATCATTCTTTATTGTTTCTTTCTAACACTTTTGTGGTCGTCCTCTTTCTCTTTTAACATTTTCACAATCTAGTTTTTTCATATCTACTTACGGGAGCGTCCTTGGGTAGTCTTTCTGCATGTTCAAACCATCTCAATATCTTCATTTATGCTACGGACATCTTTTGCACATGTTGATGATTAACTCCCCAACACTCATAACTATAAAACATGTCTAATTGCTTCTCTATAATATTTACCTTTTAACTTTAATGGTAACTTCTTATCACTCAGAATAGCTGATGTCCCTCTCCATTTTAATCAACCGGCATTAATTATATGTGTAACATCTCCATCAATTTTTCCATCACTTTGAAAAATTGATCCTACATATTTAAAACTTTCCTTGTCAGGGATGCATTGTGCGCCAATCTTAATTTCAATATCCTTTGAAGTACCCAAATGATCAAACTTACATTCCATATATTCTGTCTTTGTTCTACTAAGTCGGAAGCTATGTCACACGGGTGCGGGTGCGGGATACGGCAAATTTCAAAAATTTTGGGTATGGCGACACGGCTAGGGTATATAATATTATATATTATATATAATATTCAACCTAAATAAATCAATCATAATACAACTAGTATTTGCTAATTTTGGGTGCACATAGGTATCAATTAGCAAGTTCTCACATAATGATCTGAAACTTACAATCATTTTATGAGCTACAAAATATCGAAGTTATGGATTCAAAGAGTTTCGAGATCTTTAGTAGGATATAACATATACTAGTATTTGTGCTAGGATCCACTAGTGATGTCATACTCTTCTGTTCTATTGATCAGGTAATGTTCTTGGTCTTTAAATGTGTTTGGTGACAAAGATTATTCTGTGCAAAGGCATACAGTATGGAGTCAAGAATCCAATCACATTGAGTAATAAGAAACCAATTGTTCGCACCCAAAATCATCGAAGCTAATATGATATACAACTACAAGTCTACAATAGCAAGTACACAACTTTATAAGTTTATATTAAAGCAAAACATATAAATGGTAAACAACTACTAATTTCATCATAATACACAAATCAATCTTCATTATCCAGACCCATTTAACCGTGAGTTACAAAAAAAAAAATCAAAAATCAAAATTTTTTTTTTTTGCCATGCCGCACCCGACACGATGTCGGTGTCGGTGTCGCACCAGTGTCGAGGTCGACACTCCACCCCTTAGAAGTGTCTGTGTGACTTAGGTCGGAAGCCTTTACTTTCTAATGTTTCTCTTCATAGTTCTAGTTTCCTATTAACTTTTTCCTTAAACTCATCCACTAACACAATATCATCTTCAAATAACATACACCAAGATACTTCATCTTAAATATGTTTTATTAACTCATCAATGACCAATATAAATAAAAATGGACTTGTTGATCCATGATGTAACCCAATATTACCTCCAAAAGAGTTTGTCATTCCTTCATTAGTTCTTTGCACTATCATAAATGTCTCTTATAAGATTATATATGTCAATGGGATACCCTCTCTTTTCCAAGGTTCTCCAAAGAACATCACCCTATCGTAAGCTTTTTCTAGATCAATAAATATCATGTGAAGGTTCTTTTTTGCTCTAAAATATTCCATAAGACGTCTCAATAGGTGAATCACTTCAATAATAGATTTGATAACTGTTGTACTCGATACTTGTCTTAACCTACATTCGATAATTCTTTCCTATAATTTCATATTACGACTCCGTAACTTGATACCTTGAATTAATGTCTCCCTTGTTCTTATATATGGGTATAAGTGTACTTGCTCTCCATTCCTCGGGCATCTTTTAGGTTCTCCATATTTCATTAAATAGTTTTGTGAGCCAAGTGAATCCCATTTCTCCTAGGATTTTTCATACTTCTATATAAATATTGTTTGGTCCTCTAGATTTACCAACCTTCGTATATTTAAGAGCCTCTTTGACTTCATTCTTTTGAATACATCACTAGAAATTGTGGTTTATATACTTTTATGATTTGACTAACTCTCCTAAGCTAATACTACCATCTATATTTTCATTAACAGTATAAAACAATGTTGTCTGACGCGTATCATATCGTGTATCGCTAGGCTCCACGATACGGGCATATCGTATCGTACTTTAATATTAAAAAAATACAAAAAATTATTTTAAAAAACAAGTAGTAAAAATCTGAAAAAAATCAAGAAAAATCTAGTAATTGCTTTAAATTCATATAATACAAAGTTTAGTACAGATTGAGCATTCAACATTGAACAATTGCATCCAAATTTACATATTTTGAAGCGAAAAATGAAATACATTTACATTTTACATATTGTAAATTTGTATCAGCTTATCAGGATCATTAACTAAATAATCCAGTGTTGTCCGTATCGTACCGTATCGGTATCGCACGATACGCCCTGCGACCCTTATAAAGGGTCCCGGGCCGACTGAAACCCGTGATTTTTCGCGGGTTTCCTCACTCCTCTTGAGTTCCTCAAGCTCCCTAAGAGCCGGTTTTCGCCTCTTTAGTGTTCAAAGCTCCAAAATCGTGCCCTACGGTGTTCGTGCAAGCCTCCAAACTCGGATTTTGGTATATTTTTAATGTTTTTCCCATTTTTTTCCTTTATATTTGTTGTTTTTTGTGTTATTTCGGTTTTTTTTTTAATGACAAAATATGAAGTTATTAAGTATGTGTATACGATTTTTATTGCATTCATGAAGTGGGAGACACTCGATTTGAGTGTTATTTGAAGATTGGGGGATTTACGAAGTGCTTTTATTTTCAAGTTTTTATTTGAATTAAAGTACTCCATTGAGATGGCAGGAAGGGATGGTAGAGACTCTCATTCAAAGTCTGATGATCCGGCATGGCAGTGGGGTATACCAGTTGAGGGTTTAAGGTTAAAAATCAGATGTTTATTTTGTGAAAAGGTGGTTAGTGGTGGAATTTCTAGGTTGAAACACCACCTAACAGGAACCAGGAAAGAAGTTGCTCCATGCACAGGCAGAATTAGAAGTGTGCCAGAAGGTATTAAATGACAATGCTTGCAGATGATTGAGAGCATACAGGAAAGGAGATAACAAAAGGATGATTTCCAGATGTGTGAAGAAGCTGATGATGCTACTGCCACTGGAGTTGGATTCACTGATAGTTTGCCTTCAGATGCTAGAACAGATATTGATAGTAGCAGTTCGCGAGCACCTAGCAGAGGAAAGAGGGTTGCAGCTGAAGACTTTGGAGGTGGCAGAAGAGGAAGTTCAGGAAGGAGTAGAGGAAGAACTTCTTCTTTTAGCATACATTCATTCTTTCCTCCTTCCACTACACCTACCTGGTGCTCAGCCAGGAATTCGTGCCGCTATGGCTTCAGAACAACTGCATGATCAAGATGGTTTTATGATGCATGCATTCCATTTAATGCAGCAAACAGTTTTCATTTTCAAGCAATGACAGATGCAATTGCTAACATTGGTCCAGGATACAGGATGCCCTCTTATCAGAAGTTGAGAGAGAAGATATTAGATCAGACCATAATTGAAGTGCAACAATACTGTTCGACTTTGAGACAATCATCAAAGGAAACAGGATGCACTATCATGGCAGATGGATGGACCGATAGGCGAGGAAAGACATTGCTAAACTTTCTTGTATATTGTCCTAAAGGACTCATGTTTTTGAGATCTTTAGATATGTCAGAGGAGAGGCACACTGCAGAGATCCTACGAGAGGAATTTGATAAGGTTATACAGGAGATTGGGCTAGAAAATGTAGTCTAATTGATTACAGATAATGCAGCTAACTACAAAGCAGCTGGAAAGGAGTTAATTGATATTTATGGGACTTTCTACTGGACACCATGTGCAGCCCATTGTTTAGATCTCATCCTCGAGGACATTGGTGAGATGGATGAAATAAAGGCAGCAACTGAGTGTTGCCAAGATATTACAAAATTCATTTACAACCATGCATTTGTTTTGTGTATGATGAGGAGATACACAGAAGGTGCAGAGCTTCTTCGCACAGCTGCAACTCGGCAAGGTTTTGTGTATAAAGGCAGCCCATTGTCGATGCATTTGTTTTTAAAATTACTTGTCCTTTAGTGAAAGTTTTGAGATTGGCTGACAGCGAGGAGAAACCATCTATGGGCTACCTTTATGAAGCCATGGACTGGGCAAAAGAAGCGATCAGAAATAACTTTAATGGAAAAAAAGAGATTATGTGCCCGTGTGGAAAATAATTAATAGTAGATGGAATAAACAATTGCATCAGCCTATTCATGCAGCAGCCTACTATCTAAACCCATCATTGAGGTACTCAGCAACCTTCAAAAGGGACGGTGAGGTTAATCGAGGAATCATTGAATGCATCGACAGATTAGTCCCTGATGAGAGCATAGTAGATGCGATACATCGAGAGATGGAGATATATGATAATGCTCTTCACTTGATGGGTTTGCCAGTTGCAATTCGCAACCGCTCTACGATGCGTCCATGTACATTGTTTATTTTCATATTTAAGTTGCATCTTACATTACTGTGGATTATTATGTCTAATGTTTATATTTTTTTTACAGATGTTTGGTGGAACAGGTTTGGAACTGATTGTCCAAACCTTAAAGATTTTGCAGTGAGAGTCTTAAGCCAAACCTGTAGTGCAACAGGTTGTGAAAGAAATTGGAGTGTTTTTGAACACATCCATACAAAGAAGTGCAACAGGTTGAAACACAAAAGACTAAATGATTTAGTTTATATTCGTTGTAACATGCGCCTTCGTGAAAGGTAATGTTGTATTACTTTCAAATTTTCAATTCAATATAGTTTAACTTCAG
Source organism: Brasenia schreberi (assembly GCA_036023115.1). Taxonomy (NCBI): domain Eukaryota; kingdom Viridiplantae; phylum Streptophyta; class Magnoliopsida; order Nymphaeales; family Cabombaceae; genus Brasenia; species Brasenia schreberi. Next base: position 28,180,455 of record JAYKKT010000090.1, on the reverse strand, counting down.
TCTTCAATTGTTAATATTATTTACTAATTGTTTATCTTTGTTTGTCGTAGGCAATTAAAAAAAGTAAATAGAGAAGAAAGTCACTTCGATCCAATAAGTTTGGATAATTTTGATATATTAGAAGATTGGGTTATGGAAGACACTAAAGAAAATGCCCTCTTAACTGAATAAGACGCTGCTTGGATTAATTTGGAAGGAGCGCAACAACAATATCAAGGAGATGAAGAATTTGATTTTGAAGAAGAAGGTGTAGGCGTGGCTGATGATGATGAGGATCTGCAACAAGGCAAAGATGAAGATTATTCAGTTGATAATCCTGATTACAATTTGTAAAATGTAACATTATATGTAATTGTAGTGTACTGTAACTATGTCTGTATTTTATTTTTTGGATTCAAAATATGTAAATTTGGATGCAATTGTTCAATGCTGAATGCTCAATCTGTACTAAACTTATATTATATGAATTTAAAGCAATTATCAGATTTTTCCTAATTTTTTTTTTATTTTTTACTAATTTTTCTTAATTTTTAATTAATTTTTGTATTATTTTAATATTAAAATACGATACGATACGATACGCCCGTATTGTGGAGCCCAGTGATACACGATACGATACGCGTTAGACAACACTGAAATAATCTTCATCTTCTCCTTGATGAAGATTCAAAGTTTCTCATCACCTTCTGCTTGAAAATCAAAATCTTCATCTCCTTCATGATATCGTTGCACTCCTTTCAAATTAATCCATGCAATGTCTTCTTCGGTTAGGAGTGCATTTTCTTCATTATCTTTCATAATTCACTCATCTAATATATCAAAATTAACAAACTGATATCTTTGTACATGTAGTTGTCATATTTGCTAATTTTCATATGTGAGCAAAACGATGAGCTCCATTTCTTTGATTATTGAGTTGAGTCTATGACACCTCAGTGATGTGATACTGTTACTTGATGATATCCCCTTTTTCTCTTACTGGAGACTAGCTTTTTAACTAATGCTTGAACTCCATTTCTCACTTCACAAACTGAGTTAAGCCTCACACACGTTGATCATGTTCAACTCAATGGAAGTCGTGTAAGGTGAACCCTAAAATAGTGAAGTTGTGAAATGCCCACTTAATGAACCGAGACAACCAAATTGTTTTTCATTGTTTGCGATTTCATGAAATTAGAAACTGGTAGCAGAAATATACCTAAAAGTTGGCAACAGAAAGGGAAATGATTTTGTCACAATTTTTATTTGTTCATAAATTATTTTTATTTAATAAATGAAATTATAAACCCAAATTTACATGTTCCATACACAACTTGCAATTCCAAACAAGCATATCGAAGGATGCCTTGGAAGGAAGTGAAGAGAGGCCAGAAACCTGAAAAAAAATTCAAAAAAATGTTTGAAAAAAAAAATTGAGTGCAGTGCAATAACCTGTATCATACGATCCAGATAACACTGGTATAAAACAATATGTTCATAAATATGTGAGGATTGGGCTATACTAAATTAGAAACTTCTAGTCACAACTAGTGTTACCCATGTCACTATCACCCCGTATCATACGATTATGGTGTATCATATCGTATCGTTAGTGATTACTCACGATATAAGGAGCATATCACATAGGGTAAACTTGTTGCTCTATATCATATGATACGGGATGTATTACATGATATGGGAGCGTAGTATTGCACGTATGAGATGATATGTGCGATATGCCACCATTTATAAAAGAAACTTGAGTGCTCGATACCAAGAATGAGTGAGTTCCAAGAGCTATGAGTCCCAAGCATAAGAGATACAAATCATAATAAATCTCAATTAAGAGTCGAGACTTTCTAAATATATAATTAATATTTATAGAGTTTCAACGATAGGAGTTATTAACTCTTAGAGTCCCAACCAGAGATTTATTAACTGTTAGAATTATAAGGGTAACAGTTATTACCTGTTAGAGTCTCAAGCGTAGATTTATTGATGTTAGAGTGTCAAATACGAGTTATTGAGGAAACACATTCCCACATCAAAAAAATTTGTTAAGTTAATGTAAGTGCTTGATACCTTATTAAATAATTAAGAGTCGAAACTTTCTAAGTACACAATTAATATTTATACAGTTTCAATGATAGGAGTTATTAAACCTTATAGAGTCTCAAGCATTAGATTAATAGATTTATTGATGGTGGAGTCTCAAGTATGAGTTATTAGGAAACACATTCTCACACCAAGAAATTGTTGTGCATCAATCTAGGTGCTTGATACCTTATTAAATAATTTAAATAAGTCATGTACTACTGTTTTGATACAATTTTTAAACTTATCCTTACTTATTTTGATCCATAATAATCATTTAGAAATTTTCTTGTTTTTTATCTATTTTCAAACTATTTTATTAATTAAAAATTTACGAAAAAAATGATACATAATACAATACGATACAAATAACACTGCTCACAACCAAACCAAATTATGAGTTTGTGACTTAAAAACAGCCTATTCAGATCAACCATAATATTAATCATTCATTATGATCATGTCAAGTATTCAAGATAGAAAATTTTCTTTGTTCCCATCTTGTCTAAATTGGTTTCCGTCTGAGTTATGTCCCTTCCTTAGTCGTCAGACTCCAATTTCACAACCGAAGTAGATACTCTGCTTTCAATAATGGTCTATTCAGATTAAGCAGGAAAATTTGAAAGGCCCAAGATAAACATGCGGAGGACAAAAAGAAAAAAACAATATAGTATGATACATGACAAGTTCATGGTGAATGACATATGCTGGTTACGTAGATCCATTAGCAGGAAACCTATCATTGACAGAGGTCCATGAACCCTATAGGACAAGCTCACTTACTTCTTCGTGGCAATATCGCAAAACTTCATACTCAAAATAGATTTGCAACTTGCCAAAAAATGGTGAACTTATCTCGCTTCATTCTTGCAATACAGAACCTCAACTAGAAACATTGAAATCCCTTAAATAACTAGTCTCCAAGAATTTGATCATCATGAAAAGCTACCGCCACATAGTTGGTTACTTCAATTTGGGGGAGGAATCAAGCAAAAGTAAGGTTTTGACCAAAGAGAAAGAAGAAGAGGAACAGGAACAGGATCCTTTGCAAACAAGAAGGAAGAATGACAATCTTGTCAACGAACTGCGGTCAGCAAATGCAAAATTGCTAGATCAAGAACAACATAATAGGATATATTCTTCGTTCCATACCAAAAAATAAACGATTCACTAAGAAGCAAATCACACAAAGTAAAGGAGCACTGGCTTATAAATAAACTTACATACAAAGATTAATAACAAGTAAAAAATACAGACCTCCAGAATTTGGTGTGTCCTCTTCATATTATATACTGGAGGCCCCTCGAATTTAATCTTCACCACTTCCGAATCTTTCCATCTCTCATGAATCAAATCCACAATTGCCTGAGTAACACCCCCATCCTGCACCTTGATCCTTTCTTTCATTCTCAGGGCTAAATTCCTCAGTCTCTGCAATTCCGGCTCCGGAACAACCGATTCAGCCAATTCCGTCTTTCTTCTTGTCCTCTCACCTTCACTCTTCTCCCATGGAACCGCACCCATTGCTGACTTTTCCTCTAAAGCCAAATCCACCCTCGAACTTCTCTCTCTTTCGGTACCACCCATCTCCTTCATTTTCTCCACAATCTTCTGCACAACGGTCTTCCTGTTTTGGCCGTCTGCATCATGAGTGGCTTCCATATCCTCATATTCGTCAAATTTCTCCATCCAATTCTTGTGGTTACCTTCAATATCCGCATTTGCTTCCATTTTGTGAAAGGAAAGATTATGGGTACCTTCAATATCCTCGCATTCATCTATTTTCTGAAGAAAATCACCAACTTTATCCATAGAACCCGAATTTTTTAATGGCAAGGGTTGATCGGAAGCAGTATCTACAATCAGAGAATGAACCGAAGCGGCATCTTGTTGTTCCCGAGTGTCTTCGGAATCGAGGGAAAGTCCGAACTTTTTCATTTCATCGTAGAACGAACGTGATTCCTGCCAAGGAAGGACGACCCTCTGAGAGGGATTCTTGACGGACCACTTCTGCATGGTGACGTCGAGAAATCCGGGCCTCGGCTTCTTTTTCTTCTTTTTCTTGTTCGTTTCGAGGATGGTTTCTTCGTCGCTTTCTTGGAGGTGCGTGGTCGGAGAAGAAGAAGATTGGTAATGAGGCCTCAAACGAGAGAATGGGATGAGACCCGATTTGGGGAAGGACGAGCGGTGGGTGTGAAGTGAACAGATGGAGGGAAGAGATATCTCCATTGGTTTGGAATCGGAGAACTCCGAAGAGAGAGAGAGAGAGAGAGAGAGTGGTGCGTGTGTGTCTGTCTGTGTGAGAAAGAGGATGGGGAAGCTGGCTGCAAAGTCTCAACTCTGCAAGAATAACCTCCCCAGTGGTGCGTACGGATCAGGTTCGGGTCAGACTTGGTTAAACTAATTTTTGAACTGGTCTATAACTGGGGCCCAAAATTCAGTATGTGTACGCCCCAATTTTACGCACTTATGACCTATTTCTCCTATTTGTCAGATTCATAACTCAGTCTGAGTTTGGGTATTGATACAAGAGTAGTTGGATTTGAAACTTTGTCAAGTTGGGTTCTAGTATGAAACATAATTCATTCTTGGTGCTTTTTATTCCTCGTTCTCCTTCAAATGGTGAACCCTTATATATGTCACTTCACATAAAGGACCTTTGCTGGATGTAAAACAGACGCCTTCTCTTTGCTCATATATAACTATAACAATCACGGCGCTTCAGCAAGTTATTTGTGGGTGTGTGGAGACATTAAAGAGGATGGTTGTATTGTTTCTAGTCATAGAAATGAACCTAACTCTCATTTCTTTACCTCAAACTTGAAGATCGTCGTTGCTACCATTGCCGGTTGCGCCGCCATCCATCGCTGCCTGCATTACCATCATTACTTTACTCAACAGGCCATAACCACCTACCGGCTCGTTATAGCAATCGTGCTTGTCTTCATCGCCCACCACTATCTATTACCATTGCCACCATCATCACTCAATCGCTTGTGCCTTTTTAACACCATCACCATCATCTGCCGCTACTAGTGATGGTCGGTATCTTTGCACTTCGTTACTATGGCGAAACACTCAAAAATAGTTCATCGGGATGCTTCTTTATTTATGATATAACTTTTCTTGCTAAAACGGTTTGATTTAGTTTCTCTTTTTGGTGGATGTTCTATTTTTACATTTAAAGATAAAAAGAAAACATCCGAAATAACTGACACGATCTGAATAATCTGTGCTCGTGCCCAAACAAAGAGGAAAGATGAGCTTGTTTTCCCGGTTGAGCTGCATCCTAAAACAGGAGATTGCAGTTTAGTTTGATTGGTGTCTCCCAAGGTATACAAAATAAGATAATGAGTTGCAATAGTCACTCGGCATCTTCACCGCCCCAAACCAGGAAGGAGTTTAATATCCTTCGATGCTGTCTCTCTGTGCACTGTCGAAGAAACCTTTGAAGATCATCTCTGGCTCGTATGACTTTGGTTGCGAACTCAAAGATGCCGTGGTCACCCATCCTCCACCTTACTCCAAACGCGTCAACATCGAAGACCTCGGCATCGGCAAGGAGATCGACCGGAGGCTCAGCGTAGCGCCCGCTCTGGCAAGTTATTTCTCTCTCTCTCTCTCTGTCTCATCGCGTTCTCTTTTATTACTGGGAATTACAGCCGGTGAGATTCCAACCGTGCGTCACCGTTTTGGCTTGACCTTTCGGTTCTAGATTACGTGTCCCGTATCGTAGTTTCATGTCTGTGAAGTAGACCTCTTTCAAATTTTCCATCCACCGATTTAACTTTAGTTGCTTGACTATCGGCGATGCTTCGGTTCAACCATACGTGTCTCGTGTCGTATAGCACGTACCGTTGTAAAACCAAATTCTCTATACTCAAACAGCGCGGGAGCCGCTCGTGAAAGAAATGCAAAAAAACCCATGCACAGACGCCAAAGTTTTGCACAAATTTGCAAAGGAACCCAAAAATTTGTTATGCAAAGAGCAGCTGGCACAATAGGATTATTGGTCATGTCTTCTTCTCTCAAATAAATTTATTTTGTCATCTCCTTGAACGGATTCATGAGTCAGTATTGCAAGACGAAGGCCATATGAAGAATGCAATTAACAGCTCTTATTGTCCAAAATAAATGTGAGCAAGTGTTCAAATAATGGTTTAACATGTTTAACATATTCACAGAGTTAAATTTATCGTCAAGTCAAGTGTTGCAGTGAACATTGAACTTCAAATAATGGCTTAACATATTCACAGAGTGCCGTATATCTTGAATTAAGATAGGCATGTTGATGCCAGATTTCACCCACACTGTCGAAGCACAAGTGCATTGAACTAAGCAGTGTAACACTGAATGCAGTGAGGGCACATCGCTGTTGGAATTTGAACTCGTCGGTTTAATCGAACAAGTATTGGAATACCACCATGGCTAGTTTTCCAGTCTACAACAAGACCGCCCGCAAAACTCGTTGGCTGAATTCCACCCATTGGTATTGGTGTTCTGTTTCTCAGTGATATTATGAATTATCAGGGGATTCCCCAGCCCGGAAAATTCCAAATAAGGAGCTCCATGGTTCCACAGATGCTACTTGCGAGGTGGCGCCTTCCACCTCCTCAGCTGCTGATGGAGAAGAGAAAGCACAATGTTTCTTTAATGTCAATGTGGTGAACTTTACCGGTCTTCTTGTACCGACCAGATTAGAAGAGAGATTGCTCATGTCCCACGCCTATCTTTTGAAGCACATACAGCTCTGCTTTTTTAACCATGATTCCGCCGTCGATCCTTTGTGTCGCTTCCAAGCTGAACGTCGCATTGGGTTGGAGAAATACTTCCTCTTAATTCCTGTGTTGTTTTATCAACTCTTCTTCTTCCTTCTCATAATTCTCCTCCGATTGAGTAGTCCCAGTAGGTATATTTGTTATGTATGTTGAGTCAAGTCACCACTCTGCGCCACACCAGTGATTCGCTAGCATTGACGAGGGTGGTCTGCATTGGTTAGGCTGAAGAGATACGGGAATGCTCCTTGTGTTCAACATGTCTTTAATGAGATCAGAGGAAAATAAAGTTTGATGGCACCAGTTGATCATAACAGAGGAAAATAAAGCATAAAAATACCATATGAAGACAAGCATCATGCAAGTGTATAAGAAGGGATGAGTCAGAACATACATATAAGCATGTTGTTTCATCAATTTCAGTTCATCAAATAGGAATGAGTGACCAAGGACCGTCAATAACACCACTGCGAACAAACATTTGCATGAAGAGCACTGAACTTAAAGCAAGTGAAGTATAGCCTGAAGTATTTTGATAGGAATTTTGTCTCTTCCGCACTGATGATCGGTATACAGAGAAAGTGCAGTTTCCAGGGAATTGTGGAAGATACAAGATTCCCTTCGTACATTAAGAGCCTGTTCGACCAGATGCTCTAATCTCCTTTCAGGAACCATAACAAATGGAGGAAGCAACTTTGCCGGCTTCTCCGGAAGCGCTAGTCTTGGGTTACCATCCATAGCATCTCCGTCCCTGAGATAAGTGCCTCAGGACGAGGAGGAGAAACAAGACAACCCGCAAGATGATGCACCCTATCCTTGTTTATATGTAGAGGTGCAATCTCGAATCTCAATGTCTTTAATGCATCAATAACGTGCCCTCCCCGAAGAAGTCCCAAAAATCTCTGCTCTAATATTGAAAGGGTGCAGACTTCACTGTCTTTTGTTCCAATTGCCGATTTCCCCCAATGTGACCACACTGTCATCCCAATTACCATTTAAAACCTGCTGCATAAACAAGTTAACTTTGGGTGAATGAAGAGGTGTCCCTGATTCTTCTTCAAGAAGGGCACCATTTCTCTCGTAACCCAAAGAATAAAGAGCCTTTCTAATTATCCTAACAAACTCCGCCTTTTTTTATAGTACTCCTAGAGCTAACTGCATCATCCACAGCAAAAGGTAAAGATTTTGCCATTGTGTCTACGGAAGAGCCAACAGGCTCTATCATAGGCAAGTCCTTTGCACTTCTCTCAGGGATGGATGATCTTACACGCTTCAAGGTCGTTCATTGTTCACCAAATCTCCCATGAAATGCTCAAAAGAACTGTTTAGCCCATACATAGATACTAGACAGTGTGAAACTACAGCAGAAACTCTACTTAAATGCCTATCCTTTACCAAAGACAAAACGACAACTAGTTTTGGAATCCCGAATTGGTGGCAGCAATACCATGGACACCAACATGCACTATTATTGCTCAACTGGCAATATTCTTAACAGGTGAAAGTAAATATTACTTTGTTTACTGTTTTGAACAAAGAAAACGAGAAAAATTCAGTCATATACTCATGCAAGGAACAAATATTATACGATTTAAATGGATGGTTGATAAATTAGTCGTTCATCTATAACCAATTCAGAATCAAACGACCACAACAATGAATGTGAAAGATGCATACGCAACACCATAGTTGCAGAACCCTTTTTTTAGAAAAAAAAACATGAATTTGACAGATAAGAATCCATCCGACTACTATGCAAACATCCTAAAAAAATCGGACAAAAGAAACTATCAGGAACAACTTGATGTCAAAGTTAAGGACAGATGAAGATACTAAACATTAAAGCAGCAAATTTAGGAGAAAGAATGAACAACAAACACCCACAAAACCATAACAGAATATATGAATCAAACACAAAAGCGGACGAAGAATCAATGAGATGAAGCGGATTATGGGTGCGGGTGGTAGTATCCTATCCTAGCAAATGGAGCGGCTTAACAGTGGGGATATGATTTTAAGGTCACGTCTTGGGGCGGCAATTTCTTTCTCCAGGTCATGTCCGTGTCCTCTTTTCTGGTTCTTTATCATAAATACAGCAAAACTGAGCACGGTCCAATTTTTCCTGTTACTTTAGGTGGACATTAACACGAAGTTTTCTGGTTGCACTGTGTCAGGTTTCGTAACTGGTGTTATATGTTAGCAATGCATGTTTCTTATGTTCAATGGTGTCGTTGGTGTTCAGGAATAGTTTACTCCAACAGAAACGCTCTGATGAACATCATCTTGATTACAAAGAGAACTAACCTTGACTGCTTGAGCTGAAAGACTGCAACCACCTTTCTTGATCAATCTCGAATGGTACTTCTAATTGACAGCCAACCTTCAGACTTTTATTGATGGCAAACTTTCAGTAACAATCTAATTAGATCGAGTGCTTTTTTGGGAGCTCTGAATAGTCATTTACTTGAAGTTCTGGTGTCTGGTTCGCAGGAGGATCAATATGCATAATTGATTTCTCCCTTTCCTGTCATCTAGAACTAATCCATTTTAAATTGAACAGCATGGGATACAGCTAGCCGATCAGACTTGTCAAGTATCTAACTTTCGGGAATATATAATGTCATGGCAGGAGGTCCTCTAAACAGAGTCTTGTTCTGTTTTGACTAAAACAGAGCTCTTTGAAGTTTTACATTGGGGATACTGCTATCCTATTTTGTAGGATTATATTGACAGCCTGGGGGGAGCAACTCTATCAGGATTGAAGTCAAGCTGCAACCTGTCTTTAGTGTTGGAGAGGAGTTGGATGCGCACAGAGAAAAGATTGATGCCTACGAGGCCCAATCTGTTGCAGGAAGTGTACGAGCAACTGATGAATTGAATTTGTATGATCCATGTAATTGTTATCCTTCTTGCGCTGCGTGGAAGAAGAACCTCCCTCTCCCTCTCCCTCTCCCTCTCTCCGTCTCTCTTCATTGGCAGGCTGTGAAAAAACGAAATCTTTTTTGTCTTATGACAGAAGTTTTACCTGCATCACCCTCGGCTTGACGCTTCGGTTCAACATTACGTGTCCCGAGTCGTGTCGTTTTGACTTTACGCCTCTAAGTTTAAATAGCGCGGGAGTAGCTGCCGCGAGTCGCCACGAAACGAAGAAAAGGAAGATCCAAATGCCGTTGGCTGTGAGCGACGATCGACTCAAAAACTCGATCCTTTTGTTCTATTGAGAAGGAAAACCCGAGGAAGGGAGGACCGTCGAACAATGGGGGGCTCCCCTTCGGATACTTCCCTGCAACGGAATCCCCTAACTGCTGAGACGGGGCTTGAAGGTCAGACTTTTAAGCTCATATTGATGCAATTCTGTTTGGAAACGATAGAATGTGTGGCCGATGGATCGTTTACAGTGAAGCAGGGTTGAGGGGGATATATGACGAGATGAACGTCCTCATCGGTCTCGTCACCAATCACGCCTCGTTCTTTTCCGATTCCTCAGATGGTATTTGAATCAAGCATGACTTTAATGCAACGACAAGTTTTTTTATATACAATATTAACTCTTTTTTGTTTGATTCAGAGCTACAATATTAATCTGCTGCTTATATTGATTTCTTTCTTGATTTTAATTATGATATAGGTGCAGCCAGAACGTTATAAGCTCAACTAGGCGCTCAGAAACCATTAATGGTGGTAGGAGTTCGACTCTGTCGGATTGCATGTGAGTGTGTTTGGCTTCGGCCTCCCCTTAAACCGACTCAAGTTCTTTTTTAGCTACCATATTAACTCTGCTGTGTATACTTTCTTTCCTTGATTATAATTCTGATGGTAGGGCACCCAGAGCGTTAGCTGAATCGGCAGAGTGCCCAAGCGCCGTTGCTGCTGGTGGAGAGTTCGACTCGTAGGGGGTGCATGTGTGTGCATTAGGCTTCAGCCTCCCCTTTAACAAAAAAACAAGAAATTCTGATAGTGGTTCAAAGCATACGAGGCCATTATACTTGGTTTTCTGCATTTTTTGCTTGTAATTGGGACAATTTTCGTAGTATCCGTTGGTTCCTCTAATGCTATTGATCCAGAGGCAGGGACTAGAAACACTATACACTGGCTTTTGTTTCCCTCTTTCATAGGTCAGTCTACTAACCGTATATGTTATGGTATGATAGCTTTTGCAGTAAAATGCATCTCATCTTCTGTCCATCGTATCAGTTAACACTGCTATGCTCTTGAAGATATCATTTTTGATGTGCTTCGTGAAGTCTTGTTGATATGTTGCAAGCAATCTTTCATTCTTGCTGTCTTTCTGCCCACTTCTTTGGCTTTAGATTGGGGATGGAAATTGGGTGTTTATAATGTATTGCGAACCCCCGTGTAGTTTAACCCCTCCTCCGTTTGGGTTGCTAATGAAGAGAAATTTTGTTTCATCTGGTGCTCCAGGTTACTGTAAGTGGTGCACCTTTCCATGTAATGCTTTACAAACGCAAAGGTCCGAACCTGGCTAGTTCAGCCCCTCTGATAAGCTGGAGGGTACCAAAATGATCTTGGACGTGGTGAAATTGCTGGCAGTCTTTATGAGGTAATCTAATTGAGATGCTGTATTTTATAGTCATGCATTGACATAGAAATATGAGCACCTGCAACATAACACTTCTTTTCAGAAACTACAAATATTTCTTCCACTAGAGAGAGATTTTCCTTTTTTGATATAGAGATTTATTCCCGCAGGGAGATATGAAATTTGAGAAGTATAAATCACAAGTGTGGTAACATTGAATTTGATAAGGTGCTGTCACAATACTGATTTCCTGACCCTTCTAGTAGGAGTAACAAATTTCAAGTGATTTGGGTGATGGTGTTGTGGTTCCAGACAAGTTATGGACTCAAATTTCCATAGTTCGACGACCAACTGTTTTACATGCTTTCAATTCCATGTCATACAGTGGATGTATTGTTTTCCAGGGTGTTTTGTTTATTACTTGGTGAATGAAAAACCTTTGGTGTAAATAGCAGAACTAGCAATAGCTCACCTGGTTAGGGTGTCAACTCACAAGTTGAAGGAATTGAGTTAGATACACGGGCATGACATCTGAGTTCAGCCTCCCTATTGTACCAAAAAGAAAAAAGCACAGACCACGGCATTCATGTTTTTGACTGATCTGCTACTGGCAAATATGGTCGCTAGGAGATATCAAGGGGGATGACTTTTATTGGCAGTGTTGAAGAGCCAGTGAAAGTCCATTTTCCTGTAGTGCGCATGACTCAAAGAGGTCATTTGGGGAAAACTTCTTTTTCTTATTATTGAGAAAGGGAAACCACATCTAGGAATTTAGACATGAGGTTCTAACGGGAATCTTTGCCAAATGGAGTCTAATCTGCTCTCTCTCAAATATAGGATTTTATGTAAGCATGCCTCACTGAATTCAAATCACATATTTGATTCATGCTGAGTGGTGCGAGTAAGGAAACTAGTTTGAGGCGAAGCAAATGGGGCTTTTGGAACTGTCGGCAACATAAGTGTTCAGTGCCTTAAGCAAGGAGAGAAGAGAAGCCATGAACAAGCAAGATAATAAGAAGGTGATCAATGAAAAGGCACAGCTCAGCAGGTAGGGCAAGCTTGATCAACGACTGCAGCAGGGATTGCACACTCAAGACCTTGCTCTGTTGCTTCTCCTTCCGACTCTACATCTACAATCATTAATGCAGAGGGACCGCCGGAGGTTGAACAATTAAAGTTTGAGGTCCCAGTCATGTTCAAATTGGCAATGGCTGCACATGACGAAACAGAATCGGGTTCCCCCGTTTGATTCAGGGTGTTTTGTACCAATTAAGGCCAACTACGTTTTAGTGTGACCACAGTAAGTTTGATGACTCTCCGGCTCTACCCATTCTCCCTTCTTCTCCCAAATAAATTTTATCCTGTCATCTCTCTCAAGGTATTCTTTGGAGGGAGGTACTTTTGGAGAAGCTTAGAAAAAAGAGGTATTCCATTGACATACATAAACCTTATAAGAGACATGTACGAACAAAAATATGTGTGAGGACTCATGAAAGAATGACAAACTTCTATGAAGTTAATATTGGGTTACATCAAAGATCAACTTTAAGTTCATACTTATTTATAATGGTTATTGATGAGTTAACAAAACATATTCAAGATGAAGTACCTTGGTGTATGTTATTTGCATATTACATTGTGTTCGTGGAGGAGTCTAAAGAAAAAGTTAATAGAAAATTGGAACTATGAAGAGAAACATTAGAAAGTAAAGGCTTCCAACTTAGTAGAACAAAGACATAATATAAAGAATGTAACTTTGATCATTTGGTTACTTGAGAGGATATATAAATTAAAATTGGCATATATTGCATCCTCCAAAAGGAAAATTTTAAATACCTAAGGTCAATTTTTCCGAGTGATGAAAGAATTAATAGAGATGTTACGCATAGAATTAATGTTGATTGGTTAAAATGTAAAAAAAATTATATACATAATGAGGTTATTAAAAAACTCTGCCCATGTAAGGGATCACCCTTGTATTGCCTGTCCCAAGCCCGAATAAAGGAGGAGGGTTGTGTTAGGCTTTCGACAGCTTTTATAACATGGATTACAAAAATTATGAGCATTGCTTTGGGGCGTCCCTGTCTAGCGACGTGCTGCAGAGCCCGAATACAGTAATACGTAAGCAATGACCACTACATTTTCACATGAATGTAGTGAATCAATTGCACATAGGGTTCCCACATCATGGACGGGTGTGGGTAAAGAAGTTAGTCCCCCTACATTGCTGCCCGAATGTAGTGAAAATTTTTCAGAGAGGGTCTCCGTATTTTGATTATGGACTGGTAGATACTATGATTTGGAGAAAGATTCATATTCTATGTTTACAAGAGACAAAATGGGTTGGAGAAAAAGCAAAAGAGATAGAGGATACAGGTTTTAAATTATGATACTCAGGTAACGAAAAGGGTGGAAACGGAGTTGGTATTATCATAAATAAAGATTCAAAGGATAGTGTAGTAGACATACAACGATATGGTGATCGAATCATGACATTGAAATTAGTGTTAGGAGCAGAGGTTTTTAATATAGTTTGTGCTTACGCACCCCAAGTAAGACTAGAAGATAGTATAGAGACAACTTTTTGGGAAGAGTTAGATAGGGTGATTCAAAAGATTCCACAAAGGGAGATGATTTGTTTAGAAGGAGACTTAAATGAACATGTTGGTAAAGAGGCATTAGGATATCAAGGGATTCATGAAAACTTTGGTTTTGGGGATATAAATAAGGAAGGTAGGGAGATTTTAAATTTTGCTATGGCATTTGATCTCTTTATAGTCAATACAATCTTCAAAAAACGAGATGAACATTTAATTACTTATAAAGGTGGCTTATCACAAACATAAATTAATTACTTTATTTGTAGAAAAAAGATAGAGCGTATTGTAAAGATTGCAAGGTAATTTCAGGAGAAAGCTTAACCACCCAACATCGACTTTTAGTTATGGATTTATAAATAAAAAAATGGACAAAGAAGAAAAGAGTGCATCGAGCTATTTAGACAAAATGGTGGAACCTCAAAAACGAGAAAGAAGATATATTTCTACAGAAAGTCCTTCAAGGAGATGTTTAGAATTATGTTGGTACACCCTTTGATATGTGGAACAATATGACTATACATATTAGGAAAGTGGCGAAAGATGTGTTAGGGGTATCTAAGGGAGTTGTACCGGCACAAAAAGAAGCTTGGTGGTGGAGTGAAGTAATACAAAATAAAATCAAGGCAAAGAGGGCATGTTACAAATTACATTATTCTAAGAAAACTAGTAAAACTTTAGAGGCTTATAAGAAAGCAAAGAAGGAAGTGAAAAAGGCCGTGAGTGAAGCAAAAGCTAAAATTTGGGAGGACTTATATAAAAAACTCAACTCAAAAGAGGGTGAAAGAGATATTTTTAGGATAGCTAGGGCTAGAGATAAGAAAACTAAAGATCTTAATTATGTTAGATACATCAAAGACGAGGATGAAAAAATTATAGTGGCAAATGATGATATAAGAAATAGACGGAAAAACTATTTTTATAATCTTTTTAATGAAAATAAAGATGTTAGTATTAGCTTAGGAGAGTTAGCCAAATCAGAAAAGCATATAAACCACAATTTCTACCGACGAATTCAAAAGAATGAAGTCAAAGAGGCTCTTAAACATATAAAGGGTGGTAAATCGGTAGGACCAGATAATATTCCTATAGAAGTTTGAAAAATATTAGGAGAAATAAGAATCACTTGGCTCACAAGACTATTTAATGAAATATGGAAAAACCAAAAGATGTCAGAAGAATGGAGAGCAAGTACACTTATACCCATATATAAGAACAAGGGAGACATTCAAAATTGTGCGAATTATCGGGGTATCAAGTTAATGAGCCATACTATGAAATTGTAGGAAAGAATTATCGAACGTAGGTTAAGACAAGTATCAAGTACAACAGAGAACCAATTTGGATTCATGCCAGGCAGATCTACTATTGAAGCGATTCACCTTTTGAGACGTCTTATGGAACATTTTAGAGCAAAAAAGAAAGACCTTCACATGATATTTATTGATCTAGAAAAAGCTTATGATACGGTACCGAGAGAGGTTCTTTGGAGAACTTTGGAAAAAAGAGGTATCACATTGACATATATTAACCTTATAAGAGACATGTATGATGGTGCAAAAACATGTGTGAGGACTCATGAAGGAACGATAGACTTCTTTGAAGTTAATATTGGGTTACATCAAGGATCAACTTTAAGTCCATACTTATTTATAATGGTGATGGATGAGTTAACAAAACATATTCAAGATGAAGTACCTTGGTGTATGTTATTTGCAGATGACATTGTATTAGTGGAGGAGTCTAAGGAAAAAGTTAATAGAAAATTTGGAACTATGGAGAGAAACATTAGAAAGCAAAGGCCTCCGACTTAGTAGAACAAAGACAAAATATATAGAATGTAAGTTTGATCATTTAGTTACCTCAGAGGACATAGAAATTAAAATTGGCACACATTGCATCCCCCAAAAGGAAAGTTTTAAATACCTAGGGTCACTTTTTCAGAGTGATGGAAGAATTGATGGAGACGTTACACATAGAATTAATGTGGTTGGTTAAAATGGAGAGGAGCATCAGGTATTCTTTGTGATAAGAAGATACCATTAAAGTTACAAGGTAAATATTATAGAGTAGCAATTAGGCCTGCCATGTTTTATGGTTCTGTGTGTTGGGCAGTTAATCATCAACATGTATAAAAGATGTCTCTGACAGAAATGAAGATGTTGAGATGGATGAGTGGTCATACAAGAAAAGATCGTATACATAATGTGGTTATTAGAAACAAATTAGGAGTGACACCAATAGAGGATAAAATGAGAGAATATTGTTTAAGATGGTTTGGACATATAGAAAGAATATCAAAAGAAGAACCTATAAGAAGGTTAGAAAAGCTAAATTTGGAAAGTATTAAAAGAGGTAGAGGACGACCACAAAAGTGTTGGAAAGAAACAATAAAGAATGATCTAGCTTATTGTGAGTTAACTACTAACATGGCACACGATAGGGATATGTGGAAACAAAGAATCCATGTAGTTGACCCCGTCTAGTATGAGAAAAGGCTTAGTTGTTGTTGTAATGAGGTTATTAGAAATAAATTAGGAGTAACACCAATATAGGATAAAATGAGAGAATATTGTTTAAGATAGTTTGGACACATAAAAAGAAGATGAAAAGAAGAACTTGAAAGAAGGCATGAAAAAAACAGATTTTGAAAGTATTAAAAGAGGTTGAGGACGACCACAAAAGTGTTGAAAAGAAACAATAAAAAATAATCTAGCTTATTGTGAGTTAACGGCTAACATGACACATGATAGGGCTTTGTGAAAACAAAGAATCCATGTAGCCGACCCTGTCTAGTATGAGAAAAGGCTTCTTTGTTGTAGTTGTTGTTGTTGTTTATCTCTCTCAAGGCATTCATGAGCCAGCAAGAATCATTACTCACAATGACTTTGTGAATCCTAAATCTCAAATACATGTATCACGGATATTGACTCTAGCTAGTTTAGCGGTATATGTCCTTTTTGTGGTTAAATTTTCATCGACCTTTGATAAAATGGGATTTAGTTAATATATTTTTATTGATTAGTAACAAAGCTCATAAAAATCGACACCTGGATCACCCTCTAAAAGTTCCAAAATAAAGATAAACGACATTTTATAGTAAATTAATTTCTCTATGTCTGTTGAAATTCACTCCCAAATAGATTATTTAAAAGCTTGTACAACATCATACTAGGTTTGATATCATGTAAAATTTTCTAATATATATATATATATGCTGATTGATCATCAACCGGGGAAAGCTTATGTTGGAAATGAAAACCTATGAACTTTTGAAATGGTGCATCTAAATTTTTCAATCACCAAATAATTGAGAAAACGTTCTACACAAATAATTAATCATACACGACATCCAATTCAAATAAACATTATAAACCACTGAAAATCACTCTGTGGACGTAGCTGAAAACCAACCTTTGGAGAAAACACAGCTGAACAAAGATGCTCCCAATACATGCGACTCTGGTCATTCAAAAGAAGCTTAAAATGTTCATAATGGAACCATATGATATTACTCCGATGAGTAATCCTTGTTTCTTGCTTTGCTTGAACTGGGACTCTCTTCTCCATAAGACTCTCTTTGCAAACCAACCTTTGGAGAAGACAAAGCTGAACAAAGATGCTCCCATAACTGCTTGAAATGGGTAATATCTCCTTTACACCAGATACAGATTTTCTTGTTTTGTTGACCTGAGACTCTCTTCTCCATAAGACTACTATATTATACATACATACATATACATTCACACACACACACACACACACATACATACATACATATATATATATATAGTGACACTCTAGTGCATACCTGGGTTCTAGACTACGCGATGTGATTTGACCACTAAGTCTCATCCCACCTTCATGGGATATGGCTCGACCAGGATGGTCCGTGTTGCACCAAGGCATCCTGAGCAGTGGCTATGCAAGGTTGAATAACTCGGTGTCTGCAGGCAACCAAACTGATCAGGTGCTTCGAATAGATTATGGTCTTGTTCATCACTTGTGTGCCGATCTGAGTCCGTCTTCTTGGTGTTCGATCCACGGACACATCCGGTTGCATGCCTAGCTTCTTTAATTCTTGGTCAGTTCAGCAGAGCTACGCACACTACCAACCCCAAAGCTCACAAGCCATACGAGAAGTCCACAAAAGAATTCATATTGTCTTGACCAATTTGAAGTGTTGGATCAGTAATTAGATCTGAAACTGGATCTAGCTTATCCTGAATCTGTACTGTGGTTTAATTTCTGGGAGAATGGGTAGAGATGTCAAAATAGGCCTGGACCGGTCATGGAAAGATACAGGGTCCGTGAATATATTTTTGCTACGTAAAAATTATTATATATTTTTAAAATATATAAGTATATATAAATATCTACATATATCTCTATGTATATACTATGGTGCAAAAAGTATATACAAATATATTTTTATATACAAATATATTTTTATATACATATATAGTATATAATTATAGATATACAATGAAAATACTATAAGTATACATGTATTGGTAAATAACAAATAAATGCGAAAAAGTTAACCGATATATGCATCTACCAGGATTAGAACAAGGAACCTCATGCATAATAAAAAAACAAAAGTGTTTAACAGCCTTATATAGGTCAAGCAAGGCTGAACCTAACCAAACTAAATGCCGATTCTTCATGATCAAGGGGTGAGAACCATGAGGAACAAGATCATTTCCCAGCGTCGGATACAACTGGATATCGTTTACGAGTTCGATTCTCGGGGCATGCACGCATACGTGTGTTAGGCATCAGCCTCCCATTTGTTACAAACAAAAAATCACAACCATCCAATGCAATATCCAAACTGGATTATATGGCTCAGATTTGGTATATGATGAAGATCATCCTAGGATAAAAGACTGAACACTTTTCGGGCCGGACCCACAATTCGTGATACTTGATCCAGTATCATAAACACTTCATTTTTTTGTTGCAAGAGAAGACCGAAGCCTAACACACATGCACTCTATGAGAGTCGAACTCCCCACCAACAGTAACAGAGCTAGAGTACCCTACCGTTGAGTCACTGCTCTCGGTGCAGTGTCATGAACACATTTCGTCCCAAAGTGATGGACCTGGTGGGACCCATTGGAGGAGGCTTGTATGAGTGGGGAAATGCTGGGATGTCTTGCAATAAATAGCGAGCAATTAAAGCTCTTTTTTTTTTATGATCCTACAGACCATACAAAGAAGAATGTAATGACCGAAGAAGTGGGGAAGTGGTGACCCACCATACAACGGCTACATGCATGATATGAAACTGACGGTTTCCCCCACATTTTCTTTAAAGCCCAAATAATTTTCTTAACAAAATCTTCAAATTTGTGAAATGTGAGCTTCTAAGAAACGTGTTTTTTTTTTGTGTATATATATACATATAGATATATACATATATATAGAGAGAGAGATGAAACTCCTCTAAGAGTATTTAAGCAATATAAACTCACGGATGATTTTATCATATATATATATATATTATATGTAATGTGTCTACGTATGTGTGCATGAGTGTGTATAGGTATGGTCTATATTGCAATTGGTCAAATACATTTACAAGTACTTAATTTCCATGTA
Organism: Brasenia schreberi; assembly: GCA_036023115.1. Taxonomy (NCBI): domain Eukaryota; kingdom Viridiplantae; phylum Streptophyta; class Magnoliopsida; order Nymphaeales; family Cabombaceae; genus Brasenia; species Brasenia schreberi. The sequence continues at coordinate 28,160,863 of JAYKKT010000090.1, read as the reverse complement.
TAAGCAGACTTTTAAAAAGATTCAAAATTCAACAGTCCACTGCATGAAAATTTGACCATGATAAAATCATTTAGGTCGACAATTACCAACCGGAGACTTGTTTATCAGTTGATCATCCAAACATCGATTAAATTACTCAAACATGACCACGTCTATTAGTATTTGCCAGAGGGTACCATAAACTGCCGGTCACCTTTGCGTTCCCCCATTTGATAAGTTTCTGTAAAAAAAACTTGTTAGGGATTTAGATCCCCAAGACAACATTGTATGAGACTGAGATCGAATTAGCAGGCGCTTACCAGAAGTGCCCACTCAGTATGAAACTCTTAACCTGTTGGCGCTTTTGAGTCGAACCCTAACCTGTGATGGACTCAATTTAGGGCAAGGCAAGGCATGCATCTCTCGAAATTTAAAAAATTAGTGAATCCACTACTTTATATAAAAATTATAATAAATCTTTTGTAAACATGAAATATAAGTAGGCTTCAACCATAATAAAAGTGTGCCTCACCCAAAACAAAAATTTGGATCTGTCACTGTCCCTAGCCAAGTCTGGGATTGGTTGTTGGGAACCTCGGCATGCTTACAGTGGAGAGGCCAAAGCCCATGCACGCCCCAGGTATCGAACTCGTGACGTTAAACTTGTTATTGAGGCCCTTGCCGGGTGAGCTGTTGCTCTGTGTGCACCATTAAAGGAATTTTGACCAAGAGAACCCGGTCTCTCATATCACATGACGTGTTTCAATTTGTTAATGATTAGAAGGGGAAGACTAAAATAACATATTTAATTATATGATTTAATTTAATAAGTTAGTTAAAGGCATAAAGACAAACTAGATTTGAAAATTGTTAAGAGGAAATTCTGTGGGGCACACAGGGTGGCTGGGGTTAACGTGTTCAGCATCTACGGACAAATCTGGCGTCCCCTCTAAAACCGGTGGTGGTTTTTAGCCTTCATGCGAATTTAGGAGTTGGCTTTCACGCGTAAAGCGGGGACAATTAAAGGTTGTCGCTTCCATCTTTTGATCTTTTGAACGAAAGGTTGAAGATGGAGGCTGACCTCAACTTACCTTCGAGGACCCATTTGATCAACAGGCTGCATGATTCTAGAATAGAAATTAAAACACGATGAATGGAGATCTTGGTATTGTTCTTTTCATGGTCGAGTTCGATTTTGCATGAGAATTGAGACTTTAAGATGCGTTTTTTCAAGTTTTTGGATTGAGAAATGGCGATTTATTAATGAATGGTGATGTGGGTATTGCTTGTTTCTGCTGCTGAAATGCTGAATTGAGGGGATTAGATTTCTCGGGTGAATCACAGAATTGTGGGTATTTTAGATGTTTGAATTAGAGAAAAATACAGACTAAATCATTGCGGAGAGAAAAGGAAGAAAAAATTGAGTTTGTTAGAATGTCATCCAATTCATCTGATGGTGGAAATTCAACGTCTTCTTCCCCTCCTCCGCCTGCAAGTTCGTCAAATTCCCCACCGCCTAGTTCTTCTCCGCCACCCTCGGCGCCAAGCTCGTCTCCGCCGCCGCCGGAACCGAGCCCGTCTCCGCCTCCACCGTCACATTCGCCACCGCCACCTTCGACATCTCCCCCACCAGCCCCCACGTCTTCGCCTCCGCCTCCACCGTCACATTCGCCACCTTCGACATCTCCCCCACCAGCCCCCACGTCTTCGCCTCCGCCTCCCCCTTCATCGACCCCGCCACCTCCCTTCCATGCTCCTCCACCTGTAATTCCAAGCCACCCTCTGCCAGCGCCGCATTCCAAATCCCCACCGCCACCGCCACCGCCAGCGCCGGAATCCCTTCCTTCAAGTCGGCCACCCCCGCCTCCTCCGCCGACGCCGTCCGCGCCGGCTTCAAAGTCGTCGTCGAGCAGTAATGATAGTCCCAGTGGCCCGAGTTCAGCCGGAGGATCGAGCACCGGGGTGACAGTTGCTGCGGCAGTAGCAGCTATTGTGCTGCTGTCATTGTTTGCTGTGTGTTGTATTATTGCAAAGAGGAGGAAGAGGAGGAGGGCCTATCCCATAGGTGACATGTATCGACCTCATGGCAGCTACCCGGGGAATCCAGGTCTGAATCTTTACCACTGCTGATACTACAATTGTTTCGAATGTCTTGCTAGATAATTTTGGTTTTACCGGAAAGTTAATGAGAAAGATCTGAAATTGTTGAACGTGAGAAGTGGAGTTTTGTTTGTTGATGTTTATCAGCTTGAAAGGGAATAAACATTGCCCTTTTCATACTTATGCCTCTTAATCTTTACATATGTTTCTCAGATTATTGTTCTTTTACGTTTTGATTGGTTAGTTTTGTTTTTTCGGATTCATTGTTTTTTCACTTTGTGGTGATGTAAAAATTTAATGATGAGGAAGATTTGAATTTTTTTGAACGTGAAAAATTGAGTTTTTTAATGTTTATCGAAGATTGGTGATTTAAAGTGAATAAACATTGTCTTTTTCATGTTTGTGCCTCTTAATCTTTCTATATGTTTCTGATATTAGTATTCTTTATATGTTGCTTCAAATATTCATGGCTGTCAATTGTTGCAGATCCCTATTATTACAGTCAAGCAGGTCTTGGAAATTCGTCTCGTTCAAATTTCAGTTATTCGAAGCCATCAGGGGCTTCTCCATATTCATCCACGGGATATGGAGGTTATGGATCCCAACCTTCTCCATCACCGGAGGGTTTAGTCACTTCTAAATCATGTTTTGGTTATGAAGAACTGATGGAAATCACCAATGGGTTTTCGCAAGCAAATCTTTTGGGCGAGGGTGGGTTTGGTTGTGTCTTCAAAGGGTGCCTACCAGATGGAAGAGAAGTGGCCGTGAAGCAGCTCAAGGCTGGTGCTGGACAGGGAGAGCGAGAATTTAGGGCGGAGGTTGAAATTATTAGCCGCGTCCACCATCGGCATTTGGTATCTCTTGTTGGCTACTCTATAGCAGAGAATCAGAGATTGCTTGTATATGAATTCGTTCCAAATGATACTCTTGAACATCATCTTCATGGTAGGATACTTGGATGATGCTGAAGCTCCTGACTTAGCATGTTTTTTTTTGTTCTGCTTAACAGATTTGATTTTGCAATCTGTAATATATATTGACTAGGCAAAGGACAACCACCGATGGACTGGCCAACAAGGCTCAAAATTGCTCTTGGTGCAGCTCGTGGATTGGCGTATCTTCATGAAGATTGTATTTCCTCACTTCTCTATTACATCGACATGTTTTTTATTTGCTGATCCTTCTCAAAGTTTTCACATTTTTTCTCTTCTCCAGGCCATCCTCGTATCATCCATAGAGACATAAAATCAGCAAACATTCTCTTGGACAATGCTTTTGAAGCTCAGGCATGGATTCCCGGCTAATCTATCCCTTTTGACTCTATCGAGTGCCTAATAGTAACTAATTTTCTTTCTCATGCTTTCTGGGGTTAATATTGCTTCCCTACATACGAGTTACAGGTTGCAGATTTTGGACTTGCAAAATTAACAAATGACACTCACACTCATGTTTCTACACGTGTTGTGGGTACATTCGGGTAGGTTATTAGTAAGTCCATCTTCATTTATGTCTACACTTTGCATGCACTGCTTCTTTTAGCAGGGCAATTGTGGATATAGAGTGTAAGTGTGTTTTCAGTATCTCATGATAATTCTGCCGTCACCATCAGGTATTTGGCACCAGAATATGCATCAAGTGGAAAGCTAACCGATAGATCTGACGTATTCTCCTTCGGTGTGGTGCTTCTGGAGCTTGTGACTGGACAGAAACCAGTTGATCCTAATCGACCTTTGGGAGATGAAAGCTTGGTTGAATGGGTTAGTAGTATTTACCAAAAAGATTAGTTCATTGTTACAGTTTGTTTCCTTGTTATTCAATTAATTGGCTCTTTTCTTTAACACAAAGGTGTTGAAGCTACTAAAAGTCGAACTGTTGTAGTTTATCCGAGTCTTACTTCTGTACTGGGCCCTGAAGTAGTCGAATTAATCTAAGGATTTTTTAAGTGACAGAGTCGGTGAGATAACAGGATATGGAACATGATATTACAGCGTAGATTTTCAGGAGAGTGTATAAGAAAAGATGCATCCTATAATTGGATTTAACTCTCTTGAATTTCTTGCTGGTAGAATTCAGACCAGTAGTATCTCAAAATTGCTTTGTCGGAGATAGAAGGTTTTGCATTACAAACTCTTGGGCTTTTGATCAAGAAAGTTTATATTGTAACAGGCTATTAGCAAACAGAGTAGCCTCATCATGTGTTGTCAGGAGTCGTTTGGCAGTGCATCACGGTCAAGACCATTGGTATAAGCCAACATCTGTTTTCCTTTGCATTATAATTAGAAGACCCTTTTGGTTTTTTACATTGATACAATAGTTAGGACTCTTGTAGTTGGATATTTGTAAAACTTGGACCATTTATCTGTTCGAATGCACATTAGCAGCAATGGAAACAAGAAAGCCCTGCCCTTTGCTTGTAACTATCTATCTATCTGTCTATATAAACTTTAGCTGCTATTGCAGGAGTTATTTTATTGATGAACATATCTAATATATCTCTAGTTGAAACCCAACAGTTGTGAGCTGTTCTCATATACTATGTGTATGCAATTTTGTAATCATCAACTTTGTATCTAAAGGATATCCTTCGATGTGGTAATGAAAACAAAATAGATGGCGTAGATGTTCTAAACACTAAGTCTTGAAATCAGTCAAATTTCTGAAACCTTTGTTATTTGTTTTTTTAAGAACTACCAGCTTTATATTTCCTTAACTTTTTTACTCTTGGGGTCCCTAGGATTAGTGGAGACTTGCTCAATAAGCTCAAAATGTCCAACATTTCTCCGGTGACTTGGGATAACGATGCTTGCCTTGTCTTTTTCGATGATGATGTTCATTACTGTTGGGTTCTTCTATGTGCTGCAGTTAATGATCCTTCTTGTGTCTGTAAGTTGTGATATGTCCGGCTTTTGAATGCTCTATAATTATCAAAAGTTTTACTTTAAGCAACAGGCTGGTCTGTGAGATACATTTTGGAGTAGAACACTTCCTTTTTAGTCCACCTCATCCTACCTGATTATGCCATCATCTTTGGACCTTACTAATCCATGACGTTCAACCAGCATATAAGTGGTGATGTCGAATCATGTCTAGATAGGACCAATTTAGAGCTGCTAACATGGATCCCTTGTGTTGTATAATTTCTGGGTTAAGTTGGTGACAACCTTTCTCTTAGGACTGCTTCAAAGATCCCAATTAACTATAGGCAAGCCTCACTTAGTTGACTCAACTTGCTTTGTTGTTCTCTTACCTGATTACTGTTGTTATCAGGTTGCTTATCAGTTAGTAATCACCTACAGTGTTGTTCGACACGTATCGTATCGTGTATCATTTTGGTCCATGATATGATGCGTATTTTATCGCCTCATGTCAATTTTTAATACTAAAAATTTGAAAAAAAATAAAAAAATCAGAAAAAATCATAATAATTGAAAACAATTCATATAATTCATAAGTTAAGTAAACATTCACCAATCACCATTCAATTTTCAATGTATAAAGCATTTAAACAATACATCCTTAGCAAAATTATAACTTTCATAATTGAAAAAAGAATTACATATTGTAATTAGGATCAACTTAATAATCTTATCTTCTTCCCCTTGTTTAATATCATCACCACATTCAGCTTCAAAATCAAAATTATCATCCCTTTAATGTTGTTACCCTTCTTCCAAATTAATCCATTGAATGTCTTTTTTAGTTAGGAACTTAGGAGTGCATTTGCTTCACTATCTTTCATAATTCACTCCTCTAAGATATCAAAATTGTCCTGACTTATTTGATCAAATTGGTTCTCCTTCCTATTTAACTTTTTCAATTACCTGGAAGAAAGATAAGTAAATAACATTAACAATTAAATAAAATAAAACATTGAATTGAATACTTAATTAGTAACTAATCATTTATTACGTTTGTCGGAGCCGCATATTGTAACTAATGAAAACTAGGTCATTGAGTCGCTTATGTTCCAACCTATTGCACTTTTTGTGTAGATATGCTCAAAGACACTCAAATTACTTTCTCAACCAATTGCATTACTAGTTTGACTCGTAACCCTTATTTCAAAATCTCTCAAGTTTGGGCAATCACTTCCAAACCTATTCCACCAAACATCTAACAAAAAAAGACAAACATACATATTTATTCCATAATAAATATAATATTTAAGAAACTTAAATATTAAGATAAACAGTTTACCTGGGCGCATGTTAATACGGTTTGGAATGGCTACAAGTAAGCCCATGAAGTGAAGAGCATTATCGTAGATCTTTATCTCTCGATGTATAACATTTGTTCTACTCTCATCAAGTACCAATTTGTCTATGCAATCAATGATACCTCGATTAACCTCACCATCCCTTTTAAAGCTTGCAGAATACCTAAATATTGGATTTATGAGGTAAGTTGTTGCATGAATAGGATGATGGCATGATGCAATTGTTTATTCTATCTATTATCGATAATATTTCACACGAGCACATAATCTCTTTTTTCATTAAAATTGCTTCTAATAGCTTCTTTAGCCCTATCCATGGCTTCATAAAAACAGATTATAGATGGATTCTCCTCGTTGTTAGTCAATCTCAAAACTTTTATTAAAGTACATGTGATTCTTAATAGTCTAACATAGGAGTTCCAAAATGTAATCTTAAAGACCGTCTCTGAAATCTTATTTAATTTTTTATTTCTTCTATTTTGAGGCAACTCTACAAACTGTTGTCACTCATCTAAGGAAAACATTATCTTTAAGATTTGCTTTTGTTTAATAATTTCTTTATTGATAAGAAATTAGTTGCCAAACGAGTAACAAATATACGAAGTAGCTCTACACCATCTGTATATCTCTTGATCATATATAATACAAAAGCATGGTTATAGATAAATTTTATGATATCTTGACAACACTCAGTTTTTGCTTTACCTTATATAATTCTCTAATATCCGCCATGATGAGATCTAGACAATGGGATACACATGGTGTCCAATAAAAAGTCCCATAAATATCAACTAGCTCCATTCCAATTGCTTTATAGTTAGTTGTATTTTCTGTAATTACTTGGACTACATTCTCATGCCCAACCTCCAATTACCTTATCAAATTCTTTACTTAGGACCTCTGTAGTATACCGTTCCTCTGACATGTCTAGTGATCTCAAAAATATAAGTGCTCAAGGACAATATACAAAGAAGTTTAACAAAATCATTTCTCGCCTATCTGTCCACCTTTATGCCATGATAGTACATCATGTCTTCTTCCATGACTCTCTCAAGGTAAAACAATACTCTTTAACTTCAATTACAGTCTTATCTAATAGTTTTCCTCTCAACTTTTAATAAGATGGTATCTCAACTCTTTCTTAATCCCTGTTAGGTGATGTTTCAAACAAGAATGTATCGTGTGATACAGTGTGATACATATCGTATCGTGTGACTCTACGATATGATATACGATACCATATCATATAAGATATAATATTGTGTACGAACATGCGATATTCTAATAAACCTTTTATAAAGGTCCTTGGTCAAACATAAACCAGCATTTTTACGGGTTTCTGGCTTTCATTTGCATCTTCAAGCTCTTCTAAGGTGACTTTCAGCTAGGGTGAGGCATTTCTAATGGTTTTTAAGGGTTTTCAACAACACCATTGGCAACACAACATTTTGGTGGTTGTAGTATATTTTTTTTCTCTTTGTATTTGGTGTTTTGTTGTGTTATTTCTTTTTTTATTTTTTTTAAATGACAATATATGAACTTATGAAGTGTGTGAATATCTTTTTCATTGTATTTGTGAAGTGGGAGACACTCTTTGAGTATTTTGGTGGTTTATGAAGTGAAGATTGGGGTTTATAAATTGCTTTTATTTTCAGGTTTATTAAGATTTAAGTGTTAAATTGAGATGGCAGGAAGGGGTAGGGACTTCCAATGTCGGTCCAATAATCCAGCATGGCAATGGAGTACAGTAGTTGAGCGAAACATATTGAAAATCAGATGTGTTTTTTGTGAATTCTGCTTGAAATCTGGAAAACGTAGCCAACCTTGGCCCAGTTGCAGCAACCTCAAGTTTACTCACAAACAGCGCATTGTAATTTATAAGAGAACCTATCGGACTTATTCATTTTCTTTGAAGAGAAGACTTTGATTAGTTAAAACTTCAACTACTTGCATGAGGAAACATAGTGCCATCTGTTTGGATTCAAGAACAGTTTTAATTGTTTCACAGAAATAAGTCCCTTTACTATACAAGTGGATTTTATTTCCTTTTTCTGTTTCTTTTTTATCCTTTTTTTGATAATTGTGTGTTGACAGGCAAGGCCACTCCTCAGTAAGGCACTTGAAACCGGAAATTTGGTGGAAGTCGTCGATCCCAGACTTGGGAATCGTTATGTGGAAGCTGAGATGTTCAGAATGGTTGAGGCAGCTGCTGCTTGTGTGCGTCATTCAGCCCCAAAGAGGCCGAAAATGACTCAGGTTACCTGAATTTCCTTCAATTTCTCTTTCCTGAAAAAGTTACATACTATTGGATGGAGAAAGAATGCCCAACATGCAAACATATAAAGTAGCCAGTCTTATCTGTCAGTAGAAAAAAAGCTAGCTGAAAACCCGTCTTTCTATTACTTATTTGGAAGCTAGAGTACTTTCAAGTTTCAACTATTCTAGAGCCGGGTTAATACCCATTGCCAGCAGCGGACTTAAGAATTCTTTGGGGTGAGGTGAAGTCCAGTTGGATGAAATTCAGGCAAGCGAGTCATATATAATTTGTATATGACTGCTTGCATCAATTTATTGGTTTCTTCCATATGTGGGGCAGGTGGCTCATCTCAACCATGAATAGGTCTGCTGCCGTCCATCGATCGCGCATTAATTCTATTAGATTAGTCTTCAAGATATTTCGTGTTGTATACTATTAATCTGGGGTTTGATGGCAAAAAGCTGATTGCCAGTTCGAATGAATGAATGGGAAATAGTATTCTTTTGTGCCACTGGTTGATCCATAGAAAAAAAGGAAAAAGAAAATATAGAGATAACAATCTTGGCGGAATTAAGTAAATTCATGGATTTTTGTTTTACTATTACTGTGTTATAGGATCAACACTCTTCTAGGTCCTAGTGTCAAGTTGGTTTTGTCACGTAGTTTCATGAGCATGTTTTTTAGCTCAATGCTTCTTCTCCAGTCTTACCCAGATGTACATTGTTAACCTGGTCAATAGTCTCTCTCTCTCTCTCTCTCTCTCTCTCTCTCTCTCTCTCTCTCTCTTCTCTCTCTATATATATATATATATATATATATATATATATATATATATATGTGTGTGTGTGTGTGTGTGTGTGTACAACGTCACTTGAGAAGCCTGATAATGCGTCACATTGAAAGGCCTCTATCTTTCCAAGTTGCCTAATTGTGCTCATAAAGTCAGCAACTGTGTTGAGTTTATCTTCAAATGGCAGGTGGTGAGAGCGTTAGATTGTGAAACTGATATGTCTGACCTTACAAATGGGGTTAGACCTGGACAGAGCACTATCTACGAATCTGGCCAATATGCAGCTGACATCAAAAGATTCCGCAGAATGGCATTCGGAAGCGAAAACAGTGCAGAATTCAGCATGAGCGAGTATGACGGCAATTCGGCAGCGTTTAGTGGCGAGTACCAGACCAGGGAACTTCCTCCAAAGCCTCCGAAGTCACGGGTGGTTGAGGAATCTGAGACCAGTGAGTGTGAATCAGAGACAGTTGCCATGAACCCACGAAGCTACAGATAATGCAAGTTTTGCTTCGACAAACGCCTGAGAGCTAATGTGGAGATTGCAAAGTTGTCTGAGCTGTGGATGATGTATTGGTTTTTCCCTAGTGAGATTTGTGTTGATCTTGTATAGAGCATACACCTAATTTGATGTGTTGAATTGAGATCTTTTCTTTTTCACAGGAATTCTTTTACATTTCTTCATTTCTCTGTAGTCTTTGTTTTCATTTCATTTATCCCTTTGGAAGTGGGAAAGCAGTATGTAATGACAAATTCACGCTTGATTTGTGAATTAACGATCATGAAATTACATTAGTTTTTTTCAATGAAATTACATTTCTTCATTTCTCGGTCTCACAGGTTGTTTGTTGGTAATGTATATATAGAGAGAGAGAAACCATAGTCCATAGGCACACTCATTCTTGCTCAAATCTTTTTAAAAATATTCACCATTCAATTGGCAAAAAGCAAAATAGTATAATGTACATTAAATGCATTTTACAGAAAGTGTTATTGTACTTTTTACCTTTTTAATTCAAAACTAAGCTGTTATAAATGATTATCAAACAGTTTGAGATCTTTAAGGATGGTGGAGCTTTAAGGATGTTGGAGTACAAATAAGATTTTACCTTTTTAATTCAAAACTCAATCGTTATAAAAGATGATCAAACGGTTTGAGATCTTTAAGGACGTCGGAGCATTTATGGGTGCACATCTACTATGTTTCCTATACATATAAAGAGAGGAAAGGTGGGTTATACTCAATGAATATCATACTCAATAGTTCTAAAGTGATTGAATTTTAAAATTAATGTTAAATAAATGGTTGGGTTAAGTAAACTTATATGTGTTAATTGTATTTAGTTTTTGTTATGCATCCTTAAATATTTATTTGATCTATCTTTGATATATGTTAAAGCCTTAATGTATAAAAGTCACATGTGAGTGAGGGACTTGTGCGTGTGAAGACTAAGAGACAAAGTTTAGTATCATATCAATCAATGAGGGAAACTCACATGTCTTTTTATACAGCTGGTAGCTCACGAACTTTAGTTCAAAGAGCTTGGGGAAGACATGCATGACCACACATGTGTATATCGGGTTGGGTCAAGGCTTGGGTTTGTGAATTGTCTTTGATTTATCTTTTTGAATGAAAAGGTTTTTGATCTAGTTAAATGGTTCTTATGCGAAAATATTAAAGAGGTACATCGTTTGGATCAAAGCCTAGATATGATCCATCATGTTTTATTATAAAACAGGATTAAGGCTTTCCCAATGTGCAGTAAGCACTCCCACACTCTCTTATCCTGCTCTTTGTGTTTTTCCTCTTTGCAGTGACTGCTTCCCTTCCATTTTCCAGCTAAGGTGACTGAGACATAGTCATAGATGGCTCCAGTCAAGTACATGCTCTTGTCATATGTGTGTTTTATCTTGTAAGAAAGGCATAGTGACCTATGCGTATCTAAACAACGGAACATTGATTTCTCTAAGGTAAGTCCGCTAAGACGACTCACACATATAACTTTCTTACTATTTCTCATTTTACTTTGTTTGTTTTCTATATTGTTTGTAACGACTTTCTTTAAATCTACGGTATGTTTATGATTGTTGCATATTGTGTATTTATGCATGTAATCCTACGGTTTTTGCCAACAGTGAATACTATTAGGTTAGATAGGTTTGGTTTCAGTTCTCTCGAAAGCTTAAACTTCTGGTTATGAGAATCGATGGTTCTGGTTTGAATTAGGAATCACTCAAATTAATAAATACAATTTTAAATTTTAAAAAGTTTTATATATAACAATCAGCCTCGTGATGAATAATGAGGATGACATGTCATCAAACAGTCTCTTGATAGGAGGTTGGCTGAACCAACAGTTCAAACTGCAACTGAACCACTGGCTTTTACATCGGTTCCAGTTTTGGGATAAGTCTTGCATATCTTAAACTGTAACCGAACCGAGATATCTCTGATTCCGGTTACAATTATGAAGTACCATCAGTTTGGTGGTTAGTTCAATTTCGGTTCGAACTGATCATGTCTATATTAGGTATAACTCACCTTTAGTACACAGACACGCACACACACATATATTGATTGATTGGTTATGTGCACGTAAAATTGTTTTCAATCATCTAACCAAAAAAACATGAATCTTAATATCAAAAAGGGAAATTTTTAAAAAGTTGATTTTAAATCAATAGATATGGTTTTTCTTGTCAATTTTTTGTCTATTTCAAGCTTTCATAGAAGTAATAAAGAAAAGCCATGTTCTAGTACACTAAAATATGACAAAGAAAACATGTCTAGTACGGATTGGCCTAAACGACATGAATTTGTTACCAACTTACAGCAGTTCATACTAACATGACACAATAAGTTCGCATTCATGTCCACCCAAAATAACAAAAGAAAAACAATCTTTTCTTTTAGTTACTGGAAAAAAATGTTTTATAAGGGAGGTGCACCAATATAAAAGAAGGCTCGGCGGTGGAATAAGGTTGTGTAAGATAAAACTAAGGCAAAGAGGGTATATTACAACTTGCATTGTACCAACAAGACGGATGAAACTTAGAAGGCTTATTAGAAAACAAAGAAAGAAGTAAAAAAAGGTTGATAGGAAAGTAAATATTTATATTAAAGTATAACTCGAGAATGTGAAAGAGATGTTTTTAGGATAGCCTTAGAGGTAACATCTAAGAATCTTACTTTTGTAAGGTACATCAAGGATAAGGATGAAAAGATTTTAGTGACAAGTATGATATCAAGAAAATGAAAAACTTATTTTCATAAACATTTTAACAAAAATATTGATATTAGTATTAGTTTAAGAGATTTGATCAACTGAGTTACCATCTATCAATGTATTCAAATGATTGAAGTCAAAGAGGCTCTTAAACTTATAAACATTCGTAAATCTATAGGACCAAATAATATTCTTACATAAATATGAAAAATCATATGAAATACAAGTATTATGTGGCTTATAAGCTTATTTAATGAAATACAAAGAAATCAAAAGATGTGTGAGAAACATAGGAAGAACATAGTTATACCTATATACAATAACAATAAAGTCATTCAAAACTATACAAATTACCGGGCATCAAGTTGGTGAGCCATATATTGAAAATAAGAAGGAATGATAGAACGAAAGTTGAGACAAGTATCAAATACAATAAAAAACCAAATTGGGTGCACAATAGGAAGATCTACTATTAAGACTTTCACCTAGTAAGACATCTTATAAGACATTATATACAAAAAGAACATTCATATTGTATTTATTGATTTAAGAAAAAACTTAGATATAGTGCTAAGAAATATTATTTGGAGAACTTTTAAAAAAAGAGGTATCACATTTACCTACATGAATATAAAGCAATGATATGCTTCTTTAAAGTTGACATTACATTGTATCAAGGATCATATTAAAGATGAAGTATCATGATATATGTTATTGGTGAATGACACTGTGTTAGTGGATGAATCTAGCGAAAAAGTTATCAATAAATTGAAACTATGGAGAGAAACATTACAAAATAAAAGATTTTGACTTAATATAACAAATACAAAATGTACGAAATGAAAGTTTTATAATTTCATTACTATAAATGATACGAAAATTAATATTGACACCCATTCTATTCTTTAAAAGGAAAGATTTAGATATATAGGCTTAGTATTTTAGAGCGATGAAAAAATTGATGAAGATTGAAAGTTGGTTAAAATAGAGGGGTGTATTAGGTACCTTATGTGACAATAATATATTATTAAAGTTGAAAAATAGATATTATAAAAAAGCAGTTAAACCCATTATGTTATATGGTGTTAAGTGTTGGATATTTAATTGTCAACACGTGCAAAACATGTTTGTGTGACACATGAAGATGATGTGTAGTCATGAGGAAATAATGTATTCAAAATGAGGTTACCAAAGATAAATTGAGAATGATACTAATAGATAATAAAATAATAAAATTTTATTTGAAATGGTTTGCATATGTGAAAAGATGACCAAAGGAATATCTATCAAGAAGTGTAATAAACTAGATGGTAAAATGCTAAAAGATAAAGAGAAAAATCACATAAGTATTAGAAGAAAATAATAAATAATGATTTAGCTTGTCTTTAGTTAATTGTTATTATAACATAAGATCAAACCCTATAGAAACAAAGGATCCATCTAGCTAACCCCATCTACTATGGAAAAAACTTAGTTGTTATTATAGAACAAAAACATGCTTTATTTTGGCTGACCTGTTTCCAATAAAACACATGAAATTGTTACTCCTACCTACTCTCAAACTCCATTATGCTATTTCCTTTCTTGCAAGTTTCTAAATTAGTTCATACTCTTATTCTTTCTCTCTTAAAGTATACATTTAATCTACACATGACTCTCTTTGTAATTTTTGCCTTGTTTTTTGCATTAACTCGTTCACACGCAAACCCCCCTCCCACACACACGCAAACACAAATAATTGTGTTTGTCAAAACTTATATTGGTGTTAACTTTATTTGGGAGAGAGAAAACACATAAGTATGCATTCTTCCTAGAAGAAAGGTAAAAGAAAAATGTTGTACATACTTATCAATATTACATTATCTTTAGCATATTTTAGTTAACTTTTAACGGTTTTCATTCATTAGTTTCAATATATTCTTAAAATGGTTTTTATATGAATACGTGGACCATTTTTTTAGCATAATTACATAGTGACAAGTTTTAAACTTCACTATCGCCTATTAAAACACATTTTGCAATGTGGCACTCACTGCTACAAGAGACTTGGTTAGTTGCAAGTCACGAGTTCAATGCCTGGGGCTTTCATACCTGGATTCGGCCTCTTCGTTACTAATAACAAACAAAAGGCAACCTATTCAAAAACAAATAATTATAATGTGAAGATTATTATTATTGGGTAAGTACGCTTACATACAACAGTGGTGCCAAAAGGTTCTTTACAAAAAGTTTATTGTTTGTTGCTTTTATAGTTAATATTAATAACTAATTTTGGTTTTAGAATGTATCACATTTTTAATCCAGAGTGACAAGCTTTTCTTCTTTTTCTTTTTAGTGGATAAATTAGAGTGCTAATATTTTCTAGAGAAATGTATCAAAACAAAATTATGAGATTAAGTAGGCATTGGGTACAACAAGCATGCATTATGAACACTACCGGTATCAAATTCATGACATTCAACTTGTGACTCGACTCAACAGTCAAGTGAATGGTTCTTTGGATTCTTGGAAGTCCTTGTGTTGGTACATTCTAACCAACCCATTATAATGTAAAAAAGAACTTGATTGATGTCAAAATTAAGATTATTAATATGATATTTATTATGAGCTATCAAAATAAAAGTTATTCATGGTTAATTGTTTAATTTTATTTTAGTTTTGCTATATGCACTATCCATCTATTGAGAGTTTTATGAAATATTTTAGAAAAAAACCTTCATATGATATTTATTAATTTACAAAAGGCTTAAATAAAATTAATACAAATTGATTAACATGGAGAGGTACATTACATATTCTATGCAACAAGAAGATATCATTAAAGTTCAAATGTAAATATTACAGACTAATAATTAGACCTGCTATATTATATGGTTCTAACCATTAGGCATTAAACATCAACATTATAAAAGATATCCATGACGAAAATGAAGATGTTGACATAAATATGTGGCCATACAATGAAGGACCATATATAATGAGGTTATTAAAAACAAATTAGGAGTGACACTCATAGATAATCAAATGAGGAAAAATTGTTTAAGATGGTTTGAATACTTGAAAAAGCATTCACTCAAAGCTCTAGTAAGAATGTTTAAGAAACCATATAATAGAAATATTAAAAAAGGTGTTAGAAGAAAATAATAAAAAATGATCTAGCTTATGTTGAGTTAACTATTAGGATAGCGGATCAAACTTTATGAAAATAAAGAATACATATTACCAATTTAATCTAGTATTGGAAAAAGCTTGGTTGTTGTACGAAAAGAAAAGTATGGTAATGGGGCATGTTAGCACCCGACCTAAACCTACCTCGCATTAAAAGAATTGTGCAATTTTATTTTCGCTTGGGATTTCAAGGTTCAAAATTTGCACCAAGCCGCACATGACTTGTAGAACCTGTCCCCTCAGTTGACCCGCATATACCCTTTTATATCGGCTCAATCTACTCACTGCATATGTAATGCCAGGTTGAGTACATATCATAGCATATTTCAAATATCTAATGATTTTAGCATACTCTAGTTGTGCTATAAGATAATTTAATGTTTACATCAAACAAAGGAGAAACAAAATAACAATCCAAATAATCAAATTTCTTTATAACTTTTTAATATAATAAGATTGTTTAAGTTCTATATTATTTACTTCTCTTATAATTATAATACCCAAAATAGCATATGCTACTCCCATGTGTTTCATATCAAAATTTCTACACAAAGCTTTTTAACATTTTAAACTTTTTGAATCAGTATAGAAAATGAAATGTCATCAATGTATAAACAAATCAAACAATCTTTTTATGATAAAATTTGCTATAAACATATTTGTTTAATCCATTTATTTTGAAACCATTTACAAAATAATGTAAATAAATTTTTGATACCATTGCTTAGGAGTCTACTTTAAATCATATACGGACTTGACTAATTTAAAAAAATTATGTTCTTGTTTGGGTATAACAAAACCTTCAAATTGTTTCATATATATATAATTTTTTAATTCAACATTTAAAAATACCATTTTAACATCTATTTGGTGAATAATAAGCTTATATATAGACACAAGTGCTAAAGCACTCTAATTGTATTTATTTTAGCCATCGAGGCATTATATTAAAATAATCAATCTTTTCTTTTGAGAAAACCCACTAACAAAAGCTTAAGTTTAAATTTATCAATCATTCAATCAACTTTCTATTTCTTTTTAAATATATATTTACAACCAGTTGCTTTAGAACCAAGACAAAGGTTTATTAATTTTCCATTTTTGTTACTCATTATTGAGTCCATCTCATTTTGAATGGCTTTTTTCGAAAATAAATAATCTAAGAGATTTAGTAGTCTCTTAATAAGTCTGGGGAGCATTTTATGTATTATAACAAAATGGTTAGGATAGTGCCTCGATCAACCATTCTTTCCACCATAAGAATTTGTCACCATCAAACATACATAACTTAATAAAGTCAGACATTATCTCTCATATATAATAGCCATCTTGAGCAAATTAACCAAAAGATTGTTGGTGTTGAACTCTTATAGATGGCACAATTCTTGAGGTTTATTTACTGCTACCATTATCAAATAACCGAATGGAATGAATCTCGACAAATACCTTTAGGATAGAATGAAAGTCGTCCGTTCATGTTCCATGAATGCAACGGAGTCTTAGACAAATTGTTAAAGCAAAGATGATGATATTGCAAATCCAATTAGAGTCATAATAAGATTTGTATGCTCTCTTGAAAAACCAAGTGAGAAAGAACTCACACGATCATCGTGTTGACAGCTAACCAAAAGTTAGTTAACCTAGTCATCTTACTCCTCTTCAAATGGTCAGCATCAGTGTATCAGTGTGAGTATTGAAACATGCAACAATACATATTCTACATAGACTAATACACGATGGGTATAATTCACGCACACCATCGTCCAAGTAGATCTTGGAGATATTCTTTCTCAAAGATTTTTCTTCAGAAAGACTAATGCAGGCCTCAGTGGAGGCTATCATCCTGGCAACCGCTGCAATTTTCATTCGACAATGGAAGCTGTGATTGTGAGAAGGTGATCACGTGCTTAACTTGGTTAGGATGAAAGCATGAAGGTAAGGAGGCCTGATGCTGATTCGCTGCGTTCAAGAGTAGAAACTCTCGATGGATTGCAGGCATGTTGTCCACACATGTAAGTGGACCAAAATCCTGATTCAAGAGCAGAAAAATCTCTCCAAATCTTCCCCTCTTTCTCCAACCCTTGCCAAAGCTTCCTTGGGTTTTGAATGGCCTCATGGACGTGCATATTGGATTGCAAGGTTCCTTCGCTGCGTGATCTATCTGGTAGCCACATGCTGCATGTCCTTCCTTGTTGAGCTCGATTCTGATTGAGTACAACACCTAGTTAGTCTCGGCAACCGAGTAACCTAAACCGCTCTACTTTGGAATTATGTTGAATCGAACTAATATGTGGAGCATATCTTATTTAAGCTTAATATTCATACCATCAATTTAAAGGTTTAAGTATGTTGTCTATGGAACATAGAATGTTTTAACCTAATAATAACCCCATGATAGGAAATTTTCGTTTTCTTCGGTCTTCTCATATTTCCTTAGACGAGAACTGAATGATATAAATAGATGTTCTGAAGCATAGGTGACTCTAGAATCACAATAACGGCGTCTGTTATTTTCACTGCTTTGAATACCAGCTTTGGCAGCCACTGCAACCATCGGGCAGAAGAGGGAGGGAGAGAGATCGGGCTCCCCTCCTCATGTTTCGCTCTTTAGGGGATTCACCAAATTCCCTATGTTGATTTTTTTTATTTTCATCCATTAATGGATGTGTAAAATTCCTGCTCCTATGTTAATCAGATCGTTTGAGTGTGTTATTCAAGGCTGCAGGGAAACTGCTTCTTAGTTTATTACAAGTCCTGTTGTGAATCAAACCGACAACCCAGCGGTAGCCTATGGTTCAACAGCCTCCATTTGAGTAAAAAATTTCAGCATCAGGGAGACTTATGTTGTACGTCAAATATGCTTTCCCTTTAGATCCGATTAATTAATCCAGTTTAATTAACATTGCTTTAGACGAAAATCTAATTAGTTTTGCTTTGGATAAGGAAAGAGTCAAAATTCTCTTTTTTCAATTAGACTCGCTATGAGTGCATTAGGATCCATCAGCATCAGGGAGACTACGAGCATAATACGTTGTACGTCAAATATGCTTTCGGTTTAGATCCGATTAATTAATCCAGTTTAATTAACATGGCTTTAAATGAAAATCTAATTCGTTTTGCTTTGGATAAGGAAAGAGTCAAAATTCTCTTTTTTCAATTAAAATATGACACCATTGAACACGTTCATAGTGATCATTATATATTGCAGAGAGGCTCATATTCCACGATATCAAAATGATGGTGAGTACAAATTCTCTAATTTCATATGAGATCAAATTAATCCAAGAACAAATTCTCCTGGGTTATTGTGAGAAAGACAAAAAAGAGATAATTGTCCCTTCGGACAAAGGGTGCTTTTGGAGGGCCTTCACCCGAAATCAAGGTTTTGGTTGTGGAGGAGTAAAGGATGCGCAATTAGCATAGCATTGCTCCCTCGTGTCATAGCACAAATTAGTGGGCAAGCAACAAAACATGCGTTTGGTGAAGGAAACGAATTCTCTGTTGCATGGCTTGTCTCCAATAGTAAAATCAGGGTTCGGTCTCGTGCTGCCCGTAGCGATTGCATTGTTGAGAGCAGCATCAAAATCTTGTTGCACCAAATCACGAGCAGAGACTTGTAATCACAATGAAACCATGATGTTAGGTTCCAGACATAGTCAAGCATATCAACAGAGTTGAAACCACACGAATTTTAAAAAAAAACAGAAGTTATGTCAAGGGATGAGTTGAAATATATTTCGGATTCATCCTAGGCCTTGTTCTAATCAATTCTTATATTTCAACACATCCCTTGACATAACTTCTGTTTTTTTTTAAAATTCGTGTGGTTTCAACTCTGTTGATATGCTTGACTATATATATATATATATATATTTTAAAATTCGTGTGGTTTCAACTCTGTTGATATGCTTGACTATATATATATATATACATATATATACATATATATATATATGTATATATATATATATGTATATATATATATATATGTGTGTATATAATATATATATATATATGTATGTATATATATATATATATATGTATGTATGTATGTATGTATGTATACATATATGTATGTATGTATGTATATATATATGTATGTATGTATGTATATATATATATATATATGTATGTATATATATATATATGTGTGTATGTATATATATATCAGCCCTAGCCCAAACCTTAATGAGCTAGCTACGGGTTTTGATTATCTTTTCTCCAATGGGTAATGAAGTAGGAATAGACCATATATATATATATATATATATACAACAACAACAACTAAGCCTTTTCCCATACTTGACAGGGTCGGCTACATGGATTCTTTGTTTCCACAGATCCCTATCGTGTGCCATGTTAGTAGTTAACTTTCAATAAGCTAGATCATTCTTTATTGTTTCTTTCCAACACTTTTGTGGTCGTCCTCTATCTCTTTTAATACTTTCCAAATTTAGTTTTTCTAACCTTCTTAAAGGTTCTTCTTTTGATCTTCTTTCTATATGCCCAAATCATCTTAAACGATGTTCTCTCATTTTATCCTCTATTGGTGCCACTCCTAATTTGTTTCTAATAACCTCATTATGTATACGGTCTTTTCTTGTATGACCACTCATCCATCTCAACATCTTCATTTCTGTCCCAAACATCTTTTGTATATGTTGATGATTAATTGCCCAACACTCAGAACCATAAAACATAGCAGGCCTAATTGCTGCTTTATAATATTTACCTTTTAACTTTAATGGTATCTTCTTATAACAAAGAATACCTGATCCTCCTCTCCATTTTAACCAACCAGCATTAATTTTATGCGTAACATCTCTATCGATTCTTCCATCACTCTCAAAAAGTGACCCTAGGTATTTAAAACTTTCCTTTCGGGGGATGCAATGTGTGCCAATTTTAATTTATATGCCCTCTTAGGTAACCAAATGATCAAACTTACATTCCATATATTATGTCTTTGTTCTATTAAGTCGGAGGCCTTTGCTTTCTAATGTTTCTCTCCATAGTTCCAATTTTCTATTAACTTTTTCCTTAGACTCCTCCACTAATACAATATCATATGCAAATAACATACACCAAGGTACTTCATCTTGAATATGTTTTGTTAACTCATCCATCACCATTATAAATTAGTATGGACTTAAAGTTGATCATTGATGTAACCCAATATTAACTTCAAAGAAGTTTGTCGTTCCTTCATGAGTTCTCACACATGTTTTTGCACCATCATACATGTCTCTTATAAGGTTAATATATGTCAATGGGGTACCTCTTTTTTCCAAAGTTCTCGAAAGAACCTCTCTTGATACCCTATCATAAGCTTTTTCTAGATCAATAAATATCATATGAAGGTCTTTCTTTTTTGCTCTAAAATGTTCCATAAGACGTCTCAAAAGGTGAATTGCTTTAATAATAGATATGTCTGGCATAAATCCAAATTGGTTCTCTGTTGTACTCGATACTAGTCTTAACCTACGTTCGATAATTCGCATAATTTTGAATGTCTCCCTTGTTCTTATATATGGGTATAAGTGTACTTGCTCTCTGTTCCTCTGGCATCTTTTAGTTTTTCCATATTTCATTAAATAGTCTTGTGAGTCAAGTGATTACTATTTCTCCTAGTATTTTCCAAACTTCTATAGGAATATTATCTGGTCCTACCGATTTACCACCCTTCATATGTTTAAAAGCCTCCTTGACTTCATTCTTTTGAATACGTCGGTAGAAATTGTGGTTTATATGCTTTTCTGATTTGGCTAACTCTCCTAAGCTAATATTAACATCTTTATTTTCATTAAAAAGATTATAAAAATAGTTTTTCCATCTATTTCTTATATCATCATTTGCCACTAGAATTTTTTCATCCTCGTCTTTGATGCATCTAACATAATTAAGATCTTTAGTTTTCTTATCTCTAACCCTAGCTATCCTAAAAATATCTCTTTCACCCTCTTTTGAGATGAGTTTTTTATATAAATCCTCCCAAATTTTATCTTTTGCTTTACTCACGGCCTTTTTCGCCTCCTTCTTTGCTTTCTTATAGGCCTCTAAAGTTTCACTAGTTTTCTTAGCATAATTTAATTTGTAACATGCCCTCTTTGCCTTGATTTTATTTTGTATTACTTCACTCCACCACCAAGCTTCTTTTTTGTGTTGGTACACCTCCCTTAGATACCTCTAACACATCTTTCGCCACTTTCCTAATATGTATATCCATATTGTTCCACATATCACAGGGTGTGCCAACATAATTCCAAACATCTCCTTGTAGGACTTTCTGTTTAAATATATATTCTTTTTCACTTTTGAGGTTCCACCATTTAGTCCGAATAGATCGATGCACTCTTTTCTTCTTTGTCCATTTTTTTATTTGTAAATCCACAACTAAAAGTCGATGTTGGGTAGTTAAGCTTTCTCCTGGAATTACCTTACAATCTTTACAACACGCTCTATCTTTTTTTCTACATATAAAGTAATCAATTTATATTTGTGATAAGCAACTCTTATAAGTAATTAAATGTTCATCTCATTTTTTGAAGATTGTATTGACTATAAAGAGATCAAATGCCATAGCAAAATTTAAAATCTCCCTGCCTTCCTCGTTTATATCCCCAAAACCAAAGTTTCCATGAATCCCTTGATAACGTAGTGCTTCTTTACCGACATGTCCATTTAATTCTCCTCCTAAACAAATCATCTCCCTTTGTGGAATCTTTTGAAACACCTTATCTAACTCTTCCCAAAAACAGTCTTTATACTATCTTCTAGTCTTACTTGGGGTGCGTAAGCACAAACTATATTCTAAACCTCTGCTCCTAACACTAATTTCAATGTCATAATTCGGTCACCATATCGTTGTATGTCTACTACACTCTCCTTTAAATCTTTATTTATGATAATACCAACTCCATTTCGAGTCTTTTCTTTACCTGAGTACCATAATTTAAAACATGTATCCTCTATCTCCTTTGCTTTTTCTCCAACCCATTTTGTCTCTTGCAAATATAGAATATGAATCTTTCTCCGAATCATAGTATCTACCACCTCCATTAGCTTACCCGATAATGTTCCGATATTCCAAGAACCAATACGAATCTTATTATCTAAGACTAGCTTCTTTACCCCCCTCTTCCGTCCATAATCAAAATGTAGAGACCCTATCTGAAAATTTTTCACTACATTCGGGCGGCAATGTAGCAGGACTAACTTCTTTACCCACACCCGTCCATGATGTAGGAACCCTCTCTGCAATTGATTCACTACATTCGGGCGAAAATGTAGTGCCCCATGCTTACTTCTTACTGCATTCGGGCTCTGCAGCACGTCGCTAGGCGGGGACGCCCCAAAGCAATGCTCATAATTTTTGTAATCCATGTTATAAAAATCTGACGAAGTTTTACGCTGGCTGTCGGAAGCCTAACACAACCCTCCTCCTTTATCCGGGCTTGGGACCGGCAATCCTTATATATATATATATATATATATATATATATATATATATATATATATATATATGGGTCAGGGCACCTTCTCCGGTTACTTGCATTGAAACCAAATATTATCATTCCTATCATGATAACCTTCTCCGGTTACTTGCATTGAAACCAAATATTATCATTCCTATCATGATAACCTTCTCCGGTTACTTGCATTGAAACCAAATATTATCATTCCTATCATGATAATTGCACAAAAAGCAATAGCTCGCTGGACTAGGGTCTTGAGTTCCATACCTTCGGGTGTGAATCTAGGTTCAGCTTCCCCCTTAAAAAAGGAAAAAATAGCAAAGTGTAATTAATATATCTACTTATATATTTGTTAAAATCACATACATTTTGTTCTAGCTTATGGTCAATTAAAAAAACAACAAGGACAACAAAAGCAGTTTCTACAAAGACAAACTGAAATGAACTATAAAAATGAATGAAACTTAAAAATATTACCTTTTTTCGTAAGTCAAGAACCTATTTAGGGATAAGGCAATAGGGAAATATTTTTTATTATTTTATTATCTATAACTACTCCAAATTGAGTTGTAGTGTGGTTAAATTAAACTCGACCCGAACCATCTCGACCTGCCCTTGCTCATTCGCGGGGTAGATTCTCAGCCCACCCCGTCTGGTGTGAGGCCGGATGGCTTGTTTGAACTCAGCCTGATGGCTTGAACTGGACCTGAGCTGCCCTCCGAACCAATCTGACCAAAACCAAACCAGAACCAGAACCCTCACAGTTCTGTTCCGGTTCTTCTTATTGTGGAACCGATCGGAAACCACAGTTGGTGGTTTCAAGTCATTCTTTTGTTATCGTTCAAAACCTCACCTTCGTTTCATGAAATTTTCAAATGAAGTGGGAACCAGACCGGAATCGATCATGGAAGCCAGAGACAAAGAGAGTGGGTTCAGTTTTGGTTCCAATGGAACATGAACCATAGGTTTGAAACCAGAAGCCCCACTTTACCCGAAACCAACCAACATCAACAATCAAAACTGAAATCGGGGGAAGGAGAAACGAAAATAGGGATGGCAACGGCGCAGGGTGGGCCGGGTTTTCACTCCACCGGTCCCGCAGGTTCCCAACCCAAACCTTCACCCATCCCTCACCCTTTTGTTTATCACATCTCATTCAACCTCAACCTATAAAATTATTTTTTAAGAAAAAATCATTTAATATAATATATTCTACATAAAATATAAAATATATTTATGATACAACAAAAGCTAAGCCTTTTCCCATACTAGATGAGGTCTGCCACATGGATTCTTTGTTTCCATAAAATTATACCATAATTTGTAGAATCGATTATAGATAAATCAGACAAAGTTTTATGCTCATTATCGGAAGCCTAACGCAATCTTCCTCTTTTATCCAAGCTTAGGACCGGCTATGCAAGGGTGATCTCTTCCATGAGCACAGTTACAAAATATATTTATGGTATTTTATGTTATTAAACTAAAAGTTATTATATATAATTAATATTTATATAAAATATATGCATAAGCAATATATATAATAAATATATATTTTATATAAATAAACACTTATATATATATAGGGACGGGTTTATCTTCAACCTTACCCCTCCACGCGCTACTTGTTGGTCTTTCCGACGTTGTACTGCTCTACAGCAGGATGGGTTTTGCTCCTTGAAAACCCACCCGATATAGGGTTGAGGAGGGGTGGGTACCCGCAGGGTGGGTAAGAATTGTCATCTCTAATCGAAACCAAACTAAAACTGGACCCCCACAATTCGGCTTCGATCCCAAGTCATAACGCTTTCCCGGTTTTAAAATATCATATTTGTCTCATATATTGTCAAAATAAAATCCGAACCAAGTTGAAACGAGAACTGGACCCAAACCCAAAGATGAATCCGAACCAAATTGAAACGAGAACTGGACCCAAACCCAATGATGGCCAGTTAGGTTCACTTTACCTGGAATCAGAGCCGAATGTTTAAAATCGGCGGTTTCACTTTACCTGGAACTAGTCGGATCGATCCCTAGGTGCTGATTGGGTCATACCCAGATTAAGGCCCATTGGAGAGCAGCCCAAACCTGCAAGCGGCCCACAGAATCCGATAAAGTTTTCTTGACTCTCAAGTCATCATCTCTCATTCATGTGGCTCTAATTCGGTCAAGCCCAATTAAAGAAAAAAGTTGGCCAGCTGAGCCACACGATCTATTTTCCATTTTTTATTATAAAATAAAACTGACAAAAGATTATTAAAAAAGAAGTGTCAACTTTATGTGGCTCACATTATTTAACAGTTTGTTCGAATTTTAATTTTTATTTGGACGAATTAAAAATTTTAGCAAGCACGCATACTTTCTAGTTCGGGTTCGTGTATAAACTCGGATGCGAGTTGGCTAAAATTCAATCCCGGGTTGAGTTGAATCGGGCTTTCATTCACTCCCATAATCCCATGAGCCGTTTCAGGTTCGATTAAGGCGGGTAATGTGAGAACGTACTACCCCAATAAAAACACGATTATGCAGCACACGAACACGACTTGAAACATGAAACGGGTGGCAATACAACAAATGATATGTAAAAACATAAGAGTAGACCATGATCGTGTCTACCAAAGAAACACATTAAGGTTCTGGCCGTGTTTGGGATGTTCATCTGCTTCGGACACGAACAACGACATCAGACAACTGAAAACACGAAATTGGTGTTCATGAGCTTGATCTGGACTAGCTTAGGGACACAGAGAAAGAGAGAGAGGGGGGGGGGGAGGCACAGGGGTAAGAGATACGCAAAAAGATATATATATATATATATATATATATATATATATATATATATATATATATATATATATATATATATAAGATATGAAAAATTAGATAGTTAACACTTAAAAAAAAGGTGACTAAAGTGTTATATCTTTTATCCATATCGAATCGAAAAACATCGTTCTTGACTGGCAATCAAGGATTCCTTCGAATTTCTCATAATTTTCTACTATTTAGCTCCTTTTTATAACCTGCAATCCTCATTCTTTATGGATGGTACTTTTTTGGGGAATTAGATGCTGATATGACTCAAGATATGGCCACCTAAGAATCCATCTACATTAACAATGGAAGAAACTTGGTTTAGTTTGGTTATATATGTACATATATGATATGTATGATTTCTTTTATTGCATAATCATTCATAAACTTCCGAAGCATTTGATTTTGAAGATTAATAATTAAGGTGATGAAACAAAAAATATTTATTATGCATAAAATGTAATGTATAAAGTAGAACAAAAAACATTATGCATTTAGAACTACATCTTTTCTCTCAATATATATACACACGATCTCAATTGTTTTCGTATTACTTTGGATGAACCGAATACAAAGTAATACTTTGGATAGAACTACATTATGCATTGTTTTCGTATTACTTTGGATAGAACTACATCTTTTCTCTCAATATATATACACACGATCTCAATTATTTTCGTATTACTTTGGATGGACCGAATATAAAACTTTTGTGGCATGTGTTTCGTTCCTGACTTGTTACAACCGGTTCCAGGGGTAATGTACACGACCCAGCTTTAACTGGGATTCATCCAAGTAACCATGTCCAAACTTCTTTGAACCAGATCCGTTCTCTCTCTCTCTCTCTCTCTCTCTCTCTCTCTCTCTCTCTCTCTCTCTCTCTCTCTCTCTCTCTCTCTCTCTCCTGTCGGTGATACTAAATCGAATCACAGCCGTCCAAGTGGGTTCATCTGCACGGCCTGGATTAACCGGAGGGTAGGAGGGGATAACCACTGCAAAATTGAACACGTAGACCGTTGAATTACGGAGTAGCGGGAAAAACGGAAACCAGGGGGCGGTTTGGTTTGGAGTAACCAGGGGCCGTCGCCGCTGGGGGCCGAAGCAAACAAGCGGCGGTCCGCAGACAGAGGGAGAAAGAGATAAGTCTGCTTCCTCTTCTTGATCATGGCGTTGGCTTCCACTTGTGGCCTAAATAGAAGTCCAAACCAACAAGCACCACCTTGGCGTCGTTGCTATTCCTTTTGTATCTTGCATGAACTCTGGGGATTACCGGATGTGTTAAGAAGAAGGTGGAAGAACGTTGGGGGAGAGAAATTAAGAAAGGAGGTTGATTCTTTTGCATCGTTTGTTTGGTTCTCTCTCGAAGAATTGAAGAAGAAGACGTAGTTGGCCGTTTCGGAGCGAGTATCGAAGGTGCTCTCTCTCTGTCTTGCTGTGATTGTAGTATGATTCGAACTGTTTAATGGGGTCAGGGTATTCTTATCACATAAGCATACGAATGGTTTTATAAACATGATCAGAAGGATTCTTTAAATATTCCTGTATTGTGTCCTATTATTCATTTTATCTTGTCTGAGTTTATTCTGCATCTGCTCGGCATGATTTGAGATTTTCTGGGTATTGGATGATTTTGTAATGTTGTGCTTATCTCCTCTGGCTGGTTTTGTCCTTACTTAATGCATGAATGTTAAAGATTATACATGTCATATGTTGTATATCTTGTTTTTCAATTCCGACATCGTAATATTCGTGGATATACACCTTTTCGCCTTATTAGAGGCTGTTTGGTGCATAGAGGTGTTTTTTCGGCATCAATTCTATGATTGTTTTAAGAATGGAGATTGCTCCTTTGTCCCAATTCACTGGAATTTGGGGTTTAAATTTGATGCCGGCTGATTCAGGGATGGTCAATATCAAACTATTATTGGTCGAATCTGCTAAATTGGCCAGATTCAGTCCTTGATGCCTGAATCAGCCAATTACATTTTCTTCTTAACCTAAAGAGTCATTGTTAATAAGCTTTTAGTTTTTGTGGATTTTGATTGCAGATTCGTCAGTTGGATTCCATTTTTTGGTTCTCTGATTCTCTTTTGAGAATAATGCGTTCCAGAAATCAACTCCTAAGTGGTTGTGGCCTTGTTACATCCTGTTCTTCTTGTTCAATTTGTTTGACATTCTATTCTTATACATCTTTTTTCAGGTTAAGGGTGTGAGAGGCAGTAAGAGAGGAAAGACAACAAAGAGAGGTCCATTTTATGGAGAATAGTATGGACTGTTTTATGTCCTCGTCTATCGAATCCGTCAATGAGGGTTCTGTAATTGTGGATTCAGATTCTGATTTTTGTGGGGATCATCTGATTAAATTAGAGACGGAAGATATTAGGTATAAGGCCGTGAAGAATGTGTTTCTTTCAGGCATGGAAAAAAATTCAAAAGATCTGCAAGTCACCTCTATATGTGCTTTTTCTCATGATACATTTTCGGGACAGGGTCGGTGGGACATTTTTAATATGCATTCTAAGGTCATCGCAAAGAAGAATGGTGGTTGTAGTAATATCAAACGAGCATGGTATGGTGCTTCTAAAGAGGTGATTGCAGGAGTTGCTCGTTATGGTTTTGTGCACCTCGAGACAATTAAGCATGGCGTTTCTTTTGGATCTGGAATCTACCTTACGCCTCTGCAATTCGCTATTAGGAGGTATGTGTCAGCAATCGCAATTTCATTATTTTTCTTGTTACTTTTTGTGTTTAGTTGTAAATCTTACACACGTGTATGATTATGTATTGGTGGTGGTGTTGCATAGGGTAAGGATAGGCCATTTTTCAATTTGTTCGGTGGGGTATACACAGATTACATACATAGGGGTGTGCCCGCATGTGTGTGCATGTATAGCTTGGATGTGTTTTAAAGAAGGTTTGGATGAAAATTGGATAAGAACAAAACCATCATGATCTTATTGCCAACACAAGTTTTCTTTTGTGTATGTGTATGTAGATCTACAAGTAGACTAGAATGGAGGTGGTGTTCTGCTCAAATCAAAATGATTCTCTATTAATGCTGTAGATCTCAGATTTCATTATGGAGATTGTGCTGCTCAAATTACTGACTGATTTCTCAGACATTCTACGAGGTGTTGCTCTGGTGTTGGATACTTCGACACTCAGCAGTCGTACTGTTTCCCTGTCCGACTAACACTGTTTTAAACATCTTTGAGCGCTATATCACTATGACAATGAATATTTACCAATAGTTAATTCATTATTAACTTATGGAAAAGGTAATTATGACTCATTAGCACCCCGCTGATTTTCGAAAATTGTCATGTCTAGATGGAGTTTTGAAATTGTAGTCACATAACGCAGGAGTTGTCAAAAGGTTTTACGATCTCATTTTAGATTTGCATTTCATGTTGAATTTTTACTTATTTCAATGAAAATTTGATCTGAAACCAATAAATTTATTCAACTGCAGTGCAGTATGCTCAGATGCTGATGAAAATAGGATCCAGCATATGATTCTTTGTCGCGTCATCTTGGGAAATGCTGAGCAAGTTTGCCCGGGGTCAAAGCAATTTTATCCTACCTCTGAGGAATTTGATTCTGGTGTTGACAACCTCGGGAAACCAGGATTATATGTCGTATGGGGTACTCAAATGAACACTCATATTTTCCCAGAGTTTGTAGTAAGCTTCAAGGCTCCGCCTCCTTTGCAGGGTAGGTGTTTCGTGTAGATGGGTACCTAGTTCATGAATATAATCTCTCTCTCCCCCCCTCTCTCTCTCTCTTATATATACACACACTCTTCAATCAGAAAATAGCTTTTGTAATCATATTATCGTTGGGTTATTTACAGAATTTTGGGATGGATACAACTGGAAAAAGGGCGCTATCCGCTTGTCAAGACGATTGTCTGTTGCCATTCACAATCGAGCACAGAAGCGTTCTCCTTTTAAGGTGGGGAGACCTGTTGCATGCTCTAACTCCATCTCTCTAGTTGCTCAGTAGATCTCCTTTTTATTGTGATTAAATTTGTAACTTCTTCCTAATATATCCTATGTTTGCATCTTCTTTGTTCTTTATGTGCCTTGATCGTCAGCAGACCGCACAAGCACCATTAAGCGCCGCGTTCAATAAGATGCAGTTGCCTCCAAAAGGCCCAACTTCATCTTGGATGCCGTTTGCACAGTTGATTGCCTTCCTTGCGAATATTTTGCCCCCAACCAGCATTAGACCCATTCACAAGCAGTACAAAGAATACCGGGTAACCAGCAATTCTCTTTCCTTTTTTCTTTGATATCAGAGTTCTCAAAGATAGTGTCCTTATTGGATTCCCTGAACTATATTGTATAGGATGGAAAAATAACAAGGGACGATTTTGTGAGGCAGTTGAGACAACTTGCAGGGGATAAGCTCATCGTCGCCGCCATTAAATATGCTCGATCGAAGGTATGATTTGCAATGCACATGAATACTCCGCATATTTTGTAGTAGTTTTTCTGATAATTATTCCATGTTAATGAAGAACTACACTCCCATGCAGCTTAAGGATGGGGTTCACTGTCCTTTTGGGAGTGTTATTGCAGTAGCATCGTAATGCTGGACTGTGGCTACCGGATAAGATCGGCGCATGCGCCGAGCACAAAGCCAATGAGATGGGCCTGGTTCGTCTCATGGAGACTAGTGAGATGAGCTGCAAACAGGTCAGGCTCATCCCAGCTCTGCTCACATAGGCTCGCGTATTCGTGTAGTATGAATTATCTTGTGTGTGTAGTAACTTGCTGCATGTTAAATGAGTAAACAAGCAAGTCATAACAAGGTACAACTTCATGAAAAGGCTTATCTTATCTTGGTTTTCTGGTTCACCTTTCTACGCTTGCATGCACACACATGCACGAGTGTACATGCAGGTAAACGTTCACGCATGTATATTGCACGAGCAGCGTCTGTTCTTAATCACCATTGCCGTGCAATTCAATTGTTATGTTGGATGAGTCTCGAATTTAGATGGCTTCTCAAAACAGATTTCTGATATTTGGTAGCTGATCTTTTTCAGAAGGTGAAGGTTGAAAGTTCTCCTACTGGTTCGAGCGTCTGCACCGGAAACTCGGTAACTGATTGAAATCTCCGGCGATGCCAAAATCATAAGTCTTCTCATCACACTCGATAGCAGGAGAATTGAAGCGGTTTGGTAGATATAGTTGAAGTAGGTAGAGAATTGTACATAATTGCGAGGAATGATCTGTAGCTTAATTAATTTCTATCAACGGCAGGAAAATGGATTGAACCTATTATGTCAAGTGTCTTGTTTCCTGGATAAAATTAAAAGGGTTCTTAACTTATTTACAACCAAAGCATTTGCCTGGTCTTGCTAATTTACAAAGACCATTTTCTTGGTCTCAGTTGTGGGATTCTACTCTGCTATGCCGGCATTTGGTGCGTTGACGATGTGCATGCATGGGTACGTTTTTAAATCTCCAAATACGGGCGGTAGTTTTCTGGTGTTGCTATTCATACACTTTTTATTATTATTTTTAACTAATTCTTTTTCATTTTTCTCACTCTTCAATCCTCTTACTGGGATATCATTTTCTCGAAAAGGACCGTCTGTCACCCACATACATACATACATATAGTACTGTATGGACCGTACCATGCTTACTGTGTTGGGGATTCACTCCATCTGTCTTGTTTTTTAATGTGCTGAGTGTACCATACCTACTACTTCTAATTGACTGTACATGTATTTTTTATTTTTAAAATTAAATTTTAATCATTGATCGTTAAATATAGACCGTTGTTTGAATTTACTGGCATTTAAGTGTGTTAACACGTTCCTCTTCATATATATATATAACAAAATGATGTGCTTTGCAAATTGCAACAACTGACATGGACAACAATATAGGTTGATTTTAAAGCATAATGAAAGTTTGATATTTGGAGTTGAGAAAGGACAAGTAGCACCTTGAAAGCCTCTCTTTCTTGAAATAGGTTCCATAAATTTGCATGGGATCTGCAAGTTTTCAATCGGCCAAGTTACTGCAACGTAGTTTGCATTTAACTCATTTAAGCTATTTCCCAACTCATTCAATAACTAAAGAAGCCCGGTTTACAAATTGGATTTTGAGTTTTTCTAATATGAAGATAAACTCAATTAGACTTGTTAATCAGATTCAGTCAAACTGTCTCTTTTAAACTTTAACGGCGTTTATCTCTTGATGAAGGAAGCTTTTTCATAGAACCCGGTGCCAAAAAAGGCAATATGCCTTTGTGCACCCCAATGAACGCAAAAAACTAATCATTTTTCTTACTAAATGGGGTTAATTCGATCAACAATACGTTGTATTTTACGTGTACGGAATGAGGGCTTGTTTCGCAAGGTTACCTTTGTTATAAGCTACCTGGCCTTTGTAGCTTTGCGGAACAGACCTACACTTTGAGAAAAATTGAAATCAAGAAGGAACTATTTTGATTTAACCATTTTCTTTACTCACCTATCTAATTTAATCATATATTTTGGATATTAAATTAGTTAATGAATTAATCTCGTAATATATCCCCATTAACATTCCGGAATAGTATGAGCAATCTATCCAATGAATTTATAGGTTTTCAATGATTTCTTATATTGCTTGACTGTCCTTGACAAATTGTGGGTACTAATTTGTTATTAATCAATTGGATTGAAGCTATAACCTTATATATATATATATATATATATATATATATATATATATATATATATATATATATATACATACATATATATATATATATACATACATATATATATATACATATATATATATACATATATATATATATACATATATATATATACATATAAATATATATATATATATACATATATATATATATATACATATAAATATATATATATATATATACATATATATATATATATATATATATATATAGAGAGAGAGAGAGAGAGAGAGAGAGAGAGGATATAGTCCATACTTAATACTTCTCAATCAGGCAATGGCCCATTTTAGATGGTTTCACCATTCCAACGACCGGAGCCTTCAGTCACTTCTACTGCTGGAAATTGCATTGGACTGGTAAAAACCCTCACCACCTAAAAATTTACACACACACACACACACACACACACATATATATATATATATATATATATATATATATATATATATATATATAAAAGTAGTTTTATTTAGGGAACCAGTAATTTCAGTTTCGGCGAAATTGTTGGATAGGCCAGAACGGTAATGTTGTGATGGTTTTGGTTTGGGCCGGTTTTGGGTCCAGTTCGGTTCTGGTTCAAACCACAGGGCTGTTTACAAGCCGCAATGTCTAGGTACTAACACACATAGAACAAGCGATTGATAAAGGAGTAACAACAGTCAGTTTCTTGTATGCATGCGACTAAGTTGGAGTGAGTTTGATGGGTACCTGGTCACTTCTTACTTGACCAGCTTAAACGTTGGCTGATTGGATTTGGATTAGCAGAAGGATCGAGAGGACCCTAACCCAAGTGTCTATCCGGTATGGATCACATACAAATGTTATAAAATGA
Organism: Brasenia schreberi; assembly: GCA_036023115.1. Classification (NCBI taxonomy): domain Eukaryota; kingdom Viridiplantae; phylum Streptophyta; class Magnoliopsida; order Nymphaeales; family Cabombaceae; genus Brasenia; species Brasenia schreberi. The sequence goes on along the minus strand of JAYKKT010000090.1, from coordinate 28,127,279 downwards.
TATGAAGTTAATAAAAAGGTATTGCCCATGAGTGAAACCGTGACCTATTATAATACTTAGCTCGTCCCATTCTCTGTGAACCATTCATCCCACCCTAAGAAATTTTCTAGATCAACGGTTAATATATTATACACAAATCCATATTAATAAAAAATGAAATTTGGAAACATCATAATGGGTTGATTCAATGCCATAAATCCATATATTATACATTAAAATTTCAAGAGTTCAGATATGGGTTGATTCAATGACATGAATCTAGATACATTCCCTGTAAAAATATAGACATCTGATCTTTTTTTTTAGGTTTAATCTCTTAAATGAGTAGAGTCATGTTTAGATGCAGCGTTTGACCCATATTGGTTTGGATACATATATATCTGGACCTCAACCAACTGAAAACCGGTCAGATTCAATGAATATCCAATCCCTTTGTTATGTTCAGCTACCGAAGGTCCGTGTGTCGGTCCTACTGGCATGGAAAACAGGTCATGTTTAGATGCAGCATTTCACCTGTATTGGTTTGGAAATATATCTGGATCTCAACCACCTGAAAACAGGTCAGGTCCAATGAATATCCAACCCTTTTGTTATGTTTGGCTAGACATGTCTGGTTCCTAACCGGCTCGGCGGTTTCAACCGAAACCGAACTGGGCCAGGAAGCAGATGAACCCCGAACCAGTGAAACCAAAAACAGAACTGGACACCAACTGGTTCGGTTCTGGGTTCACCTCTTATGCAACCGGAACCATACATGTCTACTTTGGGTACCAAGGTTCCGTGGATTGGTCCTACCTAGCATGGAAAAAAACTCAGTTTTGATTTTGGTTTGGGATTTGGGTCCTTCCATTACTTGAAGTAAAGGGCATAATATGTGTCGACCTTCTTGTGGTCCTATTCATAGTTGGCTGCATGAATATTCATCACCTTCATCATCAATCAAGAAGATGTTATGATATTGGATCGGACCACCCAAAAAGTCCATCTGGTCTTTTTGTGCATCTTCGCCCCCTCTTTCTTTTTCCTCCCCTTTTTGTGTGAACTGAATCGGGTCTACCTGCAATCCAAACTTTAAGTGTACCTCTTAACTAGGTGAATCATCCTGAGTTGGACTCCAAATTGAATGCAAAATTCAGATACGAGTACGAAACTATCTGGAATTATTTAAATCTTCAAATCTACGGGCAGGAATTTTCGGGCCAACACGTGAAACCAACCCGTAAAAAGCCATGTTCTCCTTGGGGTTAGAAACCCGGGTCAGGTCTGGACACACACACACACACACACACACACACATATATATATATATATATATATATATATATATATATATATATATATATATATATATATATATATATATATATGTATGTATGTATATACATTATTTTTATGCACACACAAGCATATAAAGATAATATATGTACATATACACATATTTATTTATTCTTGTCCCTACGGGCCGGGCCTGGCCCGTTTTGACATGTCTAGTGGCTATTGCTAGGATTCAAGGATTCCTTGAATATAATTACTCAAAAGAAAAGGAAAATATTGAAAAATAAGTGTGGATGCCATTTCGGTTACTGAATTGCATTGGTTGGGTCAAGGTTCGAATCATATTCAGATCCAAAAATAAACCATGGACATACATTAATTTCTATGTACCTCTAAGGCTCTCACCATTATTTACAAACACAAAAAGAAGGAAATTAATGTCCACATCTTGCAAGCAGTAGCCATAAAGAGCTGTCCATGGGGCCACACTGAGGTGGATCCAGCCCACACCAGGTTACTATGTTGGGTGGACCGGGTCCATCCCTCAGTCCGAACCAAACCATGGAATTCCTGGAACCCTGCCTCAACCCGGTTCGATCCGCCAATCATCACGATGTCAAAAGGCACCTGAAGGCTCAAATGAACAAGCCTTCTGCGAATCCCACAAAAAAACACTGATTCTTGGTAATGTGGGAGACCCTGATATCCACATTGTCGCGATGGATCTGGATCCGAACACTTACAGGAAACCAACCCAAAATGAACCTTTTGTACTTTTCCAAAGAACTAACAAAGAAAACTTGAGAAATTTCTTAAGAATAAAATTACCGCCGACAGCCAAGATGTATGGGTTCGGATTTTTTGAACAATCACATCCCACTGGATCTTCAACATTGCCCAAATAATTGGCTTTGTATAACCTTGATACGGTTTCGGGTTGGACCACTAGAGACTGAAGAATCGGTATGGTTGAGCGCGAAAACTGTCCATGTCTAAATTCAAAATGGGTCCAAGTCTTGGACTCAACCCAACCCGTGCTCGTCGATGCATTGGACCTTCATATTGAAATGCCAAAATTTTGTCTGGTCGTACAAGAAAAATGCCAAATTGGAATTTTTTCATATTGAAATTTGCAAATCTTAATCGTTACCCGATGTATGGGTCCATATTAGGCATGTGTACTTTATAAACCCAGGGATCCAAATATATCGGATTCTAGATAACATTATTGAACCCGACTGATCTGATCCACAGACAAGTGGATTGGAGTTGGATTAGATAGAAAAGAATGAAAATTTTCATATAAATATGCTCTGATGTGTTAGATATACATCTCAATATGGTTTGGCTTGCGAAGGATGCATAAGCAGTTACACTTCGATCGTGTACTAACTAGGTCCATTGACATACGTACAAGAAGCATACAAAGCTTCGATGATTGGATAAGAACTGGTAACGGGTCCAGGTCAGTGTAGATCCAGGTCACATTTTGGATCCTAGAACCAGACCTGGCTGGGTCTAATCGCAAAATTGCTACCCCTGCCTTTGTGCCGTGTCCCACTCACATGCTAATTTTACGTATAAAAATGGGCAAATTCGTTCCCATCCGCGTGTCTCTGTGACGGAAGCTGTAACCCTGATGGATGAATTGGATTTGGACTCTGGACCGTGTCTCGCAGACAGGTCAGTTCATATCAGTTCGGGTCGGGGTTAATGACGGGACCCAAACGCACCCCTTGGCGTTTTCCGAGTTCACGCGTTGATGGCCACTCCCCCCGTTCACCTTCCCTCTCTCTCTCACACACTCGGGAAGCACGTCATATTGCGTGTTACTTATTGGGGTTGCGTTGAATCTCATCCGAACATATTGATTGCAGGCCTGCGATCAGTAAAGGTGGGACCCACTTAGGTCTCCATCGACTGCGTAAAGTAGAGATGTGCGTCACAGAATTCATATCAGATGCTAATGTCATATGGAATATTACCGGTTGTGCTCTCTCTGCACATGGTCTCCTCTGCACCTCCCTTCATCTGTGTCTAAGCAGGGCTCAGAAAACCACTAAAAGATTGCGGGCCCCACGTTCCTCTCCGGGATCCCTATATCTGCGAGAATCGTCTCTCTCTCTCTCTCTCTCTCTCGATTTTGAAGAAGATTTCATCGTTGGTTTGTACAGCAAACGAAGAAGGCAAGTAGTTCACTCTGCATTCCCTGTGTCGTCTTCATCCGAACAACGATCGGCGGGGAGAAGATGGAAAGCGAATAGACAGGGTTTCATTTCGGAATCCGTTTCGTTTTTAGTCATACGGTTGGTTCCTACTGGTTCTTTATCTAATTGATGCCTTCCTTCATTTATTCGGGTAAGCAAACCACGAATTAGATGATTTTCTCGAACGGATCATCTAGTCTTTGGATTCTGTGTCTATGGCTGATTGGTAGATCTCCAATGATAGTTATCATCACATCTCAGCGATATTGAATTTCTTACGCTTTAGAGTTCAGTCTGGGATTTCCGTCTCGTTTCCCTTGTTTTCACTTTTCATAAGGGGCTGTGTTTATAAACTGAAATCCTGATGCGTTATCATTTCTGAATCCGAATTTGAGTCGCTGCTTTGTGCTTGTGTGGGTTCCTATGCCAAGGTAGACACGTCTATACTATTTCCGTGTTAGGCTTATCGCTTTGTTGTCATTGATGAGCTGTATCTGATAGGCTGTAGTAGAAATGTAGTTGTTTGATAGCTAGTGGATCAAGTTTTAGGTTTGTAATTTTAGGACCATGACTATGTGAAAATTGAATAGGTGTTAGGTACAAGTCAAGAAGTAATAGATATTTCGGCTTCTCCTTGTACCATATTTATCTTCTTTATCTCCCTTGTTAGCACTATTCGAGTCAATAAAATTGCTACTTGCTGACATTCTGAGGATCGTCATAAACAGACTGCTAAAAGAGTGCTTGCTTGCTGTTTACAGTTTCAAGTGGACTGGCCTTTAAATGTAAGGGTACACGGTTCAGTTACAAAGTTTGAGCTGGCGAAGGTTTCATGGGGCTGTTCTAATTTACATATATTTTTGAATTGCTTGTAAGTAGAACACCGTTATCTCTAAATTATTTCCGTATTAGCAAACTTCTTTCTGAAAACATTTGCATCACGCTCCACTGAAATCAATTTATTGTTTCCTTTCCTTGGGGAAAAACTTGAATTTGAGCGGATGCTAAACTAGGTTAGATAACCTCTTATATATAACATCTTTAGAGCATGACGTAATTGTTTCGGGCAAGTGAAATTCGTTATTATTATATCCTTATTGATTGTCCTTCTAACTTTGGTGGGAGAAATTCAAGATGAAAGGAATACCATTGTAGAACAAACTGAATATTATGTTGACCCATCATTGGAAGAGAAGCGAGTCTTGTATGGAAGTAACCCGTTAGGGTGTTGTGATGGTTCTGCACACTCACTTGCAATGCCTTTGACGATTTCTAGTGATGCTGTTAATCTTGTCCTTGTGTTTTTTTTTTTCGCTTAAGAGGGGGAAAACTTGTCTTCTTCAGTCAGATATGGGATGCGCTTGATACCATGTGAGCATTTACGAACCGTCCCCCATGTTATGTGGGTGTGTGGATATGAGCACATATCACAACAACAACAACAACAACAACAACAACTAAGCCTTTTCCCATACTAGACGGGGTCGGCTACATGGATTCTTTGTTTCCACGGAGCTCTATCATGTGCCATGTTAGCAGTGAACTCACAATAAGCTAGATCATTCTTTATTGGTTCTTTCCAACACTTTTGTGGTCGTCCTCTACCTCTTTTAATACTTTCTAAATTTAGTTTTTCATACCTTCTTACAGCTTCTTCTTATTTCTATATGTCCAAACCATCTTAATCGATATTCTCTCATTTTATATGGTCGTCCTACTATAATTTGTTTCTAATAATGTCATTATGTATACGGTCTTTTCTTGTATGACCACTCATCCATCTCAACATCTTCATTTCTGTCACAGACGTTTTTTGTACATGTTGATGGTTAATTGCCCAATTAATGGTATCTTCTTATCACAACTTAAAAAATAAAGGTACAAATTTGTGTTATTGCTTTTTATCTATTTGTCTATCTATATACGGAAATATGTACATGTATGTACACAATTTGTGTGTCCAAGTATGTATCTAACAATTACTGAAGAATTTGAAATTCAATTAATAGAAGAAAAGAACTTCAGGAGAAGAACAATTTCCGGATCATAGGACTTCTACAACCCAACTTAACTAATATTAGGTTAGAATTGTTACTTCAAAACTATTTCAAAATAATTAATGCTGGGTTGTGTAGGAAAATGCACATGCTACAACACCGATTAGAAGAGTCTATGCAACATAACTTTTCTATTTGTAAACACACTAAGGTCCATCATGCCCTTTAGTCCTGCTATCTTCAGCCTTGTGACAAGGATGCATATCGTTAATGTATCCTGATGGTTTTCTGAGCTCATCCACCTAGATCCTGATGGTTTTCTGAGCTCATCCACCTAGCTAGGCTTCCAAGCCTTTTGGCTGTCTCCCAATGTTTTGTACCATATGTAAGTTTGTTGCATCTCCTTCTTTGTTATCACTAGTAGTGCCATCAAGAAATCATTTACAGCATTATTATTTAAATAAATTTATTGAATCTACATGCCCTTCTTTTGGTGAAGGTTGTTTCGAGGCTTGGAACATTTGGGCTAGTAAGTTTGGCCACAGTAAATGTTCCTGTACTTGTGGAGTTCTCTTATTTGTTTTATATTCACAATCTTGCCTTAAGCTGATATACACAATAAAGCGTGCATGAAATTAAGTCATTGACTGAACTTTTTTATTTTGATTATCCATCTTCAAACACATTTTTGGAATTTCGTACTGCATATAAATGCTGCCTTCAACTGTATTTGATTAATAAATTGAAGCATGATCATCTTTATGACTTATTTCTTTTTCCACAAAAATATTTCACAGAGGTACCTGTTTTGTGCCCTGGAGAGCTTGTTAGAATTTTCTTATACAACAAAAGGGTGGAATTTTTAATGCATCCAATCCTTTACTGGAGTATAAAGTGCATTAATGACGTGTGACAAACAGCAACCATGGAACATGCACCTGAGAAGAAATTTCCTGTCAGTGCAAAAGATTACAAGTTATACGAGGAAGTCGGTGAAGGTGTGAGTGCCACAGTGTACAGGGCTCTTTGTGTTCCACTTAATGAAATAGTTGCTATCAAGGTTTTGGACCTGGAGAAATGCAACAATGATCTGGTATGCTTTCAATATCTTTAGAATTGCATAGTGTAGAATTGTTTTGGCGATAGATGCCTAATTATAGCTACAAGAGCTTATTACTTTTTGAAGCAGAATGCCAGAATGGTTATTTGGCAATATATTCTTATTTTGGTTCGTCAATATTTGATTAGATCAGTCTGTAACTTTTTTGACCAAACCCATTCTATAAAAGCAGACATTAATCTCTTTTCTGTGATTTTGGAAGTAATCCATAATAGACTGCATGCCTGCATACATAGCTGAGAGAGTTGGAACTGTAGCAAGCCCTTCTTAGCTTATGTTATGAATAACACAATATATGATTTGATATATGCCTTCCTAGCTTCTTCTTCTTCTTCTTCTTCTTTGATGAGAAGGTTGGAGTGCAAGTTCTTTGGCCGTTTGAAAAGTGCAATTGTGACCTCATTAACACATCATCCACCTCTTTGCTGCTTACCAGGATGCTGCTTTAAATTGACTTCTTCTTCCACCTTTTCCTTCTATTTTTCCTACCTCTCCTCTTCTTCAATTGCATCCTTCTTCATCTTCTCTTTCATCTTTCCCTCCTCCTCCTCTCTTGTACTTCCTTTCTTGTTCTTCTAGTTCTTCCTCCACTTGTTTTTCTTCTTCGACTGCCTCTTCTTATCCTTTTTCTTCTGCTTATTGTTTTCTTCTCTTATTCATTCTTTTTCTTCCCCCCACCCCCCTACACATGTAATTTTTTTTTTTGTTTCTTGACATGGATGTCTTACGACCTTGGCCTGATATACGTCCTTTTAAATTAGTCACGGAACTTATTGCTTCATGTCGTCCTACTCCTATGTTTTATCCAATATACTTTTGCCTTCAAATGCTTCAACTTTAGATCATCAACAATCATGCTTTGTTTGTTTTTGAAATATTTCATTGATGACTTTAAATGCTTGAACGTGGTTCACTTTTTTGTTCCTGAAGCATCTTTGTAGGGTTGTACTAACGTAAGTTTTTATGTTATTGGAGCAAATAGGAAATTCACATCCTTATTTTTTAGCCTGTTGCAGCTTCTACTACCTTGATAACATCGAGAGAGTAGGCTTCTTTTAGGATATAAGAGAGACCTGCAAGCTTGCAACATCTATTATGAGTAATGGGCATTAACCATTCAACTGCAAACAAGTTAGATTCAAGACTGACATCTTGCAAGTGGTCAAAGATAGAGGATAAAATCTCGGGACTTGTGTATTCTAGAGCTTGTGGATATGAGTTCACTTTTAACTTCTCGTTGGAAGTTCTTGTGGAGCTACATGTTTGTACGGACATTTCTGAAGGTTGGAGATTTTCGCAGGATGGTATTTTCTAGAAGGATTGCATGGATACTTGTTTGCCCTGTTCATCATTTTAGAAGCATGCTTTCTTGCTTTCTTGAAAAGAATGAGTTATCTTGGAAATGCCAACTGATTGGTGCTTGATCCAGTTCCCATTGCCTGTCATGGGTAATTTTAATTTTATGACTTAGCCTTGAACTTTGAGGACTACACTTTTTCTTTTTAATAAGTTCCATTAATAAGCGCCAAAGGGATGCACCTTGTACATAAAGATGGAGCACAAATTCCACCACAAATATGAAATGAAGTCGATGCTTTCATGTAGCAACGTAAGATCGGTGAATATCACCTCAAAATGTCAATCACAAAGCTTTAGAAAAAGGCTATAAAGCATATGCAACAAAGGCACAATATAATGGAAATCAATATTATTTAGCCACAAAAGGTATACTTGAATATGTACATTAAGAGAGTGTTTATAGAAGAATGAACGAGAGAAAATGGAGTGAATGAGAGGAGGGGGCTGGCCCTTGTACATGGTTTACACAATTAAAAGAAATAAAAAATTACATAAAAGAAATAGAAAAATATATTATTTTAATACCCTCCCTCGAAATGACGGTATCATTATCGAAAGTTTGCTAACAAAAAATTGAAATGTGGAATAGGTAGCGACTTAGTGAAGACATGCAAGTTGATATTATGATTTGACAAACTGTAGTGTTAAATTCTCGTGTAAATGTTCTTCACGAACATAATGACAGTCATCTTGATATGTTTGGTTTGCTCATAAAATGTATGGCTGTTGGTTATATACATAGCATATTTGTTGTCATAGTACATGGTTGCAGTCGCTTCCAATGTCACTCCTAAGTCCTTACGTATTCGTCTTAGGGAAGTTAATTCAGTGGTTGTGTTAGTCATTGCACGATACTCAGCTTCAGTGGAGGAAAGATACACCTTCTGTTGTTTCTTGCATTTCCGTTATACAATAGAGTTACTAAGAAAAATATAGGAACCTCTAGTGGAGTGCCTATCATTTACATCACCATCCCAATCAACATTAATATATACAATTAACTGAAGTAAGAAAGAAGATAGAAATACTCCCGGTTTACGTTTGTCAAATATATCAAACAATCCTTATAGCAACACTCGTATACACTGAAGTAGGAGAATGTTGAAACTAACTTTCAGTATGTACACCATGAGCAAAATCTGGACATGTTATGGTGAGATAAGTGAGTGCCCTAACTATCTGTCTGTAAGGAGTAGGATCACTTAATAGCTCTCCATTAATAAGTTACATCTTTTGGTTGATTACTTCATGTGTCTTAACAACGTTGTCATCAGTAAATACTAATCTAAGAATAATGTCATTAATAAATTTAGTTTAAGATAAAAAGAAATATCTAACATCTCTAGTTACTTCAATGCTGAAGAAATAAGTGAGTTGTGCAAGATATTTCATCTCAAACATCTTAGCAAGGTCTTGCTTGATTTGAAGAATATAAAAATACTTAGAAGACTTTCTTATAAACAAAATCGTGTCAGTATAACAAGTAATATACAATGTCATGAATTCAATCATTTTATCAAAGAAAGCCATAGGAGCTTGTTTGATACCATATAAAGCTTTTTTGATTCGCAAAACATGATTTCTAGGTATGTTCAAACCCGAAAGAGGTTCATATAGACTTTTTCCTTTAACCAACCATTCAAAAAAGTGTTCTTAACATCTAATTGATAGATGCTCCAATCCTAAATAGCACAAACAGTTATAAGGATTCTGACAATTGTAATTCGAGCCACATGAGCTAAGGTTTCCTTATAATCAATTTCATATCCCATTGGGTAACCTTTGACAACTAATCTAGCTTTATAACAGTCTAAGAAACCATTACCACCACCACCAACAACAACTAAGCCTTTTCCCATACTAGACGGGGTCGGCTACATGGATTCTTTGTTTCCATAGATCCCTATCATGTGCCATGTTAGCAGTTAACTCCCAATAAGCTAGATCATTCTTTATTGTTTCTTTCCAACACTTTTGTGGTCGTCCTCTACCTCTTTTAATACTTTCCAAATTTAGTTTTTCTAACCTTCTTATAGGTTCTTCTTTTGATCTTCTTTCTATATGTCCATACCATCTTAAATGATGTTCTCTCATTTTATCCTCTATTGGTGCCACTCCTAATTTGTTTCTAATAACCTCATTATGTATACAATATTTTCTTGTATGACCACTCATCCATCTTAACATCTTCATTTCTGTCACGAACATCTTTTGTACATGTTGATGATTAACTGCCCAACACTCAGAACCATAAAACATGGCAGGCCTAATTGCTGTTCTATAATATTTACCTTTTAACTTTAATGGTATCTTCTTATCACAAAGAATGCCTGATGCTCCTCTCCATTTTAACCAACCAACATTAATTCTATGCGTAACATCTCCATCAATTCTTCCATCACTCCGAAAAATTGACCCTAGGTATTTAAAACTTTCCTTTTGGGTAATGCAATGTGTGCCAATTTTAATTTCTATGTCCTCTGAGGTAACCAAATGATCAAACTTACATTCCATATATTATGTCTTTGTTCTACTAAGTCGGAGGCCTTTGCTTTCTAATGTTTCTCTCCATAGTGCCGATTTTCTATTAACTTTTTCCTTAGACTCCTCCACTAATACAATGTCATATGCAAATAACATACACCAAGGTACTTCATCTTGAATATGTTTTGTTAACTTCATCCATCACCATTATAAATAAGTAAAGTTGATCCTTGATGTAACCCAATATTAACTTCAAAGAAGTTTGTCGTTCCTTCATGAGTCCTCACACATGTTTTTGCACCATCATACATGTCTCTTATAAGGTTAATATATGTCAATGGGATACTTCTTTTTTCCAAAGTTCTCCAAAGAACCTCTCTCGGTACCCTATCATAAGTTTTTTTTAGATCAATAAATATCATGTGAAGGTCTTTTTTTTTGCTCTAAAATGTTCCATAAGATGTCTCAAAAGGTGAATCGCTTCAATAGTAGATCTGCCTGGCGGAACTAAAACCACTATAGCGGGGAACCAGCCAAGGCGAAATTAGCGCCGCTTACAGCGCTATAGCGGTCCGCAACAATATCCAGGGGGTAAGTCTATATAAATATCGTATGATACGGTGCGATACAGACAACACTGATCTAATATAATCACCAGATCTTAATCAACAAGATAAACAATCTCCCTTTTTTTTTTCGTCGTGAACTTATCGCGCGTCTCGTCTTCAAGTTGCCGTGTTCTTGATCTAAATCGCAAATATAATATCAAATTTTCAACTTACCTTGAATACTTCTACTAGTCGTTCGAAAAAAAAATTCTGCACATCCACAATTTCTGCAACTTCCCACGAGACTTGCTTGCGGCTGATTTTCAAAGCCTTTCGCCAAACTTTTTAAAGAAAAAGTTCTGATACCATATTGAGATTAACAAGAAACAAATACTTTATAAATAATAAAACCAACTTACATCACAAGCTCCATCAATGTAGTGGTCGGCCACATATTTCCAGCCGCCTCCTCCCAATCATGATTTCTCACACAAGACTCTAACCCTAATGACTTACTAATTTATACTAACAATCTAACTTAAAGACAAAACTACCCCTAGTAAGTGGTTGGTAGGATACGGGTCCTAATGGATCCAAGAAGGACCCATATTATATTTATTTACATAACTTACTAGGTCTATTACGCTTACTTACATAATTAACTAAATTTACATATAAACAAAATTCTGCATCTAGACAATCAAGATTCAAGTTGATCTCCAACAGAATCAACACAAACGACTCTGATACCATGTACGAAAAACAACAAGATTGAATCGGTAATTCCAGAAGAAATTGAATAGAGAAGATGACAAGGGTGCAATCGGCTGCCTTGATGTTGCCACCGTCCTCTTCACTTTCTTTCTCTTTCACTAAAAAACTCTAACTGGTGATAGGGTTTTCACCCCTTTAAATATCAGCATTATAATGTCTTAATTTACCTAATTGCCATTAATGAGGCTTATTTAAAGCTATCTTAAAAAATGGACTTAAAATACATAAGACAAAAAATTAAAACTAAGAAGCTGGATCAGTTTTGCAGGCAGTCCACGTCCATCTTCTGATGCAGTCAACTCTCTCATGAGCTCCATTTTCTTAACAATTCACAGGGTACTAAATTTTGAATCTTCACTTGCATTTGAAGGAGTTAAATATGAGTTCCTAAGATATGGTGTAATGGAACACACATAAATCTCTTTTTACCATTGTGTGAAGCTTGTGGATATTGAGGGTATTTCATGAAGAGCAAGTGTGCTGAATGAGCTTCATCAGTCACAAGGAGGCTATCATAAGTCTTCTTGAGATCATTATGGCCAGTTTGATATACCATACTATTGTCATATGCTTCTAGATGTGAATTGAAGTGCATTTGATGGATTTTGGAAGGTGTTCCATGGAAGCGATAATGGCTAATTGGAAGCCTTTTAAAAAATCGCGGTTAAGATATGGTTCTTATTGTGCAGTTGTGCATGCTCATGTTGTGCATAGAATACATGCTCATTAAGATTCCACCCGTTCAAAAGTGTGATCGATTGTGCAAGTATTTCTGTCTAGACTGCTAGCAGGTAGTAAATACTAAAAACAAGTATGAATTAATTAAGGTTTATTATATTCTATCAATTTCAAATTAATGTGAACGTGGTGCTTTTAATGAGACTGGGTTCTCTTCTGAAAACGCAAGTTTGTATAGTGGAAACATGAACCTTGTGGTTATTTTATGTATTCTTGTTATGCTAAATCCATATCTTTCCTTCAAGATTGCTCCTTGTATACTTCTAGCAAAAATTTTGCTGGGTTTTCAGTTTTCGTAAACCAGAATCCTGAGACTAATATGGGCAAACTGGTTGTATTTTATGAATTGTTTGTGACACAATGGTTATGCCTGTGTATTGATGTACAGTTCTCCAATTGTTAGCATATGTTTATCATTTGCCTTCTTCTACTGTCATGGGTGGTTCTTGCTGTGGTGGTTTTGTCAGGGACTCATAATCTTTTAATATTCACCAATTGTGAAAATCCGGTTATATTTTTATTCTTTCCACCTATTGCATTCTTGACTTGTTCCTGTTCGCCATTTCCCACTGTAGTAAAATTTCAGTTGTGGGTTTATTGCTGGAGGACTGATGCCATCTTTTGTAAAGGATGGAATTCGCCGCGAGGTGCAGACTATGATCTTGATCGATCATCCTAATCTGCTAAGAGCCCATTGCTCTTTCACGAATGAGCATAGCCTATGGATTGTGATGCCTTATATGGCTGGAGGTTCCTGCCTCCATATAATGAAGTCTGCTTACCCAGAAGGCTTTGAAGAATCTGCGATTGCAACATTATTGCGTGCAGTCCTCAAAGCCCTTGTTTATCTTCATAGTCATGGACAGATTCACCGCGATGTTAAGGTAAGCATTTGGAAATATTGTATTTAATATGAAACTGGATATGTCACAATGTATAGAGCGACCCAACCTGTAGGATATTTCTTGGTTTATAAGCTTTTATAAATTTTTTTGTCTTGACATTTTTGAAATAGGTTCTCTCTTTCTGATTTATTTTTAGCTTTCTAAAGAGTACAACTACAAGAAGCAAGACTTTGCTACACTAAGTGGGTCGGCTACATGGATTCTTTGACGTTATACACCTTGATCTTGTGCTGTATTAGTAGTTAACCCCGAAAAAGCCATATCATGTTTAATACATTCCTTGCAGCACGTTTAAAGAGTAATTTTAGAAACTACAAATACCTTCTTTGAGTTACCCCTTCATGCTTCCTCTCACGCATTGTTTTGTTACATGGGCATTATGTCCTAATTAAGGATTGAAGTAAAAATTACTTCAATAACAAATAGATTAGCATGTAACTAAATAAAAGTTGTCAATGAGATGGTTTTTAACACGGTAATATCTTTACTTGATTCATTCTGAAGGTCGGTGTTACACTCTCTAAAAAGGTGTTAATGGGAGATAATACTGGTATATCGAAAAGGTAAAAAATAAAGACCTTCAGTTATATTATATGACCTGCTATGCCTTACCTACAAAAATAGCACCCTGTCATATTATTGTTTATAATCAAAATCAAGAAAAAGTAGAAGCCTTTAACAGTAAGACACTGTCAGTGTTTTCTTTTTAATGGTTTAAGAAACTCAGTTTACCTCTCCTTAAGGAGAGGGAATCTGGCTGACACACACATGCACACACACACACACATATATACATACGCATGTGTACGTGTATAATATAGGAAGGCTGAATCCTACAACCTCTGACAATACGTACTCATGTCCATTCTTTATTTTTGGGGGCCATGAGTATTATTTAGAAAGTTTTTAGGGTGTTTGAAAGAATATGAAGTACACTCTTATTACACTCAGGCCTCAAAATTAAAAGATGTTGCATGAATTGGAGGATGTAAACCAGTCATATTAAAACTCTATCTAAACCAATCTCAAACATCTGATTGAGGGACATAGATGGTTGAGATTGGAAAATAAAATGTGAAAAATACATGTGGGGGCAATTAAGTATCTTGCAAAAAGTATGTGTACTCTTTCACTTTTTGATTTTCAATTTCAACCACTAATTGCCCTTGATCCGATGGTTGATATTGGTTATTAGTGGAGTTTACATTATAGGTGGTTTACTTTCTTCAACTTTCCTTAGGGAAGTCATGATATCATTATATTCTTGCGTGTATGAAACACCACAGATAAATGTCCATCTGCATGCATGCATGAGGCTTTCATTGGCTATAAGTTGCTTAGTGCATTTAAGTTCATTAATTTTGTGTAGAACAAACTCGGAAAAGAATAATTGATAAATGTCAAATACGTTCTTATACAACAACAACAACTAAGCCTTTCCTCATACTAGATGGGGTCGGCTACATTGATTCTTTTTTTCACAGAGCCCTATCATAATTTGTAGAATCCATGGTACATAAGTCCGATAAAGTTTTACATTGGCTGTCGGAAGCCTAACGCAACCCTCCTCCTTTATATGGGCTTGGGACCAGCATGCAAGGGTGATCTCTTACATGAGCGGAGTTGTCAAATACATTCTTATGATTTTGAAAAATTACTTCTACATGCCTGCCAGATGCATGTTGGTGGGACACATCCATAAAGTCTTCTAGCAAACTGTTAATTTTATGATGAGAAATGATATTATATTGTTACCATGTTCTGTTGTCTTGTCTTCATGTCTATTGTACTTTGGGAGTCACATTACCTAGATAATTTCTATTGTGATGAAACACTTCCTCATCTGTATGTTGTATTAAAATTAGAAGCATATGTGCAAGTTCTTCAATTCGGGTAGATAATACCCATCAATGATCTGATGCACTTCACAGATTAGTGGAGAAAATACAACTTTTCTAAATAATGTGGCACAAAGAACTTTATGCTATTGTGGATCTTGTATACATTCTCCACTCAGTGTTTTAGGAGCAATGTCTGGTTATCTTATGGTAAGATGTGATAATAAATAAGGAAAAAGGTTCTTCTTAAATAAAAGGAAATATATGCTTTCATATGGAAATAAGCAAGAGACAATATGTACATAGTCCGTTACTCTTGCTGATTGTCATCTTCAGAAGGATCATACTTGTCATACGGTGCTATGAGGAGGAAAGACAAGGGAAAGAGAACAAAAAATATAAGGATTGACGGGAAATGAGTGAAACCAAGGGTGAACAAAAGGTAGAAAAGAAGGATGGAAAAGAACAAAATGGGAGGAGTTTTGATTTTATTTGAAATGCTTTCCATTTGGAGATTTGGAGATTTGTAACCATGGGGAAAACACTAATAATGAAATTTGTAAACTGTATTCCTGAACTGCTAAAAGATTTGAACCTATCTGCATAACTTATTATGTGATTGCAAATCTATGAACAATGTTTAAACTGCAAAGTAAAGCAAGATCATGTCTTTCTGATGTGGAAGTTGTTGATAAAGTTCCAAATTGCTGATCCCTTTCTTTGTGAGAATAGCTTAAATGGGAAATATTTCCAAATTGCTGGAATGGTAATTCTTAAGCTACCGTGTTAGATATAGCAACACACTTCAGGGGCACTTAACTCAGATTCTTGTTTATGACCCATCAGAAGAGATGTTTGTTGGAGATTGAATTGAAGCAAAGAAAGACCTACTGAATGTGAATTGAATTTTTTATGTTAAAAGTACCTAAAGTTAATGTGTACCCTTTAGAAACTAAACCATGAAAAGAATTTGAAATTTGAAATTTGATGTTTAATGCATTGGAAATTAAAAATCTATTTATTTATTACCCCAAATAGAGGGATATTTTCTTGTTTACATGTAATATTTGATGTTAATATGGGAGAAATGAAATGAATGTAAATGACATGGGAGGCCAGGTGGCAAATCAATGTTTATTTCTTGACTTATTGACATTGGGTTCCTTATTTCACAATTAGCTCATATTGGGACAGCTGTGGGTATCCCCACAATCTTGTAAAATTTGCTATATAATTGCTCTATAATGGTTTTCGTGGCATTATCAAATGCCTTAACCAGTTACTCTTGTGGAGCTAACATTTAGCAATAACTTTATTTTCTTGCTGTTGTATGACTCACATTTCGATATCTACAAACTCATACTGAGGTTAGGCACCCTACTTTTCTCGAGGAAGACATCATGCAGATGGAATTGATTGTGCTTGCTCTCCATTTCTAGTCCTTTTGTTGTACACCTAGTGAATGAATTCTAGTGGTGAATATCTTTCTTTAAGTAGGACTGAAAATAAACTGAGATCATTAACGCATGCATGCATGCTCTTAAATAATCAATCAACCATTTCCACTCTAGCGCCATTCAGATAGGTGCTACTTTACTGAGGCTAGGCACCCTACTTTTCTTGACGAAGACATCATGCAGATGGAATTTATTGTGCTTGCTCTCCATTTCTAGTCCTTTTGTTGTACACCTAGTGAATGAATTCTAGTGGTGAATATCTTTCTTTAAGTAGGACTGAAAATAAACTGAGATCATTAACGCATGCATGCATGCTCTTAAATAATCAATCAACCATTTCCACTCTAGCGCCTTTCAGATAGGTGCTACTTTACAATTTTCTTTTTGTGAATTGTTCTTTTTTCAGTGTAATATCTTTTATGATGGCTTTCAGGCTGGAAATATTCTAATTGAGGCCAATGGTGCTGTCAAGTTAGCAGATTTTGGAGTTTCAGCCTGTATGTTTAATAGTGGTGATAGGCAACGGGCACGAAATACTTTTGTAGGAACCCCATGCTGGTACTCTCCTGTCCTTTTCTTTATATCCATATTACGTTACTTTTCAAAATTATTCTATTGGAGATTTTTCTGTTAGTCATGTAAAAACTTTGAGCACTGACCTTTTTTTGTTGCTAATTAATCATCACCATAATTCAGGATGGCTCCTGAAGTTATGCAACAACTTCATGGCTATGATTTCAAGTGAGTGGCGAGCTCCGTTGAAGTTGTACTTTTTACTTAACAATGCTGATTTTTTTTTTAAAGTTATATTTGTATGTAAACAGAGCAGATATCTGGTCTTTTGGAATAACGGCACTAGAACTTGCTCATGGCCATGCCCCATTTTCCAAGTATCCTCCTATGAAGGTGATTTTTGTTTCACCTAGTGTGTTTAAGTAATGGAATTATTTGACTGAAAATCTTCTTCTCATGATCCTCAAAAGGGAACATCTCTTTTTCTTTCGTGTAGGTGTTACTTATGACCTTGCAAAATGCACCGCCAGGCCTTGACTACGAACGAGACAAGCGATTTTCAAAGGTATGTTATGTCTTGCTAGAATAATCTATGAAGTAGGAATCATGCATACTATTGAAAGCTCTATGTCACTGTAGTCCTTTAAAGAAATGGTAGCTGCCTGTTTAGTAAAAGACCCGAGGAAGCGCCCGTCCTCAGAGAAGCTTTTGAAGCATAGTTTCTTTAAACACAGCCGCTCCAATGAGTATTTGGCACGGACAATTCTTGATGGTCTTGCTCCGCTTGGAGATCGATTTAGGACACTGAAGGTCAGTTGTTTACCCTATTGGGTATGGTATGCTGCGTGTTTATTCTTTTGATGTTCTTTCTTTTCTCATTTTTGCTTGCTTTTTCAGGTAAAGGAGGCAGACTTTCTTGTCAATAACAAGGTCCTGTATGGAGATAAAGAGCAGAAGTCACAGGTTGGCTACCAGAAAACTTGTATCTATTTTCTCTTCCATGTTCAATCAATTTTCCGTATGAATCCTTGGCCGTGGGTTTCATTCATCTTAATCACCACAGACTTGAACTTGGCACATATTTTTGCTGCATCGTTGTAATGTTGATCATTTGATCAGAAGAACGTCTAATGATCCTTCAGAATCTTATATTCACCTTCCTAGTAGGATGAATTGAACTACTTTGAACTCATTAATCCTTTACTGGGATCCAATTTTAGTTTAAAACTTGTCTTTTTATGTGCGAGTTGGTCATTTTTCAACCATCTATTATGACATTATCAACTACTGGACCTGGAATATGTAAGTTTAAGTATTTGATTTGAACATCCTTGTAAACTAAAGTTTGAGTAACTTTTTTCATGTTCATAATAAATTTTTATGGTCTTGATGAGGATTTAACACTTCAATCCATAATCATGTTGGTATCAGACTATAACCCTCGTTCTTTCTGCCTGAAATATTAGTAGTTGCAATTAAGAAGTAAATTATCGCTCAGTGATTTCACAACAGCAGCTGAAAGTCTTGAATGTTTGTTTGAGTGGTCAAGTTTGATAAAGAACTATGACACTTAAAATAATGAGCTGACAAGTCTCCGCGAAGCATCCATGGCTGAATGGCGACTAGAGTTGCAGTTTCCATTATTAGGTGCCGGTTCACCAATCATTGATGGTTCTAGAACCGGGGGGGAGTGCAAATCCTTTCTCCCCAGTTCAAATCTGGACACTTTGATTTGAATTTTGAACCAATCGAAATGGTCAACTAGCAAAGCTTTCTTGGGGTTTTTCCTTTTATGGACTATGTCTCGGACATTAGTCACAAATATTTGCCTTATAAGATATTGTTGAAGAAAGCACAACATTTAACGTGCTATACTTTTTTTGGGTCTAAAGTGCAGCATTCTAAGTGACAGCTTCATGGTATTCCTTGTGAGTATATCATGGTTTCTTCTTTGAATCGGTAAAAAGACCAAATCTGTGCATCTCTTTTCGAGTCTAGAGTGTCAAAGAAAAGCTTAAAGCCTAAAGCAACCTGTTTTTTAATAGCTTTTTCATTGTTGTATGTTAAATGCCCTGCTGCATCCATACATTCCTTTGCATGTGACACAGATTACGTGCAGCCTAAGCCTATCTTTCCCCCTTTTTTAAATCTGTGATGGAGCCCATTTTGTAGAGCTTTGGAAGCCCTTTTCTCTCTCAAAAGTTCTCCATGGAACTAAAATTCCCTCACTGCCTTTTGACATCAGAAACCGAACACTTCTTATTTTACCTAGTCCCAAAGGGTAACTGTCAATGGCTTATGAAGAAAATATACTTGGCTTCTTGACATTTCAGTGATACAGTCAGTGTCATCATTGTCATATACACATATGTATGTATGTATATGTGTAGGCGAGCGTGTATATGCATGTCTCCATACATACATACATAATATTTTTTTTTAGTTTTCTGAGTGTTTCCCAAGATTTTGCTGAAAAATATATCTTTGCATTCTTGCAAAGATCTTCTCATGCCGAGGAATTTCTGATAATGATGTTGTGACTATAGTTCTGGAACTGTGACAACAAGCCTGTTGTAGTTGAGCCCATCATGTTGTTGCAGACTCTCATGATTCTTGCTGACATGGCCGAAGACACTTAAGCTAGTGATGATTAGTGATTTTGTAATTATTGTTTCATGCACGAAACTTAACTTTACCTATGGTTGAATTATGTGCAACACTAAATTTTCGTTTTGCAGAGAAACATGCTAGCTAGTTTCTTTTTCATTGAAAATCAATTGATTTATGGGACAGTTGCTGATGTGTTCTTCTCCATTCTGCAGAGTGAATATATTCGGGGCATCAGTGCATGGAACTTTAATCTGGAGGACTTGAAAAGTCAAGCTGCTCTTGTGAGTGTTCTTTTAATATCACCATGTACAATTCCTTCTTCCAAAGGTGAATGATGCTGATGTCTTAGCCCTTTCCCTGCAATATATCTTGTGTCTGTAGATCCAGGACTCTGACAATGTTGCAAGCATTATTGAAATGGATGTGAATTTACATTCGAAAGATGGATTCAAAGATCAAGAAGATGGTCAGAATATGTTTCCTGTAGAGGGGGGAAACCAGATCATGGTTGCGGCTGCACAAGAGGTACGGTTAGTTGGACAAACTTTTGGACAATTATTCTCTGTGACCGTTCTTTTGTCTTTGAAGAGTGACTTCCATGATAAGTTATGCTTTATGGATAAGTGTCGGCGTTTTTCTTCATTAAAGGGGGCTTGAATGGTCTGCAAACACTTGACAAGAGGGTGGTCCACTTTTACACGCATATCTTTTACTGTAATGCATGCAGCAGAACATAATCATCGCCTTTTTTTCTAGATTGTATAAGCTGCAAAGTTCTCGGTTTTATTTATGCCATTCTTGAATTTTCTATGGAGTTTCTTCATCTTCGAGATGTGTTCATCTCTTTTTGGCTTTTGTTTCCTTTTATTTAAACAGGATGAAGCTCATGATCTACTCAGGCATAGTTCTTTGCCTTCATTTCCTCTTCAGGCACTCAAGTATGTTCCAGTGTCTTCTGATAGTTTACTGATTAATTACTAACTTTGCCTCAACTAGGGACCAGTGATTATTCCTTTCCTTTGAGTAAGATTTGGCATTCTTATTACTAAACAACTATCTTTATGTTCTGTGCTTTGATGTTACTTTTACTGATTTTGTTGGCATTTTCTAGTGTCTTTGTTTTAATTTATTGTGAAAAACCTACTTTAACCTTAACCTTAAGTAATCCTTTCCCACACTAGATTGGGTTGGCTATGTTAAAATATGTATATGTTATTGTATTTTTCTGTTTGTAAAAATACACACTTTTGTAATCAAGCTTATCCGGCACTAGGGCCACCAACGGGTAGATTACTAGTCGTTGTGCCCTTCCAGCAACTCTTTTTACTGGTTGTGCAGTTGCAACTTCTCTTTTCCATAAATACCTCAATGTATTCAATAAAGATTAAGCGTTCTTGGCCAATTTATATATACTAGGTCGAGTGTATTTGCTATTGTTCTATCCTTTTGTATGGCTTTTTGTAGTTATCCTTTGGTGACTCACGATTTTTGTATACGTGTATTGGATATCCACTGCTACTTTCAACACGCTGAAGTATCATCTTCATTACATGTTCATTACATGGTATCAGAGTCTATATGCTCTTCGTGATTATAAGTTGCCAACTCAAGAAGCGTGTCAAAGTCTAGAAGTCTCTATTGAAGGGACTTAGAGATTTACGGTCACTTCTTTGAAGCTTGTACTCCTTGAAGATAAAAGAAAATATTTTTAATTTTCAATTAACAACTTTCAACTACAAAACATGGGTTCAATAAATAGAAAACTATTTATATTTCAAAAAATTGTAGGGATATGTAAGTAGATCGAAGGAACCCTCTATAAATGTCACATTGGAACAAAAAGAGGAATTTAAGGACGATTTTATGGGTTCTCATGAACAATGTGAATGATAAATTTGGAAACACTTTAACCGACTTTACCAATGCCAAAGAAGAATGGGAATACTTGAAGAAATCTCATGTTCAAAGTGACATGGCACATAGGATGACATTACGTGATAAAATGTCATCACTAAGACAAGGAGACAAAGGGGTGAATGAGTTCTATAGTGAGTATTCCAATATTTGGATTCAATTAAATGAATTTAAATAAAGTGTACACAATGTCTTAATGAAAAACAATGCGAAGAAGATGAAGACTTCATATATCAATTTTTGAAAAGTATTTCGAAAGAAATTCAAAAGGGTAAGATCTTCTCTTATACATCATAACCCTTTTCTCACTAAAGAAGAGGTTCTTGCCGACCTCCAAAAGGCGGAAACAAGACTTAATGAAGCTAGGCTTCAAAACAATTTTGCCTTAGCCACATAAAGCCCGGAGCACATATTAAGACATATTGACCTGCACATTTCAAGATTGAAGGATCAAGTGAGACAAAAAGGGAAGTTATTTGTCACTTTTGTAAGAAGGTCAGACATAATAAGCCGAATTGTCCAAGATTAAAGAAGGTGGCCTTGGTAGATGAACAAACTTTTCTTCTTAAATTCTTGCTCTCCATGAAAAATAAATCTTCTTGAAGCAATTAAAGGAGAAGGCAATCATTGGTGCGGTATGCTCTACTTTCACCTATGACACACAATGTATGACTCCTTGGTTACTTGATTTGGGTGCTTTATTTTGTATGACTTAGCAATGAAAAACTTTTGAATTCATGCATAAGAAAACCTTTATCATGTGTGTTTATTGTTAATGGAACCAAACTAAAGTTTAACAAAGTATAGGACCTTCAAAATAAAAACTTTTCAATTGTTAAAATCAGTGTTGTTCTAAAATTAAATTTAAATTTACTTTCCATATCTCAAATATAGGATAATGGTTGTGTTATAACCTTCTCATCTACGAGATGCATTATACAATATCATCTCTCGAAAAAGGTGATTGGATGTGGGCCATGTGGCTATAGAGGACTCTATGTAAGGGATTGTATGCTTAATATTGGACATTCAAATATTTTGTCAAATGATGTACAATTATAGCACAAAAGACTTGGCCATTTAAATATTCAAAAGTTGTATCAACGTTCCATTAAAATAAAAATATTGAAAATTTCTCTTGTAAAGACTGTGTTCTTGGTGAAATGCAACATTTTTCATTTCTAAACAAAACATATGTTATAAGCAAACCTTTTGAAATCGTATTATGTCAAAAATAGGTCTCTTATTATGTCAATTAATATTCTCAAAAATTTTATCACATTCCGTAACCTTGTTAAGAATAAATTTAATTCTGAAATCAAGGTATTTAGGTCTGACTCAGGAGGAGAATTTGTATCAAATGAGTTTGAAGGTATCTTGAAAACCATGGGATCATCCACCAAACCTCTTATATTAAAACTTCTCAACAAAATGGTATTTCCAAATGAAAGCATAGGCACATTGTGGAAACCACTAGAAGTCTAGAACCTTGTTAGTATCTACTAGAATTCCTAAAAATCTTTGGGTAGAAGCCATTATGACGTCTGTCTATCTAATAAATCGCATGCCTTCTTCAGTATTACAAAATATTTCTCTTATTAGAAAATTATTTAAACTTACACCTAACTACTCTAGAAAAAGCTTACGATAGGGTGCCAAAAGATGTACTTTGGAGAACTTTGGAAAAGAGAGGTATCCCATTGACATATATAAATCTTATAAGAGACATGTACGATGGTACAAAAACATGTGTGAGGACCCACGAAGGAATGGCAAACTCTTTTGAAGTTAATATTAGGTTATATCATGGATTAACTTTAAGTCCATATTTATTTATATTGGTTATTGATAAGTTAACAAAACATATTCAAGATGAAGTACCTTGGTGTATGTTATTTAGATGACATTGTGCTAGTGGGTGAGTCTAAGGAAAAAGTTAATAGGAAATTGGAACTACATAGAGAAACATTAGAAAGTAAATGCTTCCAACTCAGTAGAACAAAGACAAAAGATACTTCATATGACATAAAATTTAAGATCGACACATTGTATCCCTCATAAGGAAAGCTTTAAATACTTAGGGTCAACTTTTTAAAGTGATGGAAAAATTGATGGAGATATTACGCATAAAATTAATGTCGGTTGGTTAAAATGGAGAGGGGCATCAAGTATTCTACGTGATAAGAAGATACCATTAAAGTTGAAAGATAAATATTATAGAGCAATAATTAGACCTGTTATATTTTATGGTTATGTGTGATGGGCAATTAATCATCAATATATGCAAAAGATGTAGCTTAAATGAAGATGTTGAGATGGATGAGTGGTGACACAAGGAAAGACCGAATATAATGAGGTTATTAGAAACAAAGTAGCACCAATAGAGGATAAAATGAGAGAAAATCGTTTAAGATGGTTTGGGCACGTAGAAAGACGACCCAAGGATGCTTACTAGATTGTGAAAATGTTAAAAGAGGAAGAGGACGACCACAAAAGTGTTGGAAAGAAACAATAAAGAATTATCTAGTTTATATCGAGTTAACTACTAGCATGACACATGATAGGGCTATATGAAAACAAAGAATCAATGCAGTCAACCCCATCTATTATGGAAAAAGGCTTAGTTGTTGTTGTTACACCTAACTTCTCTAGATTAAGAGTATTTTGGTGTAAATGCTTTGTGTTTACAAAGAAAGAAGATAAACTATCTCCTTGTGCCTTCGAATGTGTGTTCTTGGGGTATATAATAAACAATAAAGGTTATAGATGTTATGATCCCAAGAATGACAAGCTTTGTGTCAAGAGATGTTAAATTCTTTGAAAATGAATTTGTATTCCAAAAACAAGTTACTGTTTGCATCGATGATATTAGATATTCCTTTCTGATTGATATTTTAGGTAATCAAAACATACATTATCAACGTGATAAATTAATGACTTCAAAGCACATCATGACTCCTTTTAAAAGACATTACACTAAGGAACCCTAAAGTTATTGAACCTATTCTAAGAAAATCTATTAGAGATTCTAGACCTCCTGAGAGATTTGTCTCTTACGAAACTTTTTGTTCAAAACATAGTGCCTTATTAACTACTATTCTAGCCACAAAGGAACCTAGGATGTTAAGGAAGCTCAAACAACTCAGGTTTGGATTCAGGCCATGAATGAGGAACTGGATGTTCTACATAGAGCACAAACATGGGACATTCTAACGCGTCCCGAAATCAAAAAACAAATAGAGTACAGATGGGTGTACAAAATCAAAACCAATGGTGATGGTACCCTAGAACGATATAAAGTTATGCTAGTGGCTAACGGATACTGTCAAGAGTATGGTATTGACTACGAGGAAACCTTTGCCCCAGTCGCTAGAATGACGACTGTTAGGACTCTTATTGCTCTTAGTGTAATTAAAAACTGAAATATTTTTTAAATGGATGTTAAGAATGCCTTTTTAAATAGATGGCTAAAGGAAGAGGTTTATATGAAACCTCATCTAGGCCTTAACATCCCAAAAAA
Organism: Brasenia schreberi; assembly: GCA_036023115.1. Taxonomy (NCBI): domain Eukaryota; kingdom Viridiplantae; phylum Streptophyta; class Magnoliopsida; order Nymphaeales; family Cabombaceae; genus Brasenia; species Brasenia schreberi. The sequence goes on along the minus strand of JAYKKT010000090.1, from coordinate 28,102,020 downwards.
ACTAAGTCTTTCATCTTAAAAGATCTTTATATGGACTTAAGCAATCTCCTAAAGCGACATGCAATGGCTTTGCTACATGTTACACTGACACTTGCTTTGTTTATAAAGCAATCCATTGAAGGTATTGTAATTCTCATCATAGGGAGTGATGCAATTGAGATCTAAAACGTCAAACGGGACCTTGGTAGGGCGTTTGAAATGAAGGATCTTTGACATCTATGATACTTTTGGGCATTGAGATAACAAGAAATGATAGAGGTTTTTTTTATCTCAAATTAAATTTGCTAATGATATTATTGTTAGATTTAGGTTAATAGATAACAAAGTAGTTGAGAGTTGAGACACCTGAGGTGGTTAACCAAAAGATGAGACTTACGGATGATGAACCACTTAGAGACCCCACTCTTTATAGAGAGATGGTCGGATCGTTGACATACCTAACTATTACTCATCCTGAAATCGCTCATGCGATATGTACTTAAAGTCAATTTCAGCATGCCCCTACCATTGTACATATGAGTACTATTATGCGGATCATCCGATATGTTCGATTTGCCCCTGAAAAGGGAGTATTCTTGTCCTCTTTCTTCTTAACTCAGTTAATTGCATATACCTATGTTATCAATAGTGCGCTATAGCGTCTAATAGCGCGCTATAGCATTTTAGCGGAGCTAAAAGCGCTATAGCGGGTAGTCCTTAGCGGGCGACCCACCAAGACAAATATAGCGCCGCAAACAACGCTATAGCGGACCGCTATAACACTATAAGCGGACAAACAATTCGGATCGGATCGGGTCGCGACCCAAAGGATATAAAGGGACGAATGAGAAACCCTCGTTCGTCCCTGTCCTGCCTCTCTCACCTCTCTCTCTCCCGCCTCTCCCCCTGGGCCTCTCCCGCCTCTCGCCAACTTTCACTCCCGCCTCTCGCGCCACCACCTCCAGGTACGCCCCTATCCCGTCTCTCCCTCTCCCTCTCCCTCCCGCCTCTCCCTCTCTCTCCTGCTCTCGATGTAGCCTCGGCAATTCTCTACTTACATGGGGAGTGGGTGCAGTGTGTCGTGCACTGCGACATCAAAGCAAGCAATGTGTTGTTCGACTTTGACTTCCATGCGTGACTTGGTGACTTTGGATTGGTACGGCAGGTGGACCATGTAGAGGTGGTAGAAACGACGATGGTGGCCGGAACCATGGGGTACATTGCACCAGGGTGCATCTTCAAAGGCGAGGTTAGCAAAGAGAGCGATGTATACAGCTTCGATGTTTTGCTACTAGAGATTACATGTGGTCAAATAGCTTCTGAGCCAGTCGGAAAGTGGGGAACCCTATTAATGGAGTGGGTGTGGGGATTGTTTGGTTTGGATGTACTCCTTAAGGTGGTTGACAGGAGGCTGGGGTCCGAGTTCAATATAGCAGAGGCAGAGTGCATGATGATGGTTGGTTTGTGGTGTGCATTACCAGATCCGACAAGCAGGCCTACAATAAGGGAGTCAATTCGGACACAGAGCTTTAAATCCGAGCTGCCCAATCTCCCACGACAGATGCCACCAGTCGTTTTTCAGATGCCACCGTGATTGATTCTAGCAGGTATAACTCAGTAGATTGTCAAAGATGGTTGTAGTTCGAGTGATACTATATCTAGTTTGGAAATTTGAGAGCCTAAGGAGGTTGCCTTAGTGTCTTTTCCCACAAACCACCCTGTGGTCGCACGTAGCTTCACAGTTATATAATATGTCATGATGCATTCATTAGGAATGCATCAATCTATTTGCAAAAACTTGAAAATTAAAGCTTTACATTCGATGCTAGATACTTAACATAATCTTCTTATATTTAGGTTTCTTTTTGCGTAATTAAGATCTATTATTTAGATGTTGGTACTGGGTATATGAGCCCAAGCCTCACTTATTAAATAACCGAAGATTTAAGTCGGATTTGGTTAATTTTGTTACTCCATCATGTGAAGAAATGCTTAATGATCTTTCAAGGGTGTATGACATTGCTAATACTCTAGCTAGAGCAACCAAACCCTAATGCGATCAAGTACAATAGCTTGTCACCATACACATTATACAGTTCTGTGTCTAAACTAGCCCATTTTATCTACATACCTTACCGTTTGGTGCCTAACAAAGTTAACCAAACGATCGGCAATAAACTTAATGATTTGCAATGTTTTTGCAGCTATTGAGACAAATACAAAAGCTTGGGTTTGGAGAAGATAATCTGAATGCATATATGTGCAATATGTGGCAGTGATCGACGGTACGTGCAATCATAAACTTTTCTTCCAAAAACCTCATCCCCCATATTAAGTGTGTATAAGGTGAGGGTTCGAGTAATAACCATATTTCTCCCATTCTTTTTCCTTTCCTGTGTGTGTTTATATTTGCGCTTGTGCTTTGATGCAGAACTCGAGGTACTTTGTTACGTTGGATTGTTATTTTTACATTTTTTTTCTTGTTACAATGAGAGGGTGAAGCCTAAAACACACCCACGCCTCGGAATCAAGCTTGCCAGCTTCAAGTGTGCTTTAGAGATTTTGTTACCGCACCACTGGTGGTAACCGATGCTAACCTCCCCGACTAGTAAGCCTCACCTCAAATCCTTATACCAAACACATACACGGCTGATCAAAGGATGAAGTTTATTAAAGAAAGAAGAGAGATTTTCAAGAATCCATTATATATAATTTTTTAATCATAAATAAAAGTGTACCGCTAAATCTGTTATATCCCCGCTACTACTATATCAGGGTCGACCGCTAACAACCTGCTAACCGCTATTGATAACATAGGCATATACGGATAATGATTGGGGTGGTGATGCTAATGACAAACACTCAACAATTGGCTACCGTGTCTTTCTTTAAAACTCTCTTATCTCATAGAGATGCAAAAAGTAGCAAAAAGTGTCGCTCTCATCTACTGAAGTTGAATTCAGAGCAATGGCCAACACAACTACAGAATTAACGTGGCTTAAAAGACTCCTTCAAGATCTTGGGATACCTCTTGAAGCTACCCTCATTCTATATTGTGACAACAAAAAATGTTGTGGATAGCCAACAACCATATATTTCATGAATGCACGAAGCACATTGAGATGAACTGCCATTACATCCGTAAAGAACACTTACAAGGGTACTTAATACTAAACTTTGTGAGTTCAAAGTATCAACTTGCAGATAGCTTAATCAAATCACTTAAAGCCCATGATTTCAGCTCCTAGTTAGCAACCTTTCGATAATGATACCGTCAGTTTGAGGGGGTTGCTAAAATATGTATATGTTTATTTTTCTGTTTGTGAAAATACACACTTTGTAATCAGACCTATCAGGCACCAGGGCCACCAACGGCTAGATTACTAGCCGTTGGGCCCTTCCAACAACTCTTTTTAATGGCTATTTTCATGGTCAATTGCAGCCTCTCATCTGTGTCTAAACTATCTTCTTTCTACGTAGGAATGTTAACCTCTACTCACAAAACTGTTAAAATATGTATATTTTATTATATTTTTATTTATAAAAATACACACTTTTTTAATCAGGCACATGGCCATCAAGGCCGCCATTGGGCATTTTCCATATTCAATTGCAACCTCTCTTCTTTATAAATATATCAATGTATTCAATAAAGATTAAGCCTTCTTGGCCAATTTATATACATTCTTTTGAGTGTATTTGCTATTGTTAGTGCATTTACTATTATTCTATCATTTTCTAAGGCTTTTCATAGTCACCCTTAGGTGACTCACGATTGTTGTATACGTCTATTGGATATCCAATGCTCCATTCAATACGTAGAAGTATCATCTTCGTTACAGGCTAGAGGGTACACCATGAGGACTTCCTAGGAGGTCAGCTGTTCCAATACCATGTTCATCCAAGCACTCTTAATTTTGTAGGTTGATGGGGGTATAATGCGTTATTTCTGGAGAGATTGACCCCTGGTAAAAGTTTGACAAAGTTTTACACTTGGTTATCTGCTGCTTAACACGACCTTCCGTTATCCTGACCTTGAACTAGCTATGTGACTCTGAGCTCTTAGTATAGGTGCAGTTAACATGGCATAACAAAAAAATATATAGTATTGTGAAGTACAGCTAAATTCATGACGTACCCTGCAGTCACCTTCTATTATTTATGTGCAGAGGATATTTTGATGTCTCTGAGGATGAGGTAAATGCAAACAGCCCTTGTTTGAAAGAAGATGGTGAGTCTTGCTCTAATCAATTGTTTCAAGTACCCAAGATGCAAGCTTTAGATGAACAAGAAATTAGAGAATGCGACAGTGAGAACCTTGAAAGAAATTGCACTTCATCAAGGAACACTGGGTTTGTTGCTGGACAGGGACAAAGATTCTTGAGTGGCTCACTTATACCAGAACGTGTTTATGCTCAGAGCAAAAATAGTAGTGGTGAAGCTGAAAGGTAGGGTCTAAATCCTTCTTGAACTTTGTTAAGTGGTAAAGAAATGGTGGTCTTTCAAGTTTTGCTGTTGATCAAATTGCAAGTTTCATGCATATGAACTACTCACCATCACATATTCCTCCTGTCACAATTCTAGACCTACAGCATGCATGTTTAGTGTCTCTCTTTTGTCTACTTACATCGAACTTCATGGTGGTCAATCAGTGCAAAATATTTGTTTGTTTTATATGCTTGATAAACCATATATTTCCCATTCTTATGCCAGACAAACAAAAGTATTGTACTGGTTTTAGATGTTTTAGGATCAGCTGTCATTAAGATCTATTGAGGCTGCCAAAGTGCTCAATAAATTTGAGCTCTTTCACTAAAGACAGCAGAAACTTGGTCACGCAACATTACTAAACACCCATGGACTGAGTACTTTGCGGAATTCATGTTTATGTCAGTATATGCAATATGCTTATTGTTAATCAAAACTTTCTGCCTTAATCCTTATATACTCAACATGTTATTGAGGAGCAAAATATGCAAAATGGGCAGCCATTTTAGTTAAAGAAAGAGTCTAGTTGTGATTAAACGGAAATTGATTGGAAACGGTTCTGCAAAATGGACAATTCTGTGGATTCGTCTTCATCCTTCATTGGTGTTAGGTCTTATGATGGAACATCTGGAGGTAGCTCTTGTACTTAGGTTTCTCATTTCATTTAAAGTGGACTGCCTTAAAGGAACTGGTGGAACCTTTTGAACAGACCATAATAAATTGGATCAGATTTACAACTTTGGAACGATATTCTGGTTTGCATATGTCTAGAATAAGATACAGGTTCAGCAAAGTTTGCTTTCTTTGGGCATGACTTTGTTTGTCTGTTAGCATATTTTTGCCAAAACTTAGCTTTCCTCATTGTCATTGTCACTTTTTGTCCTAATTTTGATTTCTTATTTTAGGCTGCCCAGCCATTTATCTTTAAACTCAATCTATAGAATGAGAACTTGAATTGTTTCTTTGGATGACTCGTCTTTTCATCACTTTGTATCGGGAATTCACCATCTTTGCACTGCAATTAGTGGAAACTGGGATAAAAGGGAGCATACTCAACAGAAAAATCCACCAGAGCGGAATTACAGTGGTCCATTGCTGCACCGCCAAAAGAGAAACGGGGACTTTCAGCCATCAGGTACTCTCCAGAAATTAAAAACCACCATATCCATTGGGCTTGTTTACAAATTTTACTTGTGGTCATTCCCAATGGTTTGGTCTTGAATTTTGAGCTTATTGCAGCAGGGATCTTTTAATGATTCTTCGCTTTTGCTTGTTACAGCTAGTGTCCATTCCTTAGCAGAGGCATCTGAAGGAACAGTTATACAACATAAGGGACGTTTCAAGGTTACATCAGCTGATGGAACCCCCAAGGTGTTCGATGTCATAAATTTTTGTGCACTGTTATCTCTTACTGCTAGAATTTGATATTAGGTGCATTGATGAATATGTCAAAAGTGTGCATGTTTTATATTAGTTGCATAATCTTTGTGTAGGACAACACATTTATGGTCGGGGAAAAATTACATATATGTTGGGTAGGTGATATGCACGTGCTTATCCATATCTGTTTGCAGGCTGACCTGTTACTCGTTAGTTAACTTAGGCTACCTGTATTACTGGAAGTTTTAACTTTTAATGGTTTCAATATACAAAGTTCATATTTTGAAAAATAAGAATATGTTAAGAAATTAACCAGGTGAGGAGTTAATTCACAACTATGTCACACGGGTGTAGGATACCTCAAATTTCAAAAATATTGGGTGCGGGGACACGACTAAGGTATATAATATTATATATAATATTCAAAAAATAAGTATATAACAATAGTAATTACACACCTTTATATTAAAGCAAAACAAGTAACAACTACTAATTTTATCATAATTGTAAACAAAAGTCAATTTTATCATAATTGTAAACAAAAGTCAATTTTATCATAATTGTAAACAACTACTAATATTGGGTTCGACCCGCTTGTTGATTTTGGGTCCAGGCTCCCATGCAATACAATTTTGACAAGAACCAACCATCTATTTGTAAAAAACCGGAGGCCGCCACGTGGACAACCATGCAGGCCTCAGTGTGGGTCCCCATAAGATGACTTTCCAATTCCGATCCACGAGAGCGAGAGAGAGAAGAAGGAAGGTTTCGGGACGTGTTGGATTACAGTGAGGCTGAGAATACAAACAACATAAATTTGGCAAAATTTGCCCCTACGATTGATGCGTTATCTGATCTTCTAGCCATTGATTTTCTTGATGAACAAAGCCTTTGAGAGGTCCGCTTTTGGTTGGCCTCTCACGTTACGCCTCTTGGCTCTACTATTGAACAACGTTCATCTGCAAAGATGAACGACATCAAGTACTTTGTTGTTGCTATAAGTGTGTTATGAATCACGCATCTCAGTGGGACCCCGCACACCCCCTAATTTTTGCCCTCCTTTTATATCAATGCATCTCTCTCTCTCTCTCTATAAAGTATTCGGTTGATTGTAAGGGTACCCGGAGAACAAGCCGAAATGACGACTCCTCCTGCTGCAACGCCATCTTCTTCCCCGTTGCCACCTCCGTCGACTCCTCCCCCATCCAACACTGCCTCTCTGCCTCCGTCGATGCCTCCGGTCATTCCTCCTCCCTCAGTTCCGCCACCAGCGTCTCCACCACTGCCCTCGTCTTCGGCTCCGGAGGCTCCGACATCCTCTTTACCTCCGCCGGCACTTCCTGGCCCACCCCCGTCTTCTTCTTCTCCTCCGTCGATGCCCTTGTCCAAATCTCCTCCTCTGTTGTCCACCCCATCAGCTAAATCGCCACCTCCTCCGTCCACTCCGGCGGCCAAAGCGCCTCCTCCTCTTCCATCGTTGTCATCGTTAGCAACCCTTTCTCTCACAGTATATGTGAAAATTGCGGTTAACCGCACTCCGAATCATGCTTGACACATTGACTGTGTCGGCATTTCACGACACCATGTCGGTGCCACACCGACACTCCACCTCCTAGAGGCGTCCGTGTGACATAGATTCACAATACTACATCTGTAATTAAAAATACAAAAGGTCATTATTATTGAAATATCAAATATTGGAAGATCTATACAATTGGTAGCCTTCAAACCAAATAGGAGAAGGGCCCTCTCTCTTTAGTTTAAGCTGTATAGCTTTTTTTTCCCCCAAAGTGAAGAGTCTTCATAAGATGCAAAAAAGTAAAGCTTTGGAGAATAGGAGGTAGGAAACTCAAAGATACAGTTGTTTTCTTAAAAAAATAAATCATTACGCAGCATCAGTCTATTTATTAGATTTTGAGATTTGAAACAACTAATAAACTACATAAACATTGACTCAGTTTCTTTCGAATGGGATCTCATCAAATAACATCTGATTTCAAATTGGATATTATGTTTCTAACAATGGACTTTGCAGTAAATTCTCCGTTGAATAAAAACTTATATAGCTCTAGACCTGCGCTTCCTACTAAATGCATTATCAAGTATGCACTGTCTTTCCAAGTAAACTGGCTCAGCCTAGTTTTACTTGGGTTAGTAAGAATTCCGAGTTGGCTAATTTTAAACTGAGTTTAGCTGGTTTTGTCCAATTTCAAGTCACGTTATCTTTATCATTCTGCTTGAGTGTTCAGGATGACTGAGCTTTATGCATATTACACCACTAATTCTTGTTTATGTAGGTTGTTGCATCATCAAATTCAACAAATTCAGTGCTGAACTCTTCATGTGCATCTCCGAATTCTAGCAATATTTCAACTTCAATCCTTCCATCTCTGCAAAATATTTTGCATCAGAACACGTTACAGAGGGTATGATGTATATAGCTAATATATCATTGTCAGCTATGTATTCTGAGTACTAGAATTTATATGACATGTCTAGTTATCTATCTTTTTGCAGGACCAGATAATTAAATTAATGAAGGGCATGGAGAGGGCTTCAGGTGGTTACTTGCGTAGCGTATTTTTCACATTCTTCGAATTTTGTTTATCTAGTTAATAAAATACAGTAGGCTGATTATCCACCTTTACTGGTTGTGATGCACAGTTAATCAGTTGGAAAATGCTGTGGTTGGTGCTGCTGATGTGCCAGTGGTATGGTCATACTCCGTCTACCTGTTTATTGACTGATTGATTGTACCTTTATTATTTCAATTTTCACTTGTCTATGAATGTTTTTCTTTCATGTTACTAACATACTTATGATTTGAAGCAGTGATGTTTGTACCGTATTGTATCGTGTATCATTTTTCTCAGTGAGACGTGTATCATATCATAAAGTATCGTGACTTTTTAATTAAAAAATAATTTACAATAAAAAAAGTTAAGAAAACAGAAAAAATTCTAAACGATTATTGTAAATCAAAATAAGTGAGGATAAGTTTGAAAATTGTATCAAAAACTTATTTAAATTATTTAATAAGATATCAAGGTTGCTGACTTGGCAGTGAATCACTTGCCATTTTTGTGAGCTATAGGTGGAGGCTTAGATCGGTAGGTAGCACGGATTTGAAGTGTTCTTTGACAATCCTATTCCTCTCATGCTATTATGTATCATCTGGTTTCGAGTCTTTGTGAGTAGTATGTTTCCCGTTTCTCCAATGCAAGAGAAATGCCAGTAGATCGTGTAGTAAGTAAGGCAATGGTGGTGCTGAACAGGAAAATTGGAGCTTCCTTGTTAATAAATTAAATAAGTGCTTATACATATACCCTGGAGTAGTTTGAATTAGCCAAAGTATTTTCCTCTATGGGGTCTAGCTCGCTGCGTCATGATGATTACAGTCATTACCACGCAAGGCAATGGTGCAGTTAGCCATGAAAACGTGCCAAAGTTCCTAAATTTGGAAGTAATTCTGCTTAGAAGATAACTCCTGTGCAAGAGCAGTATATTCCATACGAATTTAATGAAATTTTGATATTGCATGCTCATAGCCTCATACTATCATACAGCTGATTAATTTTGGGCCACTTAGTTGTCATGGAGATAAATCCTAGGCTCCATATCTTATGTATGATCCTTAGCACTACAAATTGAAGCATATATGGGTGTGAATTGGCCAGGTTCTTTGTAATATCGGATGTGTCTTGCCCTACTAGTATATCTTGCATCATAGAAAGGTAACGCAGTTGCAGTTGTATCAGTTCTTGTTGGGACTATCAAGCTATGGACCATGAAATCACGAGTACTTTTGGTTAATGTCTATTGTCAATGAGGCTGGGAATGAGTGTGAACTCCTTTACTTTGTATAGAGACAAGACTGAAGCTAATGATATAGTTCGTGCTGTTTGTTATGAGCATTGTTTAAATGTGAGTGGACTCAGCCTAGGTCAGTTCTTCATTAAGGTCAATGAAGATAATGACCTGAAATACCACACTAGATTTGTTGGATTGAGATGTGGTCAAGCAATGGCTGTTGTGTGTATGTATACGGTGTTAGAACTAGGATAGAATGGTTGAAAATTGTCAATGAAAATGTGCATTTCCAGTTTTGATCAGAGATCACCACATAAGATTGTTATGTTACAAGAGGCCTTACAACTTTAATAAGATGTCAATATTGCATGTTGAAATATTCTTTTGGGGTTGTGGTAGTTCTGATCCAAGAAATTACATGACTTCTTCAGCATCAGCTTTATAGGTTAAATGTTGGCAAGAATGGTCATACTGATGCTCCTAAGGCTGAGGAATGTATTAATATGCAGTTTTAGCTCATAAAATGCTTATTTGAGATTAGCTCTACTTTTACGGGCTCATATAAAGTAATAATAAGTATGCCATCTATATATTTCATATCACACTGTAAAACAGAAAGACTAAGGGTTCGGCTTGCAAAGAATAGTGTATAGAGATTAGATCCTGTAGCTTTGAGCTTCCAAACAATGAATTCTTTCTTTAGAGTGCCATACTGAACTTAGCCCCATAGATCTACAGTTTCCAATCATATTCACCGTAAAAATACTATTATTATCGCAAATGAAGGCCTTATGCATGTAGGCTAACCATGAGAGTTCCATAACCCTGGTATCAAGCATCAGTTATACATGATAAGCTTCACATGATTGAGCCTTTTACACAATTTTTTACATTTTCATTAAAAGGTGTTGTGGCAGATGTATCATGCAATGTGCAGCACAGTAACCTTCACGGTTAGCAGTTAGCACTAACTTTTTGTCTGAGTTTCTTGTCCAGCTTTCCTTCAACGGTATTTTTTCCAGGAGAATCTTGGGGACTTATCCATAGTTAAACTTTTAATATTTACAGAAGTTATAAAAATTGTATGATTAACTTGGCTATTATTTCCTATTTGATGTAGAATACATTTGGAAATTGGTTTTCATATGAAAGACACAGGACGTTATACACTTTAAAGTTAAAGACATTAAAACACTGAATCTCATGAGAAATTCATGGGACTTTTGTCGCCAGGATAGTTCTATTCTAAGTTGGTGCGATATTTTCCTCTTTCTTAATGAACTTGAAATTAATAAGATCGGAAGGTGACTGTAAATCCATTTCATCTTTAGTTGAAAGGTGTGTCCCTTTATTCAGATTATGAGTTTAGAATGTAAAAGTATGAAATTTACATCAATGCTGGCAATATCACCGTGATTCTAGTTCACATATATATTCTTTTTCTTGTTTTTAATTTAAGTTTCATTATTAGTTCCTGACTCGTCACTGACATTTTTATACTAAAGTTCTCTAGTCATATGATTGAGTCTGTCTTATATTTTGTGATGAAAAAGTAATGTGTGAACTCTGTCCATGTTTGTGTGCATGCGATTGTTGTGTCTTTCATAATATTTTCTTGTTGGTGTATGCATCTCCTATGTCTCTAAAGTCAAGAAAATAATCAATTTAATATCTGTTAAATTTGCAGCTTCCTTCCGTTAGAGAAAGAGAACTGCAGTTACAGGTGGTTCAACTGCAACAAAGGTACGAGTAATCCATAATCAGCCCTCATTACTCAAATGGCTTTTATCATGCATTTGACACTTTGTTAGGATTCCAGAATTGGCAGTATGGTAGAGGAGCTGCAGAAGTTGAAGATGAGAAATGCTCAGGTAAGAGTCACTGAAGCACTAGAGTTATAGACTGACCACGAAATGATGGAAAATTTATCTTCATTTGGTTTTCTTAGAATCTATTGCAAAAAGTATGGCATGATTATGTACGTAACCTGCTATCTTACTAATCTTCTATGTTTAAATCACTTCAGCAAGCTACCCTATTCAGATGTGTCTCGAAACCTGTTAAAAATTTACTATTTCTTCTCTTTCTTTCCTCAGTCTGCTTTATGGGCACATTTTCTAGCACTAATATATGAGCTAGTGCTTATGCGGAAAAGTTACGTGTAAAATGTACGTATGTAATGTTTGCGTGGGACCATCTATGGGTAAATTTTATGTATGCCAAACCTGTAGAACTCACCAAGGTAAACTGGTAACTGCAAATTTGAATGTTGAAATTGTGAAATTTTACTCTGAGCAGTTAGAAAGTGTATTCATTTGTTTTAAAACATACTGTAATATGCATTTGTAGTGTAAAAGACAAAAATGATATGGGATGCACGTCTGGATGTCATGTCGAAACTCTATCAAATGCTTCGTTATTTATGTTTACAATTAATATAAAGAACAGTGGAGTCACCTGTGTTGAGAGGATCGCTGGCTCCAGTCAAAGTCCACAATTGTTTATGACCAGCTGTCATTTCCTTTTGTTTTAAAGGTTCCGCATTTTCATTTCATTAATGGCATACTTGTAATATGCCGTGTATGTTATGTATTTAAGACTCTTAGGGATTTAACCCTAATAGTTTAGCAATAATAAAATAGAGAGAGAAAAAGAGGATGCCATACGGCAAGAGGCTGGACGACAATCGTGAAATCAATGTTGCTGCAGTGTTGAGCGGACTGCAACTGTGCACAATCAATTATCATTGAGATAAGTCAACGATTGAGGGATTTGTTGAGGAACGAAGCTGTCCTCAGGAATCATAGGGACGTTATTTCAGGTATAGGCAGCAAGTCACATTTTTTCTTTGTGTTTTTCCTCGTGTTGGGCTGCGTTAAGTCTAAAAGTCTGCTCACCAACTGTTTGTTAAAATGAGACTGTGATTAAGGCGAAGATAGAAGAAAACTATAAGAAACCAAATGCTTATAACCAGGGGCAGAATAGTGAGATGAAAAGTGAATCATTTCAGATAACTAATATTAAACTAGATGGCCACAATTACAGGGAGTAGGCCAGATCAGTTGAATTAGCAATAAGAGCAAGAGGGAAATTAGGTTACTTGACATGTAGTCAAGAAACACCCTATGAAGATGACCTTGCTTGTGACAAATGGGCAAAGGATGATGCTCTAGTCAGCTCCTGGTTAACTCAATCAATGGTTCCTTCTATTTGAAAAATGTTTATGTTCATGGACAACGCATGTAAAAAAAATTAGAAGAGGTAAACATGAAGATAAAACTATTGAAGAATATTATGGACAACTAAGATGTTTATGGAATGAGCAACATCTACTTGAAAACAAGTGAAAACAAGTGTACCACGTGTATTAAGGACAAAAATACAGAAGCAAAAAATAATATGGTGTTTGATTTCTTATGGGGAGTATCATCAGAATATGATAATGTGAAAAGAACATGAGCAGAGAGGAACTACCATCCCTGAGCATTATATATTCATTATTTATCAGAGAAGAAGACACGAGGAATCTTGAAAGATTTTATTCGAAAGGCTGTGACAAAACAAGCTTTGCTGGTAGAGGAGCTCCACATAGTGGAAGAGGTAGGGGATATCCTACCACAAGAGGAAGAGGACGCGGTGCTCTCGAAGGAGAAGAAAAACACAAGCTAAAATGCACTCACTTTAGGAAGAATAAGCTTATAATAGAACAATGCTGGGATCTTATTGGTAAACCTCTTTAATTTAAAAACAAAACTTATCTTTCAGGTACCTTAGAAAAGAAAACTGAAGAAGGGGACGACTCAACACTCACACTTGTCATGAAAAGATTGGAAGGAATAGAGAGCCAACTCAATAATACGGCAAGCACATCTACTGTTGTTACCGCAATGTCAAGAGAAAAGAACTCCAACTACGAATTCGGTAACACATGTTCCTTTGAATTTTGTATTTGGATAATTGATTTAGGGGCTTCAAATCATATGGTAGGAAGTAGTCATGGTATTTATGAATATGAAAAACTTACACATGAACAGATTCAATTGACGGATGACTTATATTCCTATAATCGGAAAAGAGAAGTTGAAATTAATGTTTGGAACAATTATACCTATTTTACATATGCCTGATATTTCAGTGAATTTATTATTTGTCAGTTATTTGGTGAGAAATTCAAGATGCTTAGTAACCTTTCTGTCTTTTGATTACGTATTTTAGGACCTAAAGATGGGAAACCTTTGGACATGGTAGTCTCAAGAAGGGGTTATGCAAGCACATGGTGTCATGGCAGATAGGAGACTAAAAAATATAGCCTTTTGGCATACTATATTAGGACATTTATCTTTATAAGTTGAGTAATCTTGAATGTGATGTGTGTCAACGTGCTAAACACGTGAAAAACTCTTTTTATAAAGTGACTTTAGAGCAATTAAACCTTTTGAAATAGTTCATTCTTATGTATGGGGCCCATGCTCTACTTTGACTAATATTGGTGATTGTTATTTTATCATTTTTATTGATGATTATTCAAGATTTATAGTGATTTATTTGATGAAATCTAAGAATGAGGTAGAATCTTTATTTCCTTCATTTCATAAGTTAGTTGAGAATCAATTTCAAACTAAGTAAAGATTCTCATGTTTGATAATGGGAGTGAATTTATGTCATCTAATCTCAAGAATTATTTGAAGAGTAAGGGGATTATTCATCAAACCACATGCACAAATTCTCTCAACAGCATGGAGTGACAGAAGGGAAGAACCGACATATTTTGGAGGTTGCAAGAACCTTGGCCTTGGGTTCCCATTCACGTAAATACCTATGGGAGAGACACTTCTTACAATAATGTACTTGATCAATAGAGTCCCATCTGCTGTCTTAGGTGGTAAATCTCTATTTATGATGCTTCATCCTACCATAAAAGCTTTCCATATTCAACCTAAGGTACTTGGGTGTGTTTGCTATGTGCATATTCATTGTCACATGAGAAATAAATTAGATTTCATAGCTGATAAATGTGTATTTGTTGGATACACCCTATTCTAGAAAGGATATTGTTATTATGATCCATGTAATAAGAAATTCTATACCACTATGGATGTATCCTTTCACGAGTCTAAATTTTACTATGAAATGAAGGGGGAGAATAAAAAGATTGTTGAAGAATCATCACGGGTCATGCCAATAATTCTAGATTATAACACCGAAGAAGAAATTGAAAATCTTGTAAAGAGAAGTCTGATAACAATAAACCAGAAACAAAGATAAAGACATATAAGAGGAGAGACATGGATAATTCTATTGATGGAAGTGACTACCATGATTGAAGAAGGTACACCCTCCTCAGGTCCTCTAGAGGTCAATATGCAAGATGAAGAATATGATCTGAACTTTTCCATTGCACTAAGGAAAGGTAGGAGAACATGTACTTATCCTATTAGTAAGTATATTTTCCTTGAAAATACATCTCCTAGTTATAAATGTTTTGCGAAAAATATGGGCTCTACTTACAACAACAACAACAACTAAGCCTTTCCCATACTAGATGGGGTCGGCTACATGGATTCTTTGTTTCCACAAAGCCCTATCATGTGCCATGTTAGCAGTTAAATGGGCTCTACTTACATTCTGCGAAATTTTGAACATACTAATAATATGTTGAGTGGCAGCTAGCTATGAAGCAAGAACTTTAGGCCTTAGAAGTGAATCAAACATGGGATATATTGGACTTCCCACCAAGAAGGAAGACAATGGGTTATAAGTGAGTTTCCACTATTAAAGTAAGGGCAGATAAAAGCATCGACAGATATAAAGCGAGACTAGTAGCAAGGGGCTACAACTTCGACTACACAAACATTTGCACTAGTAGCAAAACTTACTACAGTCTGGCTAATTATTAGTATGTCAACTAACAAAAATTGGAAACTATGGCAGTTAGACGTGAAGAATGCCTTCTTGCTGGAAAATCTATCAGAGGACATGTATATGGAGTTGCCTCCTGAGAAACAAAGATGGAATATTGAAGGTATGTAAATTAAGGAAAGCCTTATACGGATTGAAAAAATCTCTCAGAGATTGGTTCGAGAGATTCAGTGAGGTGGTTATAAGCCTTGGCTATTCCTAGAGTGCAAATGATCATACATTGTTATTAAAGCATGGTAAAGGTATTTCTATCATCGTAGTATATGTTGATGATATTATAATCACATGTGGTGATATCGAGAAAATTAAAGAGCTGAAAAAATAACTCCATACATTATTTGACTTGAAAGACTTGGGAAGACTCCACTACTTTTTGGGCATTAAAGTTCTCTAATCAAGCAAATGTATATTTCTAACTTAGAGGAAATATACGTTAAACCTAGTAAAGGACACTGAGATGACTGATTGTAAGCTATGTGATGTATCAATGGAAATGAAGAAAAAATTATCTCAGAATGAGGATAAAAAATATGAAGATGTCGGTAGATACCATATACTGGTGGAAAGACTAATTTATCTAACTATCACTAGACCTGATATCACTTTTATAGTGGGTATTATGAGTAGATACATGCACGCATCATCCATATGTCATATGAAAGTTGTTTATCAAATTCTTAGATACTTAAAGAAAACTCCGGGTTATGGAGTGAACCTATGTCACACGGGTGCGGTTGCGGGTGCAGGTGCGGGATACGGCAAATTTCAAAAACTTTGGGTGCGGCGACACGGCTAAGGTATATAATATAATATATATTATATATTCAACTAATTCAAGTTAGAAGCCTAGAACAAGTGAGACATCAATTAACATAAGTATATGACGACAACAGTAAATACACAACTTTATATTAAAGCAAAACAAGTAGCCTGCATATTTAATTTCTCCACATGCATCAACCGACTTCAAAAATATTGGCCCACTAATTGAATAAGCAATGAAATTAATGAGTGGACGCCTTTGAATATCACTTCATCCATTAGAAACAATAGAAACACCATTAATTTCCCATGAAAACTTTTTATGTTCTAAAAGTCTTTCAATATTGGCTTTTTTTTCTTTAAGAATAATGGTTCGCAATTTTTCAGAACTTGGAGGAACATAACCATGTAAATTATAATTAGCCAATGAAGTGACAAGATCTTTCCAATATGGATTTCTTGCTACATTAAAAGTGAACTTGAAAAGAAAAATCTTCCAACCTTTCTATCCATCTCCTCCCTTCCAACTACATTAAATGATTTTTCAATTTTTCCTCCTCTAAAACCTTTAAATTTACTTTACATTAACTTTCTTTTCTTTTCTATATCTTCTTTGTATCCACCAAATAATGGAATATTTGTTTTTTTTTCATACTCATCTTGCTTTTTCATTAATTGTCTTCGTAAATCCTATCCACATTCGGACATGCTCTTATACCATGTTTTGATAATTTTAAAATGTGTGCCTTAACTCTATTATATGATCCTGTAAAACTCATGTTGCAAAATTTATACATAAAATGTGTATTACCTCGACCACCTTCGTATAATTCTTCCTTTTATACGTACATCCACAATGGTGCATCATCACGAGGTATTGAAGATTTTGAAACTTTTGTTGTTGATCCTGAACTTGAAGGAACACTTCTACCAAAATTCACAGTAGGGCCAGTACCAATTGATACTCCTTTTCCTTTTCTATTGTCGGCCATTTTTAGGATCAACTCAATTCACAATTTCACAATGTGATTAGAAAAACAAAATATAGAACTAAATATGAAAGAAATGAGGCAATCAATATGTACAAAATAAATAAACAAAAACTAATATGCTGAACATAGATAATCCAAGACTAGAATGCATAAATTAATTTGCGGGAAATTAGCAAGCAGAAACTAAGCATGCATAAATT
Source organism: Brasenia schreberi (assembly GCA_036023115.1). Classification (NCBI taxonomy): domain Eukaryota; kingdom Viridiplantae; phylum Streptophyta; class Magnoliopsida; order Nymphaeales; family Cabombaceae; genus Brasenia; species Brasenia schreberi. The sequence continues at coordinate 28,084,490 of JAYKKT010000090.1, read as the reverse complement.
AATTGGTCATGCAATAGGATCGTGCAAGAAATAAAGAGTCAAGACTCAAGAGTATCTAGTATGAACGATTATGCAAGATTACCATGCACATCTATGTAATAAATTTTAATTTGTAGAAATATCTAAAGTTCAAGATTTACATGTACACATGTGCAATAATTTCTAATATGCATAAATATCTAACATACAATGATACCTAATATGATCAATATTTAAGAATATTGAATGTAATTGACTATGCAAGAAAATTTAATGCACACGATTATGCAAGAAAACCTAATGAGAACCCAACGAAGAAGAGATGTGGCAGGCATGTCATAACCGATTACTAACAAATACCTTTGGAGCTAGCACAAAAAGGGCAGCAATCTGGCCGATCTGTCATGAGCAATTAGAAAGAACAATAGATGTGTAAGAATTAATATGCATCACTAACTAACATACAGAATACCTAACAGAGTGTTTGCTTCAATTCGTCATCGGAGACGAGCGGCAAGAGCGCAGAGAAGACAACATGAAGACGGCAGCCGATGAGGAGAAGGACCCGGAGGTGGAGCGGCTGGCGGGCACACTGGAGAAGAAGAGAAGGGAGACAACGACGTAGAGAAGACAGTGTGAAGACGACGGCCGGTGAGGACTCAGAGGTAGAGCGGCTGGCGCGCACGCTGGAGAAGAAGAGAAGGGAGACAGGGAGGGAGAGAAGGGAGACAACGGTGCAGAGAAGACGGTGAGGGTCAAGGGACAGTAGAGGAGCAGCGATGTCTGAACAATCCGTTGTCGAAGACGAGCGACAAGAGCGCATAGAAGACAGTGTGAAGACTTCGGCTCGTGAGGAGGAGGACCTTGAGGTGGAGCGGCTGGCACGCACACTGGAGAAGAAGAGAAGGGAGACAGCGACACAAAGAAGATGGTGAGGGCAGAGGGGCAACAACGTCTGAACTGAACGAAGGGGAGGCCAGGAAAACGTGCGTCTGAAGAGTCCAACCTTTTATACATCTAACCTAAATAATTGGATGAAAATGACCATCGACATGTTGACCGCACCCATTCTCAGCCTCGACACGTTGACCGTGTCGCACCCGTGTCGACGCACCTCCTAGAGGTGTCTGTATGATATTGGAGTGAACATCTAGAGTTAGAGGTACATACAGATGCAGATTGGGCAGGTTCACTAGAAGACATGAAATCTACTACAAGATACTTATCTATGTTTAGAGGCAATATTGTATCTTGAAAAAGTAAAAAACAATTTGTTGTTATTAGATCCAGTATAGTACAAAAGTTGAATATAGAGCAGTAACTCATATTTTTTATGAAGAATTATGGCATCAAGCTTTTATTAAAGATTTAGAAGAAGAGATACATTAACCAATCCATGAATATTGTAATAGTAAGCAATCATACAAATTGCATTAAATCCATTCTGTCACGAAAGAACAAAATATATAGAAGTGGATTGTCATTTTATTTGAGAGAAGATAATGAAGAAACAATTTCAATTAATTCATGTGAGGTCAGGTGACCAAGCATCAGATATGTTGACTAAAGCAGTACCAAAAAGAATATTATGGAAGATCATGGATAAATTGGGCAGTTAATTATCAACATGTACAAAAGATGTGTGACAAAAATGAAGATGTTGAGATAGATGAGTGGTCATACAAGAAAAGACTATATACATAATGAGGTTATTAGAAACAAATTAGGAGTCACACCAATAGAGGATAAAATGAGAGAATATCGTTTAAGATGGTTTGGACATACAGAAAGAAGATCAAAAGAAGAACTTATAAGAAGGTATGAAAAACTAAATTTGGAAAGTATTAAAAGAGGTAGAGGACGACCACAAAAGTGTTGGAAAGAAACAATAAAGAATGATCTAGCTTATTGTGAGTTAACTGCTAATATGGCACACGATAGGGATCTGTGGAAACAAAGAATCCATGTAGCCGACCCCGTCTAGTATGGGAAAAGGCTTAGTTGTTGTTTGTTGTTTGTTATCATGGATAAGTTGGGTGTATGTAGTGTCTTTAACTCAGTTTGAGGGGGAGTGTTGAGAGGATCGACCGGCTCCGATCAAAGTCCACAATTGTCTATGACCACCTGTCAGGCTATCATTTCCTTTTGTTTTTAAAAGTTCTTGTATTTTCATTTCATTAATGGCATACTTCTAATATATGACGTGTATTATATGTATTTAAGACTCTGAAGGTTTTAACCCTAATAGTACTTTATGTTGAAGAATATGAATATATGTTGTTTTTAGTGTTAGTTTTATAATTTATTTTATTTGGGTATTATTGTAATTGCTCGTAGTACTAAGAGTATTTTGGTCATTTTGTATCTAATAACCCATTATATAAAGGTTAAACATGATGTATTAGGGTTAAGAGACTAAGATTAGGAAAGAGAGATAGGGGGCGACCTCGATTGGAGGGCATGCTCCCTCCTTTGATCTCCATATTTTTTCTTCGTTGGTTCTTCTCATATATGTGATATTCGATCTTCCGTTGTGCTACCCACATTTTTTAACATGGTACCAAAGCCTTGTGTGCAAGCAGCAAGATTAACATGCGTTTGCAACCATCTACAAGAGAATGAAATAAGAGAGAGAGAGAGAGAGAGAGAGAGAGAGAGAGAGAGAGAGAGAGAGAGAGAGATGGTGGGAAGAGAGAGGGGCAGGGTGGAGAAGAAGGATTCAGGCGCCTTCTTCATAATGACCCTCGTTCTGTGGGCCATCTCAGTGGTGTTCGAGATCACCTTCAATGGAAGGAGGGAGTTCTTGGTTGTGGTGTGGGGATATGTCTTCTTCCAATCCACCAATTGGATGGTCCACAGAACGCTCTTAGGGACCCACTCTTCATCAACACCTTCTTCATTCCTTGCTCACCTCCCTCTTTGTTGTTTTGATTTTGGCTAATGAATGGATGAAGATGGGCATTAAGCCGAATTGGTTGATGTTTTATGGTCTGGTGCATACTCTTCGTTGTGCTTCTCCTATGGTTACTTTGCTTATGATTAGTGGGACATGCTGTATTACCGTTTATCTAGCAGTTGGATCCCATCTATCTTGGTTCACCACCTTGTCCTACTCATCTGCCTCACCCAAAGCTACTATCTTTCGGTCTTCCATATTCTAAACTTGGATAAGATGCACAATAAGTGTTTGATGAAATGCCCCTCAGAAGTTTTAACCCTACACACCAACTGTTTGATGAAATGTTAAAGAGAGATGTTTACCTTTACATCAAATGTTTAATGAAATGTTAAAGAGGGTTGAAAATCCAAGAAAAGATTGTAGAAGATATGAAGTAGTACATGATGATTGTCTCTATCGGAAAAACAACAGAATGCACGTAGAAGGAAAGATAGAATGCAGAAAATCACTTTTTTGTCACCACATATGCTGAAAATCAAATCAGAGAAGAGAGAGATGCATTGTTTCTTATGGAATGTGGCAGTATCACCAAGAAGCATGAAGATTAAGACCTTGAGTTGCTAAAGTGAACAACCAGGAGGGCTGAAAAAAGCGGTTGCAATCACCATGTGAAGGGGCGCAAGACCGACTAGTATGAGTAGATGTGTGTATTCTGTTATTTGAGTGGTAGAGAGAGGACACCCAACCTAACACACCGACAGCAACAACCATGTGAAGGGGTATAGAAAAGCCGTTTGAAGTGTGTATGGTGGAGATAGTACCTCCTACCATAAAAATCAGTTTTCTAAAGAGAAGAATTTTTTTTTTTGAAGTGTTTACCTAGTTACTTTATTGAGAAGAAAGAAGAAGAGGAGTGGCCGACACCCATAGAAGGGTCGTGCGCTACCCAAGTATGATCTTAATTATTTAAGTTGATTTAGAGAAGTCTCAGATAGATCATTAGTGTAAGTATGGTGAAGAAAGAATCAATTTTTCTGCAAGTTTGGAGTTCGAAGTATCTCACTCCCAACTTGAGGGGGTGTTGAAGAATATGAACATGTGTTGTTTTTAGTGTTAGTTTTGTAATTTCTAATATTTGAGTATTATTGTAATTGCCCGTAGTACTAAGGGCATTTTCGTTATTTTGTATTTGCCCCATTATATAAGGGCTGAACATGATGTATTAGGGTTAAGAGACTAAGATTAAGAAAGAGAGAGAGGGGGTGGCCTCCATTGGAGTGCTTGCCCTCTCCTTCGATCTTCATATTTTCTCTTCGTTGGTTCTTCTCGTATATGTGATATTCGATCTTCCGCCGTACTACTCACGTTTTCCATAATAATAAAATAGAGAGAGAAAGAGAGGCTGTTGTCCAGCAAGAGGCTGGACGATAACCCAAGTTCATCTTCTCCTCAATATTGCATGTGAATTAAGATGATAGCTTGAAAGATAACAACCTGAATCAGCTTGCATTTGCCTTTTGTGATGAAGAGAATCAGAGAGGGACCTTCTGATAGGTGTAACCGTGTAATAATTTTTGGACCTTGGATAGATGGTTGTTGATGCACGGAATGTGACACTATCATTTTGTTTGCTTACATGATCCATAAGATTCAGAGTGAACAATCAACCATCATTCCTAGGTGAATTTGTTATTAGTAATTTAGTAGGTGCATTACATGGCACTGTGAAGGTAATTTTGCAAGTTCCATGCTGGAAATATAACCGCATACACCTAAAAGTTCGTTGCATGCAGTTGGTACAGCAACGCCTTTTACTGTTGTTTATAAAGATAAGTTGCAATGTTCAATTATAGTGAGTTGTAATTATTTTGATATGCTTCTTATAGTATACGTGTGCATGTCTATATTCAAGTTACGTTCTAAGAGCTTGCTGGTTGACAATCGTATCCAATAACACAAATAGTTCCGCATGCATGGTCTACAGTAAATCCTTTTAGCATATATGGAACTGTAACTTGCCGACTGCATCCAATTGGAAAAAGGCTTGGTTTTGGTATATAGGGATCTGTAGCAAGATTTACTGTCCAATTTTTAGATTGTGCAGTGAATTATTATATCTTTATAATGTTTGTCAGTTGTGATATAGAAACTTATAATGTAGTGTATTAGCATTAGAAGAAAAAATGCAAATTTGTGACAGCAGACAATTACAAGGGCATTGTGAACTTATGCAGTTATCGTGGTGTCCTAAGTGTTGCACTGGCCTCTTAGATAGGGTTGGTGTATGAGCTGAACTAACTAAAAAGTTTGTTTCTCGCTCATTTACTTTACAGTTGAGCCAAGCTAAGATATCTGACCTTGAACATTTTCACGAGTAGCTCACCATCCTTTTTGGAGCAAGGAGAGAGAGTTAATACTCTGAAAAATTTTACCCTTCTTTACCTAAACCACTTCCTTTGTGAAAATGTTGAAAGAAAAGTGAACCCTCGTTTACCTTAATATCATTATAGGATTACCTTGGCATATCTCTTAGCTAAAATTTAAAAAATGTCATTTTACAAGCAACCAAGCTGATCGTAGCATGCCTGTGTTGACCCATGTGGTTTGATGAACCAGACACGAATGAGATAGGGATGATCCAAACTGTGAGTGGCTTGGTACAATTATGAGCCCTACTCTTAGGTTTGTCCATACAGTGGGAACCACATGAAAAAGAAAATAAATATTAACGTGTGATGGCCTGCAACAACAGTACTTTCATCTTATAGAAAGATCATTTTTCCTATTTTGATTGCATTCCTGTTCAAAAGGTGTTGTTTCTTGATGACCATGCGAATTAGATGCCCAATGTATGCTGAACATGTTTGCATATATATGCACCGCTAAAATGAACCTCTTTGGTATTTGGATCTGATCTATGAAAGGCCACACATGTTATTTATCTCATAGACTAGGTTTTAGTCATTAACAAATAATTCGCTCTGCATTTTCCTTTCCCTGCAGTTGGAACGGCAGTTGAGTGTCTCATCAAACATGGAAGACAGGTTGTAGTGTGTGCGGACTTGATAATGGTGTTCTCATCTAGCTTCAAGCAGCTTAGCTGGTAAATCTTGGAAATTCAGAAATCTTATTTATTTATGGGTGCCGACCTTGAACAGTATCTTTTGCTTTCTTTTGGCTCCTGTTGCCTTCCATGTGTTCCTCTGTAAAATAGTTTCAAAGGTTGAGGTTTAGCTACCCAGTTTTGAGAGGGTGCTCTTCTAGAATGTTCCCGTACAGTATATGTTGTATTCTTATAATTGTTCATTATCTAAGTAGTGATATAGTAATCGATGTTGACCTTTAGGTGCTCCCTTCCAGTGCAGCTTATTCTTTGTGCATTTTGTTACCATACAAAGCTTGTTATGTTCCAATATTCTTCATGTGACATGGAGGCGGATCCTAGACAAAAGCTTCTCCCCTCTTTAGCGCAAGTTATCTTCCCTTCGAAAATCTTATTCGCTCAAGAGAAGCACTCTTTTGAACGAGGGATCTCCCACGCATGACCAAACTAAAACCAAGTTTTCCACATAGCGATGGGGTTGGCTATGTAGGTTCCTAGTCATCATTTGGTCTGTCTTGAGTCGTCTCCTATTCGAGTTGACAGGAGGACGATCTTATGATTTTGGTGCAATACTTTTTTGGGTCTCCACAGCCTATTTTGTTTTCCATACTCTTTTGGGTCCTTCCTATTATCTTCTGTTTTTTTCTTACGTTGGTGTTTAGAAGTCTCTAACAGTCTCATTAGAGCGTTCCCTTTCCTTTCTAACCCCAAATCTCTCTACATTTTCGTTTGTATTTATCATCTTTTCATGAGCGACTGACTGCGTAACGTTTAGCACCACGGATTCTTCTCTCATGAATAAGAAAAAAAGGATTCAAATCTGACATGGATTCCATCAATACGCCTTTTGGCATTTGGATTCTCACATTGCATTTTTGGAGGTATCTAAATCAAAATTGTCGGGTTTAATTTGAAGTCAGGCGACAATCGCAATCTTCTTTCACGCGGATACAATTAGAGGGGGAATACAAACTTGCCATTAGTGCAACTCCTTTGTGCAATTTTGCCGTCCTTGTTTGCTATTTCTATGTTGGTTTACGTATACTTCACTAGTTCAAAGTTGGAAGTTCGTAATACCTATTCGAGTGCATGATGTATATATAATTCATGGTCACATAAAGAAACATACAGTAATGGATGTCAAATACGTGAGGAGCCCATTGAGTTGACTTAAAAAGATGAAAAAAGTTGCATAAATTCTTCTAGGCCACTGGTGTGTAGTTCTTTTTGGACAATTTTAAATCATTAGGTCACTAGTGTGTAGTTCTTTTTGGACAATTTTAAATCATGTATGACTTGGATGCAGTCCTTGAGCTCCGAGGCTTCATAACCAGTTTGATCTTGCAGCAGCAAGCTCTGAAATTTTTTGGATGAGTGTCCCAAGAATGTGTTATGCCCAAGTCTATCAATTTACCCAAGGATGAGATTTTGGATGGATTATGCATCCATGACAAATAAAATCCATGTGGCTGATCGAAAAGGCATGTATGTTCTAATGTGCTTAACTCAGATAGGTAATTGCACAAACACTCAATTGCTTGTTGGGCAACTCCAAGGAAGATTCCAATAAGAACATGAGGAAAATCATCACATATACTAGTGGTTAAACGAGAAAGCAAGCATAATTGACTAGTGGAAAACGTAAATATTTGATCACCACAACAGAACTACAGTGTACCCTACTTTTTCCTTTAGCCGCAGTAGAACACTGGTTCTGATTGTCTCATTTGCCCAACAAACGCATTTTTCCTCATTGATAGTGATAAAGATGGCAAACCACATTTATCATATGCTATCACCATATTATTGTGGGATTCAACAACTAAGCTTTTTTCCATTCTAGATGAAGTTAGCTACATAGATTCTTTGTTTTCATAGAGCCTGATCATGTGCCATGCTACCAGTTAACAAAACATAATCTATATTATTTTTTATTGTTTTTTCAACACTTTTGTGGTTTTCTTTTAACATTTTCACAATCTAGTTTCTTATTTTTATCGGAGTTTCTTTTGGTCATTTTTCTATGTATTCAGACCATCTTAAACATTTTTTCTTATTTTATCATCTATAAGTTACTTAATTTGTTTTTAATAACCTCATTGTATATATGGTCTTTCCTTGTATAACCACTCATCCATCTCAACGTCTTCATTTTTGTCACACTATTGTGGGATTACTCATCTCAAAATTTAGAAATCCAAGTTTCCATCTCTACCACCTTCACACCAGAAATCATTCAATCAAAGTGCTAACTTAAAACCAGTTATACTAGAAGGGAATGATGTAAAGGTGGTGTATTTTACATCTTCCTTTTTGTAGGCAGTGTCAGTTATATAACAAAAATCTTCATGGGGAGGACTTATCTCCTCGTACTTGCAAAGAACCAAATGATGATTTTAGCAACAAAAGTAACGAAGAGATCCAAACAGAATCGAAGGATGAACTTCTATCAGAATATAGAGACGAAGGGTGAGGACGCACAAGGCAACACAACAAACTCCCAAGAGTTGAAGTTTCTGCCAGTAGAGTGCATTAGAGAAAAGGCATCAATCGATATAGGAAAACAATCCACAATTAATTAATCTCATGTTAACAGTAACATCATAGTGGACAGACCCCATCACCAACGGTTCTATCAAGAAGGAGAGGAGGGGAATTTTCCGGGTGTGCAGAGGAGAAAGAAAATGGGAGAGAAGCAATAAAGAAGAAGAGAAACAAGAAACTGAAGAAGAAGACGAGGGGCTGTTGGATTTATTCAACAATATAAGGTCCAGCTATATATCAATGTATAAGTATCACCATCTAATATAAATGGACCTAATTGACGTGATCTAATGTGGATATTAGTCCGTTGACCTCTTATCAAGTATGTGAATCAATTATTTAGAAACTACTTAAATGGTTTATGGGTTGGATTATGAAACTACATTAGCCTCTTAATCTATAAATAAAGATATGCATATTTTTCTCATTAGGATTCCCATTGCCCTTTAAGGGTTTGAGAGTTTCTACTCTCCTGTGGATTCAGCATATCGGCTCAAAGACCTCCCATTGGACGCCCCCCACCCCCCCAAAAAAAGAAAAAAAAGATAAACGTTAGAAACTTTCAATTCATGCCCTAAGCAAACATGCGCAATTCAATAGTTTTGCATCTCCGTGTGTTACTCCAGCAGGGTCCTCTTCACAAGTTTCATAAATTGTAATAATGCGAAAATGAGCTTAGCTTATTTTTGTTTTGCAAAGGATGAAATATCAGAGCAAATCAATCTGCCGGAAGCAACAGTTCTGAGTCATTCCTTTCTGGTTTTCAAATGAAGGGGAACCAGAACCAGACCTGAAAGGAGGGCCGGTATGTTCCGGTTCCTGGTCTTGGTGGAACAGGAACCGTGAGTCTAGAACGGACTCCCACCGTATTACTCAGAATCAGCTGGGTCTAGTCAAATTACAGGAAGTCCATTATGCACGTGTGTGCCGCAGACGCAAAGCCAAAACTGACCAACATATGAAAAAGAATAAGGTCAACAAATAATCATGTCATAGAACAATTTTAGCAAAGTTTAACTTGATAAATCAGATTTTATAAGAATACAAAAGTTATTAATCTTAGCTCTTTGCTTGCAAAATCCAAATTTGCACGACTCTGACCAAATCCATTCCATCGCTTTTGGCTGTAAACTTCCGTATAAGGAACAAGGAGAGAGAGAGAGAGAGAGAGAGAGAGAGAGAGAGAGACGCGTAGCCGTGTGAAAACAGAGTATGTCGCATCGTCATTAAACGAGTAACGACTGCAACTTTTTTTTCGAGTTGTAAAAAGCAGGTAAAACATATATATATAAATAGAGAGAGAAAAAGAAAGTGATTGGTGTTCAATTTTTTCCAAATATTTTTATCATTGAATCATTGTAATTAACGATAAAGATTTAAATCTAAAAAAAAGTATACCGTTGTACTTTCCATCTTCAGATTTTAGAGGATGATGATACTTTTTTATTTCAAATTTTTATTGTTATTCGAAAAAATGTAATTAGACTTTGTATATCTTTCTCTCTCTTTATATATATATATAGAGAGAAAGATAGGAAGGAGGGAATTCCGAACGTGTCTCTCGCGAACGAGGTACGCGTGATTTACCTTCCCTCTGAGTCCTCGCCTCCCATTAAACTCTGTAGCTTCTTGATTCTTCCCAACCCCTTCCTTATATGGCACCGCCGTCGCTGCATCGCTTTCTTTCTTGAAGCCCACGAATGCACCAGTTTCCACAGCAGAAATAAAGAGCTCGCTTGTTTTTCTCCTCTTCTTAAATAGCCCCGAATCGGGAACCAAAGAACCCGACCATTTTTCATTCCTCTTGAATCTCCCCTTTCCGGCAACACCCATCGTGTTGGAACAGAAGAATTGGATCCCTTTTCGCCCCTCTCCTCTTGAATCTCCATTTTCCTGCAACACCCATCTCGGAAACTCCACCATTTGGCGACTCAAGTATCTCCGGAACCGAAACGTCTGACCTTTCTTCTGTAAGTTGAACTTTGTCAACTTCTTATTGTGGCGGAAAGTTCATTTTCCGGCAGGACCCATCTCTACGGAAACAAAGAGTTCTCTTCTTCCTTTAGTTGCGACTCTGTTTCTGGCGGCACCCATCTCACCGGAATCAGAACAGTTGTCTTGCTGTAACAGTACTCTCCTCCGACGCTGATCTCGCTGGAATCAGAAAGCCCGATCATTTTTGGTGGTGAGGATTTCTTTGCTACTTCTAATTTCAGGCGCGTCCTTTTCGCGTGAACCGAAGAATCCGACGTTTGCAAGCTTCGTCAGAACCGAAGCACATGGAGAGCGCGGTGCTCCCTCTATCACCAAGTCTAAGCGAACATTCCTCGGGTCGATTCCTCGACGTTACCGCCGATTTGATCGTCTCGAGTCCTCCTCGAAAGGACGACGATGGCGAAGATCCCCTAGAAAAAGGTGGTGAGTCTGATGAGGAAGAAGAGGACAAGAGCGGGGAATTCGAATTTGGAGGAATTGGCTCGTTGACTGACGACTTCGGAACCCTCTCTGCCGACGAACTTTTTGCCGACGGGCGAATTCGAACTGTCCATGAGATCTTCCAGTCTCGATCAGGACTGATTTTGCCTCCTCCTCCGGCAGTTGAGTCAGGTTCGTCGGCATCGACTCCTCGACCTGCTCTGAAGACGCTCTTGTTAGAAGAGCGGGCGGTGCCGGCAGCCGACGAACTGGCCCGAATCCCGGAGGGAACTTACTGCGTATGGACGCCCAGGTCGCCGCAGCCGGATCGCTGCAAAAAGAGCAATTCGACCGGAAATTCTTCCCGCCGGTGGCGGTTTCGCAACATCCTCCATCGTAGCAACAGTGACGGCAAGGACACGTTCGTGTTCGTAGCCCCGCCGCAGGAGGAAGGTGATGAGAAGAACAAGGAGCAGCAACTGCTGGATTCCCTTTTCCGGCGCCACCACCAACGCAAAGCCCCGGCTTCTCCGGAAAGGCAAAAGAACGACGATGTTGGCAAGAATCAGCAGAAGAATAAGAAGAAGACCGCAGAGCGAAAGGAAGAGAATAAGAAAGAGGGATTCACGATGGCGCACGAGATTCATTACGTGAAGGCCAGAGAGGGTGATCGACGGCGGTCATACCTCCCGTACAAGCAGGATCTCGTGGGTTTGTTGGGCAATCTCCACATTCATCACAATCGTTAATTTCCCACCTTTTTCTCTTTGCTTAAGAATTATAGAATTTAATGATCTAGTTTCTTTTTGGTTCTTCCTAACTAGGAACCGGATTCTGAATACTGTATATTCAAAAAATTGTATGTGGATACATGAAGACGTTGGTGCCATTTTTCCCGGCGAGCTTCCGTTTTCCGGTGGCCGTTTTCTTGTCCTTGTAGTTTATAATTGTCTATATGTGTGAGATCACACGCGTTGGAGTCTTGAAGACTAAGGAAGTGGGGAACCTTTTTATTGTTTGAAAAATGAAGACACAATGATTTCATCTTCCCGGCGAGTTTCGGTTTGCTGGTATCCGGGCCTTTTCAGGTGGTCTTTGCCATGTTGGTGTTTCGTGTGAATGTAGGAGCTCTGGGCGTAATATAATATATATATGGATCAGTTTTTATGCCCATGAATCCTGCTTTCTCTCTCTCTCTTTATATATATATATATGAAAACTGGATCCATAACGATAGTCAGGAATCAGTAAATATGGTGCATGATCTAATTATAAAATATATATATATATATTGCTTGAATGAACTAACCACCAAATGATTTAGAATGGGTGAACAATGAGCAGTTGGAGGATGGAATTGATACAATGTAATGGCCATTCTCAGCTCTCATAAGTAACGGACAGCCATTACCGTTACCGTTACCGAAAAATCCGGTAATGGCCATCCGTTACCTCTCCCAGACGAGGGAAGTCACGAGAGAAGAATGCCAGACGACAGGGGAGCGAATGCCTATAAAAGGGTATCCATTCACAGAGAAAAGATATGATACAGAAAGCTTCTTACAGAAGTGATATACAGAATACAGTTGTCTGAGAAAACCCTCGTAAGAAAACCTCGCGAAATCATCAACATCCGCTGCGTCCACTGAAAACCTCCGATGATCAGAGTACCGGAAAGGTAAGACCCGAATCTCACTCCTTCAGGAATCATGGTTATAGTTTCTCTTTAATGAATTTAGATCTGCCACCACCGGCAAGTTTTGATTTTCCGGTCGTAGAACTTAATTAACTTTGGCTTACGTATATAATAAATAATGTGAATGTGCGTACATGTGAACGTAGAAGATTGGAAAAACGATAAAGAAGCCAGTGGGACGGGAACCCATTTGAGCAACTTGGTTGACTCGTTTATTTTCTTATGACCTGCTTGTTGGTGAAAATTTAAAAAGAAGGGCGGGCTACTGCTGTTTAGATTATACATGAGACCAGATTTGCAATATCAGTCGTTCGTCTTGGTGATGGAAGTCTGTCGTGTTTCGGCTAACATGATGGACTTTTTCAAGGCATAGGTGAAACCCGATTGACATCATCCTCACCGAAATGGACGGCTGGATATCATCCAAGCTGTTCTTAGCGGGAAGAGGAATCTCTTCAATTGGACGAAGGTTCTTCGATCGTTAGTTTTTCTTTGTGAGATTGTTTCCAACGTCTTGACCACGGCATATTGGAAAAAAAAAATCTAATTTCTTTCTTCCCTTTAAAAACGGTTACGGTTTCTAGAATGTTTTTATGAACGACTTGACTTGTCCTTATACTTATGATGATTTTCTTTTTTTTTTGACGTATGATATTTTTCTTATTTTATATGAAAGAAAGATGCATTACATTATACATATCCCATGTTAAGATATACTTTTTAGTTACATGAATTTCAAATAAGCTTTGATGTATTGCCTTTGCACCACCATAATTATCAGCCTATGTATCTATTCCCCTCGAGTAAGTTCTTGGTCAACTTTATAATCGAGTAAAAAGTAAGATTTTATGATTTGGACATTAAGTATTTGATTACAAGGTAAATTAGGTTTACATATAGTTTCATAGACCCAAACCTCATAATTAAACACCTTTTTAAGGCTTAATTTTCCAGCAGGTATCATGAGATCCTGGGATGATGGAAATAGGTATAGTCTATGGTTTGCGAGTTATAACAGAGCACAAGATCGGATTTGCCCCTACCAACAACAACAACAACAACAACAACTAAGCCTTTTCCATACTAGACAGGGTCGGCTACATGGATTCTTTGTTTCCACATATCCCTATCATGTGTCATGTTAGCAGTTAACTCCCAATAAGATAGATCATTCTTTATTGTTTTTTTCCAATACCTTTGTGGTCATCCTCTACCTCTTTTAATACTTTCCAAATTTAGTTTTTCTAACCTTCTTATAGGTTCTTCTTTTGATCTTCTTTCTATATGTCCAAACCATCTTAAACAATGTTCTCTCATTTTATCCTCTATTGGTACCACTCCTAATTTGTTTCTAATAACTTCATTATGTATATGGTCTTTTCTTGTATGACCACTCATCCATCTTAACATCTTCATTTCTGTCACAGACATCTTTTGTACATGTTGATGATTAACTGCCCAACACTCAGAACCATAAAACATGGCAGGCCTAATTGCTACTCTATAATATTTACCTTTTAACTTTAATGGTATCTTCTTATCACAAAGAATGCCTAATGCTCCTCTCCATTTTAACCAACCAGCATTAATTCTATGCGTAACATCTCCATCAATTCTTCCATCACTCTGAAAAATTGACCCTAGGTATTTAAAACTTTTCTTTTGGGTAATGCAATGTATGCCAATTTTAATTTCTATATCCTCTGAAGTAACCAAATGATCAAACTTACATTCCATATATTCTGTCTTTGTTCTACTAAGTCAGAGGCCTTTGCTTTCTAATGTTTATCTCCATAGTTCCAATTTTCTATTAACTTTTTCCTTAGACTCCTCCACTAATACAATGTCATATGCAAATAACATACACCAAGGTACTTCATCTTGAATATGTTTTGTTAACTCATCCATCACCATTATAAATAAGTATGGACTTAAAGTTGATCCTTGATGTAACCCAATATTAACTTCAAAGAAGTCTGTTGTTCCTTCATGAGTCCTCACACATGTTTTTGTACCATCATACATGTCTCTTATAAGGCTAATATATGTCAATGGGATACCTTTTTTTTCCAAAATTCTCTAAAGAACCTCTCTCGGTACCCTATCATAAGCTTTTTCTAGATCAATAAATATCATGTGAAGGTCTTTCTTTTTTGCTCTAAAATGTTCCATAAGACGTCTCAAAAGGTGAATCGCTTCGATAGTAGATCTGCCTGGCATGAATCCAAATTGGTTCTCTGTTGTACTTGATACTTGTCTTAACCTACGTTTGATAATTCTTTCCCATAATTTCATAGTATGACTCATTAACTTGATACCTCGATAATTCGCACAATTTTGAATGTCTCCCTTGTTCTTATATATGGGTATAAGTGTACTTGCTCTCCATTCCTTGGGCATCTTTTGGTTTTTTCATATTTCATTAAATAGTCTTGTGAGCCAAGTGATTCCTATTTCTCCTAGTATTTTCTAAACTTCTATAGGAATATTATCTGGTCCTACCGTTTTACCACCCTTCATATGTTTAAGAGCCTCTTTTACTTCATTCTTTTGAATACGTCGGTATAAATTGTGGTTTATATACTTTTTGACTTGGCAAAATTCTTAAACTAATACTAACATCTTTATTTTCATTAAAAAGATTACAAAAATAGTTTTTCCATCTATTTCTTATATCATCATTTGCCACTAGAATTTTTTCATCCTCGTCTTTTATGCATCTAACATAATTAAGATCTTTAGTTTTCTTATCTCTAGCCCTAGCTATCCTAAAAATATCTCTTTCACCATCTTTTGAGTTGAGTTTTTTATATAAGTCATCCCAAATCTTAGCTTCTGCTTCACTAACGGCCTTTTTCGCTTCCTTCTTTACTTTCTTATAAGCTTCTAAAGTTTCACTGTAATTTGTAACATGCCCTCTTTGCCTTGATTTTATTTTGTACTACTTCATTCCACCACCAAGCTTCTTTTTGTGCCGGTACACCTCCCTTAGATACCCTTAACACATCACAACGATCAATTGCTAACTTAGTTAGGGGTCAATTTACAGTTCGAAGGTCATGAGTTCGATAGTAGATATATAAAGTATCTCCCTTCTTGTAACATGAGAATAATAAATTTTCTGCGTGGTGATGGCACTGGATGTAAAAAACTAGGAATCCCTTGCTCCAAACCATGTAAATCTTGTCTTGTGGCTTCGAGATTGTTTCAGTGTTTGTATTATTTGATGAACAAATACAACACGTACTGAGAGCATTAGCTCAACGGCAGGACACTCTACAGCTGTTGCTGCTGGTGGGGAATTTGACTCTCAAAGGGTGTGTATGTGTGTTTGCTGCTGGTGGGGAATTTGACTCTCAAAGGGTGTGTATGTGTGTGTTTTAGGCTTTGACCTCATCTAACCAAAACAAAAAAAAAATACAACACGAGATTGAGTATACACTAAGAATCCATGTAGATGACCCCACTTAATTCAGATAAGGCTTGATTTTGATTTTGGTTTCTGCTAGTGGTTGTGGTTTTTCTTATTTGGGTGCAGCTTTCCTCTTTCTTTAATGCAATTTTCTTGGCTGCTGATGGCACGGGCACCGAACACGAAAAAGACTACTCGGTTGTACCTATGGCTTAGGGTTTGGCCAAATGGGTCCATCCGATTCTGGTTATGCCTCTATCCCCTATTCTATAATGAGTAACAACAATAATTAAAAGAGTAAGTTCTTGTCACCCTTACTTAAGGTCTCGAGTTTGAGCCTCGTGAATGCAGGAAACCAGTGCTTGGAGAGCTTTACGCCCATAGTGGGCCAACCCGGATTGAACCCGATTAGTCGTGTGGTTTAGAAAAAAAAAATAGAAGAGTAAGTTTTAGTTAGAGATGTCAAATAGTTCCCCATTAGGACGTCTAATCATCTGAATTTGTTTTGGTTTGGTACCAAACACATGATCCACTAACAATATGATTGGGACCCGGTATCAACTATTTGCACATAATGAAATCCTACCAGATAATCCCAATTATTGATTCGGGTCCCTCAGTATTAACATTGCCATCAGAAAGCGGGTTCAATTATGTGAAGTCCAATTAATCGAGTTCGATTTTGATAGTATCCAGTTTGAATTGCAGCAGATGCCATCCATAGCATTGCTCAAGGATGCTGGACTTCACACATGACACGAAACCCTGAAAAACACGACCCGTGAAGTCCTATTTACATCCACCAAAGTGATGCATAAAATTTGAGGCTGTATTCGGGTTGGCACCTTTTTTAGTGAACTGGAGCTGACATGAGCAGAAACTTGAGATTACTGGGAATTTTAGAAAAGATACAAAAACAAAACCCAACATGAACACGGCCTCAAAAGTTCGCATCCGTGTCCACCCATAGGTAACTGAAATGATGTGATACTAGCATGACCTGAAACACAAAATTGACACCAGTAGTATTGTGCGGGCCAACTGTGGGTTTCATATTTGGGGAGTAGATGAGATGTAACAGTGAACTTTGGCCAAACTCGATCTTTCTCTGCTTGATTGTTGGGGAGTAGAGTTTAGGTTGAACGGTGTTGGCATTGACTAAAGGCAAAATTTGTCTGTTCATCCGGCTCAAATCACTATGTTCTACAAGGTTCAGTGGGTGGCAAGTAATACTCTAACTGTTAATCTTGTCTATAAATGGAATTTTAATCAAGGAAAGATAATGTTACCGGTCCATGCGCCGCGCTCCTGGTGCCATGACAGATAACCAGTAAGCTATTGATGTCGGCCAAATTGGATTGGATCCAAGAGTGTAACCAAATTAGACTGTCATGGGCTGTTTGCCCATCTCAAAGCTTCTTTAATACAAGTGGGGATGGCAATGGGTAGGTTGGGTTGGGTTTTCACCCTGCCCTACATTGGTGAAAACCTTAAAAACCCACACTAAGGATGTCCATAGAGAAGGGACCGGTCCCGTCCCTACGATGGGGACCAAGATTTCCATGGTACCCGTCCTTACATCCCCCATTAGGACAGGGTGTGTGAGAGAGAAAGACACTATGGTTCGGATATGGGCGAGAGAAAGAGAGAAACACTCTACAACATAGGGGGTGAGAGAGTGCCCGACCGGGAGAGGAGGGAGCTTCCCCATCTCCGACCCCACTCCCCTTTTATGGGTACATGAAACACATATCACATTCTAAATTAATTTAATATAATGTCATCAAACAGTTTCTAAAATATATCAAGTGCATAATCTCACATTTTTGTGATGTATCACTCTTCCCTCACTCCTTACATCTCTTCAATCTTGATTACAAGAACCTAAAGTACTAGGGACTTGTTTAGACTATATCGTTCCTAGTTGCGGGTTCTCAAACCCGAACTTGGGCCGGATTGATCGATACTCGCGAGTTGGGTTGAGATTACAAATGATACTAGTGACAGTGTTTTTCACCTTGGGTACATGAAGCATAATGTGAAAAGAAAAGTACAGAAATTTTGTGCTTCCTGCATTCATGCCGGAGAATTCTCAGCCTGATGTAGTTCGTTGCGGCTCAAAGTTCTCAAGAAAAGGAAGGGAAAGGATCCTGTTGTCGTGAGAATTTATGTCATCTAATGAAGCCTTTTAATCATAAACGAGTAACCAGATTTGTTTGGTCTTCATTATAAGCAGCAAGCAAACTATTTTTCTTCTCTTTGTAATATTGAGTCATTGACCATTAATTAATCGGTGTTGTTTTTCTTGGAGACTTCAACTCCCTCCATGGTGTGGGGTATATGGAACGAATTTCATTAATAATCAAAAGAAATTTTACAAAGTGATCATGAGAATGGACTTCTAATCTCAACCAGATACACAAGGAGTTTTTGACGACTGCAACCCTCCTGGCTTCTGCTTCTTTTTTATTTTTAACCTTACCTCTAATATTAGTATTTATAAGGTACTTATAATTTAAAAGAGTAATATACCCTTATTTAATCACACTTAACTATTGGACTAGGAGAACAAAGATAGATCCAACTGACCTGATATCCATAAGGTTAAGTTACTTCACAACACTCCTTTTCAAGTTGGGTGAAAGATATTCACTACTCCCAACTTTCTTAGAGTTATCGTGAGGCCGCTTCTATTAACTATTTTCATAAGAAAAATTGCCTTTTCATATACAGACTTAATATAGACCAATTTAAATTCTTGACTTACAACTTTTTCTCTTATAAAATGGCAGTTGATCTCAATATACTTTATCCTTTCATGATAAACAGGATTAGATCTCATTTGAATTGTTGTTTTACTATCACAATAGGAAAATAGGACATACCACGTCCATACCAATCTCACGTATAAGGGACATTAACCACAACCCTTCACACGTCACTCGAGCAATTGCTATATACTCAGCTTTAGCACTAGACCAGACAACAATGGATTATTTTTTGTTCTTTCATAAAACTGTATTGCTTCCAAATAAAATAATATATCATATAGTAGATTTCCTTTCATCTAGAGACCCAACTCGGTCTGCATCTAAATGTACTTCAATATTGAGTTGTTGAGAATTAGAATAAATAAGACCAAACCTAGGAGTAGCCTTCAAATACTGCAATATACGACAAACAACATTCATATTACTTTGTTCGAGCATGCATGAATCGATTAACAATATTGATTGCATAAGTAATGTCTGATCGAATAATGGTTAGGTAAATTAACTTCCCAACCAATCTTCGATACTTACTCATATCTTCATACTTTGAGTCATCATCAAGGTGCAATTTCTAGTTTACTTCTATAGGAGTATCTCTCTTCTTACAATCTGTCATATTTTTATCCTTCAATAAATCCATATTGTACTTTGAGTTAGAAATATACCTTTACTAAAGTATAAAACTTCAATTCCTAAGAAATAGTGCAGCATGCTCAAATCTTTTAAATCAAATAGCTGATTTATTTGTCTTTTAACCTTGTGATTTCTTAAAGATCATCTCATGTGACAATGATATCATTTACATAGACAATTAGAATAGCTAATTTCTTACCCTTCTAAATAAATAAGGTATGATCATTAACACTCATGTGATATCCCAAATTATTCACTATTTCACTAAACTTTTCAAACCATGCTCTAGGAAGTTGTTTGAGACCATAGCTAACCTCATTTAATTTACATACATTTTCCTTCTACTCCATGGTATTGAATCTTGAGGGTGATTCTATATACACTTCTTCATTAAGATTTTCTTTGAGAAAGACATTTTACAGAAGAATGAAATTGGGTTATAATAAGTTTATGGACATTTGGAAAGATAATTGAAAGTTCATCCTTTGATTTCATTAAAATATATTTGACATGTTATTCATTGTTTTTCGATAGCATCAGTATAATTTTAAAAATTTTAAGTATTTTCAAAAAATAATTAAAGACAATGTTATTACAGTTATGCTCCCAAAAACAGTGGTCGAGTATGAGTAAGTAGTGTTAGTAGTAGATAAGATCCAATCACTATATATATAAGAATGCTAAAAGAAAGTCGGATGATGCAAACCACTTATATCCAAACTAATCTCAATAATCAGATCAAGAGATTTGGGTGGTTTAGAATGAAAATCAAAATAAAAAAATACACATACTTTTTGTAGGATATCATCAATACTTTTCACTTCTGTTTTTCAATTTCAACAATCCATACCCCCTCAATTGGATCATTGAGATTGGTTAAATGGAGTTTGCATCCTTCACTTGGGTATTTGGGTAGCATTGAAGTTAAAAACCAACCAAACTCATAACCATCAATTGGATCCACAAGGAGCTGTAATTCTTCTGGCGACGGGACAATTTGTCGAAACCTTGAAAAGTATTGGGTATTTATTTCAAATGAAAAGAAATAAAAATATTTTCCGCCATTTAAAACTTGGTTCTACTTGAGAAAGAAATACCTAACCAAATGAATCATGGTGTCATCATCACAGCCACATCCATGCATAGGGAGCTCACATAATTGGAGAAGATGTTTGGTGATTGCAATATGTCTCAATACATAGATGATTGATTGATGATCTATGGTTTCTTATTTATGGCCGTTGATAAAATCCTGATCTAAAAAGTTTTTTTTGGGATGAGGCGTACTTATATTTAACCTTCACAAAGCACATGTATTTTCCTAAATACACAACAACCCACATATTCTTGAGATTTCGAAAGTAAGAACCCAATGAACGACATACAATCGACAAAATGCTTTGAGGAGTTGAGGAAAAAGTATAAACCGGAGATTCCCTAATAGGTCAACCTTGTGAATGGAGAAAACCTTTACCCTTATAGTAGCCCACCGACTCTTAACTAGATTAACTAGGTTCCTTTCCTGCTTCTTGTGATTTGAAGTCTTAAAAGTTAATTATCCAGAAGAAACTCACACCTCAAATGCTTCAATGACTAGTGAGCATCAAAGTCGATGAAGATCAAATATTGGTTCAGAGTTCATAACATAAATATCTCGTACGATATTTTTAAAGATTGTTACAAATTGGGTTCTTCAAAGCCGATAAATTAATATGAGGAACCATTGAACTTAAGGAGGTGCATAAATTGGACCTATGGTTTGACTTGTAGGGTTCATCACAAATCTAAATGGTTACATCCAATTAAAAACAATAGTTTAAACGACATGGCCTTGTCTCCCAAATCGGGTTCACCAAGAACCTTGAACCATAACCGAACTGGATTCTACCTGGTTTCAGTTATGGTTAATAACTACTGTCTCTATTTACTTTCACAGTTTGAACTAAAACCCAAAGAACACAAAAAAAGGTTAAAAAAATCAGAAAAAAAACTTATAAACCAGAACTGGAACTGGCAGATTGAACCATCTATCTTGGTCCCGATTCCATTGGAAGAGGGACCATGTTAAAAACTAGGGAGGTTCCCAGTTTGATTACAGTTCTAGGTCTAGTAGGTCTGTTTCAGTTTCTGTCGGTCTTCGACCCAGTTTGCTTCCAGTTCAAACCATTGCCCTGGTTGCTAACTGGCCATGTCTAGTTCAATCTGCACCCAACGGTAAGAACATCTCCGATTTTACATCGTTGTAGAAACTTGTATACAAAAAACAGTGGCATCCCTACGTATAGACTCTTTGAAATGAAATTTTTCTCTTCTTGCCACACCAAAAATTAAGCATCTTGAGCTTGAGTAGTATTGAGATGGTTGACCTCCTAAATATCCTTCCATTGCACCCAGATTTAAGATGAAAATAATTTGAACAATGACCCCGTGCAACCATGTTTTAAGGCCAACATGATACAAAAAACCTTTTATGACCGATATCGATGCACAAACTCCTTTCTTCTATATTTTCAGAGAGAGGGAATTGTTATATGATCTATTCGAAGCTACTACAGGTATGAGAATGATGCATAATTATTTCCATATTGAAAGAGTAGCTGTATGGCTGGATAGAAAAATGTTTAGATTTTGATTGCAACTGAGTGGCACCATTGGGCTTTGGTTCGCTTGGCACGGCCTCATCGAGGAGGTTTTGCATAGGAAGAAAACCATAGAGAAATAGGACACACACACACTCTGTCATTTGTTTGTGATTCTATATCGCTCTTTCAGTTTCATCCTCATTTTATTTACCTTCATCGGATACCCGTTTCAGCTACGAAAAACGGCTATTTGATGTATTAGCTTTCACTTTAATTTTATAAATAATAACTGATAAATTTTATTGAAAATGTTTTGTTAGATATCAACAAGTGGTTCACGAAACATGAAAAGGGGCCCTCCTTCCTTAATTCCATGACCACAATTGAAGAGGCCTTATGGTCAGTAACAACGACTTACGTTGTTGAATATCAAAAGCTTTTTATGCACAATCGAGAAGCAGATCTACATTGACCTGAGGTGGGGGTGTTCGCCCCACCCGAAAATTTGAGATCAACTTAAATGCTATAATCCATAGTGGTATCCATGGGCTATAATAACCCGAAAAGAGTTTCTGGATCTGTCACTGGTGTAATCCCATCTTTTTTGAACGAGTTGAAGGGGTAGGCCTTTGGATCAGCACTTAAATATACTAGCGTGACACTCAATGAGCTTGCAATTGTGCTGAAGCTCGACTCATTTAGTTCTACCAAGGAAAAGAGCTTAAACAAGTCAAATACGACCTAGTTCAAGCAGTATGTTTAAATTTTAAAGGAAAGAAAGATAATATACATTTGTCAGTGATAAAAAAAGATGGCCTCCAAGAAGAAAAGGGCTTCAAAATATGTAAATAACATTTATAGCATTTCTAATTAAAATTTAAAAAAAGTGAGAAATAACGTTTAAAACTTATAAAGATGGATATTTAGTATTTTGTCTATGTTTCCTTTTAGGGGAAATTGCTCTTTTGTTTTTTTTACAGAGAGCCACTGATGTCCTGCCTAGACATGGCCTATAGAACCGGAATTGAACCACTGTCCATAAGACCAGCAGTAACCAAAATCGGTAGTTTCAAACCGTGTAACTTTAAATATATTTTTTGAAAACCTTAGGACGCTCCGCACCTCTACTGGTGGGGAGTTCAACCCCCAAAGGGTGTCTGCAGCCATTATATTTTAAACACTCATATTTCAAAAAGAAACATTTTAAATAAATTTTGCAAAATACTTCATAACATACATTATAGCTTATTATGAGTTAACTGCTAACATGGCACATGATAGAGCTACGTGGAAACAAAGAATCCATGTAGCCGACCCCTCTAGTATGGGAAAAGGCTTAGTTGTTGTTGTTATTACTTCATAACATACATCAGCTCAATGGCAGGGTGTTTGCTATTGTTTCACGGTTTTGGAACTGAAACCCGAACTGAACGTGTCTGGTCCCATCTATGCTGTTAACTCCATAAACCATCGAGTTGGTTCTCCTGGGTTCCAAACTGGGCTGTATATATCAGCTCACTTTTTTTTTGTATTGTTCAACATGGATCTGAACATAATTATCAGATCCAAAGAGAGTACGCATCTGACCCGGTGAGTTTTACCTGCGGAAACATGAGCATCTTCAATCAGATAGTTGGACCTGATCACATCAGTCCAGAATCACATCCAATACGGCCTGTATTAACAAATATGAAACATGATCTAGTAGAGTTTGAATCATACATCAAACATTTGGGAACTTCACTTTGAGATCCTGCTCAACATCAGCCTGGCATTATAAAAGACATGAATTTTGGGACACGAACACCCCTAGGAATGCAATTCATGTCTACCTAAACTAACACGAAAAGATCGGGTCATATTCTGGTTTTCGTGTTTCCAGAAATGAACCTGAAATTGGCATGACACGAGCACCATCCAGAACACAAAATTGTTATGGTAATGTAGCAGCAGCACTCCGCACACGATGAGGAGTCTTACTGTAGGCGTTCACCCAAAGTAAACACTAAGAATATAGGATCTTGTTTGAGTTGACCCGTTTATGACGCTCACACGAAATGACATGAAACAAGCACGACCTGTAACACGAAATTGCCACCCCTACGGTGCCCCTCCATCCGAAAATGGATCCACATCAGAAGACGGATCCGTTACCGGGTCAACCTACCAAACACAGCCCGACCCATTAACTAGACTGCTGCTTCAATGGCAACTTCAGAGAGAGAGAGAGAGAGAGAGAATGGAGGGAAGAGGGGAGCGGAGGAAGGGGTCGGCGACTCCCTTGGCTTCGTTATTCCCCGCGGAAGAGGCTAAAAAATCCGCTCAGAAGGTTAATGACTCCATTGCCGAGCGCCACAAGGAGCTGGACCAACTCAACGCCTTTATTGCAGACAACAACGCCCTCAAAAAGCTCGTCCTGAGCCTTCCCGACGAACTCTCCCACGATATAATGGTACGGTTCTTCTACGCTCTCACATTCTTCCTCTCTTTTTGACTGTGGGTGACATATTTCACTGTGGTTCGATTCTTTTAGGTACCGTTTGGAAAGGCGGCATTCTTTCCGGGGAAAATAATTCACACCAACGAATTCCTGGTACGTTTTTAGTCGTTGTTTTTGGTCCTTGATTTATTAGTTACCACTTGGGTTTTCGAAGTCTGTGTTCTATGATTCTCTTCTATGCATTGAATAGTTGTGACGTCCTTTCGAACCCACTAGAGAGAAGAATTGGATTCTTTGGAAATTTAGAGCTTTTTTGCTTCTTTCTATGAGCAAACGTAGTTTAAAATATTTGTCACCGATTTTTAATCCAACTCGAGAGAAGATTGAGAGTTACGAAACGAATCCTTGGTATGAGTTGTTGGTAGTCGTTTGTTCATGAAATCACTTGGAACTTTTAAGTTTTGGTTTCAACTTTTCCTGTACATAGCCGCGTCTTTTAGCAACCATTGGTAAATCCCACTAGTGAAAATAAAGGGAGTTATGAAATGAAGATAATATTTTCACATCCATGTGGTCTTTTGATCCACTTGCCAGTTTTCTTCATATGAAGATTTCTCTTTGCTTATTGAGGATGTTGGTAGGTACTTCTTGGAGAAGGATATTATGCAGAGCGCACATCAAAACAAACTGTAGAGATACTACAAAGGAGGGGGAAAACCTTATCTTCTAAAGTAGAGGCTTTAAAGTCTACAATAATGGATCTTCAAGCTGAGGCTTCGTTCTTCAATTCTATTTCTGCTGAAGCTGCTGTGAGTTTTTCAAACTATTTATTGCATTTAAAAAATGAGTGCCCCTTCCTGATTGCTTCCTGTTTTCTATTTTGCTAAACACTTATAGACCTTTTATAACTTAAAGGACTAATATGCCCTTACTTAAGTATACTTAATAACTGGATCAGAAAATAACAAAAATGGATCCGACATTCAGGATCCGATGTTACTCAACATCTCCAACACTCCCCCCCCGAGAGAAATATACTCATAACTCTCAACTTGCTAAGCATAGATTTTAGAATTCCTTTAGGTACTGCCTTAGTTAGTAATTAGTATATCTGCCTCTTGATCACATGATCTCACATATGTTAACTGAAATTCTCCACTCTTCACTTTTCTCGAATAAAATGGTAGTTAATCTCTATATATTTTGTTCTCTCATGTTATACTAGATTTCAAGCAATTTAAATAGTTGTTTTGTTGTCAATGAATAAGATAACATGATGTTTACATTGAATTATCAATTTCATTAGTAACAGTTTCAGAGACCTTCACACATCCCTTGTGTACTCAGCTTCTGCACTAGATCTTGCAACTACTGTATGTTTTTTGCTTTTCCAGGATACTATATTTCTACCTATTTTTGCAATATATGCTGAGGTAGATTTTCTATCTTCTTTAGAACATGCCTAGTCTGCATCTGTAAATATTTCGATATTTAGATGTCCATCCTTGGAGTAAAGTATTCCATATCCTACAATTAGACTTTAGGTATCTCATAATTCTATACACAACTTCCATATGATACTTTGACCGTTGATGCATAAATCTACTTACAATACTAACTGCATATGAGATATTAGAGCGTGTAATAGTTAAATAGATAAGTTTACCAACTAATCATTGATCCATCTCAATGTCTTTGAATATTTATAATCCGTGTGAATTTAAATGATGATTAACTTCCATTGGAAGTTCACTAGGTTTGCAATCAACCATATTAGTATCCTTTAAAAAATCAAGAGTATACTTCCTCTTAGGAAGAAAAATGCCTTCCTTAGAATGCATAACTTCAATACCAAGGAAGCAATGTAATTTTTCAAGGTCCTTGAGATCAAACATCTTATGTAGTTTGCCTTAAAGTATGATCACTCATATACATTTTGTAACAAGTTCCAATAACCCCCTCACTAAACTTCTCAAAGCATGCTCGTGGGTCTTAGAATTCTATACACAACTTCCATATGATACTTTGACGGTTGGTGCATAAATTTGCTTACAATACTAACTGCATATGAGATATTAGGGTATTTAATAGTTAAATAGATAAGTTTACCAACTAATCGTTGATACCTCTCAATGTCCTTCAATATTTATAATCCATGTGAATTTAAATGATGATTAACTTACATTGGAAGTTCACTAGGTTTGCAATCAACCATATTATTATCCTTTAACAAATCAAGAATATACTTCCTCTGAGTAAGAAAAATACCTTCCTTAGAATACATAACTTCAATACCAAGGAAGCAATATAATTTTTCAAGGCCTTTGAGATCAAACATATGATGTAGTTTGCCTTAAAGTATGATCACTTATATAGCTTTTGTAACCAAGTTCCAATACCCCCTCACTAAACTTCTCAAACCATGCTCGTGGGGACTGTTTTAGTCCACATAGAGCCTTTTTAAGATGACACACCGTATGTTGATTTTGGCCATAATCAATTCTAGGTGGTAAAGTCATATGGATCTCTTTGTTTAGGATGCCTTATAATCACATGGTTAGTTTTGTCACTGGTATAAAAGTTTCATTGTAGTCTATTTCATAAGATTGACTCTATCCTTTTGCCACCAAACATGCCTTATATATCTTTCAATGCTCCTATATGGCCGATATTTTATAGTATACACTCATTTACATCCCATTGGTTTTATGTTGTGTGGTAATGTTGCCAATTCCCATGTGCCATTTTTTAAAGTACAATTAGTTCCTCTTCCATGGCTGTACTCCATTTTGGATCCACCGTCCTGTATTTTTGGGTATAGATTCAACACTAGCATTTAATATGAACCTTTTATAATTCTTAGACATACTGTTATATGACATATTGAGAGATAGGATGTGCATATGTTTTCTTTCCTTTCCTTATTGCAATTTGCAACTCTAGCTCCTCCATGGATTTGAAGGTGGATTAGAGCATTCAAGTATGGTTTCGGGTATGGTTGTTTGTTGAGAGGGACAAAATATATTTCTTGTACCACAATGATAAACCTTCCGATTATTCTTCTTTGAATCTCCTTGCATGATAAGTCAAACTTTACTTCCTTTTGTATCACTTTCTTAGTTTTCTTCAATATAACTTAGAACAATAGGCAGTACTCCTCGTTCCTTAATAGTAGCATAATCAAATTATGTTTCTTTATGAGTACCATAATATGATTGGGACTCAAAGAATGAGACATTTAGTGATGAAACATAAGTTTATGGCCGATTGCAAGGTAATTCATGAGAAAGCTTAACCACCCAACATCGACTTTTAGTTATGGATTTACAAATTTAAAAAATGGACAAAGAAGAAAAGTCCTTCAAGGAGATGTTTGGAATTATGGTGGTTTCACCCTGTGATATGTAGAACAATATGGTTATACATATTAGGAAAGTGGCGAAAGATGTGTTAGAGGTATCTAAGGGAGGTGTACCAGCACAAAAAGAAGCTTGGTGGTGGAGTGAAGTAGTACAAAATAAAATCAAGGCAAAGAGGGCATGCTACAAATTACATTATGCTAAGAAAACTAGTGAAACTTTAGAGGCTTATAAGAAAGCAAAGAAGGAAGCGAAAAAGGCTGTGAGTGAAGCAAAAGCTAAAATTTGGGAGGATTTATATAAAGAAACTCAACTCAAAAGAGGGTGAAAGAGATATTTTTAAGATAGCTAGGGCTAGAGATAAGAAAACTAAAGATCTTAGTTATGTTAGATGCATCAAAGACGGGGATGAAAAAATTCTAGTAGCAAATGATGATATAAGAAATAGATGAAAAAACTATTTTTATAAGCTTTTTAATGAAAATAAAGATGTTAGTATTAGCTTAAGAGAGTTAGCCAAATAAGAAAAGTAATATCATCATTTGCCACTAGAATTTTTTCATCATCGTCTTTGATGCATCTAACATAATTAAGATCTTTAGTTTTCTTATCTCTAGCCCTAGCTATGCTAAAAATATCTCTTTCACCCTCTTTTGAGTTGAGTTTTTTTATATAAGTCCTTCCAAATTTTAGCTTTTGCTTCACTCATGGCCTTTTTCGCTTCTTTCTTTGCTTTCTTATAAGCCTGTAAAGTTTCACTAGTTTTCTTACCATAATGTAATTTGTAACATGGCCTTCCAAATTTTAGCTTTTGCTTCACTCATGGCCTTCCAATTAGTTTGTTCCATCAAATTGAATATTAGTAATTTAAAGATTTTCAATTTTTTCTTATTTTTTCTCAAAAATATGATCAACAATTTTCTCTATAATAAACTTGTTGCTTATGTTGATTTCAGTCTAGAAATAGGGATTCTCCCCTCGAAACAAAGATCTTGAAATTTAACGAAAATTAGGGCTACCTCGAGATATGTGCCCACTTGCCTCGAGTTGCATGTTGCCACTCTTACGATATCTTTTGTTGATTTCAGTCACTAAATTTGTGATTCTCCCTCTCGGTATCAATATCTTCATATTCAACATAGATTAAGGTTACCTCATGTGTGTGCACGTGTCTTAGGATGCATGTCTATGTTTCTTTTTCCTCTCAAAATTGTAGAGGAACACCTCAAAGCTCTGATACCATGTTAAGAAATTTTATTCACACACCGAGAAAGAAAATAACACTTGATTTTGGAAAGCCTTCCTGGTTGGTGTTTATTTTCTCTCTTACTAAACCCTAAGCTAAACCAGATACTTATAGACTTTTTATAACTGAAAGGACTAATATGCCCTTACTTAAGTATGCTTAATAACTGGACCAGAAAATAACAAGAATGAATCTGACATTCAGGTTCCAATATTACTCAACATCTCCAACAACCCTTTGATTGGATCTTCTTGCTAATGTAGATGATGATTCATGTTGACTTCACATGATTCAGGCGAAATCTACTTTTTATTCTGTACTTTATGCGATTAGATTTTCTAATGCATGTTCTATATTCCATAAAGCCTATGAACTCTTTTCAAGCTGACGGCCTTAGTGCTACTTGACTGTTATGGGTTCTCACTTTGTGTGACCTTTTAGAACGTGGTTGTTGGTTATAAGTTTGGTGGACTCCAATTGATTCCCATAGCTTTGTTCTTTTGCAAGTTAATGCACTCCATTGTGGTATGAATGGGCCTACTTAGACCACGGTTATTTTATCTTAGTTGCACAAAGTGTTGGTTGCATGTATAAGATATTAAAGTGTGTACTTTGATCTGCCTCACTGGTTAGACATTTGATTTGACCCAAGGGGACTTATCGTGATAAGGTAATTACACTTTTGTGATAAGAATTGGAATGAACTCGATTTCAGAGACCTTCACCCTTGAGGTGAAGAAACTCTCTCCCTCTCTTTCTCTCTATACGCACACACACAGTTTGCTACTGAACTCCTGAAGATACAACATTTATCTTCCTAGCTAGATTATTGCATTGATATCAGTTTTCTCTTGGTTTTATAATAGGAGGGCCTCGTAGAAATAAGGGAAGAATACTACAATGAAGAGCTTCCTGAGAAAAGCGTCGAGTCAGGCAGGTATTCGTTCCAAAAGTTTTTGTTTTTGTTCATTTTTTATTAGTTGATTTTTCAATAACTATGAATGTTTTTCTGTGATTTTCCTTTTTGTCTTTCCTATATAGCTTCTTTTGGAGTGCCAAAGAGTTGTATCAAGAACTTGGACTGCCCTCATTGGTTAAGCAAGAAACAGTTCATGGTACTGTTGATTTTATTGAAAGAATCACTAAAGGATGCAAGATTGCAAAATTAGAAGACCAAGAAACACAATTCTTCAATCTATTTAAAATTTGTGTATTTTTGGAAAGGTTTTTTTTATGTGAATGCTTTTGGTACCCATGTAAAGAGGACGTTCCTTTATTTGTTTTCTTATAAAGTAAACTGCCTTGCTTATGGAGTATGAACTATATCTTGATATAATTTTATATACAGCAACTCTTCGAACAACTTTATGTATATTTAAGTACTTCTAAAGCTCGTGAAAGCTCGTCATATTTTTCACGTATTTAGCAAAGAAAAGTGCTGTCATCTACCAAATGACAGTGGTGAATATGTTTGTCTATTGTGTTTGTTCAGGATATTCAAGCATTTGTGTTACTTTATCTCTTTGCTGTAAAAAATTATTTACTTTCCAAAAAGTGTGAAGAAGGTTTTCTTTACCCGGCATTGCTTTGTATTCGAACTATCGTTTCTAAAATAAGTACTTGATTTTTGCAAGTCAAATAGATTTCTTTACCCGGTTTATTCTCCACAAGCTTTTCATGTTCTGCGGATGAAAGAGAAACAAGAAACTGCCACTTTAGGGAATAGCACATGGTGCCAAAAAACCGGCTTAGTAGCAACAAATGGGAAATATCTTTCTTTTCACAAACTAGAAGAAAAATTTTCTTGTGAAAAAGAGAAAGTATCAGAAGAACAGTTAGCCTCTGACTACCTGCATTTTGCAATATGCACAGCTCACCTTTTGATGTGTTGATAGAATCATGAGCAAAAGTGTACTTCCATGCTTCGTAAAATATGAGGTTCTTTTCTGTATACTGGCCATCTAAGTCACAAGAGGGCAGGATGCTGGTTAAAAAATTATGGATGCAGGGACACGTCGATATATATACATGTACATATGTATATATAATTGATATTATCTCATAAATCTAAAAGAAAAGCTCAGTTTTTGAAGTCATTATTCACAAATAAAGTAGTGATCAGTCAATATTCCATGAAGTGCTCTGGTGATATTGTATTAAGTTATCGCTAATTCAATTTTTTTAGTTAAAATATATTTAAAATAGTTAGCCTTGAGTTCCACATCAAAAGTACCGAGTGTTGGAGTGTCCGATATGGGTGCAAACCATATTGGTGGTGTTTGTGTGACACAGGTGGACATGGGCGTTCCTTTTATTTTTCTATTTGCTCGCCAAGTTACTTCCCTACTCTCTTTGTTCCTTTCTTTTCAACTTTTTCTGTGATGCATGTTGCTTTCCTGTGGCCTTATGGCCTTTTTCTTTATAAGAAAACTAAAGCACTAATTTTTGATGTTGATATGCTTAAATTGCTGAATCTAATCCAGAGGTTTCAACATTGAAACAATTGCACCCATTTGAAGATGGAAAGGACAAGAAATCATCCCAGAGTGAAGAATTTGATAGACTAATGGCAAGATTAGACGAACTGGAGAAGGAAGAAGATCAGGCAGCAAGTTCAGGGGATGAAGATGCAAGCCCTGAAATTCCAGCAGCTGAGTCTCACTTGCAACAGGCCACTGAAAAACGTTCTATGCATGATGGAAGTGTACTAGGAACTGAGGTACCTCCGTGAAGCTTTTGAGGTTGATATATACCACCCTGTGAATGGTATTGTGCATAGACAGTTTAAGATGATTGGTGGAGCAAGATTCTCCTTATAAAATCTTTTATGATGCTAGATCTGGACGACCTAATAGGCTAATTCAATCCCCAAGGCTTTCTATATGAGCTTTTTGAAAGGCATTCAATTTTTGAACCTTATGTTGGATTTCTCACAGAGCCAATGAGTTGCATGCTTCCAATTTTAAACTCTCCATATCTTTAAAGGCCTCGCTTCCATGTTCTGGAATTTTTTCTTCTAAATCATAATCAAATTTCTAAAACATATCACATGCATATGCACATTTTTCATGCAATGCAAAGAATCCAAAGATCACCAATCTGGTTGAGCAATAATTTTCATGAGTTTTTTCTCACACAACTTAAACATAACTAGTTTTATTGGGAAATCTCCAAAAAATTAGGGGACGTTGAAACAAATATGATGATCCATGAAAAGTAAGGAGCTTCTTATTCAGTTTAATAATCAAATTAGTATGAAATGATTGCAGCAATACTGTGACAAATGTTGTTCAAAACATGTGTTTTTTTATATGCTTTTAATTGTGAGAAACAGTCCTTTAAGGATTTGATATAGAAAACATCACAAGCTGTAGTCAGTAATCAGTATGGCACAAGGCATAATCATGTATCCATCTGTATTCATGCTTTCATGCATATATGCATATACATGCCGTTACAATGTCATTACTCTTTCACAAGCATGTGTAATGATCTCTCATTTTATTGTGCAGCTTGGTAAATTGCAGCTTCAGTCGAATGCCAAAGGTAAATGATGAAACTCATCAACAATGATCCTAAGAAAGTTCTGGAGGATGCTATTTCACATTACTACTATCTTCATTTTCTTTTTCAGTCATAATGACAACAATTTTGTTATCAACACTTGTGATTAAATATGTGCTTTTTATTAAACCATAAAGATTGTGCGCATTTATATGAGTTGGACTTTTACAGGTTTTTTGTTATAATCCATTCTAATGGTTTAATTTCTTCAGTTTCTTTTCATTTTTGTCTTGCATGGAAACATGTTAACGACAGCATGTTCTGATGATATTTTATAAATTGTTGCACTCGAAGTTCTGAACGGATGCTATTTTCTTGAAATTATGATCCATGTTTATACATTTAAACGTTTGAACTATAAATGAAGGGACTAAATTCCATTTCCAGTAATTATATAGAAAGCTCCTTGTGTACAGTGTACTAATTAGTTTTCCTTGTTACTATTTAGTCATTACTATAATTGTTCTCTTCAGGTGAACCATCTGAAAGAAATCCTAGAGAACTTAACACTCAGAACTTTGAGGAAAAGAAGATTGTGGCCTCTCATAAACCTAAGGAGAAGTCTCGTGTGACATTTGCATCACAAAGTGAGGTATCATAACTTTGCTGCCAATTGGCATTGCAAAATATTTTGCTATAACGGATGAAGTTCTATATCATTCTACAGCTTTGCATATAAGACTAAGGTATTTTTGCAGTTTAAAAAAATGCATTTCTTAAGGTTGGAATGCTTAAAATTAGAGCTCTGCATGGCATTGTTAATCTGGTTGTAATCACTTGCATCCCCGCTTGGAATTTCTAAAGGTTCCACGAAGAATTTTGGCTTCATGTCACTGCAACATGTGAGAGAGTATGGCTGGGTACACATATTTAACATGCAAATTCTCATATCTTTGTGGGAGGTCTATGAGGTTATGGCTGTCTGCTTCATAACATGATAAAGTTGAGAAGCAAAGGTTCGAGGATCAGTATGTTAGTGTGAATAGCCTATATTTTATGATCATACAGTGACAAGTGACATTCCAAAAGCATGTCAATCAACTATTGATCTTGAATGGACTTCCTTGAGTCTGGCTGTTAAGAGTATCCCTTTCAGATGGCAGATTGCTGATTCAAATCCAATAGTAGGTACAGTAGAAAACCTCAACTGACAATGCACAGCGAGCATGAACTTCAAAGGGTGTGACGGAAGCTGTCATTGCTTCCTCTCGTGGCCCCTACCAACAGATATCATATGGCACCCCACTGTATGGTCAAGTGATGTTTCCATGTTGATGGTCGGCTGCATTGTGCTTCAAGTGCCAAGCTGTCTCCGCAAAGGATTATGTGCTGCTGTAGGCTTGTGGGTTAACTTGGTTCTATTTGGACCATATACTCGTTTGAAATTGCTACTGGAAGATGCTTTGTGAAAGTTCTTTTTCATAATCTGCATTGCAATGTTTAGTTACTGAAATTTGCATTCGAGACTGGAAGTGTCTACTGTTTTATAGAAAGGAATGAAAGGTTGATTAGTTGGATATTCTTTTCGTTCTTGATCATCCTTAGGTAATCCATTTCGGCATGAGTTCGAAGACGGATCGTTGAGAAGTTCATAATTAAGGCATGCAGTGGGTACATTTATGTGCTCCTTATTTTAAAATTAGAGTTCGATGCATTTTGTTTTAAATGAATCTAATATATATGGGCACTCTAGGCTACTATAACTACTAAGCGAATAATGGTTTATTGAAGACCAATATAGGAAATAAGTATACTGTCCAGTGGATAGCAGGTAAGAGAAGTTTGGGATGAGATGTTTCTTTTAGATTCCAATTTCAATATCCACAGGTTTTTCGTCTCTTACTCAACATTCTTATACATTCTGAGAATTTTTTAATGGTTTTCCAGGTCCCAGATGCTGCTCCTAGGGATCATTTGGACAAATTTGGATCTTCACATACTCGAAAGGCATGTCTTTTTGCAAACAATTTTCAACCGAGTTACAGCTGGTGTCTAGTAGTAAGAATGGCCTATATGCATGCGCCCTCCTGTGCACACAAACAACAATAATAACTATTGTGCCTAGTATTCAGAAACACAGAAGCATGAACGCACGCACACACAGACACAATCTATTATCTCAATTTCTGACAGACTGAATCACCTGTCTGGTATTAAGAATGATTGATGTATGTATGGTATAACAGTTGGACTATTCTATTTGTTTGAACCTGTGTTTTTTTTATCTGGTCAGGCATTCACTGGATCTGTCATCGAGCGAGGCTATGGCATTCAGTCAGGATCCTCGCAGGTATTGATGCTAATAAAGCTATATATGGTCCTTAGCTTTTCTTAAATTAACCCCTCTAAAATTGTACATATGGTGGGTACAGGAAGGATCAGCTTCAACATCGGCCTCAAAGCCAGTTTCAAGATTCAAGATGCAGAGAGCAAATCGATGATCAATTGGTTGAAGATACAATGCTAAAATATTTATCCAAATT
Organism: Brasenia schreberi; assembly: GCA_036023115.1. Lineage (NCBI taxonomy): Eukaryota > Viridiplantae > Streptophyta > Magnoliopsida > Nymphaeales > Cabombaceae > Brasenia > Brasenia schreberi. The sequence continues at coordinate 28,049,364 of JAYKKT010000090.1, read as the reverse complement.
CCTGTGCAGTTTCCTGCTTTTATCCTATGTTAATCCTGAATGAGGTCCATGTCCACATCCCCAGGACAGTCCTTGCCCTCGTCTTTCACCAATTTTTTTTTTCATCAAAAACTCTTGCAAGGTGGTGTGCATGGTGTTTGGAGGAAAATAGACCTCCAATGAATCTCAATTTTTTGTAATGTGAGCTGAAAATCATGAATGAGGTGCACCATTTCATTAGATGAGTGCTGCAGATGTGTTGATGACTCCAAAGGAATGTTATTGAGCGTGCCGTAATCTCTCTCTCTCTCTCTCTCTCTCAAATGGATTCCGAGACGCCATTTTGGTGGCATGCCTGGGTGCATCGACGTGCAGTTTGACTTGTGACACGAACAGCGCACGGTCTAGGTAAAGGCTTTGTATTCTTATCATCAACATAAATCGTCCGCGCGAGGAATCAAGCGGGTGACAGTGACTTAGTTTTGGAGTCCAAGAATGGGTTCAAGCCATGGGTTAGCTCGACCCTGACCGGATGTATGCAAGTGAGCTTAACTCGAATGGCTTTTGAACTGAACTACCTAGCCAGGTAGGGCCTGCTCTCTTTGTACATTTTTGACACCAAGGTGCAGCTCTCTTCGTTTGGAACTTTGGATGTCATTTTCTTTGAATTTATGTCGTATGCAAATATATTTACTAGTTTGACGGCCACAACCAGGTAGGTCTACCTGTTTCAGTGAGATCTTTCGAGGTCACCTTGTGAACTCAAGTTTGTACACGGCTTAGCTGATCTGTGTGCTCATTTGAGGAGATCGAGCATGGAGTAGTCGGAGTTTGAACACATGCATCAGGGTTTTATGTGTGTCGACGAGTTGAAACCCAATGTAGAAAAATCAGAGCACTTCCATTTGGGGAATGGCAAAATTATGGAAAGTTATCAGCATTCACTTTACAAAAAAACATAGCCAACGGCAGGAACGTTTCGCGTTCTTGTGTCGCATCGAAACGGGAACGCTGCTGTGGGGAACTTTCCGTGCAACCTTGTCCGTGGAACGATGCACCTGAATACAAGCTGATTAAAAAGTGGTGTTCTAAAACCATAATGGCAACCAAGAACATCTTTTTTTCCATAGCAAAGCTTGTCACAAAACCACAATCCCCAAACACAACGTAGAAATCATTCGTAAATCTACCGTGCATGGGAGTTTCAGGTTTAGCACAATGAAGATTTCAATACAAACACATCAAGCATAAGATGAAGTTGACTTCACCTAAACAGTGGTGTGAAGCCTACTTTCTCATTACAAATAGCGTCCATGACATAACATATCCATTTCTAGAATGCATGGAGAAGGAGGCTCTTATTCATCCCAGGCAAGTGGAAAAGGATCTCATGAACAGGGTTTGCCTCGTGGTCGCCTTCTAGTGCAGGGAACTCCCAATCCAACCAGTGACTTCTAATCAACATGGACATTCATTAAGAAGGTTCTGATGCGTTGTAACAGCTCCGCCTTTATAGCATCTGGTACAGAGGCTGTGGGAAGAGTTTAGTTAGCGCAGCTGAGCAAAGTAAACATCGCATTTGTATAATGAGCCTTCATGACTTGCGCAATCTCGTTAAGCTATATGAATTGAAATTAGCTCAGCAGAACCCAAAATGAGCAAAAGCCTAGCAAATCATCTCGTTGGGCGCTGAGAATATAGTTAAAGTAACTAAAAGGAGTTTCTTGGTCTTGCGTGGGATATTCCAAAGCATAGGAAGGTAGGAGCATATCAACTGGTCGCGTTCATGGAAAACAATAAGACTTGCATAGGCAGATAGAAACCATGGTGTGACTTGGGTTGTGGCTCAGAAAGGCCGAAATGACAGCAATATTCCACATAGATATCTCTAATACCATATTAGTTTAATTAACGATTATTAGAAAGATACAAACTACATCGAGATGCTGCAGTCAAAGTCTAGATCTTTCATGATCTAGAAAGAACTTATCCAGTGCATTCAGGATTGGAATGCCATTTCTAGATTCACAGCATCAATCGTAGGAAAAATTTCACAAAATCAGATGCTATCTAAATATGAACGCTTTTAAGTGGTAAAAGCTGCTCTATCGTATAAAAGCAAAACAAATGCCAGAAATAAGCTCTCAACATGATAACATCAACACAAACAAGTCACAAACAGGCAGAGGACATGAACAATATGAACTACATTAAGCCACAGGACAAAAAAGAAGCGTAACCCTCCTCTCCTATGTTATAACTAAAATAAAAGATGCATATCAGTGTGTTTTGAAGCCCAGTAACCTATCAAAGCTCAAGCTCTCACAAGGCGCAGACTCTTCAACAAGGAAAGAGAAAAGGCTATAGCACAAAGGCGGATGTGAATGAAGGCCTGATCTACTACGACCTTCAGCTAGTGCCTTCATAATTGGCAAGAAAAAGGAAGAATCTAAAAACCCAACTCTTCCATTTAAGAACACAAGAAGTTGGACAACCTGAAAAGAAATCACAACACCATATGAAGCAGCATTTGTTTCCGTTTAATGTAGAGAGAGTCCAACAACATAGCCTGGAAAAGTTCTGTAATACTCACATCTGCCTTTTGGGGTAATTACATGAACCAGTTCATCGACAGTCACATTTTGCCTTCCTTTCTTCCTTGCAAATGCCCTGATCATAAGAGAAAGGCATGGCACTCAGAAAAATGAGCTTTTGACAAACCAAAGTCCCTACTATAACGTGCACCAACAATCAGAGTAACCCTATAACTTCATCATCATACTATTAAATTCTGAACTTACAGTACTATTTAGTATTTACCAGTTTTGATCACCCCTCTAGTGAGACCTACAATTTCTCGCATCCTTCTGTTGGTTTTGAGACGACAAGAATAACCTCAAGAGAATCTCACAAAAAATGAAAATCTCAGGAAGATCTATCTCTCTGGGTTTGTTCATGATACTACCGCAAGATTGTGCAAATATTTTATTATTTTAAGCAGTGTTATTGTGCCGTATCATTCGATACGATACTGTATCATTCGATACGGTACTGTATTACGCTAAAAAAAAATTCAATTTTTTTTTCAAATTTTTTTCCAATTTTTTTTACAGGTTTATGTCCTCTCTTCGCCTCTCTTCACTTCTCTCCAAGTCATCCTCCGATATGCTTGTTTGGGATTACAAGCTGTGTATGTAACATATAAATTCGAGTTTATAATCTCATTTATTGAATAACAATAATTTATATATAAATAAAAATTGTGACAAAATCATTTCTCTTTATATTGCCAACTTTTAGGTATATTTCTATTACCAGTTTCTAATTTCATGAAATCACAAAAAATGAAGAACAATTTGGTTGTCTCGGTTCATTGAGTGGGCATTTCACAACTTTACTATTTTAGGGTTCACCTTACATGACTTCCATTGAGTTGAACATGAACGTGTGTGAGGCTTAACTCAGTTTGTGAAGTGAGAAATGGAGCTCAAGCATTAGTTAAAAAGCTAGTCTACAATAAGTGAAAAATGAGATATCATCAAGTAACAATATCACATCAATGAGGTGTCATAAACTCAATAATCAAAGAAATGGAGCTCATCGTTTTGCTCATATATGAAAATTAGCAAATATGACAACTACATGTACAGAGATAGTAGTTTGTTAATTTTGATATACTAGATGAGTGAATTATGGAAAATAACGAAGAAAATGCACTCCTAACCGAAGAAGACATTGCATGAATTAATTTGAAAGGAGTGCAACAACATCATGAAGGAGATGAAGATTTTGATTTTGAAGTAGAGGGTGATGAGAAACTTTGAATCTTCATCAAGAAGAAGATGAAGATTATTTAGTTAATGATCCTCATACAAATTTACAATATGTAAAATGTAAATGTATTTCATTTTTTACTTCAAAATATGTAAATTTAGATGCAATTGTTCAATGTTGAATGCTCAATATGTACTAAACTTTGCATTATATGAATTCAAAGCAATTACCAGATTTTTCCTAATTTTTTCTGATTTTTATGTTTTTTTTCGGATTTTTTCTAATTTTTCCTGTTTTTTAAATAATTTTCTATTTTTTTAATATTAAAGTATGATACGATATGCCCGTATCGTAGAGCCCAGCGATACACGATACGATATGGATCAGACAACACTGATTTTAAGCACCTCCATTTCAAAACTGATCTTTGGAGTTTGGTTTCATCTACAGTACCTTTTTAAGTGGTCTTGCAGACATATGAATAAGAAGATGATTCTGTTATTTCTCTCATTTTCACCTTCTATATATCTATTTCCTTAATCATCTCAGGCTTTCCAAGGATGTTCCAAGTAAAGCCACATCATGAAAGTAGTTCTGAGGAGCTTTGCACACAAAAATCCCGAGAACCGAGAGGGGTATTATAGGATTGATTTGCCATTACATTCAAAGAAAATTCTCAACGTTCTTCCAGCATCCGTACACCCACACACTAACATATTTCTTCTCTTCTCTACATCATCAGATCACTGGAGGTAAAGAATTTCCAATTTTAGGCACGTAGTGCTTCACGCATATATCCATAATAGAAACCGATTTATCCCAACTTATCTCAGTTTCCAAATCATTTCAGTTCACTGAAAGCTTAACTTTGCCTCCACGTTCTAAACTCGCATCCATAGACTAAACGTTGAAAAACCTGAAAAGTTCAATGAAGAAGAGCAAAGAACCTGCACAGAGCGTGCATTTCGTCCCTCCATCCGCACTCAATAAGCCTCTCTCTCAAAAGCTCCTTCAGTTTCTCTTTTTCTCCACTCTCAATGAGCTGATCATCGCCGGAACCAAAACAGAAAGAGAATTTCAATTATAGAGTCAAACTCGAAAGCAAAAAAAGAGTAATGCAAGAAGACAGCGATTCCTTTGATCAAAGAATGACCAGTAACATCAAGGTGATTTCAAATTAAATGTAAAAGAGAACCAGTTGCGCACCTTTATGTGAATAATTTCCTGAAGAGTAGGCTTCTTCTTTCGCTCTTCGTCGGCGTCAGGCGTCGGAGGTCTGTTAATGGAAGCCTTCCTTCAGAGATTTAGCAACACAAGAACCCAAAATCTTGGTAAATCCCGTCATATCATACACGAGGTCGGTAAACAGAAATAATGGACAGAGTGCTCACATATTATATAGATAACTAGTGCAGAAATACCGGTTTAGATCCCCGAATCACTCCGAAAAACAACCCTTACTGCGTACATCAGATAGAACATGAGTCAGCAAGACGATTAACGAAAATCCCAACTGATAAAAGTCATGACTAAGGACAAAAGGAAGCTTATCTAGAAAATGAATTCACGGATGGGAGAATACAACAAATAAAGAAAACCCAATATCAGAATAAAAAGCATAGCGTTTTCTAGCAAAGTAAGGACCCCATCGTCCAGATTTTCGAAACAAGGGGATATTGCAGTCACTTTTCCAAGCGAATTCCTAAATTGTAGCAGTTTCCAGGATGAATAGTTACGGGGAGATCGTAAACAAAACAGATTCACGGTTTCAAGAACTTGGTGAATAAAGGAAAACCCTTTATCAGAATCAAGAACAACTTTTTCTAGTAGCAAAGAGAGGACCCCATAATCCAGACGGGGACATCGGGATATTGTAGTCCAATCTTTGAGCAATATCCCGAAATATCTCACTCCCTAGTATAGTGGGATTGCGTCCAAATACTTCCCCCATTCAATACAATGAAGTTGAGCCATGAACTCTACACATTTGGTGGTAGAGACGCCAGGAACTCTGCCAGAAAAGATATTCCGGCGGGGCGGAACTCCCACGCGAACGAAAGAACGATGCTGGAGCTGTTACTCACAAAGATCGTCGGATTATTAACCGGAAACGACGGTCGGATGGCAAACCGGAAAGCTACGCTCTCTCCCCCAAGTTGCTGAGTGAATTCAGAGAAAGATGAGATCGAATGGCCGTCGGGGGGAAAACGTCGGCCTAATTTTACAGGCCAGCTGATTTGTAAGCGGATCGGATTAATTTGGATCTAACCGGTCCAATTGCACCTTTGGGTTAAGATCTTTATCGGTTCCAAACGTGATCGGACCTAGACAATTGGCTAATTGGCCCCACGGTTCCAACCGGAACCAAACCAGGCGAATAATCGGTTAAACTCAGAACCAGTGAAACTGGAACCGAGCTCGAAACCGAGGACCACTCAGTTCCTTTCCAGTTTAACCTTTTATAAAACCGGTTTCAAGCCCGAATGATTCTGGGTTTGAATCACCTTAGAACCAGTGATTCCAACCATAACCGAAACCGGCTTAGACATGTTTAATCGAACCCACGCTTAGACTACCTCTAGAGTAGGATGACAATTTCTACCCGAGTACCCAACTTGCGTTGCAGCTGCACTATGTGGGTTCTAAGGGGTAAATAGGCAGGGCGAGGTAGGGGTTAAGCTAAACCCGTCCCACCCTCTTTCGATATATATAATCTTATGTAGATTTGATGTTGTATGAAAATAAAAGATATTAACGATTTGTTTTAAACATTATTTTAATGCGAGTGCCGGGTGGGTTTGGTGTTTGATTCCCAATACCGGTGCAACAGGGCCAGGTGGGATCCTGTAAGAGGTTTCCATTGCAGGGCGTGTGGGTGGGGTAAAAACCAAACCCGCCCCATCTCACCTCATTGCCATCTCTAGCCTAGGCTCACTTGATATTCCGAGTTGGGTTGAAATCAGGTTGGTGATTAGGGTTGCCAAGCAAGAGTTGCTTCTTGATTTACTCGTCCAATACAAGTTAGTGAAACACAGAACCAAAACGGAACTGTTTGAGAACGATCTGTGCCTTGGAAATACCTTTAATTCAAGTCTCTTTGTATATGGTTGGTTGAAAACCAATCTGAAACGAGAGATCACTCAATTTCAAGGATCAAAATAGGAAGATCACTATGATAAACAGAAATATCTCACCCTCTATTGGAAAGAAGAAGGGAAGCGGCCTAGAGATTTACACATTTTTATAAAATAAATAAAATAAAATAACATCCTCGATAAGAAACCTTGATGTATCAGTGCTCTAGCTAATATAATGTTAACTGAAAATAAAAACTTAATTCCCAACGCATACTCTTTTAAGACTTTGACATTGTTTGAAAGAAATGAAAATATAAACACTTAAGCCTTTTCTCATGCTAAATCGAGTCGGTTATATGGACTCTTTGTTTCCATAAAACTCGATAATGTGCCATACAACCATTTAACTCAACATAAGCTAGATCATTCTTTGTTTATTCCTTCCAATACTTTTGTGGTTTTTCTCTTCTTTTTTAATATTTTCACATTCTAGTTTCTCACAATTTAGTTTCTCATACTTTATTATCAAAACTTTCTTTGATCGTCTTTTTACATGTTCAAACAATCTTAATTGATTTTCTTTCGTTTTGTCATCTATTGGTATAGATGATGATCCTGAACTGTAAGATGATTCAGAGTTTTACCAGCAGTTGCTCAAGGAGTTTTTGGAGTCATTTAACCCTGACTCAATAGGTAATTTTCACACGAAATGTTTTCGGTGGATCTGTCAATTCACATTCTTATTTTTCTGGTCCTGCATATTATCGTCTTCAAGCTTCAAATGGATAGGTTTCTTGGTTGATTACCACTAGGTTGAAGTTTAAGGTTTTAACATTGCTACTTTTCCAAGCTATCAGTACAACCCATGTAAGGGATCACCTTTGCATGGCCCATCTCACACCTGGATAAAAGAGGAGGGTTGCATTAGTCTTCCGACAACCAGCGTAAAACATTGTCGGACTTATTTACCATGGATTCTACAAATTATAATAGGGCTATGTGGAAACAAAGAATCCATGTAGCCAACCCCATCTAGTATGGAAAAAGGCTTAATTGTTGTTGTTGTTATCATCTATTCGTGCCACTCTCAATTTGTTTCTAATAACCTCATTACATATATGATATTTTCTTATATAATTATTCATCCAATCTCAACATCTTTATTTCTATCACAAACATCTTTCGTATATGTTAATGATTAATTACTCAAAACTTTGAACCATATAACTTATTGGGTCTAATTGTTGTTCCATAATATTTACCTTTCACCTTTAATGATATTTTCATGCCACATAAAATACCTAATACATCTTTTCATTTTAACCAAACTACATTAATTCAATGTGTAACTGTTCCATTACTTTAACAAATTCACTCCAAGTATTTAAAACTCTCCTTAAAAGAGATGTAATGTGCACCAATCTTAATTTCTATGTCATTTCAAGCAACCAAATGATCAAACTGCATTCATATATTGTCTTTGTTTTACTAAGTCGAAAGCCTTTAATGTTTCTCTCCATAGTTCAAATTTCCTATTAACTTTTTTTCTCATCCACCAATACAATACATTCACGAATAACATACCCCCAAAGAACTTCATCTTGAATAGGCTATTTTGGAGTGAACATAGTGATCAAACACAGCGTAGAGAATTCATGTAGTCAAGTCCAACTAGCATCGGATAATGCTTATATTTGGTTTTGGTAACTCATGTTCAGCTCATCTAGCTCGTTGCCGTCTGCTCATCTTAAACTTGCAACCATGACAAGCCAACAAGCAACTACAAATTTTAATTATTTAACAAACAATTCTTTTCAGCTCTCTCTCTCTCTCTCTACCAACATGATAAACAACATATGACATCAATCATGATAAATGCGGTACAATAGCTTGACTTGTACCCCTTAAATGGAGGGCATATAGACAAACCCAGTAAGGCGACCCAGTTCTGCATTGCCGACTATGAATCTATGCTGCAACTGGTGTGGCGCCTGATAGTTGCAAACCAGCTGCATACTCTCTCGCCCATAAATCGTAATGTATGATCTCCTCCAACGACGGGCTCCGCACCAACTCATCTTGGTGTTTCTCGCATGTCCTCTCGACCACCTTGAATATGTCCAAGTACCTAATCCTGCAAGAGACAACCAAATTATCATATATCAATACTCGCTGCACCCACATCGTTTTCACTCATTTATAATTGTATTGCACCGTATTGAAGGATATTATCATACCAAACCGTGCCATATTTTGATTTATTTGATATATCAAAATATAGATGCTGGCTAAATTGGTTCCAGTGGGGTATCGCTTGGTTGGTTCAAATGGTTCGGCACTTGCTCCCCTTAAGCAAGGCTCTGGGTTCGAGCTTGGCAATGGAAAAAAAACCAGCACTATGAGAGCTTTACCCCATAATGGGCCAACCCAGCTCAAACTGTAGTAGTCAATGCCTTGTGGGCTTCCAGATACCGGTGGTTTAGAACAGAATATGACTGCCTGTTGAGTCTAATGGGCCAGGATCGCGAGGCATTACTCATGACACAAGTCATAGATAACTATTTGGTCGAACTTGTTACAGGTGTAGAAACGATGATAAAGAAAACATACCTTTCATCAATAAACATCTCAACTGCCTTCTCATTTGCAGCACTAAGAACTCCGGTCATGGTGCCTCCGGCACGACCAGCAGCATAAGCAAGATCCATCGAAGGGTATTTCACGTTATTGGGAGCTTTAAATGTAAGCGAGCCCAATCTGCATGGACACGATTTTAAAGATTTATTGACTGGTTCTGGTGACCCTTTTGTCATACGGAGAAAAAGTATTCTTGATATAGCAGTTAATTGTAAATGATAATTGAACTCCAACAGGAACAGTAATAGGCGAATTTGTCTAACATATAACAGAAAAAATATCTCAACAAGAAGTATTTACATACTTGAAAAGATCAAGTCGAGGCCACGTAATCTCTGAGCAATATATTCTTTCTGGCCATGACAAAGTATAAAGAATTGGAAGACGCATATCTGGCCATCCCAATTGGGCCAGAACTGAAGAGTCCTGTTTATGCAAGGTAATGAAGAATCATTGCTTCATTTCAATGGAACATGTAACAAGATGGAACAATAATCTATAAGGAAATGCAAGTCGAACCTGTGTTTCAATCATCGAATGTATAATAGACTGTGGGTGAATTACAATGTCAATGTCATCATAATCAGCTCCGAAAAGGTAGTGTGCTTCGATAACTTCCAACCCCTGTCAATGGAACAAATACAGGTAACAATTAAATGTGATGAAAAGAAAAATTGCAAGCAATATTGCTACACAAAGATGAACAAATTCAACAGAGTTAAATAGACGAAGACAAATGCCTTGTTGAACAAGGTGGCAGAGTCAACTGTGATTTTCTTTCCCATGTTCCAGTTAGGATGCTTTAAAGCATCAGCAACTTTCACTTCCTTCAGTTTTTCAACAGGCCAGTCTCTATCAATCATGTCCATCAGGGCATTCAAGAAAACATCAAGAAATGAACAAATTGCAGAGAAAACAAACCAGACAAGTAATTGCAGAGAAAACTATTTTCTTAAGTTTCCTCAGTGAGATCAACAAATATGACTCGGAAAGCATCTAATAATCCATACCGGAAGGCACCTCCAGATGCTGTTAAAATGATGCGCCTAAGTGCATTCTCTGGCAATCCCTGAATGCGCTGCATAATTCAACACCTCTTAGAATCTAGAAAAGAGGAATTTCTTTGATTCTTTTTCTATTATTTTGCATAGGTAGAAGTAAGAAATATGTCCACCCAACTGTCAGTGATATCTAAAGTTGAGTGGAAAGATCGAAGTTTCCATGTGAACTACAACATCCAGACTCAAATTGCAAAGCCATGTTACCTGAAATATTGCCGAATGCTCAGAATCTGCAGGTAGTATTTTAACTTGATGTTTATGTGCAAGAGGAAGAACAAAGGGTCCTCCAGCAATAAGTGTCTCCTTATTAGCCAATGCTATATCTTTTCCTGCCTCTATTGCAGCCACAGTAGGCTGCACAAAGAAAAGCCGTCTCATGAATGGAGTTCCCCCTATATGCCTCAAAATATGGACTATATTTCTATAATCATGGGATTTACCTTCAAACCTGCACAACCTACTATTCCAGTAACTACTGTAACAGCATCTGGGTGGCGAGCAACCTAAAATTTGAAAAACAAAAACATGAAAAACATAGAGAACAAGGGAAACTACATTGTGAAGCACAAGACTCAATTCCAAACAACACAGTGGTCCAAAAACTGGCAGATCTCACCTCTATGACACCCTGCTCTCCCGGAATGATCTCAGGCTTGTGTTCAGAGTCAGCTAATGCATCCCTCAGTTCATCAAGAAGAGACTCGTTTCTAATAGAAACCAACTTGGGTTTGAATGTTTTCACCTATACCACAAACGATGCTATGACAATTTAAATATATAAATTTTGTCAAGACCAAGTCCGTGAACGCCAAAGAGCAATAAAGTATTTCATGCTGCCATATAATGTGCAGAGTGAAGCTGTTAATCACCTGATCTGCAAGGAGAGTGATATTTGAACCAGCCGCCAGAGCAACAACCTCAAACTTGTCTGGGTTCTCTGCTACTATATTCAATGTCTGTAATCACCATCAGAACAACTTGAGAAACATTTACATAACATGTAGGCAGATAGCTGCAAAAGTATCGAATGCTGCAGGCACCACATATAACTAATAGTCTAAAATGATCAAACAACCTGACTACTGAAACGTGTGGAGAATATCACGGTCAAAGTTCATGCATCATCTTTATAATATAGACTATATCAGTACTTAGAGGACGATATCTTTGCTGCTTCAAAAGTAAATATACTGATTTTCAATATGCAGTCTCTTACTTTAACCAGCTTTCAGATAAAACATTACTTTCAACTATAAGGGTTATAAACTAATGAATCAGAAACCTCCAGACACTCAGAAGAGAACAAGTGAATTAGTCCAAGACCTTTGAATGGCATATCCAACCTTCCTTTCATGACCATACATTTAAAGTTTGTAGTACATGGGCATGAAAACAGGCATCATAATGGGCACCTGCTTCTTCCCCTTTCTTTAACACTTGTTGGTACCATACATTTACAACTCTACCCAATGTTTTACCTATCAAACACGTAATTGCCAGTTTCCAACAGCTATCCAGCTAGCCATTGGAGTCTCTCTCCTTTATCTATCTTGTATAAAACTGACTCATTCATATGTAAATGTATGAAAATTTTCAATTCAATAAAAATACATACCTAATTCTTTACATGTTATCAGAGCTTAATTGGCAGTGCGACGACGATCAGCTCTCAGTGACGGTCGAGAGAAACAATAACAATTATGGTGACTGGTCGTGACTTGTCGGTGGCTGGATGATGCGAGATGCCGACAGTCATAGAGGCCTAGCCGATGATTGCGAAGTGGCGGTCTTGGCAGTGGTGGTTTTGCAGGTGTAGAGGTAGGAATCATGTTTGGGTTAAGGGTGGGGTTTGCTTGAGTCGTGGTGGACAGAGGTGGTAGTGATGATATGTTAGTTGTTTGAGCATAACCGACCAAACTGCACCATGTGATGATTTTGATGAGTGACAATAAGGGTTGATCTCAATGGCCTTGACATGTTGAGATGGTTGCGTGTTGGCAGCTTCTTTACCACAATCACTCGCACTAAAATACACCAGAGGAGCTTCTTGACTACAATCACTCGCACTCAAATACAGCATAGGAACTGAGAGAAGGGTTGATGGTGCCCTAGGGTAGTAAGGTGGAAATGACCAGTTTGACTAAGGTCGATCGTGCCAAGGATGGTGATCCCAAGGAACGGTGGAAAGAGGCGGTCGTTATTGGTTGTGCAGTGATGAGAGGCAATGATTTTGGGCTGCTAGGTAAGGGTGGTGGTTGTTTGGAAGACGGGGCAGTAGCGATGGTTTCGGCTTGGAGGATTCCGGTGAGAATGGGCCGGCGGTGAAGATGGTGGTAGATCGGATGGTGGAATGGTGTGGCTCAGGCGGATCTGGTGGTTAGTCAGGGGCGGTCATGGTGGCGATGACTTTTGCAGTATGATGAGAGGGGTTCTACAATATGTGCAAACGACAAGGAAGAATTGATAAGGGAGAGAGATGGGTCTCTCCCTCGGTGTTCAGTAAAGAGATAAACTGTGTGGTCCTCTTTTTGGGTATAGATCCGGTCTTGGATTCAGGCTCGTTTTGTATTAAATATGAGATTTTTGCAGGACCCAGATCCAGACCTAGTCATTTGATCCGATTTGACCTTGTTTGGTATTTAGATTCAAGTCCATCTAGGTGTGATCTTTCCAAGTTGTTTATTTCTAATATTTGTTGAATCAATTGCTTCCTATCTCGTTTAAAAGACATTTGTTTGTTGTTAGTTAGAGAATAAGTTGCATCTCTTTGTATGACTAAGATCCGTATTGTGGTTATATATCACTTTTGATGGCCTTTTGTTGAAGACCTTTGTGATTAAGACATGCTGTTGGCTATTGATTGGAGATTAGTCAATGTTTTAAGATACATTTATTGTTAATTGATAATTTGTGATCTTAATAACTTTGAAGTTGCACTTTCATGTGATTAAGATCTCCGTGTTGTGGCTATATGTCACGTTTGTTGTCCTTTTGTTAGAGACCTTTGTTATTAAGGTGTTTTATGTTGTTGGCTATTGGTTGGAGAAGAGTCAATGTTGAAAATGCACTTATTGTTATCTTGATAACCTTGTACTTAATATAAGTATTTGAAAATAATGCATAAAAAGAATTTTTGCCTCGGATATTGACTAGTCATTTGCTATATTTTGAGCATTTTGTATGAATGATAAAAATTGCATTAAAAGAATTCTTGTTTTCTGAGAAAAATATTATATGATGAAAAGATTCTTGAAAAATATTACGTTGATTATAAATCTTTAAAACATTTTTTGATCATCTTGGTGGATTATCTTATTCTTGGAATCATAGAATCACATTTGAGATTGTGAGTTATTTAAGGGCCTTCACATTTGGATGGTTTGCGCTTAGCCTTAAAGTTTGTTTGATTTGGATGAAGCTTGTATGATTTGGATGGTTTTGAATTTAGCCTTAAAGCTTGTTTGATTGTTTTGGATAATTTGATCTTAGCCTTAAGGCTTGTTTAATTGTTTTAGATGGTTTGAGCTTAGCCTTAAAGCTTGTTTGGTATAACAAGGCCTTTTTGTAATATCACGAGTTTGTTGTAATTCATGAAATTATTTGTTATATTTGACAATGCTACTTAGATGATTAATGTTTTCCATTAAAGAACCTATTTGAATTGGAATAAACTATCTTCTTGGTTTCGTTTATGGTTTGTCTTTTATTTTAGGTTAGAATGGAAATCATGAATTGCTTCGTTGGTTTCTTAGATTTGGAGCTAATTTAATTGTGAGGCGTCACTTCTACTTTAGTGTTACTCTTTTATGGTTTTGGGGGCTTTTGCTTATTCACTTTTAGTATGCTTTGTAGTGGAAAAAAGATCAATTCCAAAAAAGATGTAAGGAAGATACTAAAGCATAAAGACAGTGATGCTGGTGAAAGAGGTCATGCTCTTGAAGAACTGCGGTTTTCACTTTTTAGTGAGCTTCGATCAATTCTAGAAAAGATGTAAGGAAGACACTAAAGCATAAAGACAGTGATGCTGGTGAAAGAGGTCATGCTCTTGAAGAACTGCGGTTTTCACTTTTTAGTGAGCTTCGCACATCAAAAGTTTGCAGTAACTCCAACTATTGTAATGGCATAATTCATGATGTTTAGAAAAATGTGCCTCCTACTCAAATATTGAAAACTAAACTCCCATGGCACTGATGTGGAAGACAACAGTGATTACTTTGATCTCCTTGGTTGCCTTGATGTCTTGTCTTAATACTCCCATATGGTTCTACAAAATCGACACTCATATTCACTTTTTTTTTAAGAGGATTGATTGTGCCAGTAGGGTCTACCCCGTTGACTTCAAGGACAGGGCAAATGTGGCCCGATCACTGGGACCAGAACAGGTCCTCCAACGGCTAGTTGGATAGCCATTACCCATTGGAGAGTCCCTCTCCTCCTCTCTATCTTCTATAAAACTGACTGATTCATCTTTAAATGTGTGGAATTTTTTTAATTCAATAAAAATGCATACCTCATTATGTACATATTCTTTACAGAACATGCGTGCAAATCATACAGAACACAGCCTCTTAAAAATCAGAAAAGGGCAAAAGGAGAACAATAGGTGCATTCATCAATTCTGCTCAAAGTTTTTGACCAAAAGAGGAACTTCAGATGCTGCTAGAAAAGAAACGATGTCAAGTTGTCCATGAGAATTTGATTCCCCACCTGAGTACCGATTGAACCAGTAGATCCTACGATGGAGATAGGTTTTGGACCATCACATTTTTTCTTGCTGTCTCCGGGGAATGCTCGTCCGGGCCAGGCAGGAGGGGGTGCCTTGACTGAGCAATGAACTTTTGTGCCGAACTCCATCACCTTTCTCTTGAAGCCAATGCCTCCACCTTTAAATGAAAGAGGAAAACCAGAATCTGGTACAAGACATAAAACAAATAAGTCAAAAGAATCAATCCTCATCTCGATTCACAACATTGATCTAAAGTTTCTCAATGAACTTCTTATATAAAACGGAAGCGTGTGTCAAGAACCCGGACGAACTAGAGAGTAACTGAAAACAATCCTCATCTCGATTCACAACATTGATCTAATGTTTCTCAATGAACTTCTTAGAATATAAAACGGAAGCGTGTGTCAAGAATCCGCACGAACTAGAGAATAACCGTGATTGTGCTTAACAAATTCAGAAGCATTTGGACAACGCAAGATATATTGTACTCAAGAAATTCAGAAGCATTTGCATAATGCAAGATATAACTAGTCAATAGTCTATTAACATAAGGATATTATTACGAACAACAAATGTAAAGTATATTTGAAGGAAAATCTTTGTGTCCAGCGCAGTGAAATGCACTCTACTGACAAATAGATAATGGATTGAATATTCTTAAAAAGTAAAGGTGCAAATGTTCTAAAAAATCCCCATAACCAGAAATCCATTATTTACATACACAATTCTTCCGATTTCATGAGGTGAAAAGGAGAGACCCTTGACTTTTTAAGTTACTATTAAAATCTGATTTAATTCAAAAACTAAGTGTGAATAGTAAGATTTCAATTTTTCAAGGATTTTTCGAAATGGAGATATACCTGTACCGTTGTTTGCCAAAAGATCAATATGTACACAATCTCTTTTCACTACTACCTTGAACTCGTTTATACGCTCTATTTAAGAAATAAGAGATTCTTCACACTTTTAAGAACTATATATAGTTCACACACGAGCAAGGGCGCTCATGCACACACGTTTGAACGGCTGCCATTTCTAAAAAGTTCGGCTATGATTTTAGAGCAGAAAGTACACAATAACGAAAACAGAAACAAAATCGCAACTAAAATTGAAGAACAATTATGGTAAATCTAAAAACAAATAACCTGAAAAGAAATGACAAATCTGCCATGAGAAAGAACCAGCAAGCCACACAAAATCCTCACGAACGCCCCCGAACGAAACACACCGAGGAAAGCACAAAATCGGGAAAATAAAATAATTTAGTCGAGTTCCGACTTCAACGGTCGGAAAACTCCCAAACTTCCGAAGTTCAGTAGCATCCTACCGGCTCTCTGAGAGATCGGTCTGCTGACATCGCGAAAGGACACGCCGGAGAATGAATCCAGGAATGACGATCGGCCTACTTCACCGGACATCTGTAGCCGGAGCGACATCTCTTCGATGCTCAACGGAACCAAAGAATCAGCAAGCACGAAGAAGAAGAGCTTCCACGGACACACACAGACACAGACAAACAGACAAAGAGAGAGCGAGAGAGACAGAGAGAGAGAGAGAGAGAGAGAGAGAGAGAGAGAGAGGGAAAGCACAAGGAAAAGAAAGACCAGGATAAGACGAGCCCGTTAAGCTACATGAGCTATCTGATTTCCTGGTTCGGCTTGGCTCATATGAGCTCACGTAGTTAAACATGTCTATATATGCTAGAAAACTATTCTAATCCAATTAATTGCATCATTTTTTTTCTTGTATAAAATGAAAAAAAAATTATGACTCAAATTTTTAATAAAGTTGGAGTTTTTCTCTAGAATTATTGTGCAAATGTTATATTTTTCATGTTGGCAAGTAGCTTGTAAGTGGGGACAGTGGTGAACTCAATAATTCTTTTTGGAGTGAGGTGCACTTTTATTTTAGGTGAAGTGCACTTATATTTTAAGTTCACAAACTGCTTGTATTTTCTTATATACAGAATTTTACATGTGAGACACTTGCCTCATCTTGCTCTAAAGTAGGTCTGTCACTAAATAGAAATATAACCAAAAGCTAGATACTTAATAAGATCCGAGCAAAAAAAGTTGGTGTGATATCAATAAAAGTTCAAACGATAGAAACACTTTAAGTAGTTTAACAAAAAGAGTTAGGTAAGCTCCTGAATAGTCAGCGATAAATTGTGTACCAATATAGGGAGATGAAGGAATGATCTAGCTTTCCTATCTTAATGCTATTAGAAGTAGTCAGGTAAGTGATGGATCTACATTGAGTCAATATGGGGTGTTCGCTTCACTTAAAATTGAGAAAATGAATGAAGTTACTATGCACGACTATGTATAGTTCGCCCCACCTTACAAAAAATCCTAGATCCGCCGCCGAGTCTGATTTGCTCCACAAGAGCCCTTGCGAATTGAAGCCATAATAGAAATAATTATATAGATACACGATTGGTGAAATTAACTAACTTATAGGGTGAGGAAGCTTTGAAAGGATCATCCCATACTAGTTTTCAATGTCTGTATAATTTATACATAATTTTTTGTTATATATATATATATGCTTAACCGTGCCTGTTCTTTTTTATTTGAAAAAAAAGCTAATACAACACAAGATCGAGTTGGGCGGATAATAAATCCTTGGTTTTGGTTTTGGTCCTGGTGCGAGTGTTCATCTTATCTAAGTTCAGATTGTGTTTGGTTCGACTTAATTGAACTTACCAACCCAATACGAGCAATAATTGTGGCTCGAGTTTGGGCTCCTGTTCGGTGGGTTTACTTGCAGCCCTACATGAGACAGGTTCCACGTGTTGGTGCAGGTGGTTTCACGCAAACTGTCATTCGCCGTTTGACCGTGGCTAGTTACGGGAGAGAGAAAGGAGAAGATTCACCGGTTAAAACTCTTTTTTTCTTTTGATCATTAAAAGCTGTATTCCCGGATTAGAAATATTTTTGCATTTTATGATTCTTCTGCCTAGAAAACCACGGTGAAGTTGAATAATGCCATACCCCTTGTATTTTTTTATCATATTCTACCTAACCCTGTTTCTTATCACATTAATTATTTAGCTTGCCTAAACCTTATATAATTTTAATTTCACTAAAATTGGAAATTAAACCACGATAAAGTTAAAACATGGAAAATTACGCCTTGTATTTTTTAGGTTAATATACTTACCACCTATTTCTTATCTAATTAATTATTTACCTCACCTCATCATTATGATTTTTTCAATAAATTCACAACAACTGGATTTTTTAGTTGGTTTGGTTACTCAATTTACACATTCTTAATTTATATTGAATAGGCCAACTTGATTTATATTTGCAACTGGTAGATTGATTGGCTGAATCTTTTTGCAAAAACAATTGATAGTCACATTTGTAAGTTTACACACACACACACACACACACACATATATATATATATATATATATATATATATATATATATATATATATATATATATATATATATATATATATATATATATATATATATATATATATATATATATATATATATATAAACTGAAATCTACCCATACTCACACATATCTATTCATTGCTTTTGGTTTGAATGGTATGAGCATAATTTCAAAATTTTTAAAGAGTATTATAAAAATATAAAAATATTATTATTACACTCATACCAACCAAAAGTAATGAATGGACAAAATCCTCTCTCTCTCTCTCTCTCTATATATATATATATATATATATATATATATATATGTTGTTAATGTTTGAGACAACACACAGTTAGGTGGGGCAACTTAAATAAACCCAAGTTGATAAGATTATGAGTTGAGGAAGAATTGTCTCCATGATGCAAAATCATTTTTATTAAGGATCTGAACTGACCGCCTAGTCCGGTGAGCTATTGCTCTTTGTGCCAGTGACTTACAATTTTTATTAAGGATCTAGGATAGTTAAGCTTAGGCGAACCATTAATTATATATGAACACAACTTCGACCCATTTGGTAAAATACTTGATGGCTAAAATGAGAGGAGACATAATTATGAGACTGATAACATCAAATGTTCATGTTGAATGCCACACATGCGAAAACACACACACACACATACACATGATATTCGATACAAGTCAATGAAAGCCATTCACAATAGAGATAGTTGTGAACTATTTGCGTTTGCAACTTTGGGAGGTGTTTTGAAATGACAAAACTTTAGTACTCGTAATTATTGGTGTACTGTTATACAGTTACTGTACATACTCATTTAGGAAAGGAACAGTATCACCTTTCACTTTTAAAATACATTATCTTTTTTTTTCTTAAAAAGATAATTTTGTTTTCTAATATATTTTTATGAGAAAAATTGTCTTTACATTTAATAGAGTGAGGCATTTCAAATTGCATTGCAGTGAGTCGGGTAGGCAATGGGTAAACCCAAAGATGGTCCTCTATCTGAATCTCTATCTTTTTTTAACAGAGCCTGATGCATGCCCTGAGTATCGAACTCATGGACTTCAACTTGGTAGCCAACCTTGCTAGTCAGGTCAGCCTTCATGCTATCCCAATCTTTATAGTATATATAAAGAGAGAAAGAGAGAGAAAACTTTGAGGTGACATGAGTACTCATTCGTTGTTTTTTTGAGTAATATGAGCGTAAAAATCATGTATTTTTTACTTTTGAAAATCTCTTAAAACTACTTTAAATTATAATCCTATCATTGAAAAAATAATGGATGATATGAGTGAATCAGAAATAGGCATGATCTAGCTTTCTATATATATATATATGCTTTTTTTTTTGTAATTTCCAGAGGATGCCTATGGTCCTTGGGATTTAAACAAAAGAAAATCCAACTTCCAAGTAAGGGGTATATATGCTCATCCTTTCGTGAGAATCATTATCCTTTCTTTTCGTTTTACATACAAACCCAGATGGGGAGACATTGTCACCTGCGCAGCGGCAAGAACGACGTTGCGATATCGAGAATCATGTTCTTTTCCTATTGATTCTCTCAAGGTGTCACAAGGAGTACCTCAATTTTCTTTGTCCTTCATCGAATGGATTCTCTTGACTGATGGGAATAAAATGAAAGAATTGTGAAAAGGATTCTTATGGATCATGGGAATCCATTCCCATGACTTTCCAAGCATATCCTCAATGGTCAAGAGGCTTCTCAAAACTTTTTAAGTTTGTCCATGAGAAAAAAATGGGTGAATACAAATTGACCATGGAAATCCTGTCGGATGAGCCCTAAAAGTTACGTGAAGCTCGCGAGTGTGGTTGGTGGATAGGGTCGGGTCTGGGACTCGCAGTTCAATCAGATGTGATCTTGATATTGGCTCCCTTGTAAAACTAGAGGTGGCTGGTTTGGGGCTAAGTCCAATTGTTTGAACCAAACCTGAACCGCCTCCTAAACCGGCAAAAAGCGGAACCAAAGAGTGATCTAGTATGGATCATTAGGTCTATCAAATATGGACCATTAGATCTATCAATTCCTGCGTAAATCTAGTGGTGGCAGTTTTGGAACCAGACCGGCAGTTTGAACTGGATGCGACCACCTCCTGAACCTGCTAACCGAAATCCAGAATGGAACCAGGGAGGTGCCCGGTATGGTAATCAACTCACCTTCCACAAAACCGTGGTACAAATATTTGGTTCTAGCTTTTTCAAATCAGAAGAAAAGTAAACCAGACCAGAACTGGAACCAGGACCATCAGAAACGGAATCGTAACCCAAGAGGGGTTCCGCTTCCAGGTCTTGGTGGCCCCTGGGACCAGCGGTTTGGAACTGGCAATCTCGTTTTGCATGGAAACGGTCAGGTCTACATAAAACCGTGCAGTGTAACCTGGATCCGTACACTATGTTATAAAACGGTATGGATCCACATCTGACTGGTTGGATATTAATGTCCGCATATCCAACTCTGAACCCACTAGAGTTTTAGGTTGGGTTGGCGATTCCAAGTTCTAGGTGTGTTGTATCATTTTCAGTTCGTGTCAGACGGTGGTGAACACAAACCCAACCTTTTTCTTTTACTTCATCATGAACATGGATTTGATTATGTTCATGCAATTTCTTACAAGAATAAAGAACCACAAGGATCACAACCATTCGATCTTTGAGATGAATAATTGTTGCGATAAAATAGAAAGCATTTAATACACATGCTATATTAAATATAAGGTACAAAATCATAATGGTACTTTTAAATCAAATCTCTATGATCATAACAATTGGCAACGAAGATAATTGTTTCTTATGTTGATGAGCACCTACACCCACACATGAGTCGAACTCCCCACCAGCAGCAACGGTGCTAGAGAGCTCTGTTGTTGAACCAACACTGAGTGCTCTCTCAACTAGTTTTAGCTTTTGCTCATTCAAGGATGATGAGCATGTCATGAACATATTCAAACAGGTTGTTCAGCTAGCGGTTTACCTGGAACCAGACATGTCTCGTTAGCTCAACTCGCTCGAAAAGAAGACGAACCAAGCTGCTCGTTTATAAGTTGCCATGGAAACTGGGACTCCTTTTTGTGGCATCGACATGGTAGACGATCGTGTGCTTTACACTAATCACAAACAACACACACATAATGTTGAGATTCTCAGTGCAGAAGACCTCATAAACAAACTAATTTAGTCTAAAAGGTACTTTCTTCTTTTAAGCAAATAAAATGAAAGCAATAGAAGCATCAATTTATGAAATACTTCTTAATGTAAGAACCGAATGAACACTTCTAATGAAGTAAAGTTGACAACTAAATTACTTTTAGAAAGAGAACAGTGCTTTGAGACTCTTAAGGGAGGCTGGTGCAGTGGGAAAGTCCTCTCTTAAGAGGGTTTTTAGGCCCAAGCTAATGCAAATCTTAGGCCCTAAGAACCGATTGTCCGAACGTCGAGCTTTTATGCTGTAAAGTCTCTTCCTCATTGAAGGTATTTTCCTTTTTGTGACAAATTCGAAGAATATATGTCATTTCCTGGGAATATTTGTTATACTTTTTCAAGTGCAGATTTTTGTGACTATGATATGATCCTTTCATTTTGTTTAAAGAGCAAAACCATGAGCTGAAGAACTTTTCCCCTTACTCTTTTTTTTTTGTGCAATGGGAAGGCTGAAGCCAAATGTATATCCCCAGCTGTCGAACTCATGACATTCAACTTGCAAGTTGATGTCTTAATAAACATGGCCAGTTTCGGATAAACTGGAACCAGATTGAGACCAGGCCGGTTATGGTTCTGGTTCAAAATTGCCAGTTTTGATTTGTCCTAAATTGCTTCGGTATCGAGAAAAGTCATTAAAAATTGGAATTAAAAAAACAAAAAACCTACATAACATGCGATTTGGATAGTTCCATAGAAGGTGGGACCATAACCAACTGGGTGTTTCCCTATTCCAGGTTCAGGTTAACCGGTCTAGATTCTGTATGGTTCTTGGCCGAGTTTAGTTTTGGTTGAAACCATGGCGTCTCACACCACTCAACAGTCTTCCCGAAATCGTTAACACATACTTATCTGATTCTGTTTTCGGCTTGCAAGACACCAATCTAGGGTTTATTCCTACTGTTATCTGACTTAAAAGAGGTAGAGGATGACCACAAAAGTGTTGAAAAGAAACAATAAAGAATGATCTAACTTATTATGAGTTAATTGCTAACATGACATACGATAGGGCTATGTGGAAACAAAGAATCCATGTAGCCGACCCCGTCTAATATGAGAAAAGGCTTAGTTGTTGTTGTTATCCAACTTATACAGACTCACCCAGGAAAGTTCATACTACGGACACAAGTAGCAGCCCCACTGCCTTGTCCTCGCGCCATCCGGCTCTATGGCAAGGTGGTTGGCCGGCAAGGTGTTGGCCACCAAGGTAGTGCCCATGTCTACTCGATAGTTAGGTGAGCTATTGTTCTTTATGCTGCACTTTCCCGTTTATTTACTCACTTTTGAAGTTTCTTTGTGATCAGTGCACCACAAAGTAACACCAGATACGTTGCTTTTGTCATTTTCTTAATACTATAATCTCAAATATCATCTACGAGATTATTATGTACATTAAATAATCTCATAGATAATATATGAGATTGTTCATGTTTGTTAAGTGGGTTCTAGCTAACTAGGGGCTCAAAACCGGGTGCTATGTATGGCAGAATGGCGAAGGTACCAATGGAGTGCGCAGCATCAAGTATAAAGCATGAGGAGCGTCCATCCGAAGAGAGACCAACATCAAGATGCTTACTGTTAATGACCAAGCAGCTGATCATCTGCTAGATGAGAGAAACTTATGGTCATATGTGGAGAATATATGCCGAATTTTCTGAGTAATATAATAAAACGTTATTGATGTCACACTCTTCTCCTTTTGGTACACCCCCCTGGTGTGGAACTAATGACATTCAACTTATGACTTGAGGCCCTAGCCAAGCTCGTTTTGCTGATGTCACACCCTCTCTTTTTTTGTTATAAGAAGAGGCCGAAGCTTAACACACACCTCATATACACTCTCTGGAAGTCGAACTCCCCATCAGCAGCAACAGCGTTAGAGCATCATGTCGTTGAGCTAGCGCTCTGGGTGCAATGCCACACTTTTAATATGGAAAGAATGGTTTTCAGTAATCTTTTTCCCTATGTCATCCTCGAATCTTTGCAATTAAATAAAGGAGGTATGTTTAGATCCTCGTGAAACAACAGTCCAAAGTTCTTAAGATGCCATTTTTGTACAATATGGCTAATAAATTCACTCTCTTTTACAATAGAGAAGACCTAATTAATAATATAAAATGAATTCTTTATTTAGAATGATATATCCATTATTGGACCCTAGCTTCGATTAGTATAGAATATCTAGCAAATGCCATTATTATAAAAACTTTTAAATGGTCAACCAATCTCTTCCTTCATGCAGAGATTTTCTCTAATTTTTTATTTATTGTTGACAGGAATGGGGTTTTGACAACTCAATGTAAATGTCCTCGATTTGAACTCTCGGCCCAAGGCTAGGGATGCAATATTGACCCCACCCAAACCAAAAATTGATGGGTCGGGCATGGGAATACCTCTCTCTCTCTCTCTCTCTCTCTATATATATATATATATATATATATATATATATATATATATATATATATATATATATATAGAGAGAGAGAGAGAGAGAGAGAGAGAGAGAGAGAGTCCCCTTTTGGCCGTTCTTTCGTGAGCCGTTTGAAGTCTGACCATTAAAAAACTATCATCCCCTCTTTTGTTCCCAAAAAGGGATGCCAACACACATTCATAATGGTTTACAAATTTGCGACACTTCAAAACCCATCTTGGCATAGTGCAAAATTCAGAAGTAACCATGTAACATGAAACTGGATTTGATATCTAGCTAGTATGGCATTGCTAGTGGTTGTTTGTCACCAAGCAGCAGGAACTTTAAGGAAATGCATCAAACTGAATGTTTCTCCCATCTATTTTCCTGTCAAATGGTGGAAGTTGTCTTTTTCTCCACATGATTGAAGGTCAGATGGTCGGGCTTGAGAAACTGAATCCTGAGCTTCATCAATTCTCTGGAAATGCAATCTTCAGTAACAAAGAAAAGTTCAAATATGAAGGATCGTCAGAAAGATTCTTAGGAATTGCAGTAGCAGAATGAATGGAGGGATGACCTTGAAGTGCTTAGCTTTGTTGTTGCTTCAACATAAACTTCTTTGTCATTAGCACACGATGTGTGTGTAGAAACAACCATACTAGAGTAAAGTGTGCATACTCAAAAGCAAATAAAATTGCAAATTTAACGTATCAAACTGTTACAATGTATTGTACCAATATGTACTGTATGACGTCACCCCCTTTGATCGAATTTTGCATCTTGAATGTTGAGAGAGGGAGAGTTTATGGCAAAGCGATGTTGTTTCAGCATAAGAAACCTTAGCCTTACCTTAACCAAGTTTCTGTACAATTGGGGTCATCTAGAGGGTGCAATACGACATCCTCCATGGTCGCTCATCCTATTTGATGATGTGCAAGTAACCGTAACATTTGCATAATTTGCAACTAAAATAATCTGCTTGTGTCCATTTTCTCAGCTACAGACATAAGTTCACAGCCAATGGGCAAATGAGGCATTCAACATCGTTGCTTACAGGAAGTGACGAGTGGGGAAATATCAATAATGTCACAACGATTGGATGCAACTGTTAATCTTTTCAGTCATCCTGCAAATGCCAAAGGTAAGTTAAATTGTAGTAAATCAAATCTATAATCCTACATATGCAAGTAAATGATCCTGAACTTTTATTAATGTTAGTTTTGGGACTTCCTGACGAGGAGGTCTAAAACAAAACATAACTGAAGATAATGAAGATCACAGGTTGTCTGATTCCTTCTTGTGCTTCGCTGTGCAGGATCCTGCCCTCATAAAAGTGATAGAACGAACATTAACAGAGGACGAGCCATTTCTATTGGCATTGTCATCTAGATGAATTGATCTCTCCATATACCAAATCAGCTACACTCTCAAGTGACTGCAAGTTTCTCAGTGGTCGTCACTATAGCCTGAATCACATAAAGTATGCCTGACTACTGTCGCTACACTTTCTTACTGTAAATTCCTGAAGTAAAGCTGTAGCTTCCGCCAACTTCTTCTTTAGATGAAAAAGCCAAATCCTACCTCGGATTTAGGTCCTGACTTGCATCAATGAGATACAAATTCGCTTTTTTCTATCAGGATCCTACAAATATCAAGTGGCAGCTTATTATGACTTCATTCTGAGTTCGAGTTCTTTCTTTTGAATTAACGCAAACTTTGATATGATACTCTCAAGATTGGCGAAGATCTCATGCCACCAGTCTAGAAATTGCTAGCATCATGATATGACAAATAGTCCAAACCAGGCGAGTGCAAAACCAAAATGCTAAGCCACACTACATGGTCCAAAAACGAACACTTAAAACTTTTCCAGCACATACGGTAGAAGAATAGTGTTTATTTCTAGTTTGATGTTAATAAGGCTTTTCCCTTTTGGAGTTAAATGCGTCTATCACTGAAGCTAAGATCAGAACGAGGTTCATTAAATATCAAAGAAGCAGACCTCATGTAGTCTGGAGAAAAGACCTGGTTTTGGTTTGGTTGTGATTCACATGTTCACTTCCACCTTACCAGCAGGGCAGGGTACAATGCCTGCTATATGCTACTCACAGAAATAAAGTTCACATCCTTCCTGGAATTTTAGAAGGCATTATCATACTAGTTGTTTATTTCAATCTGGATTATAAGACAGCAAATTATATAGTCACTAATCTGGAATCAAGTATGATGAAACATCAGATGGCATATAACATATTCACATTATTTGGACAAACTGGAACATGGTTACAGAATATGGACATATTCACATGAAACCAAAAGGCAAAGTATTACTAGTGGATATCAATAATTTCAAACCTCAGATTCGGGTTTATATATACATGAGAGCAATCCTCATAGATAGGGCTTCCATCACTGGGACTCTCGTGCAGATGAAAACCAGTCTTTTGGCACTTCCTCAAGACTGCAGTTCCTGTAGGTTCTGTAAGTCGAAAAATCCCATAGCTCCTGCAAGATCAGGTCCATGATAGAAAAAATACAAACAACAAAGAAGAGAAACATTGTCTGGAGGTGAAAGGCACATTCGGCAATTTATAGACTTCCGGATCTATTTCTAGTAGCATAGTAAAAAAAGGTGGACAAGGCTTCCATTTGCATATTTGAGTTGGTTCATCTCAAGTGATAGTTAACATGGAAGAACTTCAAAATCGAGACTATAAGTTTGTATTTTCATTAGTTTATTATCCGACTTGGTAATGCTGAAGTGATATGGAGGATATTTTTCCATGACCATTAACTATCTGCCTACCTTGATGAATCAGTTGGTGCTAGGACAATTGCGATTGCTTCTGGTAGTGCAATTGCGCATCCGATGATTATGATGCAGCAGTCTTTGTTTCTATCTTGACACTTTTTACTGAACTATGTACAAAGTACAAACACATACATGTATGTATTGATATGTGTCTGTTGCATGTCTGCATGTTTGTGGTGTGTGGGCGTTGTGTGTGTGTGTACATATATCACCGTAACAGGCTTCTATGATGTTTAGGACAGTGTTGGAAAATATAATTCACCACATATCAATGCTAAGTCTTCTTATTGTCAAGTAATGAAAGTCATTCTCGTTATTTCTAATTCAGCAAGCACATTCTTATCATTTCAACACTTTTTATTCATTGATGCAGTAATGTTAGTGGATAGGTAAACGTGCATATTAAACATTTAAACTTACCAAGCATGTCATGTTCACATACATACTTTTTATATGATCATGATGCTTCACCGCTTCAATGCCAAGAAAACCTTGGCAGATCTAAATCCTAATATTAAACCTTTTCTGAAGAAAACTTTTAATCATTGGAATGAGACAAAGAGAGCTACTGCTTACAAACATGTCATCCCTGTAAAGAAGCATAACAACCGAGCCTCCAATCATAAACCACAAACATTTAAACCAAGAGTTGCCTGAAAAGCATGTCTTCAATGTCTCAGCAGAAACTCTAAACCATGTTAGTGTTGAGAAAACGACCCAAGATCTAGATCCATTCCAGAATTGGATCAATTTAAGAGAAGTCTTAATAATGTATTAGATATATTGTAATACAACAACTAAGCCTTTTTCCATACTAGATGGGGTCGCCTACATGAATTCTTTGTTTCCACGTAGCCCAATCATGTGCCATGCTAACAACTAACTCAATATAAATTAGATCATTCTTTATTGTTTCTTTCTAACACTTTTGTGGTCATCATATTTCTCTTTTAATATTTTCACAATCTAGTTTTTCATATATTCTTACGAGAGCATCCTTTGGTTCTCTTTCTGTGTTGAAACCATCTTAAACTATTTTTCCTTATTTTATCCTCTATTCGTGTTACTCCCAATTTGTTTCTAATAACCTCATTATGTATAGTCTTTCCTTGTGAGACCACTCATCCATCTCAATATCTTTATTTCTGCTACGAACATCTTTTATACATATTCATCATTAAATGCTCAACACTCATAACCATAAAACATATTAGGTCTAATTGCTGCTCTATAATATTTACCTTTCAACTTTAACATCATAGGTATACTCGCAAGCATTTATACGTCGTTCAGTATCTTTGATTGCGGTGCTCATCTCACCCGTCAATCTATCGAAGTCGTCCACATCATCAAGATGACTTAAAAGTTTTTTGAGCCTTATAAGTCATGCATCAACATCAAACATAATACCTCAAGTCATCTCATGGTTGGCCACTGGTACAACCTTCAATTTTCCTTTGTAAGATAATGGAGTCACTAGCCATATTAGTGTTAGTAGTCATTGCATCAACATGAGCAATCATTGACAAGAAGGAGTTACCTTTATACTATGAATACAGATGGGGTGCGTCCCACACCTACTGTATGATACTTCGAGTTGAACCAGCTTTGATACTAAAGTTGTTACGCTCCGACTTTACAATCACCCAATGGCTCGGAACTCGCGACTGGTACTAGGTTGCGCACAACGTAGTAAGCCTTTACGAAGGATGCAATGGTTTAGTAGAAATTTAAGGTTGATGATTGAGAAGATCGATTAGAGTAATAGAAATAAAATTTGAGAGTAAATAAAAAGCAAAGTGATGGTATTGATATAAGTAAAGGTACGTGACCCATGACACACTTATAACTCAGATACAGGACTCTTAATGAGTACAAAACAAAAGAGTGTTCCTAACTACAACAGGGGCCCAAGACTAAGTACTATAAGTTACTGGGTGGTTCCTTCAAAGAGTCCTCATTACACAACCATGATACAAAAATTCACTCGTGGAGGGTTGTTGAGTAACATATATATATATATATATATATATAAAGAGAAAGAAAATAGTATTAAGTACATTAAAGGAAGAGAAAATAGTCCATGCATACATTAATTGTATCAAGTATATTTTAAAGATCTCAATTGTTTAATTATTGAGATCAATAGTTGGTCTTTAAAAAAATAGTACTAAGTACATTAAATGCACTCTACAAAAAATAAAATAGTATTTTTTAAATTCAAAAATCAGTTGTTATCTCACAAATCGAACGATTGAAATCTTTAAGGAGGTTTGGTTATTCAAATTTACCACATATATATATATATATATATATATATATATATATATATATATATATATATATATATATATATATATATATATATATATTATGTGTGTGTGTGCATGTGTATGTATACAATACTTATCGGTGAAAGTTTTGGGTAAGGTGTTTCCCTCCCTTGTTGGGTCGGGGTTGCACAGGTCGGGTCAATATTGCCATCACTATAAAAAGTAAAGCATATTTTGGATCATCACATTCAATCTTGCGGTTTTCCAAAACGACCCATGGCCTTGATGACTTGGTGGCCAACTAAACAGAACCTTAAAGTTGAAGGTCTTCAGTTTGGCGTCCAGGACCTCCATGTCTGGTAGGGTCTGCTAGCCCTAGCTTGACACTAATAACAAGCTGTTTAGATATCAAACATGGTTCAGCTTAGATCTGGATTTGGTATAAGCTATAGTTTCACTCATACTAAGTGAGGTTGGCTACCCACTACCCAAAGAGGGTAACTCGTAAGAGACTTCGGTTCAGTGGCGGATTAAGAAACTTGTTTAGGGTAAGGAGGGCTTTAAAAAATTTATTTTTCTGAAATTTCTATTCAAAAATACTAATTTTGAGAATTTTGGGTGCAGTGGTCACCCCACCTCTTCATAATGTGGATCCACCACTGCTTCAGTTATATGTTCATGAAAATGAACAAAAAGAGAGAAAAAGATAAAATTATTAAAAGAAATGATAGAGTATGATGTTACCTTTCCCTAACTAAATACAAATGTGATGTAAGATTAACTTTAATGGCAACGAGCTGGATAAAATCCAAACATTAAGCCGAATAACAAGCGACTCGGTTCGTTTATGAGTCTAAGTGGGATACTTCCATCCTCCAGATTATACAGGATTAGTTCTTTGGTACAATATCCATTTAAATCAGATCGATCAAAATGGGTATCGGGTTGGATCCTGGCATAACTGAATCCGACATAATCGAACTCCAGTGATGCGGTTCTGGTTTTGAGTCACAATTATCAGTGCCAAGTCTGATGTGAAGAACTAATCATCTTGTATTTTATAAGCAAGTGATCCGATTTTGCAGATCTTTGTGATGGATTTGGATTATGGTTGTGGATAGAATACAAATATTGAATATCCGGTTCGAATTACATTGTCAATTAGATCTTGCTCCCACTTAAATGGACTTTGGCCTATTTGATGTGTGAGTAGTTTGCATAAAAGACACATTCATTGAAGATGCCTTCATGTTTGTTTGTTTCTTGATGCCCAAACAATTTGATAGAACTGGTTCCGTTTCGCTGACTACTTCGGATTTCTTGGAGACTGGTCTATTATCAATAGATCCGGTGCAACTTGACCTATAACTAAAGACATCTCGATGCTGCACTCATAGTGTTAGCTCACCTGTCAAGGAGCTTGACTCACAAGATGAAAGTCATGAGTTCAATTCCTGGGGCAAGCCTTCCTGTTGTTTTGAAAAAAATAATGGCATCTCGATTCCATCATTTGGCTTATGATCTTGATGTGGCGGCACTCAGATGGTGGTTTCAAGCCGTCGGTTTTGTTTCTCCTCAATTCAAGTACCAAAATCGAACTCAGACCGGGCTTGTTTTCATTAGAGTTCTAAACCGTTCGAAACTGAAAAATTATATTAAAACTTTTAAAATTAATAAAAAATACCAGAACCAGGAAGGTCCTGGTTCAGTCAGTTCCCAGCCCGATTTAGTTCTGGTTGGAATCGCCAGCCCGGTTCTCAACCGGACATGTGTTGCATGCTTATTTCAACAATCCACTTCTCATATAAAGATATCTATACTACTTAGTATTGTCATATTATCAGTCAATCTCATTCACTGCTTGTGAACCATTGGGTGGTTAAATATAAAACCGATCTCCGGCAGGAGTATCCGGCACCGTCAAAGGATTTTCCGTCATCTTTTTGCTTGTGAAACCTACTCACCGAACCCTGAGGGGTTAGTATGATCGGAGTGGGCCTCGGCTGCGATGCCGGCTGTTCAAGTATAGTCGAGCTGAGGAACGGTTGATCGAAAGAAGGCTTGGTTTTGGTTTTGGATAATACGGACATGGTTTAGCTCATTAGGAATATCGGATCTGGATCCAGAATGCATCATCTCATTAGGGTTATTGAGGGATTAGGGTGATATAGTAACTCCATATTACGGAATCAAATCATGTTATTGAAGAGGACTCCCCTTCACAATCGCATAATCCCTTCCTATCTTACCAATAGTTTAGCTTAGGTTATTTCATTTAATATCTCTGACCATTAAGGTTTGCAATTTCGTGATTCAGTTTGTGTTCTTTTCATGTCATTTCAAGTTTGTGTCGGAAACAGGTCAACTTAAAGCACAACCTGTTTTTTTTTTTTTTGAGTTAATTTGGGTGGAGACGAAGGCTGACTTCCTAGGTCTTGTTTGCATCAGGTTCTTGTGTTGGATATTACAGAGCTCTTTGGGTTGTGTTTGTGTCAAAAACGTGTTACTGTTGGTGGACATAAACATGGTTCGCCAGCTTGTGTTTGTGTTTGGTTTCGAGTCATGTCTTGAGTTCAATTTCGTAAGTTCAGAATTGTTTAACAAGATGAATATTTTTCCTTTAGGCATTGATAAAAGATGGTCGATGAAACAAATTAACTGCCCAAACTGGAACCGATTGTGGCCCCTTACCAATAGACCTGGCCAGTTCCATTGGAACTGGGAAATGGAACTGAACTGGCCCCCCTCAATTGTCACGTCTGGTTCCACTTTCAGTTCTACAAGTTCCAGATCAGGCCATACCGTGGTTCTGGTTTCAGTTTGGTACTGGTTTTATTTTTAAAAAGACATTCAATAAAAGGTGCATTTTGGAAGTAGCAGCGAGCATATGGTACCATCTCTTTCTCTATGTGCTCAAACATCTTTAAATATTTTAATCGTTTAATCAATGAGATGAATAGTTGAAATTCAAATTTAAAAAATTAAAATATACCACATGCCAATTGCAACCACATTAAATGCACTTGGTACTATTTTGCTTTTGGTTTAAATATCTTAATCATTCGTCTTAAAAGATTAATAAATGAGTTCTTTAAGAAGATTTTAGAATAAATGAATGTAATGATGGACTATGCTCTCTTTATATGTGCGGACACACACACAATTTACATAGACAAACAAAAGTATGATCCATGATCCAAAATCCAAATCAAGCGAGATCAAACATATTCCAGGTGACCAAATAGTCGTTAAGATACGGGGCTTTAAATACGGTAACCTCAATCCTAGCCAGGCCTTTTACAAACACTACGAGGGGTTTCGCCGGAGGGTTGAGGGTGGAACACAAGGAATTCCTACCATCCTTTTCCCAAGTATACTTTAACTTCAGAGTTTCACCGGAGATAATTAAATTATCGTTGGAAAGAGCACTTCACCCATTGGGACGTCTCTCTCCGCCATGGTCGATCCGGAGCTAGCACATATTCCATTAAAACTTTGAAGTTAAGCGTGCTTAGGTGGGAGAAGTACTTAAGACGGTGGCCGCCTCGAAAGCCCTTAGTTGTGCCCCGTAACTGACCTCACTTAGCATGAGCAGAAAAGCTTGGTTAAGGTTCTGGGTATCGACAAAGTCACTTATATGGGCTAAAATTAACCAGCTTATAGGATTAAACATGAATAATTTGTACATGTAATACATTCACCCACTGTCCTATTAATATTGTGGAAAATGGGACAGGAATTCAATGTTTATCACTGTGTATTGCATTGAAAATACTACCAATATAAATAGCATTATTTTGGAAAATAAACTATCTTTTAATTTTCTTTGGATACAATGGAGAGGCCAAAACCAGATGCATATCTATGGTATTGAACTCATGACCTTCAACTTGTGAGTCGACCCCTTAGACAGGTGAGCTAAACATGTTTCCTGAGTAAGTTAAGATTTTAACTGTATCACTATAAATGCATGTCTTGTATATATCGTACCAACGTTGAAATTTTTCTTATTGGATATACTTCAATTTAAGGCACATCCCCTGTTAACATCATAACGGATATGCATGTATCCGTGAACCATGTTAACATGCATGCATCACCATAACATTGCGTATTCCACCGTGCAAGTAGCAACCATGTTGATCCATGGCTTCATAATGTCATTAATGACATTGTTCACTAGCCATTTATGTATATATATATATATATATCCCTCTCTCTCTCTATATATATATATACATATACAAAGAAAGAAACTAGTATATACTAACACACTTAGATTCCAGCAAATTTAAAAAAATCTCAACCGTCTATCTTTTATGATAGATGATTGAAATTTAAATTTAAAAGTTAAAACTGGTTTGCTTTATTCACATGAGTATTTTTGTTTTTTAAATTCAAATTTATATGATGGATGATTGAGTTATGTTCAGATTTACTAGCACCTAAGTATGTTAATATACAACTATTTCTCTCTCTCTCTCTCCATATATATAGAGATCTTTCATAATGACATTAATGACATTGTTCATTAGCCATTTATATATATATCCCTCTCTCTCTCTATATATATATATAAAGAGCGGCAGTGCGCATGGTGCGCAAAGCGCATCTGGACAATGAATGTGTGTGTAATCCACCCCACTCATGATGTCATCAATAACCATTGGTAAAGAGTGGTCGTGCGTTGAGCTTAAAGGAGTGAACCAAGAGAGAGGGACCACCATTTTGGATCTGGCCTGGCCTAGATAGATCTGTTGCTTGGTCTCCACCCAATTCCACAATTACAGGGCAGATTCAGTGCATCCAAAATTTTTGAAATTGTTTGTACAGAAAAAATCAAAATTTTTGTTATTTCTTACATCACGCTGTCATCTTCACCCTTGGGAAAACGTCGAAAAAAAATTAGTAATTACAAGTTTTGGATTGTTCTCCGAATCACAAGACTTTATGTTGGGAGGGAGAGAGAAAGATTTCAAAAAATTAATCAATTATACTCATTCATCACCTAATCCTTTTCTTACCCGATTTCAATCGCGAAAGAAGAAGATACAATGAGGCACCCCAGAATAGCATATAATTAAACAATAAAAAAATAAAAACAAGATATTTTTCAAAGTAAAACGTATAAAATCTTACGATACATGCAACAAAAATAAAATATTGATGGAAATCAACCACTTTACTAAGCAAAAGACAGCATTTCGAAAAGAATACTTCGCTTTCATTAGTTATTCATTACAAGGACACTTACCTAAAAGTCTCTACAAGTATAAAAAGACCTTCTATAAGCACAAAATTACTGCACTCATCGCTCCATGTCCTCTCACTTTCATTCAAGTAAAAGAGATGAAGAAAGAAATAGAAAAGAAAAGTTGCATGAGGCCAGAAAAGCTTGCCTAGTCTCTATAATGTTGTGCTCCTTAGAACGAGAGAAATGAAAGAAAAGAGAGAGAAAGAAAGAAAGAAAATTTGTAATGGGCCAATTGCTCTTTTTTCTAGTTAGTGATAGATAATAACATTATATATACATATACACATATATATATTATAGAGAGAGAAAGAGAGACTTTAAGAAAATATGAAACTAATTTTCTTGGTCTGGATACGAAATTTACTATGCTAATGACTTCAGATCTTCTCATTTAAAGACATTAATACATAAGAAGTAGCTATGAAATCTGTGAAATCAATGTGAGTTCCTTCTTTTTTAAGGAATATGAATATTCAAAAAACACCAGTGATTTTTTTTTTTTACAGAAAAGCTAGTGATTTTGAATCCTTGTGCCACACGGATAAGCCAGAAGAATAAGCGGAGTCGAGAAGCTGCTGTATGATATCAACTTAAAAAACAAATAAATAAATAATATAATGGACCAAGGTGAGC
Source organism: Brasenia schreberi (assembly GCA_036023115.1). NCBI lineage: Eukaryota > Viridiplantae > Streptophyta > Magnoliopsida > Nymphaeales > Cabombaceae > Brasenia > Brasenia schreberi. Next base: position 28,014,101 of record JAYKKT010000090.1, on the reverse strand, counting down.
CCTTGGGGCCCTATCTCCATGCCCACCATACAATGGCCACAATGATGATATGAACACTGCTCTCCATCTCTAGTTCTCAATCCTTTCCCATCCTCCTGGGGAAACAGGATGGCCATTGGACTTTGCCTTTCTTTTTCTTATCGTTCGGTTAGGCTACGATCAACAATAGTTAAATAGCAGATGCGGGGCAAGGAATATGTCTCCCCCAAATGTCGACCACTTGGGTGCAGGGACTGAGCCTAGCTGCCGCACCCCTCCCTCCTCCTCCTCCTCCTCCTCTCTCTCCTCCTCTCTCTCCTCTCTCTCTCTCCTCTCTCCTCCTCTCTCAAGCATTTTTTTGTTGGGCGTAAAAGCATGTTGGTTAACGTTGTTTCAGATTTTGTACATTATGGAAGGTCGATCTTCTTTCTCATTGTACATCACAGTGGTATACATTTACTCGACAATTTTCTACTAAAGGAACTAAACGATGTGATGGTCGCACTAGAACATAAGGAGAACCTCTCTCTTCCTCTCTTTCTATATATATATATATATATATATGAGAGAGAGAGAGAGAGAGAGAAAAGAAGATATAGTCTATACTCAATATTCAATTGTATTCAGGCTTTTTCAACCACTGATCGCCTTTCATCATCTTAAACTATTTCTTCAATCTAAAACTGTTTTTCATCTGTCAAAATTATTGTTGTTATTATCAAAATCATTTATATAAAACCACAAAACACCTGTATATAAAAATATTTAGGTTTTTTAGTGATGGTAATCATAGTTTAATTGATGAAAGGTGATCGCCCATAGTTGAAACGGTAAAATCATACAAAACATTGAATACAAATGAACGGTGAGAATGAACTACTTTCCCGATATTATATATATAGTCCAATATGCAGGAGCATATAAAGATCAAATGAATATTTTATAATTTTCAGCAAGTCCAAAGATTCAAACAGATGCAGTGAATGCCATAATGTAGATTGCAAGTGGGGAGCATCCGTCCAAACGAGGATGATTTTAAAAATTGGGCCGTAGCTTACTTCGTCCACCATTTCCGATAGATTAGGAGTCAATAAATGTTCGACTACGTAGGCGGCCAGCAGCTCTTTTCAATAGGGTTTCCAACGCTTATGTAGCCACATGCACACGAGCCAGCGCGTCCCACAACACTACATATGTGCGTGTGCGCGCGCGCGCGATTTCTTCAGGTGATAATTGGAGCTGTTTGTGAATTTATAAGCTGTAATTTATATCACATTATTGAACATTGACAACTCGGGCATATTATAACAATACAGTTAGGAAGCCAGTACAAATCAGTCCTTTTTTTGTTCATTGTCCATTTAATTCATTAACAAATTATGACGTGAAGATGCTTATAGAGAGAGAGAGATGAGGGGAGAGTCTTAGCCGGTGGAAATCGAATTACTTTACCTTTAATATATATATGATGCATTAAATGAGAACTACATAAGTGTAACGATACTTTTAAGGATCAAATAATAGAGATAGTTTGTAAAAGATTATTCACCCAAACATATTATGCAACTAAGACTCTCTCCATGTATATAACGGCAAAGGCACACACCTCATGTGTACTCAAATTTACTCGATCATAAATGTGCTTTGCTTTATTATCTCAATCATTTACCACAAAAATTGAATAATTAAGATATAAGTAAATTTGAGCATGCAGAGGATTTGAGCATTTACGACTATATATATAATATATATTCGATGATTGATAAGGTTCTTTCAAGTTCACCTCCTCGTAGCAAGGAGATTCGTCCCTTTTTGGGCGCCACTCGTTGATAAAACAGTTTATCAGCCTTGATTGTTCCCGTTCTTAAGGTTCAATACTTGACTTTTGATAGCTTACGTATGAAGAAAAGTTCATGCACCTGACGTTTACATACATACTTATTTGTATATATATATATGTGTGTGTGTGTGTGTGTATGTATTTGTGTGCGTGCGTTAGCTCAACAGGCAAGGTGGTCTGATGCCTTTCAGCTGGTGGGAGAGGATGGGAGAGGAATTATGTTACGAGACAAGGGATGGGTTTATCATACATTTCAGCAAAGTTTTCTGTTCGTTCTATAAGTTGATACAGGAATTTGATTTTTTTTCAGTAGCTGATATTTGAATATTGGGTGAGAAGCACTTTTTCTTTAAGTGATTCTCGAAGTAACTCGATACTTCTGATTTTGAAGTGCAGCCGTCCATCTCCGATGGGATGCATACTCTCCACATCACGATCGTCCGGAGCAGGCGTCAACGACATTGTTTCGAAATCAGAAGTACACTGTTATTTCCAAAATCAACTGGATACTGTCTGTTCTCTTGATTTCCTTAATTTTCTTTTGATAATAATCAACCCTCTCTCTCTCTAAATATATATCTGTATATATAACAGATATATATATATATATATATATATAGAGAGAGAGAGAGAGGATTGATTATTATCCAAAAAAATTAAGGAAATCAAGAGAACAGACAGTATTCAGTTGATTTTGGAAATAACAATGTATTCTGTTCTCTTAATTTCCTTAAATTTTTTTTATAATAATCAATCTCTCCTCTATCTTTATATATATATATATATTGTGTGTATATAGGTAGAGAGAGAAATTATATGTATGTATATGTGTGTATGTGCGTTGATAGTGTGTAACATCTTTAGATGATTAGCATGTAGGATTCTAGATTGACTTAAAAAGCAAGGGTTTTAGAACTAATTTAAAATGATTTTTCAGTTCTATCAGTCTTGAAGGTGAAAAGCACATCCTTATGGTTAGCCTCTTATGAAAAAAAAAGACTGTCATAAGCTCAAGTGCATTTAAATAAAAGAGATGTTTCCTTTCTTTTTATTCACATGTATGTTGGCATTAATTCAAAAAAACATTTCTAACAACAACAATAATTAAGCTTTTTCTCGTACTAGATGAAGTTCGCTACATAAATTCTTTATTTCCATATAGCCTTATCATGTGCCAGTTAACTCAATATAAATTAAAACATTAATTAAAAAAAAAAACATTTGTAAACATATAGAAATCATTCAAGTTTGGTACTTGGTAAAGAAGGCCTTATATGAGGAAGTCTAATATCCTGAGGAAGGCCTTATGTGGGGAAGTCTAATATCCTGATATATCAATTTGAGTTTCCCTCCACACACACATACATACATATATATATATATATATATATATATATATATATATATATATATATATATATATATATATATATATATATAGAGAGAGAGAGAGAGAGAGAGAGAGAGAGAGAGAGAGAGAGCATTAACCAAGGAGATCTTCCATGTAAGAAATGTGAGGCACTCCATTCATCTGCACATGATCTCCCATGTAAAGTTTTTGGTGCTCATGAATCACAACTGGCCGGCCAATCGAAGAAAAGAGGACAGATATTAAATTTTCACGGGAAAAGTCCACCCTGACTACCAACCTTAAAACTCTTTCGTGCTGCACAGTTGCTTACCATATTCTTTTCTTTTCTCGTAAATTAATGTTCAGCATGCATACCTCTTCTTGTTTATTCTCTTAAAAAGAACGATTGCCTCTCTCTCTCACACACACGCGCTCGCAAGCACACGTGTCTATATGCGTGTCTGAGTGCGTCCCACATGTATGTATGGATTATGTGTTGATAAATAAGGAAATTTGGGGAGTGTCTTTGAGAAAATAAAAGATTTGATAATTTTCTTGGGGACAGTGACATATATATTAATTTTGGAGAAATGAATTGCATTTTTAAAAGCTTTTAAAAAAATCTGATGGTCTTGGCTATTTTGGCTTATAAAAGTCGACGTATACATCAAAATAATGCGTATTAACATACCTCTCTCTCTCTCTCTGTGTATATATATATATATATATATTAATTCGATCCACAAGCATTTTCTCTTTTGTATTTTTTTATCAGAGGCGTGAAGGAGGTCGTCGTGTTATGCACTTGCTGATGATCTTTTCTTGATTTCTCAAACTAAATTCCAACTTGTATTTGTACAAATTTGGACAGCATGAAACTCAACGTCATATAGTCTACAACATGACGACTTCACCTCCTATTTGGATTTGGGCCAACCCATCCCAACTCATCTCCCGTCTCAAAATATATAAAATATATATCCATATACATATACATACATATATATTCTGTCAAATCAAGTGAACTTACCATGGTTAAGTTTGGACACGAGAGTCGACGCTTGACCAACCATGGTTAGTACCTGTACCCCCTCATAGTAACGTATAAATACGTCCTTTAATCCGTCCGTCCATCTCCGCCCATCTCTCTCTCTCTCTCGTCTAAGAACGGCGGACAAGAACGATCTCTTCTCATTTCTCTGAATCCGATCTTCCTAGGTCTCTCTCTGTGTGTGTGTGTGTACGCGCGCTGCGCACGTTCGGGTAGAAGCTCATTTCGAATCTCCCGGAATCGGAAGATTGTGTGATCGGAAAATCTGGCTTAATCTCTTCCATCACCGTTCTTTTTTCCGGGAATTCGACTGGAAACAGTTGTTTTCTTCTCTGTTTTTCTGGCGCCAGTTTATTTTTATTCCGATTGGCTGAGGCCGTTTTCTTACAGCGAAGAGTGCGGAATCTTTATTGAGTTTAGCTTTTAGTTTTACGTCTCGAGAAGGTGTAGATATGATGCTCAATATCCAATAGTGATCTGATTTTTCTTTACGTTGTCTTTTGAATTGCAGAGGGAAGAAATGGCGTATGAAGAAGCCGTTACCAAACTTAGCAAGTTGCTTAGGTAACTTCTCTATTTTATCGTTGTTATCGTCATCTTAACTTCGTTATTATCCCTAATGATAAAGTTATCATGCTTGTTTGTTTGTTGTCTCGTTTCCCCCCCCCCCCTCCCACTCTGCAAGTCCGACACTAATGGGAAATTTGTCTCCCCCGCTGGACCCCCGATTTGTCCCAGTCTGGTTTGTGAGGACATTTCTTGTGTTTGCCAGGCATGTATGTAATTTGAATTCATCCAAGAGCTGTTTACAGATGACCACCTAATGTTTATAGTAAATACATGTAATCCCCCAAGCCTTTGCCGACCACTTCAGACTCCGCTACTAGTTTTGGTGGACCTAGACAATGGTGAAGTTTACAAAAACAATAGACTGCATAATAGATTTTCTGGGCCTTTTATTATTTCCCCCATGAATAGATCCACCATTGAGTCAAATATTGGCGCATCTAGAAAGGTTAATGAATGCAACCCTTATTGCTAATGATTGAAACCCGTATTATTCCGAAGTTACTATAGTGAATTTGCTTGATAGACCCCAGTTTGAGAAGCAGAGGTTTGACCATATGATAAAATCTTATCATAAAACGACTGGAAAGCCTGTGTTCACGGTCCATATTACAGCAATGCGAAAAAAATGAGTTGGATTGAGCTATTTTTTATACAAACACTAAAGGACACGATGTACCTGACATGGAGACTACTCGTATTTGTGTCCACTTAAACTAACGGCTCTGAAAGTATTGGCCACGTTCTACGGTTGAATGGTTGACCTAAAGAAAAGTGAACAAAAATGCTTTCCGTAGTTTGGAAAGGTGAGTGCAGTTAAACGTAAAAATCTGTAGAGTTCGGCATTTTCAAATAAACTGATTGTTGGGCGCGTATGTGCATTTTTGCCTAAGCAATGGAAAAATTCGAAATTTCGTCGACCACTCAGCAATTAGAAAACCATACACAGGTCCAATAATCACGGCGGCGACGCGTTGGGGACGTCGATGTGATTTTCGTGTCGTCAATATTTTCTTTATCCCCATGATGGTTCTGTCTTCACGTCCAGGTAGACATCTCCAGACTGATCCCCACGTCCATGGATGGGAGGAAATGATTAATCTAATTGTTTGGGGTAATTTAGTCAATATCTTGGAGGCTCAGTCCAACCGGGGCAGGGCGGTAGGCCTAGAAGTTATTGCTCATTGTGTTATTTACACAGGCAGCCTTCACTTTTAGAATTTGACAATTACATCCACTGATTGTCAGTGTTGCTTTTCTCTGTTCTGTGTTTGGTGTTGAGACAGTGAATCCAAGGGTTTGGAGCCCGTGGCTGCCCAGAAGGTTGAGGAGATAACCAGCCAACTGCAGCAGCATGCCGGCCCCGCAGTCGCCGAGGCCAACCCTTTAGGAAAACTTTCCGAAGGATTCCAGTATTTCAAGTCGGAGATATTCCAGTAAGCAACATCATCACATTTTTTAATCTTTTTCTGTTTTTTAATATTCCTCTGTTCTTTAGTGATTCAATGTATTCGAACGCAATGCACTCACTGTAAAATGAATTTTTGAGGAAAATAATTGTGGACATGTGATCTTCATGATATTCTCTCCGGTCAAGAAAATATTATTTATTTTACTTACTGTAATCATGTGATGATCTGAGCAGGAACAAGCCGGAACTCTTCGGCGAACTTGCCAAGGGACAGAGCCCCAAGGTAAAGGAGGAAAAGTAGGAAAATCTTAAAATGACCTTATCCAAGGAATTTGAGAAAAAATCCAAGCATATTCCTACTCAACCCACGTTGTCTAAGCAGATAACGGCATGTTGGTGACAAAAACTTCCGACCTTTTATGGGCATAGTTATGTAGGAATATATATATATATATATATATATATATATATATATATATATGTATATATATATATATATATATGTATATATATATATATATGTATGTATATATATGTGTGTGTGTGTATGTGTGTGTGTGTAAGCGCGTGCGCGCACTGTTCTGAAGGCATTTCATTGGCGTGGCCATTTTTGCTGTTGAGTTGTCAGAACGTGGAACAAGCTGGCACTTTTTCCTGCAGATTTCCACTGGCCTGTTTGGCTTTGTTTTTCCTCCATTAGTACAAGGGTTTGTAATCCCCATACGGAAGCAACAAGAAACATGTGACTGTATCAATTATTGCTATACGATTTGGTATTATCTATATGAGTGGAAACAATATGATTCACATACCTATATAGTTTTAACCCAAATATTAGTAAATATCAAAAATAGGATAAAAGATGCTTCCTTGGTTTTCTATTTTTAAATAATTTATCTTTTCATAAAATATTTGGATCGTATCGTATGATTCTGTATGGTATGTGCCAAGCGGTACTTGTACTTCTTAAATGGGTTCTTGCAGCCTTGCATAACTCTTCATGTGAGTCATTAATTAGATTTTTGTAGAGAATCCCTCCATATTCTAAAAAAAAAGATTTTGTTAAAGAATGCGGTACTATGATGGCCACTCCATGTGGTTTTTAAGATAGCATATTTCATTTTCACTTTGAGACGCAATGGATGGTAATAATTTTTGTTTTCTTTAATATTAAAGTTCCTTTGTGAAATTGACTAATATAAAATGGTTGATACGTGTATCTGCAGTACATGGTTTTCGCTTGCTCGGACTCCAGAGTCTGCCCTTCACATGTGATGCAGCTGCAACCAGGGGAGGCCTTCGTGGTCCGCAACGTCGCTAACTTGGTTCCGCCGTATGACCAGGTAAACAAAAAATTAAAAACCTTAATAATAAATGAATAAGCAGAATGGTTTGACTGCACCCTTTTTTTTTGCAATCGAGCGGCTGGCTTTTGTAGAATAATTAGTCAAATGTTTCTTTTGAGCTGCTTATATATTTAATAAGCAACTTTGTTTGACGGTTGTTGGTAATAGGTACGGTACGCTGGAGTAGGGTCTGCCATCGAGTATGCTGTCTTGCATCTCAAGGTGAGCAGTACCTCCCTGCCTCTTTAAAATTTCTTGCATTCCTACTTAATTCCCCACTTTATCTTTGTTTCTTTCATATCCAATGATTCGGGTTCCTTGGAATATTGGCTTTTGAGCGAGGGGATTCCTAGTCTTTACCTCTATGAGTTGGATGATTCACATCCTTTTTCCCAAGTTTAGTATGCCCTTTTCTATTTATGCTCAAATGGCCTGATTACGAACACAACAGGTACACGAGTATATTTTATTCTTGCTTAAACAGGATTCGTTGACCCGTCCACAGCCACTCCTTGTAACATCTTTTTCTCTCAACCGAGTTGTATATATCACTGTTTCCCAGCAGTATTAGGTAGGACGGGAAAACCACCCAAGCAGTTATTATCTCAGCTTGGTCCCAGTAAGATTACAATGAACCCTACATGAACATACTGTTATAGCTAAAGAAGCCCGAGTATGAGCAAGTGGTGTTTGGTTCGGCTTATCTCACATAGATTTTTTAAATGAAAATGTAACTAGTTGGGTGGCAGTTTGGTTCATTGGGCTTACTTGTCATCCTACTACTGAGGGCTTTCTTCTGGGGCTTAATTGAAGTTTCAATGGCTCCTCCTTTATTTTCTTTGTTAGATAAAAAAGTACTTGTGAACATGAATCTTCTAGTAAAGGGAGAAAGTTTCCCTCCACAAACTCGTTAAAGGTGCATGTCATGTATACTGTTGCCTGAATAAGCATGACAATCTTTATGCATTGGAAGTTATAGATATGTCCCCCCTTATCACTAAGTTCGCTACACTTGGCGTGATGCTGATCACAATTCTCTCCTGCGCCACTCTTCTGATCATGGTGTACCTTTTCTTGGTTTGTATTGGGAAAAAGGTTTCGCATATTGTGGTGGTGGGACACAGCGCTTGCGGTGGGATAAAGGGTCTCCATTCACTTAAAGAGGACGGGACCACTAGCAGGTACAGACTGAATAGTTCCTGGTCCAGGTTCAATTATGTTGATGGATAAAGACTGGAAAACTTCCGTCGTAAGTAGGCACTTTTGCGTGTTCTCTGTGATCTTCTGTTATTGGCAAGGAGGTTTAGGTAAAAAATGTGATATTGCTTTCATATTTGACACAAGAAAGAGATTTAGGTAAAAAATATGATCTTGCTTTCATATTTGACACAAGATGCAGCTCAATTGAGGCTTAGTATACATGTAGCCGACCCCACTTAGTGTCCCAAAAGGTTTGATTTTGGGACATCCTAACAGATATTCATTTATGCAGTATTGAACTCAAGGTCATTAACTTGTAGACACCTTCATATCGAAAGCTCTCTCCAGTCAACATCTAGATAGGACAGCGATTGCTCCTTGCTCCTTGTGGTGTTGTACCTATAATGTTTATCAAAAAGCATCTTTAATAGTAAGGTTCCTCATGAGACATGGACCACAATCTGAAGATTAATCCTTGACAAGTAGGCTGTCAAAGTATAAAATTGTATGGTTTACTCGCTTGTCCAGTATGAAAATGTTATAGATCCTTACCTACCTCCTAATTTAAAAAGTATAAACACATACATATCTATATCTATATGTATATATATATATATATGTATATATATGTATATATATATGTATATATATATATGTATATATGTATATATATATATATATATATATATATATATATGTGTGTGTGTGTGTGTGTGTGTGTGTATAATTCAATCTTACATGTACACGCTTCCTTCAACTGGTTTTCTGTCTTTTCTTTCTAAATTCGACGTGGTCGCTTCAACACCTAGCATAGGAAGACTTTTTCTATAGAGGTTAGCAGAATCCTAACAGATGTCTACTTGGACATTGAACTCTTGACCTAGTGTCAGAAAGTATAACCCATACCCAAACTTCTTTTTTTTACAATGGGAGGCCGATGACGTACACCCTCCAGGAGTTGGAAGTCCTGCCTGCGGCAAAGGCATCGGAATTCCCTGCCGTTGATCTATTGCTGCCGCTCTAGGGTTGTGTGGCTTAGTTTTGGTAAAATTTAAGTGAACGAATTTGTCAAGCACCCAGAGCGGTAGCTCAACGGTGTGGCACACTGACCCCCTTTCCGCAGGGGGGGAGTTGGACTCCTGGATGGTGCAATGGCTTCGGCCACTCGTTGACAAAAATCTGTCGTCGTTTGGTAATGATGATATGATTTTTCCGCCAGCATTTTCAACTACAGAGTCGAGGCAGGAACTTCGTGCATGACATAGATAGAAGTCTAAGGACCAACGACGGAAAGTCCGGATGTGGTCGGGTTACTTTCATTACCCTTGTTTGATTTGTGCTAACCACAAATGTTTATGCAGTGACTTCATTGAGGACTGGGTGAAGATTGGTCTACCAGCGAAGAACAAGGTGAAATCAGCCTACGGTGACCTCCCTGTTGCAGCACAATTATCCAAATTGGAAGTGGTGAGTACCCTTGTCTCTGTCTTCATCGAACCATTAAGACTGTTCATAATTGCAAAGAAGTTTGTATGATTCTGATCAAGTTCCAGTTATTTGTTGCTGATGAACCTTTGAAATCACCGAGTTTAAACTTAGATCGTGTGCTTGGCAATGTTAATCCGTAAGAAGTTACACTTTTACTAGCAAGTCAATTTAGGTTAGACCATAGTGGCAAAAGATGAGTGCTTTGATCAGAACTGGACTTGTATATAAGTCCCGCTTCTACAAGCAGCAGTACACCCGATTGGTTGTTGAACACTGTGAATCGCGTGAAAGCAGAACAATTGCCTTGTTTGGGGCCAAAGAGAATCTGCCCCATGATCTAAGAATTAGCCAGCATTCTTGATCTCTCAACATCTTACCCAATTTACATTCATAGTAAGTGAGATTTTCTCATCTTCTGACTTCTTTGTTGGTTGATGTTGAATTGTTGCAGGAATCAGTTAACGCATCGTTGGGCAATCTTCTCACATACCCATTTGTTAGGCAAGGCCTAGCTGACGGGACTCTGGCCATCCATGGTGGCTACTACAATTTTATTGATGGATCTCTTGAGCTTTGGAGTGTCAATTATGGACTTGGCCCTGCCAAGAAAGTCTGAGCTGATGCATAGAAATGTCGGTTTGGGCGTCTCAATGGTCTTAAATTATGTAGAATCTTGCAAGAACTCTATTTTCATGCTACAAGCAACTAGTATTCCAATAAAATGTGTATCTTTCATGATATAACACGCCTTTGGTGATACCACTTTTTTGGACTTTTAATTAAGCCCGTAGTCACATATGTAGGGTGTAGATGTGGGATGAGGTAATTTTTGAAAATCACGAGTGAGATTATTAGACTCATTATGTTTTATGGTTTTGAGTGTTGGTTAGTTAATCATTAATATCAGTGGTGAAGATGCTTAGATAGATGAGGGATCACAAGAAAAGACTATCCATAGTAAGGTTATTAGAAACAGATTGAGAGTGACTAAATCGTTTAAGATGGTTTGAATAAGTACAAAGATGATCAAAAGAAATTTTGGTAAAACGTGAGGAAGAATAAGATCACAACAAATTTAAAAATAAATAATAAAAAACGATTTAATTTATGTTGAGTTAATTGCTAGCACAGTACATGATTAGGTTTTATGGAAAAAAAACCATGTAACTGATCTCATATAGTACTGGAAAGGCTTTGTTGTTGTTTATGGGTATGAAATTATTCATATACGACTAGTTTACATAAATTATTATATATAATTGATAATGCACCATAAAACTATTAGCAACAAGAAAATGTCACATAATCAGTCCAGATTACCGGTTCCAAAATTACCTCATTAATATGATGATTAACTGACCAATATTCACTAGGCATCTTAATGACCGCACTAAGAATAGGTGGTACCGATTTGGACACGGAAATGTAAGGTTTTGAAGCATCGGAGCTTGAGACATAACACGAATTAAGTTGGGTTGTGAAACAATAGGAAATTACATAACATAAACATAATTGGAAAGGTGGCATTGCTGGTAACATGACACGGACACGAATACCTAGTCCATGTCCTTTAAGAGGGAACAGAAAAAGGGTTATATTCAGGTGAACCTGTTTTTCATGTGAACTATGAAATGACATGACACAAACATAACCCGGAACAGGAAATTGCCTCCCCCAAGTCTGAGGCAGTGAGAACTCTAGTTAAAGCTTAAAACTCATAAATGTTGGTTTGCATTAGGCTAATCTGGCCTCATGAAATGCATTTAAATGCTCAATTTATCAAATGAAAAACAATTTAATTAAGTCATACTTCTTATTAAAAACCGTCTTCCGAGGAATTGGATCGATTAAGCACATCTGAATCTGATTAAGAATAACACGATCCAAACGTTCTAAGTGATTAAATAAAACACTTTGCTTGGTACGAAGGGAAGGCCAATGCCATACACGCCCTCGGCATCTAGCTCATGATCTTTAAGTAAGCTGTGAATCCACCCGCCGGCCAGGTGATCTATTTCTCGTTATGCTTAAACAAAACATTTTGGTTAAGCGGTACTGGACCCCATTAATTGGATCTTACAGACTCAGAATCCAACTCCGATTCAGAGGAATCCACAAATTCAGGTAATCGGGTTGATTTTAGCTTGGGAGTTTTATGCTGGGTCTACTCGATTTTGCAGACGGCCGATTCTTCGAGTTATAAATTAATGAAAATAAAAATCTGGAAAATCATATACATGGTCTCCTAGACAAGAACAAGCAGGGTCTGATCCAAAATCTGTGCCGAGTATATTGGCCTTTCATTAGAGAAGGTCATCTTGGCCTGACCAATGACAGATAGGCCTATTTCTGCTTTAAAATCATTCTCATTTTGTAGTTTCGAAAGGATTATGGTAGCCAATTGATTTCAGCAACCTGGTTGATTTTAATTCCTTATTTTTATTTTATTTTTCGAATTAAAATGTATTTTAGAAGTATTTATGTGCTTGTATTTATTTATTTGATAGGAACTGTTGCACATCAAGAGGCCATTTCCAACCCAACTGGTAACTGCAACAATGAGCAACTCTTAATTTCTGAATTACTGCTTTTATTAAAGTTTCCTGAAATAACTAATTTTGTTAATGCTTCTTTTTTATTACAATTTTGTATCATATAGTTCTTCTTTTGTGTGATTTTTCTTTCCTTTTTTTTTCCTTAATTGATGCGGCCAGTCAGTGAAGAAATTTACCATGGAGGGAGGAGCTGGGAACCCGCTCGACCGACTTCGCCAGGGGTTTGAACACTTCAAGAAGGAAGTTTATCAGTTAATTATCATCTCTCGTTTATCATTTCAGAGTTCTTGCTTGAGAGATTTGATGATGAATACTTTAAAAGAGACATACGGCCGTTTTGAGAAGTGTTACAAGATAATGATTTAGTATAATCTTTATTTTTATGCCCGCTGCCGACTTGAACCTCATTTTTGTGCTTCATACCTGCCCTGTTACCTGAGGGGATGAGTACTGTCTCGGGGGCCCTTTTTTGTGGGCAATAGGGCAGGTGTCTGGTGCCCAGTCCCCAAATTCCAACCTAATAATAGTTGTAAAATTAAAAACATCACAAAAATAAAATTGAGTCTTTTGTAAATCTAACTCTTACAGTTGAATACGGGCATGAAGTCAGATCTAATATCCAGTGAAAGCAATTCTCCTAATCCCCATGCACCGAACCCGAATCCCGTCAAACCAGATACCTGCCCCATTTGGGCCCGGTTGGGTTGGGGTCCAGGTCGGGCCAATACTGCCATCCGTAGACAAGGCTTAGCTTTGGTTTGGTGCATCTAAGCACCATACTGAACTTTGATATATATATATATATATATATATATATATATATATATATATATATATATATATATATATATATATATATATATATAGCTATATAGCGTGAATGTATCTTGCCTACCATTATGCTCGGCTATTGTTTTTTAGTGATTTTAACGTAATAAAATTGTCCTTTATCATTTTTAAAATACTTTTATTCTTATCACGAAAAAGCAATGATCAAACATGATTGAATAAAATCAGTATTGGACAGAATCCAATCACTGTAAATATATATATAAATATAGTCAATTCAATCTATGCTTAGATTTATCATACATTTTTACTGTTCAATTGATGCGACGCATGAACCACTATATATATAAACTTTAATCAAATTTTCCATCTTACTTCAATTGGTGGATTAAATGTCTCTACAGTAAAAAGTACAACCATTGGTGGTTTGATAATGTAGTAGTTGCGTGTATCTAATTACTAATTGTGTGCGTTTTCTTTCAGGAAACAACCTGAGACATTCCAGGAGCTTTCAAAAGGGCAAAGCCCCAAGGTATGAATATACTTTGGATCACCTTAAGAGTTTATCAATTACAACTTTAACCAGTCGAAGTTAACCCAGCTGAGTGTCTCAATAGAATCTCAATCAAAGACACCTTAGCTAGATAATTGTTCTTTTTTTGTTTTGTGAGAAACCACTGTTGTCGAGAAACCCGCAAGGACCGCGGCTAGTTTTGTTCAAGCCAGGTCGGGCCACTTTGGGTAATGCTTTCCCAGACTGATTTTCTACATCACAAGACTCGAACTTAGGACCTTTCTTAAGGGGGACAGGTGCCAAACCACCTGAACCAACCAAGCGTTTGTATCAGCTAGATGATCATTAATTACGCATTGGCATCACGTTATAATCTCTGGATTAAGCAGACAATCGTATCTTACTCTTTTGGACTTGAATGTGGGTATATATCATGCACGACAGATTAAAATAGAGACCAAGAATCTATAAAACCAGTCTGACCTAGTGCAGGAAAAGGTTTGGTTCTGGTTTTGAGATTGGTTTTTGGTTCTAAATGAATTCAACCATAATGTCACAGATCCTCATATGCTTTTCAACTTTATAACCTAGCCTTCATAAGGATTTTATAAACATGTTTCATCCGGTTCATACATGTACTATTAATTAAACCTGTCACATGGACACTCCAACAAAAATGCCATACCCAGTTGGTCACTCTGATACTCGTTACCCATACTTCTCCCCGTTGTCCGACTCACCATTATCCATTTTAAATATTTTTTAGTAAATTCACTTATGAAATCTCTATTGTCTCATTTGCTTGTTTTGCATGTTCCATCGTTTCAACCATTGTATGTCACTCTCCATCATCTTCTACTATTCTTCTAATATTTAAAACTGCTTTTCACCAATCAAAACCGTCATCATCGCTCCTAAAGCCACCTAAAAGAAACCATAAAATCACTTATATATAAATATTTAGGGTTTAGGTGGTTTTAGTGGTGATGGTATGGCTTTTATAAGTTGAAAGTGGTTTTAAATAGTAGAGTAGTAGAAGGTGATGGAAGGTAGTAGTTGGTGGTTGAAATGATATATATAGTGGTGTCCCCACACCCATTATTTTCAAAACTGGTAGTGTTGGGCACTTGCCCATGTGTTATAGAATTGAACTCTGGTAGGAATTTTTACTCAAGGTATCGAAACCAAGGTTTTCCCAGCTACATCATCATATGATCTGTCCTGTCATGCCTATTCAAAACCATAAAACCATGCTTCATGGAAATCATGTTCTATGGTATTCAAGGTTAGATTTAGAAAACAATACTGTATTCAGATTTCTTGTCGATCAACAACCGAATTTCTGTAATATTGAGCATTAAATACTAGAGGATCTTATATTCTTCATCTTCTTCCCTTCTAATTTCTCTCTTTTTTGAACTATTTTCCTACAGTATATGCTGTTCGCTTGCTCCGACCCGAGGGTGTGCCCCTCGCATGTAATGCAATTACAACCAAGGGAAGCTTTCATGCTGAGGAACATTGCAAACATGGTGCCTCCATATGACAAGGTCCCAAAAAAATGAGCAGAAATCTTTTCCATTTCCCGTCGTTCGTTCGCAAAATTGTAACTAATTTTATTGTTGTTGACTGCAGACAAGATATAATGGGGTTGGAGCTGCTATAGAGTATGCAGTTCTGCATCTGAAGGTATGCCTTTGGTTCTCATATATACATTAATGCTGTCTAACTCACAGAACTTAAGGAGAGTGACATATTAGTAGCATTCATATGCCTTTGTAATCCGTGCAGTTCAAAATCTCAAAATGCCAACTTGTAGTTCATTAAGAACTCATCCCCTTGATCGTTTTCATGAAATTTAAGAGGGTAATTCAAAGGGAGGCGTGCTTTAAATATTTTACAGAATAAAGGAGTAGGAATTAAGGTAATATCATATAGCTATAACAATCAAATATTCATAAAATTCAGAAGTATTCTTTTGGCCCTGTAATCTCGTCAAATAATTTACTTTTGATTATTTTCTTCTTCTTCTTCTTCTTCTTCTTCTCTCTCTCTCTCTCTCTCTCTCTCTCTCTCTCTCTCTCTCTCTCTCTCTCTCTCTCTCTCTCTCTCTCTCTCTTTGTGTGTGTGTATTTATCTGTTTATTTATCTTTTCTGGCGAAGGTGCAAAACATAGTGGTGGTTGAACACAGCTACTGTGGTGGTATAAAGGGTCTAATGTCTATTAAAGATGACGGCTCTACTAGGAGGTAACACATGATCTACTCCGCTTTGCTTTTCTCAGAGATTCTTTTAGCCATGCACAGTGTGGAATGTAGAAAATTATTTCGGGTGCAGGAGAATAATCCAATTTGTGGGTTTTCATCAGTGATTTCATCGAGGACTGGATGAAAATAGGATTGCCTGCAAAGGAAGAGGTTCAAACCAAGCATGACAAATTACCCTTTGCAGAACAATGCGCCAAGTGCGAAGTGCTCTCTCTCTCTCTCTCTCTCTCTCTCTCTCTCTCGTGTGCGTGCACGAGCTGAACATGCAATTTTCGGTTGGCTCAGCTAGCTTTTCTTCTAGTGTAAGTGTGGCTTGTCTTGTTGGTTTTGCAGGAAGCAGTGAACCATCTCTGCAGAACCTACTGAGCTACCCCTTCGTGAAGGAAGCCGTTGGTAACAAGAGCGTGGCTATATATGAAGGCTACTACAATTTTGTCAACTGCTCGCTTGATCTCTGGGGAGCCGATCAGGGCTGCGCCCCTGCCGTGTGAGTCACGTGATCAGCACAAATAAATAAATAAATAAATAATATATATATATATATATAGATAGATAGATAGAGAGAGAGAGAGAGAGAGTGGGTGGGGGGGGGGGGGTCGTCTACCAGTGAGTTAAGCTGGTGCTGAGGCTTATGTCAATTTAACATTGAGGATGCCTTTCTTATACCGAACAAGGATGCGGTTCAAGGTTGTAACTTGATCCTTTTATTTTGGTAATTGAAGTGTGACAATTTTTACACTTGCTTAAATTTCAATCAATTTTCTGTGGCATTTAATTGGCACTTCACGTTTGGCATTGTTGTGTTACACGGAATCAATAGAACATAATCTTGCTCTCTTTCTAACGTTGACAAAAGTCGAACACAGTGCCGACTAAGAACCTAGGTGGCAAAACCCACTTAACGGGGAGAAGGCTTTCACTTTGGTTTTGTTCATGTTATATTGTCAAGGAGCTATTCACTCAACAAGAATGCAACTTTTGAGTATTCTCTCCCTGTTTTGGTATATAATATGCAAGCAAATGTATAGACGCGCATACGATTTCATACCCTCTCTCTCTCTCTCGCTAGCACCAATACCTCAGGCTCGTCTTTAGAAAACTCAAGATCAAGCTGAAGATCTAGCCGACCTTGAGGTGCTTCGTTATTCTACCAAGGTTGAATGCATTGCATCGTTTACCTTCTTGCTAAAATGGATGTTGCAGTACTTCGTTCTTAACCTCATTCTCAGAACTTCGGGAATTCTCTCCAGGATCAGAGACCACCTGAAATCAAGGCAAGACTTCATAAGTTTTTCAGAATGAACCTGAGAATGGAAATGCTTGATGTTAGGATTCTCGATAATTCACTCCTATCTTAACGTAAGGAGAACTGAGTTCCCATCCGAGGAGGGTTAATACAATTGCCACCAAACTGGTCCCAAGATAGGCACAATTCATTTTTCTTGAATTGGATGACAGTGTGATAATTCTAATACAATTGCCACCAAACCTGTCTTGCCAAAAGAGGTACAACTCTCAAGCCTGTAACGACGCATGGCCCCTTTCCTTTTTACTCAAATAAGGTGATCGGCTGGAACGGTTGCCCATTATGATGATGGTTTTGATGGCCGTATACAATATGCTCCAAGTGAAACTTTATTTTAGATGTTCAAGTAGAGGCAGCAGTGTTAAAGCTCTCAACATTCATAAAACTACACTTTTGCTCAGTAACAGTTGAGTTCAAGATGCCGCTTTATGATTCCCATCATCTCACTCCCTTGAAATCGCCCCAAGCAACCCCTTGCTGCTGCAATTTCATTGAACTCACACACAGAGTCGCCACTGAAAGGCTTATTATTCTGTGTATCTCTGCTGCCCTCCGACATCGTTTCTCTTATCTTCCCATCTTCACTAGTGTCTACAGACGGAAGTGGGAATGTGGACAGTGGGGTAGCCATTACACTAGCCTCTCCTCCAACTGCCTCAACATAGTCTTTCAGTCGACAAAGAGTAAATGGCACTGGCTCGAAGCTGTGATCACCGTATTCCACAGGGGTTGAATGATCACCAGTGACACACAGTGAGTATTCAAACTTTCCAGTGGTTTCAGCCTTCCAAAGAAAGCAGGCAAGCTGCCCAATTGCCTTGTCAACTGCTTCTAAGGCTTTCACCTTAAACAAGCTTGCCTTGTCATGGCCAGCATCGTCTACTGCCTGGAACAGAGAAAATAATGCATTATTCAGAAGAGTAATACATATGATAGCTTATGTCATTTATTTCCTTTTGTAAATTGAAAAGTCGAGATAGTAGTTCATGTTGGTAACTCATTTGGTCATGGACTCATGGTGTGTATTGTAAAATAGATACTAGGTACGAACAGGTTACCATATTGTATTCCATCAATAGTTACTACCAATAAAGTCAAAGACTAAATGTTAGCTGTAAGTGGTAAATATGCAGAGACTGTAGTACCTTGATGTGAAGGAAACCAAAATCATAGCCATCAGCTCGACCAGGTTTAGGATCGTCTTTCCCAGGAACGAAAACACAAGGAGGTGGCTGCAATGGAGCAGACAAGGCATTCGCTATTGCAAGTGACTTTGAAGTTAAAAGTGTTCTGTAGTCACCAGTTGCACCAGGTGCTTCCAGGATATCAATGTCCAGTGAAAGGCCTAGTCCAGCAATAATTTTGGTCGGAGCTACCATGCAAGGCCACATGCCATGCTTCTGCTGAAATGCAGGCACCTGCTCACAGTACGAGGTCTAATAGCATTAGAATTAAGCGTTTCAACCTACACAGCATACACGACCGAGTTTACTACTGACCACAATTCAGTAGTTATTGCTTCATTGAGTGGTTAACTCTCAAGGAGTCTAAAATGCGTGAATCTTAAATATAGCACAAATTTGGACGTGTATGTCCATGTACGTAATATATTAAGACACGACACTGTATCTTATATTATATCCATTTTTCTAACTATATCTTGTATACATGCATACAGTTCTAAGCTTATGATTGTATACATGGTCTGTGCATGATGAGAGGTATACTAGCATATATGCATGAATACAACCATATATTCATGTTTCATGCAAGTGTGTGCATAAAAAAAGATAAAGTTAACAAAAATGCATCCATCCCACCTCTATTCGAATTCCACAGCCTCTCAGAAGGACCACATTTGCAATGTTTTTCCCTTCTGAGGCACGATTCTTGTTCAATGGATGTGAGACTAGAATGAGTGACATTTCCTTCGACAGTTCATTAACAACTGCAGCTGTATGCTTTGCTTCCTTTGTGTCATCGAGAGGCATAGCTTTCAACAGCAAGCGGTTGTCTTTCAGTGGGTCAGTGCCTGATATATTACCACTCAAATTTGGCCCCTTAACGACCACTCCACATCTATGCTCAGTTGCATATCTGCAATGGAGAAAACCCATATCAACCTAGAGATGAACAAGTAATACAAGAACAAACCCATATGCTTCAATTTAACTTATCTGCATCAACCTCAAAATAGAACACTTAGAATGAATATATGAGCAACAATGAGAAGACATGCTTAAAAAAAGAACAAATTCATTGAGAGATTGCGATTAATATATCATGTTTGAAGAAATGTTCTTCTTTTGGATGGAAATATTTGGATCGACATTACAACAATAAGTAGTGGTAAGGCATGAATTCCTGTCCCACCAGTTGCATATCTTATGCAATAGAATTTCCCTCGAAATGCCTTACAGAACCTCAACTAACAATCGTGTTTTCTTGCCAAAGGAAAGGGTTAAATCTACAAGTCAATCCCAAAGGACAGAATCTTTTTAATATAGTTTTCTTGTTTGTAAGAGGTAATACAAAATCAATTAGACGCTCTTTAACTAAACCAATTTCAACCTGTTTCCTGATATAAGATAGCTGTCACTTCTGGATGTCCTCAAGTCCTGAATCAAACTTTCCTTGCCATGATGATTCATGAGCATATTAGGATGGGGGTGTTCCCTTTCGCATGAATACCAGAAATGAGAAGCAAATTTTGTTTATCAAACAAATGAATTCACTTACCGTACTCTGACTTCATATTCAGGAAACGATGGCAGCTTCATTCCATCCAAAGCTGCACAGAGTATTGGCCCTTCTTCCTCAAAATGCCTGTCTGCTCGCCTGCTGGTCACTATTCCAGTATCCTCTTCCAAAGTAGCAAAGTTTGACTATTAAACAACAAAAAGAGAATCAGGATAAAGGGAAAACAACTGTACGTGACCAGCATATTCAATTCAAAGCATTTTAACAAGTTTCGCTCGGAAGCTCCAAAGGATGCATTATATAAAGAGACTATTCCATTACTCTAGAAGGTCAAACTATTCCATGGTACATCAAAATCTTCATCATTCACAAAGTAATAATAAGCCTACAAGATATGATGTTCCCCCACAACCTCTAGCTATTTATGAATTCTACTACTATGCTTATTGAACCAAAGTAGACAATTATCAGCTCAACAGTCAGAACACATACATTCATCAGAGAAGTATCTTCGCATACTTGAAAAACTAATCTGAATTCAAAATTGGAGAACACAAAACTTGAAAAGGGATCCCTGTTTGTATAATAGCTGCAGAAGAATATTAACCCATAAAAGGATATCAGAAACCAGCATTGCATCTATTCATGTTTGTCAAACACTAACAATTTCCACTTCAAATTGCTACCTCAAGAATCTCTCATTCAATGCAACATCAAAACTCACAAAATCCACCATACCTCCAGAAAGAATCACCAACAACAAACCCCATATGAACACTACAAACCAAACTAACTATATGCCATCTCAGAGACGACGGAGAAACCTCAGAAATCAAATAAACAACAACAACTAAGCCTTTTCCCATACTAGATGGGATCGGTTACCTGGATTCTTTGAAGTTAACTCAATATAAAGTAGATCATTCTTTATAGTTTCTTTCCAACACTTTTGTCATCGTCCTCTTCCTCTTTTTAATATTTTCACAATCTAGTTTTTCATATCTTTTTATGGGAGCATCCTTTGGTCGTCTTTCTACATGTTCAAACCATCTTAAACGATTTTCTCTCTATTGGTACTACTCTCAATTGGTTTCTAATAACCTCATTATGTATACGGTCTTTTCTTATGTGACCACTCATCTATCTCAACATTTTCATTTTTGCTACAGACATCTTTTACACATATTATGATTAACTCCCCAATACTCATAACCATAAAATATAGCAGGTCTAATTGTTGCTCTATAATATTTACCTTTTAACTGTAATGGTATCTTTTTATCTCATAGAATACCCTATGCCCCTCTCCATTTTAACCAACCAACATTAATTCTATTAATTCTATGTATAACATCTCCATAGATTTTTCCATCACTTTGAAAAATTTATCCTAGGTATTTAAAACTTTTCTTTTGAGAGATGTAATGTGTGTCAATCTTAATTTTTATGTCCTCTCAAGTACTCAAATGATTAAACTTAAATTTCATATATTTTGTCTTTGTTCTATTAAGCCAGAAGCCTTTACTTTCTAATGTTTCTCTCCACAGTTCCAATTTCCTATTAACCTTTTCCTTAGACTCACCTACTAACACAATGTCATTTTCAAATAACATACACCAAGGTACTTCATGTTGAATATATTTTGTTAACTCGTCACTGACCAATATAAATAAATATTAACTTAAAGGTTGATCCCTGATATAACCCAATATTACTTCATGAGTCCTCACACAAGTTTTTGTACCATCATACATATCTCTTATAAGATTTGTATGTCAATGGGATACCTCTCTTTTTGAAGGTTCTCCAAAGAACATCTCTTGACACCCTATCATAAACTTTTTCTAGATCAATAAATATCATGTGAAAGTTCTTTTTGCTCTAAAATGTTCCATAAGATGTTTTAATAGGTGAATCGCTTCAATAGTAGATCTACCGGGCATGAATTTCAATTAGTTCTCTATTGTACTCGATACTTATATTAACTTACCTTGATAATTCTTTCTCATAATTTCATAGTATGACTCATTAGATTGATACTTCGATAATTCAAACAATTCAATGTCTCTCTTGTTCTTATATAGGAGTATAAGTGTACTCGATCTCCATTCCATAGGCATCTTTTCGATTCTCCATATTTCATTAAATAGTTGAACCCCATCTCTCCTCGTCCTACACATTTACCGACCTTCATATTTGAGAGTCTCACAAATCAATAAAAAAAATTAATGATAAGCATACAATCTCTTCGCAACACAGCCACAATGAATCACAACAATGAAGAGAAAATAATGAACCACTCCAAACGAAATTCACTGCATCCCATAAACCTCAAAAACCATTCAAAATTCACAAAGAATTGTAAGTAAAAGGAAAAACTCGGTGGCTGACGTTGCATGCAATATCACCATAAGTTCGTCCGAAATTCACAAAGAAAGCACTGGAAACCAGATTCTCCATATCACATCACGGGACGAAATAAACCTCGAATCAATGAAATTTCGACAAAAATGGAGAGTGATAAGAAAAGGGAACAAATGGGTATTCGACCTTGAATGCGATGTCACCAGGAGACATAGCCAAGCCAGCACCCATGGATTCAAATGCGCCTCTTCCTCTGTAATAAATTCTTGGGTCGTAACCAAGAAGAGACAGATGTGCTGTATCGCTGCCACAAGCCAACCCCGGCTCAACAGGGTCCATCAACCCATTGACGCCGGCAGAAGCGATGGCGTCCATATGAGGCGTACACGCAGCCTCCAACGGGGTTTTATAGCCGAGCAACGGCAACGAGACGTCACCCAGTCCGTCGATCAATACGAAGGCCACCCTTTTCTTCTTGCCCTCCATGGAATTGGAATTCTTCTCTCTGGATACTGGAAATGCCCCCAGAGAGAGAGAAGAGAGAAGAGAGAGAGAGAGAGAGGCAGTGACTGCTAATCTGCTCGTAAATACCACGCCGCGTTCCTGAGGAAAAAAGAAGTCCGGGATGACGACAATTCTGAAGCGATTACGGGGCGTCTACTTGTGCTTCATAACGGGCTTTGCCTTTCATTCCCACAGCTTCGTTTTCAGCAGCCCACCCTCTGTTGGGGCGGGTTTAACGACAGTTCCCACGATTAAGCATATTTTGTTTAGTATTTAGTAAAGTTTGCTCCCTTAGCTCCCCACAACTGGTAACCAGACCAACTCGTCTTTCTTGTTATTACAGGCAAGTTTGGCCTTGATCATTTTAAAATCTGCTTATTAGGCCTACTAAACGAATCGAGCTGCTTATAGATCAGCCTGGTTCAATTCCTTCCCGACTCCACCAGTTCCATTTGTGAACATAACTGAGCCGTGCTCGGCTCAGTTCGGTTTGTGAAGCTCGACTAAAAAAAGACAAGTTGTTTGCGAACCTTCGATTCCTTACAAACTCTTCACAACTCCTGTAAAGCTTCTCTGTGATGCTTAACTAGGGCATGCCTCATTTGAAGTCGCAATACAACTTTTTTCCCATGATGTTCAAGAACTTAATTTCCCATGTACGTTAGGTTGGTTGCTGCCCTCTTCCAGGAAAAGTCTTGAATAGGCAGAAACCTTGTTCTAAATAGCTAGAAACACTCTGTGTTCCCCTGCATGCCGCTGTGTGTGTGTGTGTGTGTGGTCACATGCAGCTGGACTTGGCATTAATGATTCAGGTATTTTACTAACCAGGTCCCATCTGAGTCCGGCCTAGCAAAAACAGGTTACATTTCCCATAACCGTGTCAAAAGAGTGCATATGTGAGCTAATGCCACTTTGTTTACAAGGAACAAGTCACAAGGGATAACAAGCTTAGGGCCTAGCGAAGATTGCATGCTTATACTGGGTGGATTTACCTTTGATCCTTTTGTGCAGTCACAAAATCCACGGAGCAGAAGCAAGAAGGGTATCGGCACCTTGTCATAATCATGGACGAAATCAATGCACATATAGCACATGTTTCCTGATATATTTACAGCAGATACATGTAAGAAGAATTAACAGGCTAATAATAATACATAATTACATGGCCAAACAAAATATAATAAGAAAATATACAATAGTGAATAGCCAGCTAAGGTAGCTATGACTCATCAGGCGTTTGTTCAAGGATGACCGGAATTGTCTCTTTTTGATCCCCACGCAAGACCTCCACAATTACCTGTGAGGGAAAAAAATTCGTAACAACTAACGGAGAAATACAGTGGCAGTTCATATACACACACACACACACACACATATATATATATATATATATATATATATATATATATATAGAGAGAGAGAGAGAGAGAGAGAGAGAGAGAAGTGAATGTCATAAAGCAGAAGCATTTAGACTATCATGCAAGTTTGATTCTCAATGTCCTGTGCACAAGGATCACTGGCTCTCCTGAATAGAGGGTCAACCGTCGACTCATAAGAACCTTTCAGATGAAGATCATGAGATTGATACCCGGTGGTATGCAGGTTTGCTAGGGTTCATCCTAGCTCCAGATTGTCAGTAAAAAAGAAATAAACTTATGTTAGTCTGAGGATCAGTAGCAAAACAAAAGCTACTACAAGTCAAGCAACACTACAATCCAGACACCGGGGTCCTGTCATGACACTGAATTCTGAGCACAGTCAGTGGAATCAGAATCAGAATCCGCATAATTCAATTGGGGCATCCTAGTCTAGTCCTTCGATTTTTGGTGGAATCACCAACTTTTTTATTTATTTGAAACCTTTTATTACGAATTGCCTGTTCAGGTCAATTAAATTTTATTTGATTTGGCCAATTCTCTAAATAATTTTCACGAACAATTTATAACATTGGGTAGAACTATAACTCTCTGGCATACCCCAAAGAATTTTTCAGCGAATATAAAACAAAGCAGCATGAAGAAGATGAGCTGAATAATAAGATGCAAAACTGGAATTGGTTTCCCCAGTTTAAAGTTGAAGATTAACCAATAATTAGTATGCCTTGTCGCCAACTTTACACTGGTCTAGGATTCTGTACAGATCACTCCCATTTGTTACCTTCTTTCCATTCACGGATGTTATGATGTCACCCAAGATAAGCCGTCCATATGCGTCTCGTTTGCTGGGTTGTAATCCCTGCAAGGATCCTCGATCAGCTTAGATGCTATCGATATTCAATATTTACTTTAGAAGACAGCTAGAACTACGGAATCATTGTTCGTCGAGTTTGTGATTAATTCACCCACACACACTTCGAATTCACACGATCTATGAAATATGATGGAATTGGGTGTCAAGAGATTCTTGATGCTGCCACCACTTTCTCTTTTCTTTTGTTTCTTGAAAAAGAACCCCATCAGCTGGTAGGGTTTCTCCTTTTAATAACCACCACTTCATTATTACATATTACATAAATGTCATTATTGACTTATTTTAAAGCTACTTTTAAAAACATAACTAAAGTAAAGTATATCACAGAAATAAGATTAAAAGACACTATAGAACATCACGCTTCTATCCCAATATGATTTCCTTGTCTTCATATGCCATGAACCTCTTCAATCAACATCTAGCTCTCCTATCTTCACACACCTTGATTTCACAACATGACTCTCAAGTTGGATCAAAAATAGAAATTACACCCAACTTGCTACATAGTCTTTATAAGAGATTTATGTTAAGTGTTTTGGTTAACATATCTCCACACTGACTATATGTACTTACATGCTCAAACTCAAATTCCTTTGTGCTCACACAGTCTCGTATAAAATAGCAATCAATCTCAATATGCTTCGTTCTCTCATGATATACAGGATTATATGTGATTTAAATAGTTGCCTTGCAGTTACAATATATTGAAATTTAATCTTCTATGGGCAGTCCAATTTCCATTAATAGGGAATGTAGCCACTTTCCTTCACATATTCCAAAAGCAATGACTCTATACTCTGCTTCGAAGGTTGATCTCACTACAACTGATTGTTTCTTACTCTTTTGGGACACTATATTATATCCTACTAACATTACATATCCTGAAGTAGACTTTGTATCTTTCATAAAGCCAGCCCAATCAACATCTATGTATACCTCTATTTTATTTTTTTCATTAGCTTTATACAACACTCCATGTCCAGGTGTAGTCTTAAGATACCTGAAAATATGAAAGACTGCATCTATATGATGTTTAAAAGGAGACTGCATGAATCGACTTACCATGCCAACAGTGTAGGCTATATCTAGTTGAGTAAATGTTAGATAAATCAACTTTCCAATAAGTTGTTTATATCTAACCACATCCACCTTATCACCTCCATCGTCTATTCGCAATTTATGATTTGCGTTCATCGGGGTATGCAGTGGCTTACATTCTTGTATCTTTGTATCTCAAAGCAAGTCCAAGGTATACTTCCTTTGATTTAGGAAGATATCGGTTCCTGAATATGCCACTTCAATGCCAAGGAAGTAGTGCGTTTTCCAAGGTCTTTGATATTAAATAACCTGTATAATTCTTGTTTTAATTTTTGAATTTCTTAACATCATCACCTGTCATGATTATATCATCAACATATACTAGCAGTAATGTTAATTTCTCTCCCTTCTTAATAAACAATATATGATCACATACACTCTTCTTGTATCCCAAATTCATGACATTCTTGCCGAATTTTTCAAACCAAGTTCTAAGAGATTACTTCAACCCATAGATTGTCTTTCAATTACCCTTACAAGAATGCATTATTCACATCTAACTGTCACGTATTCCATTACCTTTGGGCATCCATACTTATAATCACTTGAGTAGTGATAAGCTTTGCTACCGGGGCAAAGGTCTCTTCATAGCCAATCCCATAGGATTGACTATAACCTTATGCCACAAGTCTTGCCTTATACCTTTCTAAAGTTTAATATGCTTTAAACTTAATTGTATATACCCATTTGCAACCCACAACCTTTCTTCCTTATGGTAGGTCACTAATGTCCCAAGTCTGATTTTTTTAAAGTGCTTGAATTTCATATTTCATACCTTCTACCCAATGAGAATGTTGCAATACTTCAAAAAAATCTTTG
Source organism: Brasenia schreberi (assembly GCA_036023115.1). Lineage (NCBI taxonomy): Eukaryota > Viridiplantae > Streptophyta > Magnoliopsida > Nymphaeales > Cabombaceae > Brasenia > Brasenia schreberi. Next base: position 27,986,702 of record JAYKKT010000090.1, on the reverse strand, counting down.
GGCATTTGATAAGTATCAACATTCAACACAAAATTATAGTAACTTGTTGATAACTTATCATATGATATGAATTGAGAAATTAGATAATTATCACAGTCTCTTACCTTTCCTTTACGGTTCATAATTGTCAGTTCCAGTTATGATCCCATTTTTAAAAAAAACAGAAAACTTAAACATTAAAACAATTATAAAATGGGACTAGAACTAGTGGGTTTGGTCTGGAGCGGTCCATGGTTCACTTGCAGTTCTGGGTCTGATTAGGCTGGTTCTGGTTTCGACCAGCTTTAGACTTGGTTCGCTTCGAGTTCAAACTGCCAATTTGGTTTCAAACCAGCCATATTGGGTTTGACTTGTTGGGTATGAAATTCTTGTACTTGTAGCTCCCTTCATGGAAGAGAACGTAACAAGAATTCTTTCCTTAGTGAATCACACTTAGAAGAGAATGCAACCGAAATTCTTTCCTTAGAAAATTTGAACTCATGAGTCAAGAAACACTGCAATATATACTAAAGTATATATATATATATATATATATATGTATTACTCCATACAATTAATAATAGCTCATAAAACTTAAAGAAAACTCAAATTTCAAAGCCACCTCTTAAGAGCTTTTTTAGGGCGTTATTAAAGGCACTCTTTTTGGTAAGGGCACGTCGCTTATTGTAGAAAATCCCCATATTACTTTCACTAAGTAAATTAGTTTTTTTATCCCTTGCACTCAAGGAGACATGTTTCATGCGCGTCTCTTATATAAAGGAGACTCATAAGGTGCGTATCTCGTTTATATAGCAGATGCAAGAGGCATTTGTTTCTCTTCCGTAGAAGACACACTCATTATGTGTTTCCTATAGAAAATAAAATTACTGGTTCCAAGTATTTTCGAATCAAACCGGAACTATTCTAAAATTAGTGATTCTGAAACTGTAACCAGAATCGATCCCAAATCAGTTCGGATATGATTCTAGGTTCTACGTTAAATGGAATCGACAGTTTGGAACCGTCGTTTCTGGTTTATCTGAAACTGGGCATGTCTAATAACGTCACCCTATCGATAGAGAACTGTGCTCACAAATACATGGAAGTGGAGACGGCCATAACAACAAGATGCATTTTAGAACAAAACTTCTTCGAATTTCCACGTAGAATTTGTACATTTCATACAAGAAGTACAACAAAGATCCAATTAAAAGTCTCTTTTTTTGTCTCGGTCCTATACCTCAGTTCCATCCCAAATAATATTTTCAAGCTAAAAGTATTTTTTATTTAAATCAACTCACCCAACTCAAATAATTGAACATGTTTAAAGTTACTTGAAATTAAAAAAATTCAATCTCTCTCACACCTATAAATATATATGTGAGAAAAAAAAGTAGGATTGCCCGTAGAAAGAAATAAAAAACTATATATAACATACAAAGTATTAGTTCAACTGATCGGGTTCTGTCACTCCTAGACCACACTCACTGGTGGTGAGGTTGATTCTCAAGGTGTGCATGTGTATGTGTCTAGCTTCAGTCACTCATTATAGAAAAAATATCTCGAACACCATTTTCTCAAAAAAAGATTTGCATGTCACGTCTTTTCGAAGAGTGCATTTTAAGCATGTCTAATCGTCGATTATAAGGGTGACGTGGTTTTGATTGCATCATCTTCCAGACAAAAGCGTGCTCGTCTTGTGCTGCTCTTTAAATAGCATTGCGTCGTAAGTATGTTTATTCTTTAAATAAAACACCCCCTTAAACGTCTCCCATCGATTGGCCACAGTCTTCTTCACTCGCCTCAAATATCAGTCATGATCTATCTATATTAAACTCTGTTTTGTATCGATTTTTAAAATTTATTTAATATCGAAAGTAATAAAGAAAATTGTTAAAAAGGATTTGATAAAGAAATGAAACAACAATTTAAGACAGTTTCAAAAGAAATATTTAAAGAAGACAGAGACCTCAAGAGAAATTGAACGACTAAGAGATATCATGGGAGGAAGAGATGAGATCATCCGAGGAAGAGAGATCAAGAAGAGAAAAACTCGTAGCACGAAGAGAGATCGTTGGGAGGAGAAGTTGGTGATCAAACAAAGAGGGAGAGAGAATGTGCACGAAAGATAGTTTGAGAATTTTTGTAAAAAGGGTGTATTTTAGTAAAACGGATTTATGATTAACAATCATGTAACTATATAATATAAAAAACATATAAGAAACGACGATTGTGATTTGTGATAGAAATAAATGTCAGATTAAAAAAATATTAGTGAATTCATCTATAAATTCAAAAAAGTTACATCTGCATGGACATGACCAGAAGTCGACCAGGTTGGGTCTGGGTTTAAAGAAAATGACCCAAAGAAAACGTGTCAAGTCTAGGTCGATCTACCTTCGACTCAACCTGAAGAAAACAAGTCAACCCAATTTCCCACCCCTACTTATCGTTAGATTGGGAATTATCCGGCTCTCTTTAAGGGTGACCTAGAAAATCTTGCAACTTTCGTTTCTAGGATTCAACACGAATGTAATCTACACTGTTTGTTCCAAAGGACTAGAATCCGGCAGTTGTTTTCTGTTTATGGCCAAAATAAAATATTTTTGTTGTCTAGAAACCGTGTTGCTTCAATGGTGGATCCTTTAAAAACAAATATAACATAACAAATAACTGAAATAAGGGTGCATCAGAAAAATGCTTTCCATTTTAAGCAGAAAAAGAGAAGTTTACATCTGTAGATGTAGCTATCAACACGATGAGGATTTAACATGAACATGATCATTTTCATAAAATTCCAACAATGAGCATGAATATAATCCTTTTTATAGGTACACATCTTCCTAAGAGATCGACTATCACGAAGAAAATGAGAACTGACGTACAAGAACGGCCAAAAAGACTGGAATCAAGCTGTTGAGGAGAAACAGACAACTACATTCCTTGAAGAAGAAGATGAAATTGGAGCTCATTTACAACAGGATTGGCCAAATAGAGAAGGCAGAATTCACTTCATGAATGGGTTGGCGTAGCTCACCTCGATCAGGAAACCAATGGGGACAAAGCAAACGGCCTAGGCACAATGAATCATGAGCCCAATAAGCAAAACGCCGTCGTCATTTCAGAAATTCCATCTAACCAGAAATGACTCGTCGAACTGTTATATGTGCCCATTGTGCGGCTTCCTTGATCGTGTAATCGTTCGAAGAAAGGCATTCATCAACGAAATCTCTGTAGAACACAGATTGCCTAAGCAAAGGAGCTGCATTCACACCCAAGGTATCAGCCAAGTCTCCAAGAACCCCGATTGCAGTTTTTATCACAATGTCGCCCCTGAAATGGATACGGAACAGTTCAAAGGTAAAATTCTTATAGAAAAGATTAAGTTAAAATGGAAGGCACTGAATTTACAACTTGAATAAGTAAATGGTAAGCACATACATGTCTCTTTCCTGGTAAATGCTCTCCAAGAACTCAAGAACATGACCTGCATGAGGCATTAAAAGTTGAATCTTCGGTGAACTTTTAAAGCCTTGAAAGATTCCTGAATAGGCTTCCAATATCCCATTTCTCAACCGATTAGCAAATTCAGCTGCTTCATCGTCCTCGAATCGGGACTGCATGATGAGTTCCCCAGCACTACGAATCATCGGCATTGCATGAACAAGATATCTATCAAAACACTCACCTATTGCAAGTGCAATATCACCAAAGCACGAGAATATCAATGGTTTAACCGAACGGTGCATCTGATCGCTAGACAAGCTTTGCAAAAGCAACATCATGATGTTATCACATGATGGAAGGATTTTATCGTCCAACACCCTACACAAGTCACCTACGACACCAATAGTAACAGTACATAATTGATAGTCATCGAAGTTCCGAAGACCCATCTCCAAATATGGGATGAGATCCTGCATATGCTTGATAAATCCAGCACCAATTGAGTATGCCAACACGGAAATGGCAAGCATTGCCTCTTCATGCACACTAGAGCTTGTGTTTGCAAGAACTCTGATAAAAAGATTCATTAGCTGATCTGCGCAATGCAGCAAGCCAAGTCTAGCAGCATCAAAAGATGACATCTTCTGGATCACGACCTGTAAACACCCACATAAGAGGCCTTGCACCTCGTATTGTGTTTCTTTCTCTCCGGAACATAACTTGCTCACGTCAAGGGCAGCATCCAGTTGACACATAAGCTCTGTAACCAATTGAATGACTACTGAAATAGTTTCCTCAGTCAAGCATCTAACAACCTCATTCAATGTCTCATATGCAGAAACCCTGAGCCTTGATTGACCGGCATCACTCCTCTGGGAAGTGATTAAAAGAGCACGCATAATATCTGGAAAGAATGTTGTCAATGGGGAATATGCAACATTTTCCCTTTCCAAACCGTGAATAAGATGGTATATAGCTCCACAACACTTGTCTGCAACACCTGGTACATCTTTCAGACCCTCAATCAACATGGTGAGAACATGTCTAAAATTTGATTCGGCAACTATGAAAGTCCTGAGTTGAGGACCATGCATGAACTCAAAAATCCTTCCTAAAGTCCATGCAGCTGAAGTTTTGACATGACTGTTTTCATCTTTTATAGCGTGTAGCATGAAACCTAAAGCAACATCAACAAAGGCAGCAAGTTTTTCAGGTGATGGACCTTCCAGAATAGAACCAAAGGCATAAGTTGCAGCCTCCCTCCTTCTCCAATCAGATTTGGCTATGTTCTCTTCAACAAAGGGAATCACATAAGGAAGAATTTCATCCCCAACAGCCAGAGAAACCAAACCCAGGCATGTTCCTCCAGCCATAGATATATTCCAACCTCCTTCGTCTTGATCCTGATAGTCATCTTGTTTTAGAAGAGTTTCAAAGAGCAATGGAATCAGAACTGGAAGAGCTTGTTTAATGAAGAAAAAGCACCGCATGTTTGAACCATCACTGGCTAAGCCTCCAAGTTTTTCGCATATATCAATTTCCACATCACAAATAGTGCTCCAAAACTCAAGAGCTTGAAGTGCAATGCACTCTTCATCTTCCTTTATAGCCTTGGCTGTGATCATAAACAACTCATTCATGTAAGACGTAAGATCTGAGTAATATAATGCTGCTATCAAAACCAAGCACTCAAGTGCAGCCAGACGGATCTTTATGTTTGATGATCTAGTTGCCTCACATACCACCGTCATGATATAATCCCTTTCAGTGTCATTTTTGAAATTGCTTTCTGCAAACACGATGGCATTATGTAATGCCCTAGTAGCATAGTATCTCACATCATCATTTCCTCCAGCAGCGGTTATCCCTTGAACAATAGCAGTGAGGATAGAATTCACTTCATCCTGTGAAAGCACATCTGTGGATATTTCTTCACACACATAACCCAGGGTTTCGAGGGTAGCTTGCTTGACACGATCAGGCACTTCAACCTGTGGCCCGCCCATGTTCAGCAAAAGCACAATAACAAGATCTGTCCATTTATTGAGTGGCAACTCAATACTAGCGATTTTTGAAATGACCTGAGACGAGGTGGATCGAGCATCTGATACATGGGAAGAAAGAGTAAGTAACAAGAACTCTTTGATCTGTTTCCTCACACCTTCATCTATGGAGAGCCACATTCCCGCCATATCTGCTTTCTTCGACTTCTCCCGAGCATCTAAAGAATTTTTCAGGACTAACCCAGCAAGCATTCGACTCTCGATTGGCTTTCTATCATTGGCCAATTCTGCAGCCAGTGACAAGAGAAATGTTGGAAGGTGGTTTTCTTGAAATTTCCGAATGGTGTCCTCCGCATGACTTCTTATGGTACGATCTATTGACTGTGCATTTAGAAGGATTTCTGTGACTTTCACTGGCATCATATTAACAAGACAAGAATCTGCAAAAACAGCAAACTTGGAATATTTATTGTAGAATATTGGAAAAGAACAGCTACAGTAAGCTGATGAGATATTTGGACAATCCTCTAAACTCAGGAACTAATGCAAATCATTTGAAAACATCTAAAAAAAAATGAGTGGTTCAGTTAGACATGCAGAGCAAATGGGTTGTTCAGTTAGAAATACAAACAATTGAAGACTGAAGTGGCCAAACCATTAGCCATCCAACATACATTAAAACACTGCATAGGAAAGCACAGCTCCTGACTAAATGTGAAAATCTAGTGACCTAGCTGAGATGAGAGTGAAAGGTTATGTGATCCAAATGTTTGAGTATGCCATGTCACGGTGCTACTATCAGGGATGAAAGACATGCATCTTTCCTTGGTTATGAATATGAATATCACATCTTTGCAACAGAAGCGATAAAGTCACAAACTACAGGCATAAGTGCATTCCGCACATCTTTTACATTTTCTGCTGCATGAACACATACACATATAAATGGTGACTATACCAAGTTAAAAACAGAAGCACCCACAAATGGCATACAAATGTGTGAACATGCATTTGCAGACACAAGCGCATGGGAATTGGACAGAACCAACTGAAACCTTTAAAGCTTTCCAGACACCAGAAAAAAAGATAGAGAAAATGCATGTAATTGTGCACGTGAGCTCAACAGAAAAATCACTTCTTCAAATCTGCAAGCAGAATATATTTACAACTTAAAGAAGAAGCACCCAGGAATCCAATTAAAAATTATCAAGCTGATGGGTATATCAGGAACCTATGCTATCAAAAGCAGTAACAAGGATAAGTTGGATGTAGGTGGCCTAAGCGGTAGAACACCACCAAGAAATAAGTAAAAGACATAAAGTACTAGGGGCATACACACAAGTCAGCAGCCTGCAAGATACAATAAGCATACAAGTTACATGTTCCTTCTGGTAGTAAACCAGCAATAAAATCTGACTTTAAGATCATTAAAATTCCTATGAAAAAAAGTGGCAGAAAATAGCCCCCTGAAGTGATAAAGCGCCCATGAGCATTGCAAGATTACTTAGACGACTTAAAGGGCGCTACTCCCGCTATTGATAGACTTGGGAAAGTATGAAGTTCAAACCATGCATTTCCCCCCAATTAAACTATGAAGTTCAAACAAACACAAGCTTCACTATCAAAAAATACCCGGTAATAGCAACCATAAACTCCCTTAGCAACAAGGATGCTTCCAGCTAACCCACTAGCCACGCTGCTGATATCTCGACAAAAATGTCAAAATCGCAATATCAACATTCACAACGAAAAAGCTGACAATCGAAGAAGAAACAACGGAAGAACCCAAATTCAACCATACTTAAACTACACCAGAATACCCAATCGAACAGACTCCATCACTAAAATTTCTTCGCAATTCTTCTTATATATCAGACGAACCCCACATTCCCAACTATTGAGAGGACACAAATCAAAGCACAAAGACAAAAACAGAGAAGGAGAGGGGGGAACAGGGGAAAATAAGTAGCAAAGAGTCAACGGGAATCGTCATATATAACGAAATCATAAACCCTAGAGAAGGAGTTTCGTGTGCAAACAGTAGAAGCCAAACAGTACAAGGAACAAGAAGGGGTTTGAGTTTTGACTCCAACGAACATCTACAAGAAACGGAAAATCGTAGAAAACAAACTGATCTTAGAGAAAGTACGAACCACTACCTCTTTTCTCTTCCAAAAATCAGAAAGAAAACAATGGAGAGAGAGAGAGAGAGAGAGAGACGCTCTATGGACTCCGAGTGGGGCACACAGTTTCCGTGCTTGAATGCCGTTAAAGCTTAGAATTACGATTGTACCCCCAAAATATTCAAAATTACGCGGCACGAGCGGGTTTCTTTCAAGGCGGGATCGAGCAAAAAACCGGAAACAAAGAAAAATCTTCTTTTTCACTTTCTTTTTAAATATATTTATTTCGTATGGTGCTGTCTATCGTCGTCACTTGACCCAGAAAATGCATTGACCCGAACTCTCGCAAGCGGGGCCCACAAGGTTCGGTTCAAATCGGGTCGGCGTTGAAGTGATGTAGATTGACGGACGCCTTTATCCGAGTCGTGGCATAGACCGACACGACACAGACACGAAATAAGACAATGATGAGGTTCTCCTGTGATCACCTCCCGGTTACAATAGTAAGAATATTGTCGTCCGTGTCCAAAGTGTCCACAAATGTCGTGTCCTCGACTTGTCAGTTCATGTTGTGATATCCCCAAAGTCATTGGTTTTGAAAATCCAAGGGACAATTTGAGTTTCACGCCAGTTTGTAATATGGTTCCCTAAGCTTTAGGTGTGCATGGTACAACGTTTGAAGGGAACTGGACCTCAATTTTTTATACTTCTAGTTTCATTTTGCATCAAACCCATAACCTATCACTTTCGTGTAACTATAATTCACCGAGCCTAATTTGAATTGAATCCGTAAGCATTACGAGGGAGGTAGGCCACAAGAATTAGACCCATAAGCCTCCCACAAAAAAAAAGATCTTCTCTCTCGTATTGTTGCTTTGAGTTGTATGAAAACCCAAGCATTATTAATGTTTACGAATCAAACACAAAACTATAGTTTCTTTATAGTTATGGGACAAACTTATGTAAGTCTACGCGTGCAGTTTTAGTAGAACAGGTCTAACACCATAAGTCAAACACACTTGTGGAGTATCAACAACTCACAAGGCTGCAAGGCCTTCTTGTTTCCATTGACACCGGTAGCAAGAACTCAATGAGGTCTTTGCAGAGTTCCTCAAAAAACAAGCTAGATTCTAATTCATTCATAATACTAAAAAAAGAAGACAATGCTCCATTTTGGTACCATGGGGAGGTTGGAGCCAGGTGTGCATGCCCTAAGTATCGAACTCATGATGTTCAACTTGTAAGTCAACCCTCTAACCAAGGAAAGTATTGCTTTTCATGCAAAAAGAAGACAATGCTGAATCAAGGAGGTCTAGCAGAGATTTCATATTTGGCGGTTCGAAGAATTGATTATTTATTCAAATTGGTTATGGATTTGAACTCTGAAGTGCTATTAATGTAATATTTTTGTTAGGCCACCCAAACGCAGATCTAAATGTGTTGGGCTACGCCCGGTTTTGAGCAATACCGAATTCTCCACTGAGTTTTACCCAACAGGATCCAAATCCAGATTCAAATTGGGCCACAAGAATTAGATACGGAATCTCCCTTACTTTAATGAGTGGGAATAATATACATATGAACATTCAAATTCACTGGATTCACATTGAATGCACAACCAGAAATCAAAATTTTGAATCCAGTTTTTTTGGGGGGATCATTTTGATAAGAATTGAACTAATCAAACTAGACTCTCCCATAGACATGCCCCGTTCTACCAAACCTGGAACCAGAACCAAACCGGGGCCCCTCTGAGTCATTTCTTGTTTGATTCGGTTCCCCAGTAGGTGGAACTGGAACTGTACTGTCCCAGCCCTGGTTTGGTTCCTCCAGGGTTTCGGTTCCAGGGGTGGTTCAGGTCCGGTTCAACCGTCCAGGCCAGCTCAAACAGTCTGCTCCAATGTTGGATTTAGAGCCATTCAACTGATTCGTGTCTACTTTCTTTTGGCAAATATGGTCAAAACCGAAATAGTTGGCCATAATGTGAGAAAACAGGACAACTAGGTCATGATATGGAGAGTTGTTAAGCTACCCCAACGTTACCAAACCACATTTACTATACCATGATATATAGATCCATTGAACATGTCTCCCATGACTCCTGCCATGTGAATTCCAGCATGTAACTCATGTTCCTGATATATATATATATATTCTGAAAATTATGACAGGAGAAAATATATTTGCTAAATATTGTATCCATAAGAAAGGATTTCTACATAAATGCATAAAAAAAGGCGTTTGATTATTAACAAATTATAGTAAAAAATATTGTTACTGCAATATTAGAGAATTCTTGCATTATATTTGGAAACGCATCAAGACATGAAGCCCCCAAAAGATTTCGACCAACTCGACATCCCGAAAACTTCCTTGTACTCCTTTTACCAGCGCAAGAAGCAACAGACATCGGAGGTAGCATCTAGAAAGACTTGAACATGATACCCTGAAGAAGAAATCAATACTGAATGATGTTTTTATACATCCCCCTTGTGATTAATCCAATATCTCTAATATGGCAAAGCAAAAACATAACTTTCGGCAATGATACGGCTCATTAGGCATATTAGTAATCCTGATGATTTATCACTTACCAAAAAGGGACGCAATCCTGAAGTTTCATAGCCAAATCACAAGCACAACGTGTTTTCTCTCTTTATCTGGACATTGTGAATGATGAAATTTTCACCAAGAGTATGCCAACTCAAAGATCTAGCATGGAAAAGCTGAAAATATCTGGTTGTCTTGAATGAACAAATCCACAAAAGATATCATCGCTTAGGAAGCTTAAACATGTAGTTCAAACGAAGGCCAAAGATTATCCAAAAGTGGACCTAATGTTCTCAACAAAAATCTCATCATTATTATCCAAAACTGGACTTCATTTTCTCAACACAATCTCATAATTTTTATGCTACAGAGGTGCGGCGAAACCTGCAACAGAAGTTGAACCAGCGGATGATCCTTCCATCTCAAATCAATATAAGCTCAATCAAAGTGAATAATGCATGATCTGCAGTCCTAGACGTCTGCACATGTCAAAGAATAAAGTCCCATATCAAACCAGAAGGATTTATCCGTTCCCTAATCTATGCTCAAGACTTAAAGATATAAGCAAGACCATGTTCTATAAGCCATGAAATCAAGCAGTTGACATCCAACGGGATAAAAAAAGGATTTACTGCACACCATTTGCATAGGATACAGTTTTATACTATATAATATATATGTGTGTGTGTGTGTGTCTCAAGCTACAAAACAGGAAAAAAAATGACCATATACATTTACTTTTACAGCTATAAAATCCAGTAGCTGGCGTCCAACAAAAACAAGGAGTTACTACAAACAAGTAGCTGGCATTATGGCATAAATAGATAGTTTTAGAAAAAATATATGTGCAGCAAAGATATGACAAATAGAAGAGAAAGTAATAGCCTCACATCTTGGAAGAAGGAAACAGTTCAAGAGAATCAGCAAGCACTGTCTGAGCTCAAGGGGCTGGTACACTGTAATGTTAGCAGTTGCTACAGGTTTGAAAAGTTTAGCAGCAGTTGCACACTTAAAAGAGGAACTTACGATGCTAGGAGGCTAACTTGAGGTCTTTAGACGTGAATGCTATTGGAAAGCTAAACAACTTGATTATTTTCCTTCTGGTGTAAATTATTGACGTAAGAATCAGCTTGATGCACACCAATAGGGATCCCAACCACCATCTTGCAGGAAGGAATCTCCAATCCTCATCTTGCAGATTTTCTGTGTCATTAGCTTTTCCATATCCCTTTCAATGTTTACCTGATATACTCTTGCTATTGGAACCAAGAGAAGCCAGCTCTACAACAGTGTCTTTGTTTCTTTTGCAAGATTTCATTCAACCTTAGTGATTTCTGTTGTTCTATTTACTTAACCTTTTGGTGCAATAAGTACATTCCGGAATTCAATTCACTGAAAGACCACCGAGACAGCTTCTGCTGTGAAGTATATAAATATAAAGGGATAAGCTAACAAGGAATATCATGGCAGCAGGTTCCTTTCTAGAATCCCATCAGCGAAAGCATCACTTTGACTTCCATATTCAACTGATCAAGTATGACTGGAATTAAATTATTCCTCTAGCGTCAGTTAACTTGGATGAGGGATGCGTGGCTGCTTGGTTGTCGGATATATTCAGGACCCCCTTGTTTTGATGACATCGGCTGTTAGGATGCCAGCCGAGTGGCTTCCCTGTAAACTTGTTTGCTTATTGGTCATTTATAATATCAATATAAGGGTTGACGACAGTTTTCACATCATATAAGCTATCAGGGTTCCATAAAGAGATAAACTAGAATGAGCTTTTCTAGTGAAAGAGGAAACAATTCCAACACCAGAACTTGTACTCAAATCTCTTGACATCTTGAACCAGCCCCACTGACAAACTTTTATGCAACACTTGTGAGTAATATCTGATCTATATTGAACTGGGCATTTCGTCAAATATAGTTTTTGTTAGGAGTTCTTGTCAAATGACTGGTACAACTAGTGGCCCCAAAGATAGATAAAGAGAACTGTAGCATTCAGCATAATAACTACTGACCATGATCACCACACAGGCATCAACTGCACAAAGTCACAAATACAATCATATCTTTTAATAACTTTTTGCAACAAACAGTAAAGACTTCCTTGAAAACAAGGATGCACAAATAGCACATTTCTTAGGGAATACCGAGTAAACTAAGGGCAACAATTTGCCAAGTCTTGTACAAAAGAGTTGGGCATGGATGAGTCAGCTGCTCTGAATATCCTCAGCACACCTATCCTTAGCGTTTTGCCGTTGGTGAACAATTCTGAGGTCAGTTGGGGGAAGATCTAGATGACATTGATCACTGACACAGACAACGCTCGTCTAAGTCATGCAGATATAAAATGCATGTGAACTTTTGAGCTTTTCGAAACTTCTGTAGATCCCAATTTTTGTTAAAGTGAGCAACCGTCATCCCTTTTGAACGTGTAGAAAGTACCAAGACCGAAACATGGCATGTTTCAAGCACAATAATCATCACTACAGCCAAAAGAACTTAAATTTTCAGTTACCATCCATTTCTTCGAAATCCAGTATTTTTCATAGTAGAAGATGATACTAGAAAAATGAATGATAACCACAATGGCAATACAGTCGAAAAGGGTTATGTTGTTAAGGCTTTAGGTGCAGTTGACTTGATAATCGCTAATACGGAAGTTAGATCTGTGAGCCTCCTCGCCGAACCACATGTCCTCCCGGCAACAGAAATTGGCATGGAGGAAGGAGATGAGCTGCGAGCAAAACTTATTTCAAACCCGAATGCGACCGGGACGATTCTAAATAGTGGTGAGACTGTGGTTGGGGTTAAGCAAGCACCTGTTGTTGCATCTTTCTCCTCGCGAGGCTCTAGCTATGGAGCATACAAGCTCATGAAACCAGATGCGATCGCACCTGGTGTGAAAAAAATACTGGTCGGATGGTCCCGAAACATGTCGCCTTCGTTGCTTTCGTATGATGATCGTCGGGTGGACTTCAACATCATTTCAGGAACGTCCGTCTCATGCCCACATGTGAGTGGGTTAGCTGCTTTACTCAAGGCCGCAAGGCCTGAATGGAGCCCAGCAGCCATCAAGTTGCAATAATGACCACTGCTTATTCTACTTACGAGGATGGAAGCTCCATTCTCGATGGAGCCACAATGACACCCTGCAATTCGTCTTGACTGAAGGCCGCAAGGCCTGTATGGAGCCCAGCAGCCATCAAGTCGGCATTAATGACCACCGCTTATTCTACTTACGAGGATGGAAGCTCCATACCCGATGGAGCCACAATGACACCCTGCAATTCGTCTTGCTACGGCGCGGGACACGTCAATCCACAGAAGGCACTAGAACCAGGTCTGATCTATGATATTAGCCCAGACGACTACCTCGATTTCCCTTGCCAGAACGGCTACACGTCCAATGACATCTGTTGGTAGCTGGGCGCAATTTTACCTGCCCCAAGTTGACGAAAAGCCTGAACTACCCGACGTTCGTAGCACGTTTCGCCACAGGGAGCTATGAGGAGACGATCACCTTCAAAGACAAGCAACGACTGTAGGGCTCGCGAACTCGATCTATTCCGTGTCGAATTTGACCGCGAATCTTATCTTGATGTGAAGGTTTTTTTATGATTGTCGTCAGATTTCAGGAACTCTCTGTTTTTTTCAAAGATAAAAAGAACGCAACGGTAAAAATGATGAACACGAGGTTCCCTCACCAGGGCTTATACAAACGAATGTTGTTTCTCTTTCTCTATATTTTTTGGTATTTATGTTTTTGTATGTGCCTGCCTCTCCCCCATTCATTTGTGTTTATCCACCTTTGGCTTCCCTCGTCTGGGAGTTATAACGAACGACCGTTTTGTCTGTTACTGGATTTGGCATGATCCTCAGGTAACGGCTGGATGACCAGTCCAGTCGTTACCCGAGCCGAGAATGACCACTATTCCGAGCCAAGTTTATCGATATACTGGTTTTCCTTCCACTTTTCAGGGGTTTTTTCTAGTTATGTTGATTCTTGATTACTATTGTAATCAGAACCTATTGTGTGGTTATTTCCCTACACAACAAATCATCCGTTGTATGGTTATTTACCTATATAACAATTGTAAAAAATCTGTTGTATGGTAGTTTGCTTATACAACAAATCAAACATATCTCAAACCCATGTTTTGAGAAGAGTTCTTCCATTATGCCTTTTGTTAAAGGGTCTGTCAACATGTCTTCCATTGGCATGTATGAGATGGATATTTCCTTTCTAATAACCATATCATGAACATAGTGGCATTTTACCATTATATGCTTGATTTTCAAGCAATCTGCTTCACTCTTAATAAGAGTAATTACTGCATTGTTATCGCAATAGATAACCACTGGATCATCTGTTATCTCTAGCTTCAAATCTCGTATGAAGCGACTTAACCAGATAACACTTGTTGCAGCCATACAGCAAGCAACATACTCAGCTTCCTTTGTATGCAATGCTACACAGCCCTATTTCTTGCATGCTCAAGAAACAATAACACCTCCAAATAAGAATATTTGTCTTGAGGTTGATTTGTTGTCATCTTTGCTCCCAGCAAAGTCAACATTTGAGTATCCTATCACTTTCAGTTCATTTGCTTGAAAGATAGTTTTAAGTCCTTTGTTCCTTTAAGATATCTTAGAATCCTTTTCACAGCTATCCAATGCTGCCAACCAGGATTACTTTGATATCTACTGATAATACCAACAACAAAGTTGATATCAGGCCTTGTACACAACATAACATACATCAAGTTGCCAACAACTTGTGCATAAGGAACATTAGGCTTATCGTCTCCTTCACCGGGACAATCAACCTTACTTAATTTTACCCCTTTTACAATAGGTGTATCTGCAGACTTTCATTCACCCATTTTAGACTTCTTGAGGATATACTCTATATATCTCTCTTGACTCAGGCATAAGAGTCTAGATCCTCTATCTCGAGAGATCTTTATACCAAGGATATAGGATGCTTCTCCCATATCCTTCATTTCAAACTTAGAGTTTAACCATAACTTGATTTTGACAATCATCTCATTATCGTTTTCAGTCAACAATATGTTATCTACATATAATGATAAGATGACAAAGTGGCTCCCACTGTTCCAAACATAAACACAGTGATCAAGTTTGTTAGCCACAAACCCAAGTTCTATAATGGCATTTTGAAAGGTCAAATACCATTGGCGAGGTGATTGTTTCAGGCCATATAGGGATTTTTTCAACCTATATACTTTATCTCCTTGACCTTCAACCATAAACCCTTAGGGTTGCTACATGTATATAATTTCTTTTAAATCACCATTTAGAAAGGTTGTCGTTACATCTAACTGATGTAAATCCAAATCATAGTATGCAGATATTGCCAGGATTATCCGTATGGATGCAAATTTCGCAACTGAGGAATACGTCTCAATATAATATATCCCCTCTTTTTGCTAAAAACATTTTGCAACCAACCTCGCTTTAAACTTTTCGATTGTACCATCGATCTTATATTTCTTTTTTAGAACTCATTTACAGCCTATAACTTTCCTTTCTTTTGGCAAATCAACCAATTCCCAAACTTGATTTTTCTCAATGGATTCAATTTTCTCATCCATGGCTTTCTCCCAATTTGTTGATTCCGATGAGTTCATTGCTTGTTGATAAGTCAAGTTATCAATCAACTCATCCAAATCTACCGAATTACACACTTCCTGTGCAAGATAAGTGTGATAATCCTTTAAGTAGGATAGAGTGACTCTTGGCATTTTATGTCTACTTAGGGTATCGATAATTTCAGAAAGATCTTTTATGGGCTCAAAAGATGATTGGTCTAAATCTACCAAATCATCAACACATTCCTCATTGTTTTCTAGGATGTTATTCTTAATATCTTCTAAGAATTCAACATATCTGCTTTCAATGAGTCTGTGGTCCTTATGATAAAACTGATATCCTTTTGAACCTTTTGGATATCCAATAAATATACACCTCAAGGACCTACTGTCTAGTTTATCTCTAGACCGATCAAGGATCTTAACATTTGCAATAGATCCCCACTTCCTAAGATGACCTAGGTTGGGTTTTCTTCCAAACCACATCTCATATGGTGTAGTGAATATAGCTTTACATGGTACTATGTTGAGTACGTAAATAGTTGTACTTACTGCTTCTCCTCAAAATACCCTTGGAAGAGAGGCATCAATCAACATAGACTTTGTCATGTTCAGTAAGGTTTTCTTTTATCTTTCAGCTATACCATTTTGTTGAGGTGTCTTAGGCATTATGTTTTGTTTAGCAATACCAAAGTCTTTGCAAAATTTTAAGAATTTTACCGAGGTATACTCACCTCCTCTATCTGATCTCAAGACTTTGATCAAATGCCCTAATTGATTTTCTACTTCTTACTTATATTCTTTGAAAGCATCAAGTGCCTCTGATTTATGTGCTAATATATATATATATATATATATATATATATATATATATATATATATATATATATATAGAGTAATCATCGATGAAGGTTATAAAGTAATCATTTCCTCGATGTGTCTTTACTTTGAAAGGTCCAAATAAATCTGTGTAAATAATTTCTAACAGGGTTGTTGCCCTTGTTGTTTCCTTGGGAAAGACTTTCCTTGTCATTTTTTCTTGTATGCAAGCTTCACACTTGTTGAAAGTCTTTTCCTCAAATCCGGGTAATAAGTCAAAGTTGGATAATTTCCTCAACTTTTATAGACTTATATGCCCTAAGCATTTATGCCACATATTCACATCAACAGAAAATGCACTCTCAATATAAATAGAAGATTGATGATTTTAATTATCAGATAACTTGAACAATCCTTGTTCTAAATCAAATTCTCTTGAGAACAAGATTCTCCTATGTTTGCCCACAGTCACTTTGTTAGGTATAAACCTAACTTCAAAACCTTTCTTAACTAAGGCAAGGACCGAGACCAGATTGCGCCTTATAGATGACACAATTAACACATCGGTCAGTACAATTGGTTTGCTTTGTACAAATATCCTAAAGGATCCAATACCCAGAACATATGAGAAAGTATTGTTTCCCATTTATATACAATGTTCTTCGGGTTGGTATTCCTTCAGGTCAATTGCCCCTTCCTTAGTTTTTGAGATATTTCTTGTAGCTCCCGAGTCTATCCACCAACCTGTAATTGGGCGGTCAAAATATAGACATTTTGAAATTACGTAGATTATATTCTGCTTCTTCGACTGTCTGCACTTTGGGATGTTTCCTCCACCTTTCTTGTTGCGGCAGTCCATCTTTTAGTGTCTCATCTTTCCACAGTTAAAACACTTTATCCGAGAAGCGGCTTCTTGCGATTTTTTAAAACTTTGGCAGCCTTTCTTATTATTCTTGCCAAACCTTTTATTTGGTTTCTTTTTCTAGTTGGACTTGGAGCTAGACGTTAATTCATCATGGACCACTAGTAATTTCTTCTTTTTGTTTTTGAGCATATGTTCTTGCTCTATTGCTAGCTTTAGGAGCAACTCAGAAATGTTTATTTCTGACCCTAGTCTTAGGGCAGTGGTGACCATATTCCATGATGGAAGTAGACTGTTCAGTATGATTGATATCTGCATCGATTCGGGGATGATTGATTTTGCTACGGCTAAGTCTCTAGCCATTACCAGCATGTAATTTACATGGTCTACTACATTTTCTCCTTCTTTCATTCTAAAGGAGTTGTATTTCTGTAGTAGAAACTACAAATATAATTTTGCAGTTGTATCATACTTAGCTGTTAACGAGTCAAATAACTTTTTTGCGGTCTCATATTCTTCAAAGACCCTAATTAGGTCATCCTTTATATAAGTTAACATGATTGCTCTTGCTATGGTATCGTTCTTTAGAAATATTTTATACATTTCTAATTGTTGCTAGCTTGCGTCTGGTGGTGGAGGACGCACTGTTTCCTTTAAGATATACTCTACACCTTCTATTGTTAGATCCAGCGGGATTCTTCTTTTCCAAGTCTAAAAGTTCAGACCGTTTAGCTTTTCTATTTTTTCCTGTTCGAATACACATATCCTAGAACTTATTTTTAGGTGTTTGACAAAAATATCAATCAAGCGGTCTAAAAGGAAACAGAAAACACACAAAGCAAGAGACATGTTAAAGTGATGCAGAATATGAAGTAGAAAAAATTTTCTGAGGGTTTTTCTACTTCAAAACCCCCTAAAAAGGATACCAAGGAATAAATTTGTAATTTTATCTATTTTAGAAGGACAAACTCATAAAATTACTATTTGGTATTATTGTAAAATTCGTAACTGAATGGGGTTAAAATCGTAATTTTAACTCTTAGGGCAAATCTGTAATTTTTTCAAAAGAACAGGGGTAAACCCTTCTTTTAACTGAGTGACAAAAATGAAATTATCTAAACTGGGTTGGACAATATCGTAAAATAACAACCCCTAGTTTTTTGTAAATTTCAAAAACGACCGAGAGGTAAAGCTGTCTTTTTATCATGGCAGACTGCTTAATATCCGAAAGGGGTCAGGAGCAGTTTTGTCTTTTTGACATAGACCCCGAGGCAGTTTTCAGAAATCATTGGCGGTTTCAGAAAACTGCTAGCAGTTTTTAGAAAACTGTGAGCGGTTTTGGAAAACCGTGGTTTGCGGTATATATATATTTTTTGAACTGAAACTCTTAAAAGCGTTTTTCTACAGCTCTCTGGATTATTCCGAGAGAGAGAGAGAGAGAGAGAGAGAGAGAGTAACAGGGAGCGGGGAGAAGGCTGCCAGAAAATAATTCCGATCGTTCATCTATTGTCGGTTGTCGGTTGTTGATTGTCGGCGGGCTTTTTATTTTCCGGCGTTCCTTGCTTTGGCTCGTGCCTTTGTTTCGAGATTTTATGCCGGTTTGTGTTTGGGCATTGACTGTTTCGATCTTCCTCAAGGTGTTTCCTCTGGGTTTTTTGCTGAGCCTGCCTCTGATTTCTTCTTTCGTCATTCCTGCCGACTTACGGCTTGCCTGCCTTCGGGATTTAGGCTTTTTGGCTTGCAATGGGCTTCTTGCTGGGGCTGCCTCTGAGCTTCTTCTGTTTCAGCCTATCTCAGGGCTTTTTGCCGGGACTGCCTCTAAGTTTCGCCTTCCTCCGTCCCTCCTGACTACCGCCTTCCACCGAATTTTTTTTCTTCTTTTCGTTCCCTCCCTTTCTCTCCTCTTTTTTTTTGAACCACTCTTTCTGTTTTGCAGGGAACTAAGCCCTAATACCAATGACGCGAATCTTACCTTGCTGTGAAGGTTTCTGATAATGGTCGCCAGATTTCAAGAACTCTCTGTTTGTTTGTAGAGATGAAAAGGGCGTATCAGTAAAGATGATAGACACGAGGTTCCCTCATAGGGGCTTGGACAGATGAATGTTGTTTCTCTTTCTCTGTATTTTTCGGTATGTATGTTTCTGTATGTGCCTGTCTTTTATAGGCGGGCGCTCCCCCATTCATTTGTGTTTATCTACCTGTGGCTTTCCTCGTCTGGAAACTGTAACGGACGACCGTTACCGAAAAATCTGGTAAAGATTGTCAACGGCCAGTACAACCATTATCCGAGCGAGAATGACCACCACTTCTTAACAGACGTCTTTGCCGTCTTCAGTGAAGGCAGTCGTGCAACCGAAGGTGTTAAACTTCCGGAAGAAGGGCCTGCAGAATAGCTACACCGTTAGCTTCATGTCTGCCTCCCAGACGCCTGATACCACCAAATACGGGTATTTAGAGTGGTCTGATGGGACACATATTGTACGCAGCCCCATTTCCTTCATTTGGGTGTGAGCCAGGCTCATCCGTGTTTGTATGTCTTTATTGATTTGTCGTCGTTTTGTATGGTATTTCACACAGACAAGTGACCTATCTTCTGTAAGAGTCATGGTGACACTAGCGTGTTCACTCGTTTGCTTCTTGTCCTTATATCAAATGCATTGGAAATGCATATATGTACATAGTCACCACCCCGGCCCCCATTACCTTCGACTCTTTTAGACTAACAACAAGCGGCATCTAGACTTCTGGAGACATGCCTGTTAACTTTTATTTTGTTTTATTTTTCTACCTAATATTTAATAAAAAAAGAATGAAAATGAATTGGACACATTGACCCTGTTTATGATGTGTATATGTGACGTAGTCTTGTTGATGATCACCGCTCAAGCTCAAAAAGTACGTCTCGTGAGGTCAAAGATTGTACGAGTTCAAGTTAATTTTGAGAAGTGCTTCCCAGATCGAGCTTCTATATGCTTGCATTTGACTCGGCTCGACTTCAGCCAAGTAACTGAGGTTTAATATGACTGCCCCGACAACGTCATGGCAATGGCTTAAGCTTATCCCCAAGTTGGTGCTCCCTGTGGGAAAGAAGGTGTGGGCTTCCGCTATTGTCTTCGACGGGGCCCTTAACTTCAATTATGTACTGCTACAAGACGAAACAGGGCAGAAAATAGACCCCCCAAGTTCTGAATGGGTGTAATACGGATTGGGACTTTCATATAACCTACAGAGGCGTCAAGTTGCTACATTATGAATTTGATGCAGTATATGTGGAAGAGATGAACATCATTATCATAAATTTGATTGAATAAGTATATTTTTGAGATATAATAGGCAACTCATGGCCTTCTTTTAGCAGTGGAAACATCTAAGAATTGGGTTGGATCGTTTCTGAACCCAAAACCAAATCCACAATACGTGGTAAAAAGAAAAAATACTGTTATTGTGGAATTGCGGTAAGGATTGGAGTTTCTTTGGCGTATAAGGAGCCACTCAAGGCTGCATCTCGACCGGCATGAAACAAGGCTCACGAGATTAGAGGATGGAAATCGACTAAAAAAGGGGGCAATTTTGAGATAATCAAGGTTATCTTCGTTTCTTACTAAATTTCCAGGTCAGTTGCTGCCTTAGATCAACGAAATTCATTTCTTAGGCACCCCTTTGAGGTATTTGGAATGTTTTGAGGCCATTTGGTTGTGAGATTTAACCTGGGTTTAAAGCATCGGACTTATGATAGAGTGAACGTTAATAATAAGAGGATTTAATGATCAAACTAAAGAGTGATTGAGAGATAAAGTTAGATTTAGAAGTCTTTAGAAAGATATAGTTGGAGCATTTTGATTAGTTTGGAGTTGTTCGAATTTCAATTAGCGTGCTGTTCGATCCGCTAGTCTCATTATTATGTAGGTTGTTATTTGATATTGGTTTTATGCTTAAATAGGCTTAGAATATGATGAATTAGAGGTATTGTATATAGAACTCAACTTCTAGTTGTATGGATCATGGCTTTTGGACATGGATGTGCGCACTCGTTGAGGTAGGTGGATATGCATGACAATATGATTGTGCTGATTTTTCATCATCACACTTTATATATTATTGGTCTCAATGTGTATGTTTAATTGTGTTTAGAGTGATTATACTATCTATGGTTGTTGTGTAGGGTCTTTAGAGATTTGGTTGTGGTCAGATAACCCTCCGATGCTCAATAAAGAGTAAGGGTAGGCTTCTGAGTACCTTAGTGGTGTGTGTGAATGATATTGTGTACCAAAGGGCCATTCAAAACTTCTTAAAATGTGTGTGTACATGTAAGTATGTGGGAATGTGAACTTATGTGGTTTTATTACTAGCTTCTAAAAATATGAGGTAAACATTTTTATTTTAAATTTGAATACTTGTAGCATGTGACCCTATTGGGAGGGTAATTTATCTACAGGGAATGTGTTATGTGTTTTTGTTCTGACTCCTTTGTTATTATCATTTTATAGGTTAAGTTAATAGTAAAGGCTCCGGTTGAGCTAACGAGATGATGAAATATGAGATAGACCAAGAAAGTCGTCAATTCAGAAAGATTGTACTAGTTCATCGCTGCAAGTCTTGGTATTAGGAGCTGTATTAAGCAAGTGAGAAATACTGATTAATTTGTCTAAATATTGATGTGATTGGATATTTTGAAGAAATTATTATCAATGTTAAAGAGATTTTCAGCACCTAATGCCTTGAGCTCATGGTGTCATATCGGATGGGTCAGCGAGAGGGTTGATCCAGGTGGGGCTTGTGGTGTGACATAAACTTTCGGAGTACTGAAGAGTTGCAATTATGTAAATAAAGAGTGTACCTGCATTTGGATGGCTTGCAAACACATAGTATACATCAAATTATACTCCAAACTACATTTCCCCCAGAGAATATATTACCATCCTTTCATCATTTTTTGAGTAACATTGCTTGCACCTAGCAATTTCGAGTTCGTTTTTTTTCTCAATCCACCCCAGCAGCTAGAGTTGCAGCTCCTTGCCTTCCTACAACAAGCATTTGCCTATAGTCCTACTAGACATTATGTATTGAACTTAATGACTAATTAATGATGGTTGGTTTAATTAAGTCCATGTGACCTTAATTGTATTTAGATCATATTAAATACCTCCAAATGTTCATTTGATATATCTTAGATTAAGGTGAAAGTCACATGTGAGTAAGGAACTTCTCCATGTGAATACCATTTAACATTCTTTAGTACCATATTAATGATTGGAAGAATACCACATGTTCTTTTCAATAGATGATAGCTCATGAACATTAGTTCAAAGAGCTTGGGGGACATGCAAGACTACACACAAATGCCAAGTTGGGCCAAGCTCGAGCTCTAGTATTGCCTCAAAATGTTTTAACCTAAGAGGTCAAATGGATCCCTTTACGAAGAGACACAAAGTGATTGCAGGATGTACTCGAGGAGGTGTGACTATTATAGCGGATTCAAGATCTGTTGGCTTTATTATAAAACTTGATTAAGACAACCCCCTTAATGGTTAACACAACCATAACCTTTCTACACACTCTCTTGTCTTTCCCACTCATGCTTTCCAACTGGCTAGGCGATTGAGACGTGGTTGAAAGTGGTTATAGTCTATGTATGTGCTCTCACCCATATGATTGTTTTATCATTGGAGAAAGGTATTGATATTTACGTGTATCTCATAGTAGAGTGCTCATTTCTCTAAGAAAAATTCATGAGAGCGACTCAATTAGATAAGTTTATTACTCATTTTCATTTTCCTTTACTTTTTCCTTACACTGTTTGCTTATGGATTTCCATAAATCTATGACTTTTGTTGATGTAAACATGCTTTTGTTTCTTTCATATTACTTATTTATGTATATAGTCCTATGGTTTATTACAATGTTACGTACAATAATCCACAACATCATTCTAAAGAATAATATAAGAGCTCTAAGCTCAGGGATCTTAAAAAAAAAAGAAGGCTAACGCACAAAAGATGAAAATATAGATTCAGTCCAACTCAATTGAACAAATTGGAAAAGGAATTTAATATGAAAGCAATGTTGGAAGAGTACAAAGAAAAGCTTAATAAAAATATTGGTTCGGCTTTGGAAACATGGAGCTTGAGAAATGAAAAGAAAAGTAAAGGAGAAATATGAAAAATGAAGTATTGCAAAAGAAGAATGAGAACATGAAGAAAGAAGAATCAAACATACAAGATATAATATACTATCTTGCCTCGTTCTACCTTTGGGATAAAACTATGTGTTTTGGATGAGACTGGATTGTAAACTAAATAACTTAAGGGACTTATATCCAATTTTTTTATGGTAAAGAAGTCGCTTTTAACAATTTGAGTATACTATGATAGAATACCTACCATTGCTAAGATCAGTAATTCAAGTATGACCAAAAGTAACGGGGACACATCCAAGTCAGACTAAGATATGTAAGGGCTCTTGTGTCTGATGGGGTCATGGCTATAAATTTTGTTGGATCCAAAGATAACACAACTGATCATTTTACTAAGGGTCTATCAATAGCTTTAGTTGAGAAATTCAAGTTAGAAATGACACTGAAACCCATGATTTATTCACAAGCAGTAACAACCCAACCTAATTGAGTGGAGATCACACGAAGTAGTTTCAATAAAGTAATAACAAGCTATTAGGTGAATAAGATGATACTTTATATTATGTGATACTTTCAGTATTTATGTTTTTATGTCATGTAAACCTAAAGTGTAATGATTGTAAGGCTAGCAAGAGATTATTGTCTAAATAAGATCGAGTCGTAGAATAGGATGCTAGTAATACATCCTTAAAGATGCTCAACTAAATGATTGATATTATATGGCTGCAATAAGGGAATTGGATTGTTCCCTGAAGTCAATCATGATACAGGATATGGATGTACAACAATTAATATATCACCTATAAAGATCACACTATAGCCTTTTATTATATTGTTACCGATAAATACCTTTACACCCAAGGTTCAAGTTCAATACGTATGTTCACCTAGTTCCTGTAAGGGTAATATTGGATAACTTAGATAACGGTTAATACCAAAAGGTACCATTACTAAAAGCATAATATAATGATTGGTTTGAGAGAACACTTTATACTTCAAGACTTTGTGAGAGATTATTGGATTTAATGTTAATTAAGTTGGGTTAATTAAACTACATGTGCATTAATAACATTTAATTCATGTTTAGTATCTCTAAATATTTAATTGATGCATCATTGATACATGTGAAAGTCTTAAAGTGTAAAAATACATGTGAGGGACTTCCATGCGATAACAAAGAGAAGACAAAGTTTAGTCCCATATTAAAGAATGAGATAAACCCATATGTCCTTTTATATAGTTGGTAGCTCATGAACCATAGTTCAAGGAGTTTGAGGGAGGATATGGTAAGCCACACATGTGCATTGGGTCGGGCCTGACCTTGGGTTTGGGTTTAACAATTGTCTTTAGCCTATCTTTTTGTACGAAAAACTTTTGATCTACCAGTAAAAAGTGTCTATGCGAGAACGATTATGGGACGGAGAGTTGCGTCGTTTGGATTAGATCCAAGATATGTGGTCCATCACGATACTTATAAATAAAGGATTAGGACTCCCTAATCCACACTTTTGCTTGATGCTTGTTTTCTAAGAGTATGAGTGACATGTCAGAGCTGGAACAAAATCTGGTTTATATATAATATAATATGTGTGAGAGAGAAAATTGGATGTCTACATTAAAACTTGAGCTCACACACAAATCTACTTACTCGTGTTTACTTGTTGCTTTTGAATAGCATTAGTGAAATTAGGTTTCAAAAAATATAAAAATTATTTTTATTACACTTATATCATATAAAAGCAATACGTGAACATGAGTAGAAGGTGCTAATATGAGTAGGATCCAAACACTATATATATAGAGAGAGAATAGCTGGATTGACATTGATGAGAGAGAGCCCAAATACCCTAAATGATAGGGCCGTTTGCAAGTCTTCTATTTTGAGAATGTGAATGAAAAATTGACCCTTCGCATATCCTTCTTTTGGGTTTTAACCGGTAGGCCAAAGGCTTTAGTATTCATGCCTGGGGGTCGAACTCACTACCTGCGTCTTGTGAGTTAGAGAACCCTACTGGTGAGCTAACTCTCCGAGTAAGTGCGACCCTTAAGTCGTCTTACAGAATTGACCGAGTATACCCTACGTGAGAAAGAGTTCAGGTATACCCATGCTTGGCTGGTTCAAGTGGTTCCGTTCTTGTTCACCTTAAGCAAGGTCTTGAGTTCAAGTCTGGTGAAAGGAGAAAAACTAGTTCTAATGATCCGATTTAAGGCATGTCCATTATTAGGGCTCGTAAATGAGCTGGTTGTATTGAAGAACTTTCTGGTTGATCAGCTCATTCCCTATAGGAATGAGCCATCTATCTAGTCGTTAACCTAAGAGTCTCGAGCCGAACACGGTTACGAGGTTCATCATGTTTCAATAACCCGAGCTAAACCGGGTTGAGGGAGAAAACCTAAATAGCGTAAAAATGATGGTCTTATTGCATAATTTTTCCATTTTAAAAATGGTTAAAACAAAATTAACCATTCATGCTTCTTAAATACCCCATCATAATCACATTTTCAATTTCGCCGTGGCTGGTCCCAAGCTTGGATCTAAAAGGAGAAGGGTTGTGTTATGTTTCTCACAACCAGCATAAAATTTTGTTGGATTTACTATATAATGAGCATCTTGCTGTTATATTTACCGGCTTAGATTAGGTGAAAATAAAAATATAATGAGCGCTCACAAGCTTAAACATACCATGGTCATGTTCAGCTCGTATAACTTAATGAACTTACCATGAACGAGCTAGGTCAAGATGAATAGAGCCGAACTATGAGCAGCTCGATGATTTAGCAGACCTATCCATTGTGTGTCATAGTAATAACTACTAAGGTAAGTATGCATTTAAACCAGCCATGATCTTTTCCAAAAGTACTTCAGAACACAAAATAATACCTACAAAACGATAAGTTGGCTCTTATGGGGTCAAGGCTTAATTAAGCAGGTGCATTATGCAACTTGAGAACCATTTAATTAGGCCCGGTCCATTAGACCCGAGGTTGAACATAAGGGAACAGGCTGAGCTTTGTTTGATAGGGATGACAAGGGTGACCCGACCCAGCTTGAGGCTGCACATAAGGCAACAGGCCGAGGTTTGTTTGTTAAGAATGGTAAGGGTGATAAAATGTTACCTGACTTACAAATATGTGTATATGTATATGTATACACATAGAGAGAGGGAGAAGTCGGAGGGTGCAAGCCACTCATATAATCTCACAATAATACCTGACTTTTCCTACTTTTTGATTTTCAATATCAACTACTTAGGACTCTCGGTGATAGGATATGGAGTTTGCATCCTTGATCTCTCTATACATATATACAAATGTAAGTATTATACATGCATATATACAAACACACATGTATGTATGTATGTATATGTATATATTTATGCACAATTTTCACTTTTTCATTTTCAATACCAACTGCTCATGACGCTCAATACACGGTTGAAATTGGTTTTAGAGTTTGCATCCTCCAACTTTCTTATATATATATATACACACACACACACATATAATATATATTATATAGCCATATATAAATGTATGTATGTATGTATATACAAAAACACACACATGTATAAAGTGATTGGATCTTACCCACCACTCGTTTTTGGGTGACATGAATATAATTATGTCTTTTATACTTCTGTAAAGCTCATAAAAAAATAAATTACACTTATATCACCTAAAAATAATGCAATGAATGAATATAAAAAGTATGTAAGATCCGTTTTTCCCTTATATATATATATATATATTAACATACATATCCTCTATTTTTGCCTCACACCCATTCCACTACGAAAAGATAATTGGACCCGTACACGCCCGCTCCATTGCCATCCTTGTTGTTTGGTAGCAGAAATGGAGGGTCAGGTAGGCCAATGCCCACCTAGGTTTGATTGATTTAAGTCCGAATAACTGAGGCAATTAAATGTAATATCGGAAACAAAGATCAGCTTTTCCCAAATAGCTGATCAACTCTCGAGTTTCTGGAAGTTATTCAAAGTGAAAATCAAATAGAAGAATGGCATTCTTGTCAAAGAGGAGGCATTGAACTCTGATATTTGTATATAAGCCGCAAGGAACAAATGCAATAAGAGGGAACGAGAGAGAGAGAGAGAGAGAGAGAGAGAGAGAGAGAGAGAGAGAGAGAGAGAGAGAGAACATGTCCAAATTTCAAACCCTAATTGCAAGAAGTAGATGAAGGAAAAGAAGAATTTTGATATGAAATGTATTGAAAGATTGAGTAAGTACAATATCTATTCTCTTTCCTCAATGCAATAGGAACATCTAAATCATTTTCAGTTGGTTTTGTGGTGCATTGTTCATATCCACACTCGGTCAACTACAGATTAGAGGGGAGTAGTTCCTCTTGGGGCAAGGTATGCTGCAAAAGTTCTTTGTGTTCTCTTTATTCCATCTTGTATACACTTGTAGTTCTTTAGGAATCCGACCTTCAAGTTCTGTTGTATTTTGTTGTAAGGTATCTTCACATTCTACCTCTTGTTCTAGAGTTATAGGCATGACCGTTGAGTCTTGAGTTTCTGTAGATAACTTCTCCCCTTTGTTGTCATAGTAGGTAGAATCCTCAAAGAAAGTAATATTCATAGATACATATACTTTCTTCCTACCTAGATCATAACAGACATAATACCTAATTTTTCCTACTTTTTGATTTTCAATATCAACTACTTAGGACTCTTGGTGATAGGATATGGAGTTTGCATCCTTGATCTCTCTATACATATATACAAATGTAAGTATTATACATGCATATATACGAACACACATGTATGTATGTATATATATGTATATATTTATGCACAATTTTCACTCTTTGATTTTCAATATCAACTGCTCATGACACTCAATACCCAGTTGAAATTGGTTTTAGAGTTTGCATCCTCCAACTTTCTTATATATATATATATATATATATATATATATATATATATATATATATATATATATATATATATATATATATATATATATATTATAGCCATATATAAATGTATATATATATATATGTATATACAAAAACACATGTATATATAAAGTGATTGGATCTTACCCACCACTCGTTTTTGGGTGACATGAATATAATAATGTCTTTTATACTTTTTTAAAGCTCATAAAAAATAAATTACACTTATATCACCTAAAAACAATGCAATGAATGAATATAAAAAGTATGTAAGATCCGGTTTTCCCTTACATATATGTATATATATATATATGTATGTATATCTATATATATGTATGTATATATATATATATGTATGTATATATATATATATGTATGTATATATATATATATGTATGTATATATATATACATACATATATATATATATGTATATATAAACATATCCTCTATTTTTGCCTCACACCCATTCCACTACAAAAAGATAATTGGAACCCGTACACGCCCGCTCTGTTGTCATCCCTGTTGTTTGGCAGGTGGCATGTCCCGTTGGGCTAGCAGAAATTGAGGGTCAGGTAGGCTGATGCCCAACTAGGTTTAATTGATTTAAGTTCGAATAACTGAAGCAATTAAATGTAATATCAGAAACAAAGATTAGCTTTTCCCAAATAGCTTATCAACTCTCAAATTTGTGGAAGTTCCTCAAAGTGAAAATCAAATAGAAGAATGGCATTCTTGTCAAAGAGGAGTTATTGAACTCTGGTATTTATATATAAGCCGCAAGAAACAAATGCAGAGAGAGGGAATGAGAGAGAGAGGAGGGAACGTGTCTAAATTTCAAACCCTAATTGCAAGAAGCAGAGGAAGGAAAAGAAGAATTTTGATATGAAATGTATTGAGAGATTGGGTAAGTATAATATCTCTTCCCTTTCCTCAATGCAATACGAACATCTAAATCATTTTCAGTTGATTCTGTGGTGCACTGTCCATGTTCACACTCGGTCAACTACATATTAGAGGGAGTAGTTCCTCTTGGGCTGCAAAAGTTCTTTGAGTTCCCTTTATTTCATCTTGTATATACTTGTAGTTCTTTAGGAATCTTACCTTCAAGTTATCTTCACATTCTACCTCTTGTTCTGGAGTTATAGGCATGACCGCAGAGTCTTGAGTTTATGTAGATAACTTCTCCCCCTTGTTATCATAATAGGTAGAATCCTCTACGAAAGTAACATCCATAGATACATATACTTTCTTCCTACCTGGATCATAATAGATAGCTTTTCTATGTAGATGAGTAACCCAAAAATAAGTACCTCATAGCCTTTTGATCTAATTTATCTCTATGTCTTGAATGATCATGAATGTAGTAGTACACACATCTAAATACTTTGAGGGGAATAACAAACATTCTTTTATTAAGTATTAATACCTAAAGTAGAATCTTTTCTTATAGTACGGTAGAAGGAGTTTTGTTTACAAGGTAGATAGCCATTAGAACCGCATCTCCCCAAAATACCATAGGTGCATTGCTTCCAATTATAAGAGTTCTTGCTGTTTTAAGGATGTGTCAATTTTTCCTCTCTACTACTCTATTTTATTGTGTTGTATAACCACACGATGTCTGATGGATTATACAATGATTCTCAAGATACATTTTTAAGTGCATTCCACTGAGTTCTCCACCATTATTTGATTTGATGTATTTAATGGTATATTGAAATTGAGTCACCACAAATTTATGAAATAATGAAAATATGAAGGAAACTTCATTCTTATTTTTTATTAAGTATACCATTGTGAATCTAATACAATCATCAATAAAGGTAACAACAAAGTATTTATAGCCTGACATAGCAACTATATGACTCAGACCTCATACATCTGAGTGTAAAGCTCAAAAGGAATGTTTTTCTAGACTCACTACACGGAAAGCTAGTTCTATGATATTTAGCTTTTTAACAAGTTTCGCATTCAAAAAATTGACTACCCATATCTAAACTTAACTCTGGAATCATAGTCTTCAATTTTGAAACTGGAAGGTGACCCAATCGATGATACTATAGTTTGATTTTATTGACACTTGCTTTCAAGATTCCTTTATTTGTTGTCATATTTGATTGTACTCCATCTAATATGTATCATCCTCCTATGACTCTACCATGCCCAAGGATCCTTCATGTTATTTGATCCTGAAAAACACAACTATCTTCATAAATATAAGTGAACAGTTTAATGCTTTAGTGATAGCATGTACGAACAAAAGATTAGTGAGAAATTTACGAATATGTAAAACTGAGGGTAGGCTGCCAATGAATGTTTTCATAATCCATTTGCTTAGGATATGTATGTAAGTCATCTGCTAGCTTTACACTACAGCCATCTTTCATATATTCATAGAAGTTGAAGATGTTCCTGTTACCTGCGATATGGTGAGTAGCCCTTGAATCAATAACCCAAGAAGTGGAATTCATAACATTAAGGCCAGATGCATGAACCAAGGAGGCTTACATATCTCAAGTAGATTCCTGGCTCTCTTTGGATTTATCCATGTCTTTCAGCCACTTTAGGATTTGGGAAAGGATACTATTCTCTGTTTCCACTGATCCTTCTCATTGGAGCATGGATATCCACACCTACATCCACGACCACTAGAAGGTGCACTACCTCTCCCATGGCTACTTTCTTGTTGTCATAGACTGACAAAAGCCGATTTATTTCCAGTATGAACTTCTTTCTTCTCTAAATTTTTCTTGTCTTCCTCTCTAATAAGCAAGGAATATGCTACTCCCAATGATGATAGTGTTTCACTGCTTAGAACATTTTCTTTAAATTTTCAAACTCACTAGATACAACCCACAACAAATCAAATACGTTTTTTTCTTTTAATTCAACATTTCTAGTTTTGAAGTAGTATAAGCATTCATCGTGGGTGTAGTAGTGAAGTTCATTCCAGAAGCTTATGAGTTCAACATAGTATTCGTTGATTGATCTACTTTTCAATCTGCACTTTCCAATCTTTGATTGAATCTCATACTTCTTTGCGATGTTAATTTTTCTGAAGTATACTTTAGTAACAACCAACTAGATCTCGTGGTGTTGAAGTACATGAAAGTATTGTCAATGCTTGGCATCATAGAATTGATTAACCAAGAGACTACTATGACGTTATATCTTCTCCACTTTGAGTACTTGGGGTCTGAGGAATGTGATTGTGAAGATTTTCCCGTGACAAACTCCCATTTGCCTCGTGCGATAAGGACAAATTTCAAAACCCTAAACCATGCTTTATAATTCTTTCCATCAAACTTGATGAAATCAATTTGTACCAAATCGATCTTTTGTTGTTGCTCGTGTCTTCTACATAGTAGCTAGATTCACTAGAAATTCTACTTTTTCTAGCCATATGTTTGCCTTGGGATACATGAGGTCTACCTCGAGATGTGTGTTGCACTATAGTTTCCTTGGGATCTATGTCATATTGTTTTCTTGTAGAGGATAACGGTAGGTTGTTAAATCCTGTCCTAAGTGTTGATTCATAAAAGATTTTCTCATTTTTGTTCATCGATTACTGTTTATACTCAAACTCTAGGTACTTAAAGGATGTTTTCTCGGACTTCCCCCACTCCACAGCATAAAAATAGCGTCTAGTTTCCAATACCATGTTGAATGTCAACTAAATAAACTAATTTGAAGAAAAACGAAGGATCAGATGATGTTGGAAGCCGTCGCCCTCTCCTTGATGGGTGGTTGCTCTTTTCTCTCTCTTTTTTATTTATCTTAACCTAATGTGTAGACGCCCATTAGTATATATACAAATATTTAACTTGAAAGAAACTTATGCCCCTAACAAGTAGCCCTAATACAATGGGTCATTAGAAACAAAAAATACAAAAAGATAAAAAATATAGCAAATATAGCTAAGTATTCAACAACACCACTAAATTTTCATTGGATTATAGTAAACGCCTCTTGGATTTTTGCCAAACACCATTTTGCCATGTAGATAATGGGATATCACTAGGGTGAGCATTATTCGGATATAATCGGTTTAGACTTTTATAAAATATTGGTTTATTGGTTATGTTTCTAAGGTTTGAAAACCGAATAACCGAATATATATATATATATATATACATATATACATATATATATATATACATATATACATATATATATATATATACATATATGTTATTCGGATATAACTAAATAACATATACATATATAACATATATATGTATATATTTGTTTGTATAAGATGTATATGTTTATATGTGTATGTATAGATATACATGTAGGTATATAATATATATGTCATATAGTGTATTTATATACACAGACCTCCATATACAGAATTCAGGTATAGAGGATAAACCGAATAACAGAACCGGAATAATTTGGTTCGGTTACCTATACTATTTGGTTCGGGTTTAGTTTTAAAATTTAAAGGAAGTTCATCTTTTGGTCATTTCGCCGACTGATTCACCCCCCTAGATATAACATCTCATATTGTCAAACTTTCTAATGGCAAGTTGCTTTATTTGATAAAATCGTGAACAATGCTAAGTCAGTTCATGTCCATGCTAATTCCATTTCAAGCTTGATTTTGCATTAATTATCAACCATTTTCCCAAAAATACAAGCTGGGAAGTATTTTTGGTGTGGTTTCACTACTTTGGCGAGCCCCTTTTATGTGGAAATCATTTCCACAATGGATTGTGGTAGATCATCTTTTCAATTTTACCATGCGACAGTTTGACAAGTTGATGATGTCATATCACATATTCCCATCCTTTAGGAGCTTTCACACCACGGTTTATTTTATTGTTTTCTAGCTTTTGAATAAGTGCAAAAGACACCAAGTCAGTTCAGATCCTACATGCTAATTCCTTTCAAGTTTGACTTGTATTGATAACCGGCATAATAATACTGGGGGGAAGTTGCTATCCGAACTTGTTCGCGATTTTGGAAGCCAGTCATCTGGTGGTGAACAGGTTAGATGGCACGCAGAACTAGGCCAAGTCGTTATGAAGCTTATTGCAGTAAGAATTACTGATTTTCTCAGTCGTTCGATCTCCCTTCTTTGTTTATTTATAGATTTCTATTGCAGATTGTGACGAATTCAGGACGTGCTAGTACCCTGGCTGCCACTGATGCAGTTGCATCTACACTTAAGGCATATAGAAAGAGCAGTGATTGCAGCAGCAACTCCCATCACTTATATTTCAAGTAGTTGGCGCAAGTGCTAAATAATTAGCGTTACATATCTTTTGTGTGATCTTTTATGTATTCGTGTCCGTCCCTCAGGGAGCTGTTACTTCTTGCACATGAGCATCTGGTAGCGTCGGGTATGACTGCCACCGCAGATACGTTACTGAAGGAGGCTCAGTTGGCACCATTACCATCTTTCGCTGCACCACTTCCTATTCTCCATCAAACAGCTATCCAAGAGAACACTGCGGTGGAGCTCCGTTGGCCATTGCGTATTTCTGGGAGATTCCTTTCCGATGTTGTGAAAGTATTTCCTCGAGCTGAAGAACCCCACAAGAGGGACTTGCCTGTGATTGCGCCTAGGAAGAAGCCTGTTTTCTCATCCAACTTAACATGCCAGATTAAAAGCCAGTCACCAGTTCAGCCCTTCCCAATTAATAAGGCGAGTGTATCCAAGAATCCATCTACGTCTTTGAGGGTTGAAGTCATGTCAACAGCCTCTCCCAGGTCGTGCTTGGATACAGAAACACCAACAAAGACTCCTATGGGTCTCCCTATGAAGCGAAAGTTGATGGACAGAGATATGAGTTTGGCACCATTATCTAAACGTATGGCTAATGATCTTGTATTTCAATCTCCAGTTTCCTCTAAAACCCCAACCACGCAGGAAAGTTTAGATGATTCTCAGGGTCAGACAACTCCATTGCCACATGCAACAAGTGCGCATGGCCTAGTACCTGACACATCTTCTCACTCAGAGAGGGTGACACTTGATTCAATGGTCGTGCAGTACCTGAAACATCAGCATAGACAATGCCCGGCTCCAATAACCACTCTTCCTCCGCTGTCTCTCTTGCATCCACATGAGTGTCCTGATCCAAGTCGAAGCCTGGACATGCCCGTAAATCTGGTGGCAAGATTGAGCACTCGTGAGAGTAGGACGAGATATGGTGGCATGCATAGCCATCGTCGTGACTGACAATTTGTCTTCAGCCGGTTCAGGCCTTGGATAATATAGAGAGACGAGGCATCTCTCCTTACCTGCATTTCTTTTCTAGGAGATGCATCCCGAATTGTGACTGGCTGCCGCGCTGGGGAGCTCAAGATATTTGACGTGAACAGTGGCAATGTGCTTCAGATCCATCTCTGTCACCAGTCGCGGGTGATGTTGGTCCAGTCATCTTCTCATGTATGCAGAACATGGTCAGATAACTGTAATGGTGGCCGTGAACTTTTGCTGTCATCTGGTACTTTTGATGTTAGACTTTGGGATTCATCGTCATTGACTGCAGCGCCAACACATACATTTGAAGGGTGCAAGGCAGCGCGCTTCAGTAACATGGGGAACATATTTGCAGCTTTGTCGTCAGAATCATTCCGTAGGGATGTGCTTTTATATGACGTGGAGACCTGTCATTTGGATCAGAGATTGTCTGATACATCAGCTTAGACGGCTGCTGGCCGTGGTCATGTGCAGTCAATCATCCATTTTTGTCGGTCAATGAGATGGTTCTTTGGCATGGCATCTTGTGGGACCGCAGGGCCTCAAGAGCAATCCACCGTTTTGATCAGTTTATAGACTATGGAGGCGGTAGATTTCATCCAGCAGGAAATGAGGCACCTATCGACATTATCAATATATTTTTGCCGATTGTTTCTGAAATAGACCCATGAAGGAACGACAGACTTCTTTGAAGTTAATATTGGGTTACATCAAGGATCAACTTTAAGTCCATACTTATTTATAATGGTGATAGATGAGTTAACAAAACATATTCAAGATGAAGTACCTTGGCGTATGTTATTTGCAGATGACATTGTATTAGAACTATGGAGAGAAACATTAGAAAGTAAAGGCCTCCGACTTAGTAGAACAAAGACAGAATATGTGGAATATAAGTTTGATCATTTGGTTACTTCAGAGGACATAGAAATTAAAATTGGCACACATTGCATTCCCCAAAAGGAAAGTTTTAAATACCTAGGGTCAATTTTTTGATGGAAGAATTGATGGAGATGTTACACAGAATTAATGCTGGTTGGTTAAAATGGAGAGGAGCATCAGGTATTCTTTGTGATAAGAAGATACCATTAAAGTTAAAAGGTAAATATTATAGAGCAGCAATTAGGCCTGCCATGTTTTATAGTTCTGAGTGTTAGGCCTGCCATGTTTTATGGTTCTGAGTGTTGAACAGTAAATCATCAATATGTACAAAAGATGTCTGTCACATAAATGAAGATGTTGAGATGGATGAGTGGTCATACAAGAAAAGACCGTATACATAATGAGGTTATTAGAAACAAATTAGGAGTGACACCAATAGAGGATAAAATGAGAGAACATCGTTTAAGATGGTTTGGACATATAGAAAGAAGATCAAAAGAAGAACGTGTAAGAAGGTTAGAAAAACTAAATTTTGAAAGTATTAAAAGAGGTAGAGGACGACCACAACAATAAAGAGTGATCTAGCTTATTGGGAGTTAACTCCTAACATGGCACACGATAGGGATCTGTGGAAACAAAGAATCCATGTAGCCGACCCCGTCGGAAAAGGCTTAGTTGTTGTTGTTGTTTCTGAAATAGACCCAAGGCCGAAAGCTGGTCCCACTTAACATGGCTTGGTTTTGTTAATCCTTCAGTAGCCTGATAAAATATACTGTCTTTTGCAATCAACAGGTCATCATAAACTCAGAAGTGTGGGATCTCAGGAAGTTCAAGCTACTTCGGAGGGTACCTTCTTTGGACCAGACCGTTATAGAGTTCAATGCTGGAGGTGACATAATCTATTATGCTATGTTGAGGAGAAACTTGGAAGATATAACATCGGCTGTGCACACCCGGCGAGTAAGGCATCCCTTTTTTGCAGCATTTCAGACAGTTGATGCTGTCAATTATTCGGATATCGCAACCATCCCAGTGGATCGTTGTGTGCTGGATTTTGCAACACAACCAACCGACTCATTTGTGGGGGTTGTGGCTATGGATGGCCATCAGGAGATGTTGTCTTCGGCAAGGATATTTGAGGTGGGTAGGCGGCGGTCAACAGATGATGACTCAGAGGCAGATGAAGATCCACTGGTTGTTGCTGGCCTGGATGCAGATGTTGATAGCGACGGTATCGATCTTAGCAATAATGATGAGGATGATAGTGGAGATGAGCTTGACGATGCTGATTTCAACAGCGAGGATGAAGGGGATTTTGGCAATGGTGCTGCTTTATTGGAACTTGTTTCCGAAGGTGAGGATGATGATAGTCAGGTGTTGGGGTCGATGAGCAGTGACGATGAGGGTGGGATGGGAAGGTTTCATGACTTTCGTGATCTATGCTTTTAGTGGCTTTGTAGTGCGAGTTCTTGGTCTTATATTTATGCTTCTCTTCCTTTTGGTCTTCCTCTTCAACGTCTCCTCCTGTTAGTGTTCTTCCAAAATTTTGTTCTAAGAGGCGGAATGCTGTAAATAAAAAAGAGGAAGTAGCATTGTAGATGAGAAAAAGGGACAGAACGAAAAGGATGGGCCTAATTCAATATGATTCTGTTGCCTGTTCTGTTCATCTTTTATTGTGGGTATCGTCGATTTATCAGCATTTGTTAACGTCTCATCTTTGTTATACTAAGTCGTTGAGGACAGTCTTGCGTCTTGCACGAACCTTTTCAGGGCAAACTGGAAGTGGATCTCGCGTAGGGACTCCATTTTGAAAGCTTTTAGTGCCTCTTCATCTCTTTTGGTTTTATGATCGCAGCAGGAACTCTTGAGGTCAGGAGCCTCACCTTCAGGACTATGTACTGTGTGAAGAGTCTACTATGGTGCTGAATTGAACCTTTTTCAGCTCTGGTAATCCCTTTTTGCTGATGCATGCTTTTCTGTGGGCGACTAAAATATGAAATTTTTCCTGACTTTTTACTCTGAGCAGATCTATCCTGGAGTTCAGAGACGAAATCCTAAGCCCTATTTTACAAGTCGAAGCAATTAGATGGTTTGAAGCCCGTCCTTCGCTGAGTTCAGTAGCCTGACCAGATCGACCGCATGAGGGGATCACAGGCTTGAGCCGGACTCTTGTTTCTGGCTACCTGAAACCTACTCGTTTAACTGTAAATGAGTAAAAGGCGATGCCACATTATCATGGCAAATGAGGATTGTCTGACCTGGATGAGATTAGCACCCCCGAAGTCGGCCGGTGGGATTACAGATGAAGATGTGCCAAGTATTTTTTCGGTTCACAAAAGTCCCATTGTTGGGAACTCTTTGATGTCCGATACCAGGTCCGCTCCTAGGCTAACGATGGACCATGAATATTGATGGTTCACGATCCAACCAGGCCTGTTCATGCTTATCTGTTGAGTTACAACGGGATTCAACTTGAAAGGTTGATTGAAGAGCCAAGCATGTAACAAGCATGAGCAAAGTTAAGCAACACGAGTTTTTCGTTAAGTTGAAGGTAGAATAACCTTCCATCTAAAATCGCCCAGTACCAGTATCGAAGTCAAAAGTGTGTTTTTTGTAGAGATTTATTGCAAAAATGATGACAGTTTGCCATATGCCCAACTAACCAATAGAATTCACATCTCTCTCTCTCTCTCTCTCTCACACACACACACACACGCATGCATGCACACTTAAATGAGCCATATACGAAATAACCGGAACCAAAAAAACAGTGTTTCTGTTATATGTCAATGAGCCAATATGATGTTTGATTTATAATGAGTCATATTACGAGCCGAACAAAGTCACTTGTTATTCTTCAGCTCAGATAGCTTAGCCATTAGCATGCTCATCACGAGCCAAACACTGGATGAAGGGTAACAACCAGTGAAAGGAAAAAGCCATGAAAATAGTTCATAAATTTGGTAAGTTCGAAGTCATGGACCTAACCAAATGAGTCCTGATTAAGTGCACAACAAGAATGGGCCCTCATTTATGGAAGCCAAGGTGGCTGTGTTTGCTGGATGGACAAACAAGTCCTGACCTGGCGAAAAATCTGCAGAATAACTTTTAGACAGAGGCTGCCCTTGTATAAGAGAAGGCAGGGAGGGAGAATCTCCATTTGGTGAAGTTGTGGCCCCAAATTCACACACCGTGAAAGGAAAAAGCTACCCTCCTTTGCAATTGTATAAATGGATGCCTCTTGTGCCTCTTAAAAGTATCCTCCCAAACAACCATGAGGAAGGCAGTTTGACCAGACCATCATAACTACACAAACTCAAAAATTGATGCTGAAGATTATCTCTAATGATGTAAAATGTTGATTGGCACAATCACTACCAATGTTATAAGATGCGCATATCGAATGTATCAGTACCTAAATTGATATGATTGAGATACTTGTATCATAAAATACATTGTCACACCGTATCCTATCATACGGTACAATACATTGCAAGTTTTCAAAATTTATATTTTTAAAAAAATTATAGTTTAAGTGTGTTTAGACTTTCTCTAGGCCAACTTCTTTGGCTTCTCTTGCATGTCTATTCCTTTTTCTCTTCAAGACTGACTCCTTTCTCTCTAAAAATTTCATATATATTTGACATCCATTAACAGCCATAAATTTAAGTTTGAAAATGAGACCCGAGAGCGATGTATGCATGTGATTTAGTTTGTTTTGATGTTGAATCCATTCTCTTGGTATGGTGTATATTAATTTTTTTATGTTTTTTTTAAAAATTAAATATTTTTAATGATACAAGTCTATCGATGCCTCATGTAATATTGTGTTCGATATGAAATTTACAACATTTGTCACAAGCCAGCCAACATAGCCTATGAGATTTGGGGTCTTAAACTGGGAGTTTTCCACTGGCATGCTCAAACTGATCCAACAGATATTTCACCCAGTCGAAGAGCTCTTCAATCGGAGTTGCAAAAGGATCTATAGTTTTCTACACATCGAGACAACCAAATGGAAAATATTATCCCACAGTACACAGTAAAGATTACCAAATAAGCAGAGAGTGAAAAGTTATATCCAATTCCTCCTCTTTCTGGCTTCTGGTTTTTGAACAGTTTGTTGGAACAGTTCAATCCATTAAGATTTGTTGCAAAAGAAGAAACACACAATAGAGGCTATAAACATGACAAGACAAGAACTCTTAATAAGTAGCAAATAGATAAAACAACAATGATGAATAAATGCAAACAATTTGTGAAGGCTCCGCCACTTTCTGTTTCACCTTGAAAAAAGAAATCCACCATTCATCATTTCCATATACATTGTCATCGGTTCTGCCACCACCAAAGACTTCATGATCATCAACATCATCATGCCGTGACAGCTGAAGTAGAGACATGATTAAGAGTCTCCTTTCTGGTAATGTTGGAATCGAGTAGTGTTTCGAGTGATTTTGCTTTTCTGGTCCGCGTCCTACCTGCTTCTTTTAATAGCTCTGATAGCCTTCGTTTTTCGTCATCCACATCTGGGTTTGCGGTCCCCAGTTTCTCTTCTCTGATTCCTAGAACATATTCCAGTATCTGAATTGCATCTTCCAACCTGAAAAGGGGAAAGAAATTAAATTATGGGTTAGGAAATAATTAGTCCTTTCAACAGGAGCAGGAAGTTGATACATGAAAGAGAATCTACCATCAGAAGCTAACTCGAATCAGTGATTTCCAGTCACACCTTTGCAAGACAGTTTTGTCCGATGCGTTCAAAGCAAAACCACAACCAAGCCTTCTCCCACACTAAATGGTTTTGGTCACATGGGTTCCTTGTTGCCATTGAGATCAATCTTGAAAAGATAGATGTTTCAATATAAGGAAAATTTTTACAAGCAAAGACGGTGAGATTTCAGATTGAAACTTTGATTGGTATATCAGGTTAATAAATTCACTGTAGGCTTTTATACCTTTTCTCACTTGAAATTGTCAGCATAGCTAATCAGAAGTAAAGACATCTCTTTTGTTTTCATCCAAATGCTTTGGAAAGTTTCCTACCGACAGATATCCTGCCCTTCAATAATCTACTTTGAACTTTGGTTATCCAAAGATAACAACATGGCTTGTGAAATAGTTCAAGAATTACACAGACAAATGGTTTGTGTAGGCGGTCCAATACTCAACTTTTTCGAGTATGTCATTTTGAAACAAAAAGAGAAAATTGGAAAATCATAACCTAGTATAGAACAAGAACCTGAAAGCCTTATGTCATAGTTTCTAGGATGCCAGTGTTCAATGAAAAGAGATGGACAAAAGTAACCAAATCTAGAAAAAGAAACTGATACCTGCCCAGAGCATCATAAGTTCCAGCAAGATTGCTATACACTCCAAGCGTCTCAGGGTGATACGGTCCATATTCCGTTTCTAAAATATCTCTAGCTTTTTCAAACAAATCAGCAGCTTCATTTATTGCATAACGCTGCACACAAGCCAGGCCCATCTGGTTAAGCACAATACCGAAAAATGCAGTTCTCTTTTCGCCACTTGCCCTAAGCTTCGCAATGGCGTTTTTAAATGATTCATAAGATTCAGCAAAGTTTCCAACCATATAGAACATAACCCCCATTTGAGCCTCAATTCCAGCTACCGTGCCCTGCTGGCCAGGAATATCGTTCAGTATCTTCAAAGCTTTCTGTAAAAGCTTTAGAGCCTGTTCATGCTCATTCATGGCTTCATATATGGCAGAGACCTCCATGAACCCACTTGCGATTTCTTCCACTGAGCTCCCCAGCAAAGGCTTGTTATAGATGCGAAGGGCGTTCTCACAGTAAGACTTTGATTCTCTAAGTCTGCCGGTCCTATTATACAGGTTAGCCAGTCGCACAAACACTGATGCAACAGATGGATGGTTCTCACCTTTTGTAGACTTGAAGACAGTAAGTGCTTTCTGATAAGCAAAAACTGCCTCATCATACCGTGATAAAGACAAATAGATGTCTCCAATACTGCAGTCAACAGAGGCCACCTCATTTTCTTGGCCATTGGACACCATGGCCATGCTGGCTAAGACCAAATGCTCAAGGGCGGTTTCATAGTCGCCCTTTGCATCACAAATGAGACCCATAAGCCTCCTATCAGCAGCTTCTTCAAGAGAAGCCAGTGCTCCCTGTTCTTTATGGATATCGAGAGCTTTCTGGCAAAATTTCTTGGCTTCATCAAATTGTAAAGCCTGCATGAGGGCTTCGGACAAGTATCTGCAAGTTTCTGCAACTCTTGGATCAGTTTCTCCCAGAAAATGCTTCTGAACCTCCAAACCCATGGTGTAGCACTCGATTGACCGCTCAAGTTGGCCGAGCATCGCATATGTGTCCCCCAACTGCATATATCCTGAAAAAGCAGCAAGTGCATGACCTTGGCCTTCTTCCAAGACAGGAATCTCATTGGAGTATTGAAGAACAGGGATAGCCTTATCATACTGTCCCAAATTACAGTGAATTGCAGCTAGAACATGCAAACTCATAACTAGATCCAGACTTGGTTTCCCATTTGCACATTTCTCAAATGATTTTGTAGCTCTAGTTGCGAGTTCCAAAGCCTTTTGAGGGTTGTCACCAGATGAAATCAAATCCCGTGACATTTTAAGCAGGAATGGCCCCAGGTCAGGATTATCCAGACCAGATTCTGAACTATCTTCACATTGTGACTTGCCTGATGTTACAGATGAAGGCCTCCGTTTCTTCACTGAACCGATAGCCTCAGAACCTTGTTTGGCTATATTATTATCTGGGCTCGAATGATGCTTCTTCTGATGACTTATGGGGCTTGTTTCATGAGGAGATTTTCCGGAATCCTCAACAGAAGAATCATTTTCTTGGTTTTTAGGTGGTTTTGCGTGTGTTCTTTTGTTTTTTGGAGCAATGTGTTTCGGCGAAACCTCAGCATTTGGTAACATGTATGATAACCCATTTGCCTTTATTTTAGTAGAACTAGACCATGAAGGTTGAGCCTTAGGCTTCTTCTCAGTTTTCTTTATAGAACCATTTTCTTTCTTAACAGGCAATTCCTTTTCCCCATCCTTGAAGGCATTTTCTTTCTCCAAGTCCAATCTCTCTTCATCCATCTTTCTCTCAGCTTCATCATTATCTCCAACATCATCAAGCGCCTTTATCTCATCACCACCCACAAGATGCTGCAATTCTGAGTCAATCCTCGATTCTTCGCCATATGATCCGAAGCTATGCCTTGAGGGACTCTCTTCGTCAGAGCTATGCATCTGGCAGACATTATCATACAGACTTTCGATCGATGTGTCAACACAACTTTCCATTGGTAGATTCAAGGTTGGGAATTCCACATTTTCCCCCGGACGCCTTTCAGTACTCAGAGGGCTCCTTGGTGATGAATTTGGTTCCAAGTCCAACTTCACTTGCGCTAGGACTCCCTCTGCGTCCAATCAATCATTCATAAACAATTGATGGGCATATATGACAAAAAATCAGACACAACACATTCAACAAATGAATTTCAACTTGAGAATCATAGGGCATAGGCTATAAAAGTACTTTAGTCAGGTACAAAACAGCAAGAAAGCATACATTCGGATCCCTGGTCAAACAATATAACGGAATTAGAGTACAGATCAAAGAAGACCGGAACTCCCCCATCATTAAGAAAATAAAATATTTACTCCACAAACCACATTTACTTTCATTTAAGAAAGCATCAACTAATTGAATGATCCATAAAGCAAAAAAAATCAAAAACGTTATCAGAAGGGTGACTGAAAACAGAAATTAATTGAATCATTTAATATAGCAGGTGATCTGAAAAAAGATTTTTTAGAAGGTTGACAATCAAGAAACAATTCAAAAGTGATTCCTAGGATCTGAAAACGTCACCAAGAACAGAAATGCGTTTGAAACCAAGGGTTTCACATGGGCCGAAGTCAAAGCACATTAAATAGTTCGTCTCCCATTTAACAAAACAAACATCATCAAATGA
Source organism: Brasenia schreberi (assembly GCA_036023115.1). Classification (NCBI taxonomy): domain Eukaryota; kingdom Viridiplantae; phylum Streptophyta; class Magnoliopsida; order Nymphaeales; family Cabombaceae; genus Brasenia; species Brasenia schreberi. The sequence goes on along the minus strand of JAYKKT010000090.1, from coordinate 27,943,161 downwards.
ACTGAATCGGTATAATAACAACAATGTGGATTGCAGAAATTCTGTTATTATCATCATTAATTAGAATTTTGGAGCCTTGAAAAGGGAAGCTTATAACAAGTCCTTTGGAACAAACGCATTGTATAAATCATTAAAACGTTGCACAAGATTCTGAAAGGACCATAAATCGAAACAAAGAGCAGCAAAAAACAAGGACATAAAACTAGAGACCAATATTTTCAAAACTATGAGAAGAATAAATTATCACAGAAACCAGAACTGCACTTAAATCCTCAGAAAAAGCAAATGTCTTAACCGAATGCTAGCTAGTAACTAGGAGAGATTAACACATTTCCTTTTCTTCATACAACTGTTCAAACACAAATTCTGAAACTAAAGATCCAAGGCTCCAAGAACCCAATTTGTTGATAGCGCCACAGAATGAAGGCTCAAAACCAAATTTCTTGAGCAACCAAAAATTAAAAACAGAAAACCAAACTCAACTTCTTCATAGAGCCAAAAACTGATTGCACCAAAACAAATTTCTTCAGCAACCATCATTTACAAGTCCTAAGAAACAAAAAAAACTCGTACCCGCATAAGAACAGACCGCATCCTGAATCCAAGCAGACAAAGAGAAAAAGGAAACGAAAAGATGAAATGGTGCCTACCTTGGGAATCCCCCATGAAAAAATCTTCAGCAAACGAGGATAAAACACAAAAATGCTCAGAATTTCATTCTAGCTTTTTCTTATTTGCGATGGGATGAACAACTATGATCTATAAATGAGAAAAAAGAGAGGGAGATGACAAAACAATGAGGGTCGGGAAAAGGTTGGTTTACTCGTCACGAATGGAAGATCCACGAAGCGAATGACTCCAGATCGAAAGAAGATGGCATCTGCGGATGGTGAGTGATTACCCACTAATCTTCCTTGCTTTATCATCCCAACCACTCTATTTTCTCTCTCTAATACAACCCAAAATTTTGAATTTTTTAATGGTTTCTTTCCATTAATTACGCAGCAGATTAACTGGGCGCTATTGGAATAAACAATCTCAATTGGGTTGATTGAAGAATTAAAGAAAAAATGGGACGGTGGGAAAGGGCAAAGGTAGAATATCAATACCAGAGAGAGAGACGGCGACGTTTCCACCCCCACCCCCTCTCTCTCTCTCTCTCTCTCTCTCTCTCTCTGCAACAACGGCTCTCTTTCTCTCACTGAGATGTTCCTTGTTTCTCTCTAATAATATTCTTTTACCTTTTTTTTTTTGTATTTTCCTCTTTTAACATAAATTTACCTTTGTCGATCCTACAAACGAGACTGACAGAATTATCCATCAACATCAATAATTAATACATCAGACATCAACAATTTTAATATACATGAGTACACTAAATAAAACGTGGGCAGTGCTTTGATCACCATTTGATCGTTTCCGCACGTACTTATTTACATATCATGATGACTAAAATAATATTGAGATGAATGACTACCTATTCGAGCGTTTGAATCATTCAATATCCAAATGAATATATATTTAGTGTATTTATGGCAATTAATATTCATATAAATGTCTACAGTTTTTATTTCTGGCATGTTTTACTAAGACAACTCAGAAGCCCCAAATTTGAGAGTCTCTGTGATTTAAAAGCTGACTTGACGTGGCACAATGAGCCAAACCTACTTCGGTTTGTTGCAATGTCACATCTTGGGCCGGTCTGTCCTCTCTAGGTTCGTGTCGGATTTAATTTGGTAAGGTTGGTACATACATCTACATAAATGCATAATACATACACGCATATACGTGCATATAAATATATATATATATATATATATATATATATATATATATATATATAAATAGAGAGAAAACATAATTTATGGACACATCAATCCACAACAAGTTGAACGACTGAAATTTAAATCCAAAAGTTGAAAAAAAAAAAACAATAAAAAAAATTTCAATCATTAATCTTCAAAATCAAATGATTGAGATCTTTAAAAATATTTAAGTATATATTCATATATAAGTTCTTTCTCTCTTTCTTTCTCTCTATATATAATTGATATTGTTCACTACTAGCATTGCTTACTCATATTCAATTATTATTTTTTAAATATTAGTTTTTTGGAATTGTACTCATTTTACTAAAAAACAATGAATATGTATGTCAAAAATGCCCAAGATTCAGTTTTCTATATATATACACATTCTTACATACTAACTTGCAACGTTTGTGTTGCAACATTTTGGGTTTCTTTTTCAGGTTGTGCTCATCTCGGGTCACCTTGTCATGTCCAACACAGACAGCTAGTCCATGTTCAAGTCACATTGATGTTGCGACAATTTGGGTTCGCTTTTCAGGTTGTGTTCAATTCTGTTTACCTTGTGATTCCCGGCATTAACAGTTTTTTTCGTGTCACTTTGTGTGGTTCCGTTCTTGTCTGCTTTTCATGTCGTGTCTGAAATTGCAACGTCTACGATGGATAGTTGGCGGTTGGGTAACATGGTCGATTATCCGCTCAGGCCATGCTTCTCTTACCCCCCACCTCTCTCTCTACATATATATATATATATATATATATATATATATATATATATATATATATATATATATATATATATATATCGCTTTCATCTAAGACCAATCATGGACAAGAATGTAGCCGATGCATGAAAGATATTTGTCGAATATGTCGTTGATTGAAAAAATAATTTTTGTTTGTTATACATTTAATAAGACTTTCCCGAAAATATATATAATTTATCGAAACAGATTGGAACGGTGTACAAGTCATGTCCGACCCAACAAGGCGACTGCAGACACTTCTGTCACAGTTCGAGTGATGGGAAGCATGACCAACCCATCAATAGGTTATGATCAACCCATCAATAGCTACAAGAAATATATGGTGAAAAGGAAATTAATTAAATGTACAGTAAACATGAAAAAATATAAGAAAAAAAATGTAATACCAGCTTCTACTCTTCAAAACCGCCTAAACATGAAAAAAGGGACAAAACCACCTATATATATATATATATATATATATATAGTTTTTTAAGTGGTTTTGTTGTTGACGATGATGGTTTATTCTTGATGCCTATGTTTGGAGAGTAAAGGAATAATAAAGGGTGATGAAAAGTCATACTAGTGGTGGGATTGGTGGAATCATATAAACTGTTAGATTAAGCACCATGCTCAATTGAGCATGACCACCCACTCTCCCTTTCTCTCTCTCTCTAACTAAGTTTTTCTCTCAAAAGGAATGGTTCGCCCAAACTAAGTCTTTCGCCCAATTGATTGGCTCGCTCAAACTGAATGGTGCGTCCAAATGGGATGATAACACCAAACTGAATGGTTTGCCCAAGTAATTGGTTCGCCCAAACTTATGTAGGGAGTGATGCTCACTATTGGCACCTATCCACCCAATTGCTTTTGGTGGCATAAGTATAATAATAACTTCATATTTTTAATACTCTTTAAAAATTTTGAAATTACATTCATACCACCCAAAAGAGATGAATGAACATGTTAGAGGCGGATCGGATTCAATTTCCCTATATATATATATATATATATATATATATATATATATATATATATATATATATATATATATATATATATATAATATATATAAAGAAAAAACCAAGACCAAACTCACGTCTCTATCTCACACTATGTGGACCAGCTACATGGGTTCTTAGTCATCATTTGGTTCTATCTTTCCTAACGATCATTCGGTAAAGTACATATAAACCATTGGTTCGATGATATTTAAATTTTATATTTCTAAACAATCCATGTATTATGCGGGTTCTCACCTAACCTCAGCTTGCTTAATTAACAAAAAACTTGCATGAGGAGTTATAATATCCCTTAAGAGGTGCTTTCCTATAAAAATCATTCATTATGGCATTGTCCAATGAAGAATCTTTCCAAGCAAATACTTAGCTTTACGACATTTAAATATTTAATCTTCCAATATTTGGTACAACCAAGTAGATTACCAAACTCTAACTATCATTTTTTTATATTTTTTGGCTGATACACCAAATTATTAAGCATTTATTAATGAAATATAATATATTTTAGTTCGAACCAGTAAAAAATCCACTTTCATCGTTAGTTCATACTTTTTTTAGGTGAAGAAAGGGACCGGTGCCCAAAAGTTATTGGTCATCATATATAAGAAATAGATTCGAATATCATCACCATTTTCTCTTTGTTGTCGTCGTGATCATCATCATCATCATCATGCGATCAAGCTTACGGCCGGCAGTGATTAGTATTAAGAGGAATCAACCGAACCATTTTAAGAGAATGAAGCAAGAATCAGGTACCCAGAACAATATTCGGCAAACCATGGCGTTGTTTTGATTTATTGATGCATCAATGCAGGAGACAACTAATTTATTCAATATGGGAATCTCACAGCAAGTTATAAATGGATCCAGGTAATGGACCCGATTTCCATCAGATCCATCCTGCCATCCAAGAGTGCACACTAGCTTACTGGTGACAAGTTTACACGTGATAGAGAAATTGGACAAAAGCATGGCCGAAGTGACATGCAAAACAGGGTTGGATAGGTTAGGCATGGATCTGTTTTTAACTTGAACACAAAATGACACGATGTGGACATGACTTGACCCGACACTGACATAACCCATGAAAAAATCGAGTTCGTGTTCGGGTCAACCTGGTATTTTACGTGAAGATGAAACAACACAACATGAGGATCCTGAACATGAAATTGCCACCGATATTTGGCATCAAAGCAGGCCAACTTAAATGGAATTCATAAGACAATGATTAACCGAATTAGAACCTCCCCAGTTCCGGTTCCGGTTTCAGAACTGCCGGACCCATCCGGTTGTGGGTATGTGTAGGAATTTCTGATTTTCCTATTCAATGTTTAATTTTCTACTGAAAATTACAATTCTTTTTTTTTCAAAATTTTGGGCAGCTAGGAATCACCAGTTCAGTTCGATTTCCAAAAATCATAAGCAGTAACCAAACTGGCAGTCTCCAGTTCGGTTCCAGTTCTAGCCACGGTTTGACCGTTTATGGTTTGGGTTGGTTCAAAACCCACTTACGGGTTGAACCAATAGTTCGATTACAAACCGGCCATGTCTAAGTACAATAACATACATGTCCTTTTCCATTACATTTTGGATCCACATATTGGGTTCTAAAATTGGAACCTTGCTCCAGATTATGTACATATACAGTCTAGTTAGTCTTGATCTAAGCTGGGCATGACTAATAAGCAACTATGTTCTAGTATATTGTTGGTCTGACCAGGCTGAGTTCACCGTGAACTGAACAGCGATCCCAGTCAAAGGTGACATTGAACCTATGCCGACCGGGTCGGACTACTAAAGCATGGACCCAAATAAACCATCTTGATCCGAATTAAGCCATTTAAGTCTAATGAGATCTTAGCTTAAATGGTAGTTAAGGCAAGCTGACCCAAATCTATACATACTTCTGGAAATTGGTTTTAGTTGGACCCAATTTATGTCATCCATGTATAGAATACGGATCGATATGTCGACCAATGTGACATGTGCTTCCACATCAAGATTACTGAACTAGATCCAGCTATATGTGTGGTGTGTGAGTGCACGCACACATGCCTCTTTGTATACTTTTTATCTTTTTACCTTTTCTGTATAGGGCATCCGGAAAAATATCCGCTTAATATTCCTAACAGTATTATTAATATAAATTATCTTCAGTTTTTTCAGTATTCGTATTTAGACTTTTTCTAGATTTTAACAAAGAACGCTGTTGCAACACAGACGTACACACACACACACACACACACACATATATATATATTATGTAACTGGTATATGCTAGTACACTTAGGTACGTACACACATATATGTATAATATATAACTAGTATATATATACATACACACACACACACACACACATATATATATTATGTAACTGGTATATACTAGTACACTTAGGTACGTACACACATATATGTATAATATATAACTAGTATATATATACATACACACACATAATAAAGAATGTTGTTGTAACACATACATATATATAGATAGAGAGAGAGAAATTAGTACATACGCACGTAATTAGATGCTTAAAAATACTTAAGGATCTCAATTGTATTTCAAAAGTGAAAAATTATGTTGTTATTTTTTTACTTTTGAAATTTGAATCTCAACCATTGATCTCGTTGATTGAACAGTTGAGATCCGTATGTGTTTTTAAACATGGATGAGTGTGAGTATGGACTAACCTCTCTCTCTCTCTCTCTCTCTCTCTCTCTCTATATATATATATATATATATATATATATATATATATATATATATATATATATATATATTTATATATATATATATATTACAATTATGATTGTAAAAACACAATCTATTTCACCTACCACCCAAAGAAAACTTGAACAACCCTTGCTCGTTGCTAGGCTTTTCAAAAAAGTACAAATGAGGCGAGCTAATGACTAGCCAGACAACTATTGTTACTGTTGTTGTATATGTTCACATACTTTCATGCCTCGCCATCCTTTTATAAGCCAATCCGAACAAAATTTAGAGATTCTTAAATACCCAAAGAAAAATTTCATTCTTCCTTTGTAAAAGAGTTTAGAAACAGTTGCTCCACATTCACCTCAATAATACTTTTCGGTTATACATTTTAACGATGCCAGTCGATGAGCTTTCACGAGTTGATCACACAGTTTTCGTGTTGAGCTCACATGCTTTACCATACTGAATAAAAACAAGCCGGGAAAGAGTGAACCGAGCAAAATCAGGCAGCTCGATCCAGTTACCTAAAGGGGTGGTAGTGGGGCGGCGGGGACGGGTATGCAAATATACCCAAAGTTCAATTTTGTTTACCTCGCTACCCAACAGGAGCAGTTTTTCTTTTCTTCTTTTTTGAATTACCAAGATGGGGTTAGGCAGACCCCTACTTGTTATCTAGAAGAGAGAAATAAAAATATTTGCGTTGGAGGTCATCAATATTAGGGCTGAGCATTATTCGGTTATAACCGACGAACCAGTTCTACTAAAATTCAGTTTGGTTTTGGTTTGAACTCTCAGAAAATATCGGTTATTCGGTTTGGTTTGATTTTCAAGTTTTGAAAACCGAATAAATCGAATATGTATATATATATGCCATGTATGCATATAATATATATACACATATGTACATACATATACATATACATATGCACACCTATATAATACATATACAATATATATACATATAATACATACATGTATACATATACATATGGTATATACTATATAGTGTATATATGCACATGTATACATATACCTATATATATATACATACATCTACATATAAATATGTGTATAATATATATATATTTAAATATCTACATACATATGTGCACATATCTAATACATATACATACACATACCTATATAGAGAGAGAAAAAGAGAGAGAATTCAGTTAGAGGGTAAACCGAATAACCGAACCGAACCAAATAATTCGGTTCAGGTACCTGCACCATTCGATTCGGGTTCAATTTTCAGATTCAAAGGCAGATCGGTTATTGAACTAAACCGATGCACACCCAATATGGTGGTTTTATCTTTATCTTCTTGGGTCTTCTTTTTCACACATGACGAGCTCCCCGTACACTAACCCGAAACCCAAAAAATCCTTATGAGCAAAAGCATTTTAAAGTAAAATCAACTCATTTCTAAATTTAACCCAAAAAATTGAGAAAAATTAATAATGAATTACTTTATATTTAATATATATATATAATAATAATGTAAAACTTGATATTTGTTTGTATAAAATAGTATTTATAATGTTTGATAAAATTTAGAGTTATTATAATTTAAATGTTAACTAACTTTAGAGGAACCAATATAAAGAATTAAAAATATTACTTAAGATTTAAGTTAAATAAATACCTTTGATTATATTGTACAATAAATATATGTATTTGATGTACATGGAACTTTCTTATATTTGCCTGTAGTTTAGGAGTAATTGTTTTTTACCTTTTATTTTGACATTTGCAATAAGAAAACTTTTGTTCAAAGAATATACTTGCTCAGGAACAAGAGATAGTATGGATCATGATAAGGGCGCGACGTAAGCTATGAGGCCCATTTTATGTGTGATGCCAAGTAAGTAATTCAAGGAATAAGTTCTGTAATGTAGTTGAAAATGGAAAGCGATATATTTCCTTTTATGTTACATAGAGAAAATGACGATATATTTCCTTTTATGTTACACATGCTTTGGGTAGTGTGGGTATGTCACGACTTTGTTATCATGATGTTAAAATAACATTAGAGATATGGTAGATTCCCGATAGAAGTAAGGGGAACTTGGTAAAATGTGAGATGAAGAGACAACCAGGAAAGAAAAAGAAAATTAAAAGGGTGGAATCCACCGCTAGGAACTTGAACGCTGGCGATGTTTGCTAATACTTTGGCTGATAGTTGGTATTGGTTTACTAATATTTGAATAACTTTTACTAAATGTTAATATATAAGGTTATTGTGTATTGCGTGATTTATTTAGCGATAAATTCACGGAATTAATGTTATTAACATCGTAAATCTTTGAGTTTAATGTAAGATTTTTTTGTATATATTCTGTATTGAAACTTATAAATGTATTTTCAAATATTTTTATAATTGTTCATTTTTACTATGAATTTTTAATTCTCACTTTGTTCATATGGTGATTTTAGATTAACACAAGATGTATTATGATTATTGTCATTCAGATTCACGAAAATCCAAATGAGGGAAATATGTGTGTTATATTGGAATTATTAAGATATATGTATTATTTTTTGACTAAATAATAACTTTAATTTATGCAAGCAAAATCATGACTTTGTTGTTGAGTTTTCTTAATTAGAACTTATGTTTCTGATATTATTATTTTACTTACTATTGTCTTGATTTCTATTTCTTTGATTTCGATCTCTATTCTTCATTTTTTTATCTTTTCTTCCGATTTCAATTTTTTATCAAAATTTGGATTATTTGTAGACACATTTTTTTATTTGTGAAATTTTTAATTTTTCTCTACTTTTATTTTAAGAAAAGAAACTTTTATATTTCAACATGAATTCTTTTTAGTATTTAAAAATATTGAACTTTTATTAGGAAAAGAAAAATAATTTTATGGACTAAACTCACTAATTTTAATATTATGCCTGTGATTAGAGAGAATCAAATTAATATCCTTAGATTAAAATTTTGCTATCTAATATGCACGTTAGTAAGGGGTTACAGTATGCATAAATCACTGATCTCAACTGTATCCTATATATTTATAAAAAACTTAATTAAGTATATATTTCATATATAAACATTAATTATATAGTAATTTTGTCATTTTCAGTAGACAAATACTAAATCACTGGTCTCTAAATGTGTGGTGTATAGTGGTCTATAAAAAAAACGTGATAATTGAGTATAATGGACTTCAATAACTGTGACTAAACATTATTGATCCCAAGTTAATCAATTTTTTAATTTTCAGTAGACAAATACATGCATTAGTCTCTCACAAATGTGTCATATCCCATATATTTAATATAAAACATATATTTGATTCTGAGCTAATGGACTTAAACAACTGTGACTAAATTATTGAGCCCAAGGTAATCCAGGAGCATAGTTACTTGTAATTTAAGGCAGAGATATAACCAATTGTAGTCATGAGTCATCCCAATAATTTTTAAGTAAATAAATTTTTTGTTGTATTGTGATTCTCAATTAATGATAACAACTGTTAAATTTTGTTAAGGTGCGAACATAGTTACTTGTCAATAGAGCAGAGATATAACAACGGAATTGAGTCTATGAGTCATGCCCAAGAAAGTTTGAGAAATCAATGGCCCCAAATTCTTTCTGTTGTATGTAGGTGAAAACAATTTCTTCCATTCATGATACTTATCTATAAGGAACTTGTGTTGCATCTTTATTTCCAATGAAATTGGATAAACATACGGCTCAAATACAAGTTGAGATGAAATGCAAAGATTGAAATCTCTTATTCATTGGTAAGTGAAAGATGTCCATTTAATTATAAGGTGTAGGGATAGTTATTCAAACATATAAAATAGAAATCCACCTCATTTATCTTTTATAAAGGAACTTGTATTACTTTAATTCCGTAAATATGTAGCTCATATAAAAAATTATGTGAATGATTAATTGTAATTAGATGATAAAACTTATATAAATGTCATATGATGTGTGTTGACCCATATATGGCTATCATTGATCATCGTACCTGCGCCTTAATAATGTGGGGATATTTAGTTTTATTATAATATATTATTAGACTATCACCTCATATGTAAGAAGTTTATGTTTCACATACATAATTAAAATGTAGTCTTTGTTAAAATAACCTCTGTGAGATGATAATTGTAGTGATTTAAGATTATCAAATTTAATTATAGAATGAAATGATTAACACAAATTATATATGTATAGATTGAGAATCATTGACCTGCGCCTTAATAATGTAAATATATATTTAGTTGATATTAATAAAATAAATTATTAACTACACTTTATTTAAGTTTAACAATTTTCACATTATGTATATACGAAAAATTTATAAGATAATGTTGAATGAACTTACTCTAAACAATTGATATATTTAGTGATTTAAATGTATTTACCAGATTTTAATTAAGACGAAAAAGTAACACAAACTCTTTTAATTGCATATAATAATTAAAGTTATGTACTTTTCTTTTTTGGTACTTAAGTACTTTTAAAGTAAAAAATGATAAAAATATTAAATGTTTGTAACAATTTATTTATATATGAAAAGATAATTTATATATCTAATAATATAACAAATAATTATTACGATATATTTGATGAATCTTATAAACAATTTCTTACCTACCTCTAGAAACTTGGAACATACTATCTGCCGTAGAAAATTTGTATCATCGCGAAAAAAGTTAGAAACTCTCACTTCCACCTTGCATTTGCATAATAATTGAAATTGTGTAAGTTCCTTCTTTTTGTCTCCCGGTCCAAGTACTTCTAAGTAAAAATGGCAGAATCATTAACGTCTCCTTTGTAATAATTTTAACAGATATGAAAGATATATATATATATCTATATAGTATAACAAATATATTATATACGATATATTAATAATTTTTAATCCGTCTGATCTACCTCTGAAGGAAAGAGATAAACATCTTTATCCTATAAAAAAAAATTTATATCATTGTAATCAGATCCCTCATTAACTTCAACTTGATTTGCTTTATAATCTGATCTTTTTTTATTCGAATCATCGGTCCAAAAATTCTAAGAAAATGGCAGGAATCATATATACGTGCCTCTGCTTTGTAATAACAAAGATATAAAATATATATATATATTGTTATATTATATATATATATATATATTAATTTGAGTGAAGAAGATCAAGATAGAGTGGCCAAGATAAACGATGAAAAACTTTTATAATTACAAGGTTGTATACATTTTGTTTAAAAAAAGGAAAACTTTAATTAATAATTCTTCTCTTATGTTATCTTGATGTGCACTTTGGTCATATTACTTTAAAAAAATTATATATAATACACCTATATATTTTCGTTTTGTGCAAGATAGAAATTATATATATTTGTTATGGTAATAAATGGTGTAACTATTTGAGATAAAAATGAAAATGATGAATTATTGACCCCCAAACGATGATCTTCTTCTTCCTAATTCACCCAAGGTTATATACCTAGTTTAAAAAGGAAATAACTTCAAGCCAACATTAAACCACACTATCGCATTCATGTGCACTTTGGTCATATTACCGGAAAATATATATAATGCACCGATTATTATTCGTTTTGTGCAAAGAGAATTATAAAATGGTAATAAATGTTACCTTTTTGGATAAAGAGACCCATCAACCACTGACCCCATGTGATCTTCTGTCTTAGCCTACCCCAAGCCTAACCCACAGAGACTCCACCAACTGTCACAGCCAACAGGAATGGCGTCATCAAACCACCATGCGTCACCTGTGTAGCCACCAGGCGATGAAGACCACGTGACATTCAGCCTGCATCAATCTAACGATTGCAAACCAGAAGCGTAAGAGACCCATCTACGTCACTCCCCCCTTTTGGACAGTCCAGTTCTACTCGTTGGAACCCGAAGAGCGGCGTTGTGGGGGAGTGGTGGTTGTGGGAAATAGCGATTCGGTGACCGTCATCGTCACGAACCCGTGATTCCCTATCAATCATGATGCAAAAAGACGAAGCCCGAAGAGAACTACGATCAGGTAGTCTTAGGGTTTGATTCCGTTCTACTGGTGGAGTAGACTAAGCGGCGAGGGATGGGGAGTGGTGGTATTAGAGAGCGGTCTACATTGTCGTTGCACGTTAGTGCACCGTCATTAGAGACTGAATCGGTATGGAAGTGTCTTATTACCATTTGGGTAAGAGGACGCAAGTAGGCATGTTGGGGTGCATCGATAGAGCGATGCACATGTTGCGTATGCATTTCAATCAAGATTTGTGTAGCAGTACCATTTTGTAATTCTCTGTATGCTTGATTTATTTACATATCGCGTTAAGTATGTATAGTAAAAGTGCGTACTCGCGATATAATTGAATTTTTTTCCTTGCGTTTTATGTCATCAGAGTCTTAAAACTAATTACACATTTAAGAGAAAATTGATTTTTATTTTAAATGAGATTCTTTACATATAAATATAAATTGACATGAAATTAAAAAATGTTTTTAGATTTATTATTATTTTTCACTTTTTAAAATAATAATAAAAACATTACATAATATCTACTTGATTAACGTGCATTAACATAATTTTATGGGTTTTATTAATGTAAAAAAAAATAAGGTGTATGCATAAATCACTGATCCATTCACTACGTAATACGTGTAGTGGTTGGTCCATTCACTCCACTGCCATTATCTAATTAAGTTTAATATTTCACCACGTAATACGTGTAGTGGTTGGTCCATTCACTCCACTGCCATTATCTAATTAAGTTTTAATATTTACATAATATTTGTTGAAAGTTTAAATGATTAAATTTAGCCAATTTAATATTAAAATAATACTTGTTGAATGTTAGTTGAAATAAACAATCGTTAATTCATCATCGTTTTTAAACCCACGTGAATGGGGACATGAAATATATACAGCACACTAATGTCGATTGATCTGACTCATTTGATACATGTTACTATTCATCTTTTGAAAATAACTTTGATTTTTTATTATATTTTTGTTTACATTATTTTTTATATTATTAATCACTTTATTTTTTATTTTTTATTTAATCCATAATTATTAAAAATATAATAAAAAATAATATAAAATAAAAAAATGACTTGTGTGGCCTTTGAAAATATTTAACTGTCTCTGAAATTGAGAAAGATGACATTGTACATTGAGAAATTAAAAAAGGAATGATGATTACTCCTTTCTTGATACAGTTTTTATATTCTAATTATTAATAAATGTTTATACATATTTTTTTATATTTTTTTAATATTATTTATTATATATATATTTTTAATTATACTTAATTCCCCATAATATCTTTGGAGAACCTTGAAAAATAGAAGTATCCCATTGACATACATAAATCTTATAAGAGACATGTACGATAGTACAAAAACATGTGTGAGAACTCATGAAGGAATGACAAACTCCTTTAAAAGTTAATATTGAGTTATATTAAGGATAAACTTTAAGCCCATATTTATTTATATTAGTCATTGAGTTAACAAACCATATGCAAGATGAAGTTAGTGTATGTTATTTGCCGATGACATTGTGTCTGTGGATGACTCTAAGGAAAAAGTTAATAAAAAATTAAAATTATGAAGAGAAATATTAGAAAGTAAAGACTTCCAACTTAGCAGAATAAAGACAAAATATATGGAATGTAAGTTTGATAATTTGGTTATTTTAGAGGACATAGAAATTAAGAGTGGCAGACATTGCATCCCTCAAAAGAAAAGTTTTAAAAACCTAGGGTCAATATTTTGCACTCAGGATAATATAGTTTAATGGGTAAGAGATGTTAGGAGTATGAAAGAAGTATCGAATACAAAAGTAAGAAAAAAGTTAATGTTGAAAGATTTCAGTAAACCGGTACCAAGGAGGTGAAATGACTGTTCTTGCTTATAAGAGAGTGGAATTGATGGTTCATATAGATTGAATGTAGTTAATTGTACTTATAATCATCCTCTAGTCTTGTCTTTGGAAGGACATGCATTTGTAGGTAGATTGAATGATGTTGAGTATAATATGACAAAAGAGATGAGCAAAAGTCATTTGATGATATGAATGTTAGTATAGTAAGGCACGTTTACAATATAGTGATGAAAATTAAAAAAGAGGATATGAATGGTGAAACTATTTTGCAGCAACTATTACATTCATTAGATAATCACTAGTACTACACTTGCCATAAGATAATACTAGATATAGATATTGTTAGTGATGTCATGTTTGTACATACTCAGTCAATTCATTTGTTATTTGTATTTTCAAAGGTATTAGAGTTTGATTGCATGTACAAGACAAACAAGTATGAGCTATTTTTTGTTATATTTATTAATATTTATTTTAAGTAACAAGAATTTTTTTGTTTCATGATAGATATAAAGTGTCTTTCTTTCGAGGTTGTATGATTTACGTCAATAAATAAGATTTTTTTTTGTGGTATTTGTATTCATGAGTGCATAGAAAAAGGATAATTATGTGTGGGTGGTGTATGAGGGAGTTGTATACGATAAATATTTTTTTATGTAGTTTTGAATGTCTCCCTTATTCTTATATATGGGTATAAGTGTACTTGCTCTCCATTCCTCAGGCATCTTTTGGTTTTTCCATATTTCATTAAATAGTCTTGTGAGCCATACTATGAAATTATGGAAAAGAATTATCGAACGTAGGTTAAGAAAAGTATCAAGTACAACAGAGAACTAATTTGGATTCATGTCAGGCAGATCTACTATTGAAGTGATTCACCTTCTCAGACGTCTTATGGAACATTTTAAAGCAAAAAAGAAAGACCTTCACATGATATTTATTGATCTAGAAAAAGCTTATGATAGGGTATTAAGGGAGGTTCTTTGGAGAACTTTGGAAAAAAGAGGTATCCCATTGACATATATTAACCTTATAAGAGACATGTATGATGGTGCAAAAACATGTGTGAGGACTCATGAAGGAACGACAGACTTCTTTGAAGTTAATATTGGGTTACATCAAGGATCAACTTTAAGTCTATACTTATTTATAATGGTGATGGATGAGTTAACAAAACATATTCAAGATGAAGTACCTTGGTGTATGTTATTTGCAGATGACATTGTATTAGTGGAGGAGTCTAAGGAAAAAGTTAATAGAAAATTAGAACTATGGAGAGAAACATTAGAAAGCAAAGGCCTCCGACTTAGTAGAACAAAGACAGAATATATGGAATGTAAGTTTGATCATTTGGTTATTTCAGAGGACATAGAAATTAAAATTGGCACACATTGCATCCCCAAAAGGAAAGTTTTAAATACCTAGGGTCAATTTTTCAAAGTGATGGAAGAATTTATGGAGATGTTACGCATAGAATTAATGTTGGTTGGTTAAAATGGAGAGGAGCATCAGGTATTCTTTGTGATAGGAAGATACCATTAAAGTTAAAAGGTAAATATTATAGAACATCAATTAGGTCTACCATGTTTTATGGTTCTGAGTGTTGGGCAGTTAATCATCAACATGATGACAGAAATGAAGATGTTGAGATGGATGAGTGGTCATACAAGAAAAGACCGTATACATAATGAGGTTATTAGAAACAAATTAGGAGTGACACCAATAAAGGATAAAATGAGAGAATATCGTTTATGATTGTTTGGACATATAGAAAGAAGATCAAAAGAAGAACCTATAAGAAGGTTAGAGAAACTAAATTTGGAAATTATTAAAAGAGGTTGAGGACGACCACAAAAGTGTTGGAAAGAAACAATAAAGAATGATCTAGCTTACTGTGAGTTAACTGCTTACATGACACACGATAGGGATCTCTTGAAACAAAGAATCCATGTAGCCGACCCTGTCTAGTATGGGAAAAGGGTTAGTTGTTGTTGTTGTAGTGATCATGATGTTTCACTTATGAATGCAATTGAGATCATATTCCTAGAAGCAACACATTTTCTATACAAACATCATATTGGTAAGAACATTGAGGAATATATTGTTTAGTTAATGAGGAATAAAGAAATAGCTACCGTATTTGGTGTCAATTGGAGGAAGATTGTTGACTTAGTGGATAAGAGCATTTGTATAGAAGCATTGGCCATGATAGAGGCAAAATGAAAAAATTTACTATTTTCTTATGTTAAAGAACAATGGTTAGACCATATAAAGAGAGGATTGTCTTAGCATGGACAAACAAGATGGTACATTATGGTACTCATATAACTAACCGGTAAGTCAATATGTTTGTTTTCATTTATGTACGTCACTTTTTTTAAAATTCTCTTTTGCTTATAGTGTATTGGTCTACATGGTTGAGGGTGCACATGCATGGTTAAAACGGTTTCTCGGCAACTCTACTATGTGGTTCGATACGATATAGACCTAATTCCATTTATTGATAGAGTTAAAGATTATGAAACTAAATAAGTCTTTTGAGGAATCACGAACTATTAACATTTATTATGTTGATTGTACACAAGAGATGATAAAAAATTGGAGAGAAGAGTCTCACGACATACTCTTGATCTAATTAGAAGATGAGGACCAAAGAAAGATAACTAAGATACATAACATTATCTACCAACTATTGATTTATCCTAATGTAGAAAAATAGAGCAAGTTGTTGACTTATTAGATGAGTATTTGAATCCTCAACATACTAAATTAGAGGAGTATCTCTTTGGTGTCCTAAAGGCATACCTTCAAACAAATCTACAAAGAGGGAGTTGTCTTCATATGGGCATGCAGAGGGGATTGTTACTTGAGAAAATGTGGATAGGAGTCGAGGACATGTGTGTAGTTGAGCCATGTAGTATCTCCTAGGTGTGACATTTCTTCTTCTGATAGTTTTAACCCTATATTTGATGTTGTGTAGAATTCAATCGCTCCACATATTAATATATCTCTTAGCAGAAAGAATACCAAAATGTTACATTTTGAAAAATACAACAAGATGCATATGCCTTGGTTTATGAGCCCGCATATTGATAGATGGGTGAATGTTCTTGGAGAAGGTAATTATGGATACCACATCATTTGAGAACTTTTAGGAGAGGGTCATTATGTTTTAGGAAGGTCACATGTCATCAGGATATATATTCTACAATCTTCATAGAGGAGGGAGGTGTGGACGTTGTTCTCCAACACATTGCTTATTGTGAGGATAGTTAGTATCATTTCGAGTAGTAGATGTCGATGACTAACATGGGTTGGGTCATAGCCTTAGTGTGGAATGTTGCATTAGTACAACTCTTCAGGGTTGGGTCGACAATATTTCTTTTATTATTGGCACACAATGGACAATCACCTGTATGACATTTGTGATATACGTGCTATGATAAATCAACACAACATTTCCTAGTGGTAAGAACAAGTAAAAGAACTTATATATTGATTACCTTGTTTGCATTATCTTGTTATATTGAGTTTGATTATTTACTTTGTATTTTCTATAGATACATATAGTAGATGGATGTTTGATGCCACCTATATTTCTATTTTGCAGCATTATAGATATGATAGTAGCATTACCATTTTGTGCATATATTTTATATTATCTTAGACTAAGAGGGTCAAGCGATGATAATGTATATAATATGGATGATAATTAGCAACTTATGTATTAAGTTGCATGTTTTTTATTTGTTTTTATCATATATTGATTACCTATTTGCCTAATTGAAGAGTGATTCTACAAATTTGCTTATCTAATTAATTATACAATGATTCCACTTAAATTTCTTGATATATCACAATCTTTCAATGTTTATATATGTATATACATATAGAGAGAGTGAGAGAGGTCGAAAAATAAGAGAGTGAAGGAAAAGTGAATGTGATTATTCATGTACAACATAAAATACACATATATTCACTTAGTTACACGTACAACATGAAATACACACATTTATTTTTCATCATGGTCGGGCATGTAGTGAGTCATCATTTTGTATACTTTTGAAATAATTATCAAAGAGGTTTGTCACATCATGACATAATGACAATGGATGCGAGTAGTGTCGCATCATCCACAAGACATTAACAACATACTGGAGAATACTTGCAATAGATAAAGTATAAAATAAATGACAAATGAAAGATTAATACATTACTTATTTGTCATTTATGATATTGAAGGGTGATTGCCTAATTTAGGATGGAGGTGTCATATCGACATGTGAAATCTCTCAATAAGAATAGATGTGTTCGTGTATAAATCATTACATTCATGTGGGTATGACACATGCACACCAAGGTATTGTGATCCAAGGTAGTGTGAGCTATGTGAATGCCATTGTGAATCTTGTGGATAGTACTCCACCTTATAGGCATGTGGTTTTGCTGGCCTATGTATTATAATGAGTCTTAATGCTTTAATTGGGATCTACTGACAATGAGTAAATTGTCAAACAACTAGATCTGGAATCAAATTGTATATGTAGTGTGACCCACAAAGTTTTGAAACAACTCTGAGATCGAAGAGTGACATCATCGTCACCCTCTATGGTTATTTATTGGGCCAAAACTTTGAGAGTTTGACTTTATCATAGTATCATGAAGAAGTTGTGGCATAATTCATATGAAACTTTAGTTGTATCATTGGACGATCCACATATAATGACTTTGCATGCCCCTCTTCATGTTGTCATCGCAATTGTCTACTATATATATTAACTTGAAGGCATTTCTCCTTCTCAATAATACCATAATAATATGGCTTCTACTCATCCACCTCCATAGGACACATCATCATCTCTCTAAGCCATTCCTACTATAAAATCCCAAAGGGTTCATTCAAAGTGTAGTAAAGGAGACGAATGACCCAAGTTGTGCATGTACTACGTAGAAGAGTACCACGTCCTAGGCATGCATAAACATATGACATACCGTGTCCATGTTGTACACCTAGAAATAACGTGACACACTCTACTAACATCACTTTTTTAGACTAAGCACGGCTTGGGTGCGACTCAAGGATAGAGGAACCACGCTCCAAGTGTGTTCCTTTCCAATCATCATGGGTTCCAATCATCGACAAAAAATGAAAATAAAAAATAAACGAAACTTAGCTAAGTCAATTGATTCAATCATGATCACTCAATCCAATGCATCATAATCCTTCAAAGTATGTATACAATGAAAAAAAAAAAATCGAAAATGTCGAGCACAATACACAACATTTGCACTCTCAATCTCAATTAAGACTGAGCAATGCACATGTAGGAAGATCAAGAGAACATCGAACGTGCGAAAGCGATGGTTGAGCTACTGAGGTTCTTTATAAAAGAGTGAATGCAATAAATGTTTTATTTGAGAGAAAATTAAAAAAGAGTATTTTCGAGACAAACATAAATAAGGGTATATGTTTAGTAATTATATAGCAATATCCTGTTTTGTTGTTTGTTTGGGGAGTCAAAGGTGATGCGTTGTTTTCATGTTTGTTTGGGGAGACACATACAAGAATCTTTCAGGTCACCTTCGTGTCCTATCTTATTTTCCTATCCCTATTCATGCATTCTTTTCACACATACATACAGTAGAGAGAGAGAGAGTTTTAGTTAGCAAAGTTCTTGGGTACGTTGAAGTGGGGAAGCGGAGTCCTCGACCGGAATACGAAGAGATAAACCGAGAGTAGTTATGTACTTAGGCTAGTTTAACGATAGTATAAAACCCTATTTTCCATTTCCGATTGTCACGCGGATAAAGCTACCGAGCGGGAGCAAATGGCGAAGCGCTAAAAATCAGAGCTTCTTCTTGGAAAAGAATGGCGGTATCTATCCATTTCCTCTCGACGTCCTCTCGTGTCTCCCTACAAAACGTCCCTCACTCTCCCTCCTCCAGGTAGAACTTCACTTAACGCACTCATTTGCCTCTCGGTTTTTGCTTATTTTCATTCTTCTTCTTCTCGAAATGGTTTAAGTTGAAATGCAGAAATTGTGTTCTCGCATCGAGAACCAGCACGGATTTTCCTCTGAGAACGGTATTATGGAAGCAATTCTTCAAGAAGATGCCGTCCCGTTTCCGAATTCCAGCTTCAGCTTATGTGCCATCGGCCATAAGGTATTCGAGGAGGGATTTCATGATTCTTGGGTTAGGGTTCTCATCCCTCGTTGTCTCCAATGGATCCTCTTCGCTTCGGGTAGTTATTTTGTTCTTCTTCCCATTAAAATCTGACGAAAAATTAGTATGAATACATGCATAGAGAACCAATGCCCAAATCACATGCAACCGTAGATCCAAAGATTGCGTATGGAAAACAAAGGCAAACAACAATAAACAACAATAATGAGAATGAGAAAACTTATATGTGCAAATCGACCCACCAAAGAATACGTACATGTACACGCAACTAGAAAGTACCTTACTTCGAGTCGTCTCCAATCACGCTTCATTTATCTTTGTTCAAGAATGGAAGTAATAGGTCAGCCACAAACCGCTGAGAGCACAGCGTGGGCGGAGACAAACGCGTAGAGTAGAGACAAGAAGAGAGAGAGAGTGTAAAACAAGGAAGTCTAGATTAGGGAGTCGTAATCCCTTATTTATAAACAATATGGTAGACCGACGCAACTCTTTATCATATAACCGTCCCTCCGCATAGATTGATTTGACCGTGAGATCAAAACTTCTTCATGCAAAAGAATAGACCACAAATCGAAAACAATTCTAAAACCCAAACCTAAGCCCAAGCCCAACCCGATCTGACTTAGCACGTGCATGCGTGTGTGTGGTCTAACATGCCCTCTCAAAGCTCTTTTAATTAAGGTTAATGACATACCAATTATATAAAAAGATACGTGGGTTTGTATGAGACTAAACTTTATTAGTCTTCAGATGCACAAATCTCTCTTATGTGATTTTTTTACTTTAGGACTTTTATATATATCAATTATGCATCAATTGAATATAAAGGGATACTAAACATGAAATAAATATTATTAATGTATATATGTTTAATTAATCCAACTTTGATTAACTTCAATTCAAATAATCCTCCACAAAGTTATGAAGTGTAAAACTCCACCCATGTAAGGATCACCCTTGTATTGCCGGTCCCAAGCCCGGATAAAGGAGGAGGGTTGTGTTAGGCTTACGACAGCCAGCGTAAAACTTGATCGGATTTTTATAACATGGATTACAAAAATTATGAGCATTGCTTTGGGGCGTCCCCGCCTAGCGACATGCTGCGGAGCCCGAATGCAGTAAGAAGTAAGCAAGGGCCACTACATTTTCGTCCGAATGTAGTGAATCAATTGCAGAGAGGGTTCCCACATCATGGACAGCTGCGGGTAAAGAAGTTAGTCCCGCTACATTGCCGCCCGAATGTAGTGAAAATTTTTCAGAGAGGGTCTTCGCATTTTGATTATGGACGGATGCGGGGGGTAAGGAAGCTAGTCCTAGATAATAAGATTCGTATTATTTCTTGGAATATCAGAACATTATTCGGTAAGCTAATGGAGGTGGTAGATACTATGATTCGGAGAAAGATTCATATTCTATGTTTACAAGAGACAAAATGGGTTGGAGAAAAAGCAAAGGAGATAGAGGATACAGGTTTTAAATTATGGTACTCAGGTAAAGAAAAGGCTCGAAACGGAGTTGATATTATCATAAATAAAGATTTAAAGGAGAGTATAGTAGACATACAACGATATGGTGACCGAATCATAACGTTGAAGGAGCGGAGGTTTTGAATTTAGTTTGTGCTTATTAGGAGCGCTTTTTGGGAAGAGTTTTGTTTCAAAAGATTTGTTTAGGAGGAGATTTAAATGGACATATCGGTAAAGAGGCATTAGGATATCAATTGATTCATGAAAACTTTGGTTTTGGGGATATAAATGAGGAAGGTAGGGAGATTTTAAATTTTGCTATGGCATTTGATCTCTTTATAGTCAATACAATCTTCAAAAAACGAGATGAACATTTAATTACTTATAAGAGTGGCTTATCACAAACACAAATTGATTACTTCATTTGTAGAAAAAACGATAGAGTGTGTTGTAAAGATTGTAAGGTAATTCCAGGAGAAAGCTTAAGCACCCAACATCGACTTTTAATTATGGATTTACAAATAAAAAAGTGGACAAAGAAGAAAAGAGTGCATCGAGCTATTCAGACTAAATGGTGGAACCTCAAAAGCGAGAAAGAAGATATATTTAAACAGAAAGTCCAGCAAGGAGATGTTTGGAATTATGTTGGCACACCCAGTGATATGTGGAACAATATCGCTATACATATTAGGAAAGTTGCGAAAGATGTGTTAGGGGTATCTAAGAGAGGTACCGGCACAAAAAGAAGCTTGGTGGTGGAGTGAAGTAGTACAAAATAAAATCAAGGCAAAGAGGGTATGCTACAAATTACATTATGCTAAAAAAAACTAGTGAAACTTTAGAAGCTTATAAGAAAGCAAAGAAGGGAGCAAAAAAGGCCGTTAGTGAAAAAAAATTTAAGATTTGGGAGGACTTATATAAAAAACTCAACACAAAAGAGGGCGAAATAGATATTTTTAGGATAGCTAGGGCTAGAGATAAGAAAACTAAAGATCTTAATTATGTTAGATGCATAAAAGACAAACAACAACAACAACAACTAAGCCTTTTCCCATACTAGATGGGGTCGGCTAGTTAGATGCATAAAAGACGATGATAAAAAATTCTAGTGGCAAATGATGATATGAGAAATAGATGGAAAAACTATTTTTATAATCTTTTTAATGAAAATAAAGATGTTAGTATTAGTTTAGAAGATTTAGCCAAGTCAGAAAAGTATATAAACCACAATTTCTATTGACGTATTCAAAAGAATGAAGTCAAAGAGGCTCTTAAACATATGAAGGGTGGTAAATCGGTAGGACCAGATAATTTTCCTATAGAAGTTTGGAAAATACTAGGAGAAATAGGAATCACTTGGCTCACAAGACTATTTAATGAAATATGGAAAAACCAAAAGATGTCCGAGGAATGGAGAGTAAGTACACTTATACCCATATATAAGAACAAGGGAGATATTCAAAATTGTGCGAATTATCGAGGTATCAAGTTAATGAGCCATACTATGAAATTATGGGAAAGAATTATCGAACGTAGGTTAAGACAAGTATCAAGTACAATAGAGAACCAATTTGGGTTCAAGCCAGGCAGATCTACTATTGAAGCGATTCACCTTTTGAGACGTCTTGTGGAACATTTTAGAGCAAAAAAGAAAGACCTTCACATGATATTTATTGATCTAGAAAAAGCTTACGATAGGATACCGAGGGAGGTTCTTTGGAGAACTTTGGAAAAAAGAGGTATCCCATTGACATATATTTACCTTATAAGAGACATGTATAATGTTGAAAAAACATGTGTGAGGACTCATGAAGGAACGACAGACTTCTTTGAAGTTAATATTTGGTTACATAAAGGATCAACTTTAAGTCTATACTTATTTATAATGGTGATGGATGAGTTAACAAAACATATTCAAGATGAAGTACCTTGGTGTATGTTATTTGGAGATGACATTATATTAGTGGAGGAGTCTAAGGAAAAAGTTAATAGAAAATTAGAACTATGGAGAGAAACATTAGAAAGCAAAGGCCTCCGACTTAGTAGAACGAAGACAAAATATATGGAATGTAAGTTTGATCATTTTGTTACCTCAGAGGACATAGAAATTAAAATTGGCACACATTGCATCCCCCAAAAGGAAAGTTTTAAATACCTAGGGTCACTTTTTGAGAGTGATGGAAGAATTTATGGAGATGTTACTCATAGAATTAATGCTGGTTGGTTAAAATGAAGAGGAGCATTAGGTATTCTTTGTGATAAGAAGATACCATTAAAGTTGAAAGGTAAATATTATAGAGCAGCAATTAGGCCTGCCATGTTTTATGGTTCTAAGTGTTGGTTAGTTAATCATCAACGTGTACAAAAAATGTCTGTGACAGAAATGAAGATGTTGAGATGGATGAGTGGTCATACAAGAAAAGACCGTATACATAATGAGGTCATTAGAAACAAATTAGGAGTGAAACCAATAGAGGATAAAATGAGAGAATATTGTTTAAGATGGTTTGGACATATAGAAAGAAGATCAAAAGAAGAACCTATAAGAAGGTTAGAAAAACTAAATTTGGAAAGTATTAAAAGAGGTAGAGGACGACCACAAAAGTGTTAGAAAGAAACAATAAAGAATGATCTAGCTTATTGTGAGTTAACTGCTAACATGGCACATGATAGGGATCTGTGGAAATAAAGAATCAATGTAGCTGACCCCGTCTAGTATGGGAAAATGCTTAGTTATTGTTGTTGTTGTATTATATCTGATCTATCTAGCATAGAAGTCAACACGATTATTGAGTTGTGTTACGCTACATTCTTTGAGAATGTATTTTTCATGAAAACTGGTGTTTCCCATACCGTATCTTCAATAAATCCTAACCCTATTTTGGGTTCTATTCTCGATCATGTAGAAATAATGACAAAGGTAGATGATGACCCTAATTGTGTTATTTTCATATAAGATGATTCTAAGGAAATAACTGAACCTGGTGAAGTAAACGGTTTAGGATATATAAAAATTTTGGAAGTGACTTCATCACCTTCGAAGATGATCCTATCACGTTTTAGTAGTTAAGTTTAAAAAGAAAGCCATTAATAATGAAATCCAATCAATTCTTTCACATGGTACTTACAAATTGGTTGATTTAATTTTGGATTGCTATACTGTAGGTTATAAATATATTTTTAAGAAGAAAGTAGATGTAGACGGGACAATCAATAAAGATAAGGCAAGGTTAGTTACCAAGGGGTACACACAAAAAGAATAAATATATTATTTTGATATTTATTCTTTTGTTTTCCGCATGACTACAATTCGAGTGCTTATAGCAGTGACTTTCATATATGGCCTAACAATTTATCAAATGGATGTGAAAATTACTTTCTTCCATCGTAACCTCCTCGAGAAAATTTATATGGATCAACCATAAGGATTTGTGGTTCGTGGGAATGAGTCTAAGGTATATAAACTTGTTAAATCATTATATGGTTTGAAACAAACTTCTAAACAATGATATTAAAAGTTTGATTTTGTCATATCTTCTTTTAGCTTCATTTCTAAGTAATTTGATAAGTGTATCTATTGTAAGTCAGTCAATAATGTATTATAGATGATATTTTATTATTTGGTTCTGAAATGAGAATAGTAAGCAAAACTAAATCATTCTTGTGTAAGAAAATATATGGTGTAGACAATATAATTTTAAGACTTAAAATCACAAGGTTTACCCATGATATAGAAATCTTTTATTCTCATTATGTTTAAAAAGTTTTAGAGATATTTTAATATTATAAACTATAGATTTGTTGAAACTCCATATGATTCATCGAAGGCCTTGTATAAGAATTAGAGTGGTATTCTTGTGTTTCAGTTATGATACTCTTAGATTATCGATAGTTTGATATATTTAACCAACTTACACGATCAAATATTGGTCCTGTGTAAATTAAATAGATATATCAATTGTATTAATAGAACTCATTGGGAAGCTCTATATAATGTACTTCGCTATTTGAAGGAAACCATTTCCCTTAGGCTGCATTATAATAAACATCCTTATATTCTTTAAGAATATAGTGATGCCAATTGGATTGCGAATAACTCTTTGAGTAATGGGGTCACTAGATATGTATTTTTTATGGGTGGTGACGTTACCTAAACATTTAAGAAACAGACCATATTGACTCGTTCTACCTTTAAGAAAAGTATAAGTACAACAGAGAACCAATTTGGATTCATGTTAGGCAGATCTACTATTTAAGCGATCCACCTTTTGAGACGTCTTATGGAACATTTTAGAGCAAGAAAGAAAGACCTTCACATGATATTTATTGATCTAGAAAAAGCTTACGATAGGATATCGAGGGAGGTTCTTTGGAGAACTTTGGAAAAAAGAGGTATCCCATTGACATATATTTACCTTATAAGAGACATGTATAATGTTGAAAAAACATGTGTGAGGACTCATGAATGAACGACAAACTTCTTTGAAGTTAATATTTGGTGACATAAAGGATCAACTTTAAGTCCATACTTATTTATAATGGTGATGGATGAGTTAACAAAACATATTCAAGATGAAGTACCTTGGTGTATGTTATTTGCAGATGACATTATATTAGTGGAGGAGTCTAAGGAAAAAGTTAATAGAAAATTGGAACTATGGAGAGAAACATTAGAAAGCAAAGGCCTTCAACTTAGTAGAACAAAGACAGAATATATGGAATGTAAGTTTGATCATTTGGTTATTTCAGAGGACATAGAAATTAAAATTGGCACACATTGCATCCCCCAAAAGGAAAGTTTTAAATACCTAGGGTCAATTTTTCAAAGTGATGGAAGAATTTATGGAGATGTTACGCATAGAATTAATGTTGGTTGGTTAAAATGGAGAGGAGCATCAGGTATTCTTTGTGATAGGAAGATACCATTAAAGTTAAAAGGTAAATATTATAGAACATCAATTAGGCTTGCCATGTTTTATGGTTCTGAGTGTTCGGCAATTAATCATCAACATGATGACAGAAATGAAGATGTTGAGATGGATGAGTGGTCATACAAGAAAAGACCGTATACATAATGAGGTTATTAGAAACAAATTAGGAGTGGCACCAATAGAGGATAAAATGAGAGAATATCGTTTATGATGGTTTGGACATATAGAAAGAAGATCAAAAGAAGAACCTATAAGAAGGTTAGAAAAACTAAATTTGGAAATTATTAAAAGAGGTAGAGGACGACCACAAAAGTGTTGGAAAGAAACAATAAAGAATGATCTAGCTTATTGTGAGTTAACTGCTTACATGGCACATGATAGGGATCTGTGGAAACAAAGAATCCATGTAGTCGACCCTGTCTAGTATGGGAAAAGGGTTAGTTGTTGTTGTTGTAGTGATCATGATGTTTCACTTATGAATGCAATTGAGACCATATTCCTAGAAGCAACACATTTTCTATACAGATATCATATTGGTAAGAACATTGAGGAATATATTGTTTAGTTAATGAGGAATAAAGAAATAGCTACCGTATTTGGTGCCAATTAGAGGAAGATTGTTGACTTAGTGGATAAGAGCATTTGTATAGAAGCATTGGCCATGATAGAGGCAAAATGTAAAAATTTACCTATTTCTTATGTTAAAGAACAATGGTACTGCACTAGTAGTGCTTGGGTGCGACTCAAGGATAGAGGAACCACGCTCCAAGTGTGTTCCTCATGGGTTCCAATCATCGACAAAAAATGAAATTAAAAAATAAACGAAACTTAGCTAAGTCAATTGATTCAATCATGATCGCTCAATCCAATGCACCATAATCCTTCAAAGTATGTATACAATGAAAACAAAAATAAAATAAAAAATGTCGAGCACAACACAACATTTGCACTTTAAATCTCAATTGAGACTTTCTAGGTGATAACGCTACCACCCACAAGAAACACATATATAGTGAAGTCATTACTCTCAAAGTTCTTTGCAATGCGGCTAACATCACTAAATCCTAAGAATAAAAAAAATGTTTACCATATTGCAGTCTAAGAAAAATAATTCCTTTCACATAGCGAAACACTCTATTTAGAGCTTTCCAATGGGTTCTATCTAGACAACTAGTGTATCTACTCAACTTACACATGATAAAACAATATCCGGTTGTGTAGAATTGGTTAAATACATAAAACCACTGATAATCTGAGAATATCGTAGTTGAGACACATAAATATCACTCTCATTCCTATATAAAGCATTTAATGAACCATATCAAATCTTTACATGTTTACAGTTTGTATATTCAAATCTCTCTAAAACTTTTTCAATATAGTGAAATTAAGAGATTACTATATCATCAATAGACCTTGTTATTTTAAATCCTAAAATCACACCAGATGCACCCATATCTTTCATCTCAAACTTCTTCTACAATAATGATTTAGGATCATTCACTATTCTCATATCATAACTAAACAATAATATATCATCTACATACAAGCACAACCAGCTTGCAATAGATACACTTATCAAAATCATTAGAAATAAAACCAAAAGATGATATCACACAATCACACCTTTCATGCCATTGTTTAGGGGCTTGTTTCAAACCATATAATGATTTAATAAGCTTACACACCTTTGACCCATTCTCACGAGTCACAAATTCCTCTAGGTAATCCATATAAATTTTCTCATGATAGCCACCATGTAGAAAAGCAGTCTTCACATCCATGTGATGGATTGTTAAGTTATATATGGATGCCAATACTATAAGAGATTGTGTTCATGCAGGAAACTAGAAAATAGGTATCAAAATAATCTATTCTTCCCTTTTGTGTGTACCGTATGTTGCATGAATATGGGTACGGGTATGGGGTACACATATTTTTAAAAAACTAAGGTATGGGTACAATACTATTAACAAATATAATAAAATATAAATTTAAACAAATTAATATAAACACAATACCAACTAAAAAATATAACACATGAAAACAAGCCCATGAGAAAATGCCACCAAGAAAGTTTCATTCAATAACATTTTCAACTTTATTATACATGTAACCTTCGTATCAAAATTCAAATTCTAAACATAATGCATCCTAAGTGCTTAACAAACACAAACATAAAAGGATCAATCATATTCTAAAGGCTCATGCCACCAATAAAGCTTTGAGGGAAGGACTCACGGTCCACTCTAACTCAGACGAAGCACCATTAACAAATAAAACAAACTATAATGCCACATTGAATAGCCAACTGAATTAAAATATTAAAAAAGATTGAAAGAAAACAATTATTATAACCTATAATATAAGACCCTAAGTAACGAGAATACTCAAAATAAGCATACGCCTATCTACTAGTTGCTCCAAAATTCCAAATGCTTGAGCCATGGATGTTGAACTAAAATATGTCACATGTAGCCAATAAATCATGATAGAGAACATTCACCGAAGATGGAATGCTCATGAAACTCGTCAAAATGATTCTACACCATTCGTGTGCTTCTCATGTAAAATAACACATGCAAGGGATTAGATCCTTTAAACCTTACATGTCATAACAACATAAGAGACAAAGAAAACCACATATCTAACAATCAACAGATTCAACACAAATAAAGACAATCTAACATTCGGTATGCGTATGACCAAAACTACTAGTGAATGCACATACAAACACGACTAAACAAAAGCGTAGAAGATATTCACAACAAAACCATGTCTTGAGTACGAGATTATGATGCACGATGATCTCACTGGCAAAACAAACCAGTCGCACTTCCCGTCATTGTCGATCGCCTGTCGGGCCATCGATGATCTCGCTGCCATCTGCTACTGTTGAGAATGTCACACCCAAAGGGCGAGAGAGAGAGGGTTAGTATTGGGGACTAAGTTTCACACTTATGGGGGATAACCCTTAAAATTTGTTATTTGGATCGGGTCAACCCATATCCATATGGGTCAACCTAATCCAACACATATCTGATACAAGTACTTGACATACCCAGCAAAAGGTATGCATATCGATACATGCATACATGTAGTTTTACGTATTTTGTGGTATGGGTATATATCCAAAGTACCGATATGTGTACCTATATCTAGTACATATCGGATATGCATATGCCACCCTTACTGGCATACCTGTGCATCATAGTGTATAATGCCTTGTACTTATTGATTGTTATGTCTGCATTCAGTTTCTTCTTAAAAATCTATTTGCAACCCATAATAGAACAACCAAGCGCCAAATCCACCAATTTTTAAGTACTATTGAAAAAAATTGATTGGATTTCATCGTTAACGGTTTTCTTCCAAAACTTAACCCCAAGTGTGGTTATAACTTATTGAAAGGTAATAGCATCATCCTCGACATTGAAAGTAATAAACTCACTTCCAAAGTCTTTTGATATCCTAGGTCGTTTACTTCTCATTGATTCAGTTATTTTCTCAGTCATTTGGTATGAAAATAACAGTTTCAAGTTCAACCCTAACATTTATCTTCCTTTCTACGTGATCGAGAATGAAATCAATAGTTGGGACAAGATCTATAGAGGATACACTTTGAGGAACTCCAGTCTTCATGGGAAACACATTTTCAAAGAGTACAACATCACAAAGCTCAACAATCGTATTGACATATATATATGCTAGATACATTAGATCATATGATCAAGAATCTATATGCATAACTTTTCTCCACATAACCCAAAAATATGACATCAACTGTTTTAAGTTTCATTTTCTGTCTCTTGTTTTCAACGATTAGTATTTTTGCAAGACACTCCCATACTTTGAGATATTTGATACTGGTCTTTTGACTCTTTCAAAGGTCAAAGGGTTACTTTCTTTATGCTTACGAGAAACTTTATTCAGAATATGACAAGCCCTATTCAAAGCTTTCACCCATATGTAGGTAGGTAACCCATAATTTTGAAGTAAAACATTAACTATATCACATAGGGTTTTATTCTTCCGTTCAAGTATATCATTAGATTGAGGAGAATACGGAACAATAACCTCATGAACAATATCGTTGTTTTGATAATATTCTTAAAATAGGTTTGAGGTATACACTTTTCTATCAGACCTTAATCATTTAAGTATCTTTTTAGTTCGGGTTTGGGCTTCACTTCTAAAGATTTAAATTTTTTGTAAGGCTTCATTTTTACTTTTAAGTAAGTAAATATAATAATATCTAGTGTAATCATTAATAAGTATAATAAAATATCTTTTGTTATACTTAATTGTCATTTCATTGAATTCACACATGTCAATGCGCACCAAATCCAAAATTTTGGATTTCCTGTCAACCGTGTGGAAAGATTTCTAGGTTGCTTTGTTTGCATTTTGTGTTTTCTATCTTTGACAGTCTTGGAAATAAGATTAAAATTCATCATTCTAATAACCCAACGTAGCATGTCATACATAAAATGGTTCAATATTATACACAGAAGAAAAAGAAACATAAGTAGAGGCTTTATTATAATTAAAATTCATAAAAAAACCAATGTAGTTGCTTCGTTTGCATACAAATAACATATTTGTGTTTTCTATCTTTGACAGTCTTGGAAATAAGATTAAAATTCATCATTCTAATAACCCAACGTAGCATGTCATACATAAAATGGTTCAATATTATACACAGAAGAAAAAGAAACATAAGTAGAGGCTTTATTATAATTAAAATTCATAAAAAAACCAATAACTGGTTCTACATGAATCTTAAATAGATCATCTACATCACATAAATAACCCTTTTTAAAGAAACACTCACTACTAAGTTGTGTAATTATGGCTTTATTACATTTACCATTTAACCTTAACTCCTCCCTAATTAAAACTACTGAAGATATTTCGACAAATCGTTAGAATATGCCTAACTCTTTGAAGAGTTAGGACCTTTATTGAATAAAACTTTAATTTGACACACCCTTCACTCTTGACTTTAACAATCGAATGATTCTCTAGAGTCACGGTTCTATCATAGATAGCCTGGTAAGATACAAACATAAATTGATAAGCACAAATATGTACATTTGCCCTAGTGTCTACAATCTATTACTGTGGCTCATGAATAAAAAGGATAATACGGGGTTTAAAAGAAAGATACCCATCACTAGACGTAGGTAGAAGGGTCACCATTTTGACCTTAGCTCCTTTAGTAACAATTGGTTTCTTAGCTTTTTTTGAGAGACAATCCCTATCCCATTGTTTAACCTGACTACAAAGCCAATACGATTTGTTTTTGGGTTTCTTTTGATCTTTGGTTTATGCTTTGGTGGTTTTCCCGTAAGATCACTAGGCTATTTTTTTCCAACCCTTAGGTTTACCCTAAGGGTGTTGTCTACGTGCATAACGAGTTTCTAACTTTATGCTCATCTATTTCTATGTCTAGCATGAGGTCATCAAGAGTTAGCTTATCCTTTTTATGCTTAAGATCTAAGCTGAAACCCTCTAAAGACTTTAGAAAATTTTCAATGATAGATGTAACAATAAGCTTGTCAAGAAGCTCCATCTCGGCTTCCTCTAATTCATGTTATAAAAACTGAAACTCAGGCGCCTGTAACAAATTTCCTCTCTATCATTTGATACTTCAAAAACTTGTCCATGAAATACTTTTCAAAACCGAGGTCTTTAATATTTTATTTTCGATCTAAAACCCACAAATCTTTTAATGTCGTGGAAGGGGAAGAACTACAAAATGTCAAAAAGTACATTTGACAATGCTTACAAAATACGAGGTGTCCTTTTACTTAACGATTTTATATGACCTTCTAGAGTCACTATCATTGGGTAGGGAACTCCGACTCGATATACATATGCAGTCATAACATGATTTTCATATGTTATTGCCAATGTTTAAAGTAGGAACCAAAAAACTTTTTAAGTATCAAGTTTAAGTCGACCTTCGGTGGGAGGATAGCAGATGAAAACATGTTAACTACAGATTTCTCTAAGATCGATGAAAAAATCCATATGAATACATACATAAAGAAGTAATATGCAATAATTATAACCATGCCCAAATTACATATAATCGCAAATCCAAAGATTGACATAAACAAATCGTATAGAAAACATAGACAAACAATAATGATAATAAGAAAACTTATTTATGCAAAACTATCTGTGCGAGTCACTCTTGCAGACTTACCGTAGAGAAATAAGTGCCCTACTAAAGAGTACGTAGAGGTACCATTATTATTTTCTTTGGATAAAATGCACACACAACTAGAAGCACGAACCTTGCTTTGAGTCATCCTCGACTACGTCTCAGTCGCCTAAACTGCAGAGAGCATATCCTGGGCAGAGGAGAGCGTCGAGACTAAAGATGGGAGGAGAGAGAGTGTAGGAAGCCCTAATCCCTTATTTATAGACAATAGAATAGATTATAGATCTTGGAACTGATCCAATCGATGCACCTCTCGGTCCCGTAATAGTTCTCGTGCGTCATTTGATCGTTAGATGAAAACTTTTTTGTACAAAAAGATAGATTGAAGACAATTTTCAAATCTAAGCCCATGACTGAATCAGACCGACTCGGTTCAACGTGCGATACACCAACGTGTGTGGTCTAGCATGTCCTTTCCAAGCTCTTTGAACTAAGATTTATGAGCTGCCAACTATATAAAAGGACATGGAATTTGTTTCATCCTTTAATATGGAACTAAACTTTGTCTCTTGGTCTTGACATGCACAAATCCCTCCCATGTGACTTTTACACTTTAAAACTTTCACATATATCAATGATGCATTAATTGAATATCAAGAGATACTAAACATGAATTAAATGTTATTAATGCACACGGGTTTGATTTACCCAACCTTAATTAACTTTAATTTCCACATCATTTTGGTTCAAAGAACCATTTTTGGATTTGTTTGCACTTCTTTTTACTTTATTTTCGTTAGCTTAACTAGAAGTGGGCTTTGTATATCTAAGAATGAAACAAATATGGAAGTTTTGGGATATGAGGCATGCAAAACCTTGACCTCCAATTTCCTACATCAGTGCCACACAACAAAATAGCAGGATACATGTCATTTATGGCATTTTACAATGAAATAGCATATAACTGGACGAGATTTGGAATTAATGTTAACTAAACTTATGTATTAATTACATTTTATTCTTGTTTTTTATTTCTAGATCTTCATTTGATGTAACTTTGATATATGTGAAAGTTCTAAAGTGTAAAAGTCACATTTGAGTGAAGGGCTTGTGATCAAGAGACAAAAGTTTAGTCTCATATTAATGGATGAAAGAAATTCATATATCCTTTTATATAGTTGGTAGTTCATAAACCTTAGTTTAAAGAGGTTAAGGAGGACATGGATAACCACACACGTTTGCCGGGCCAAGCTTGTGTTTGAGAATTTTCTTCGGTCTATCTTTTTCAATGAAAAGTTTTGATCTAACAATTAAATGGTTCCTATGTGGGAACGATTACGAGCAAAGAGTTTGAATCGAATATGAGATTCATCATCTTTATTATAAAGCGGGATTAGAGCTTCCTTAATATATAACAAGTACGTTCTCCTACCGTGTGTGCACTTTATCTTGCTAGAAAAGCATTAGAACCCATGAGTACTCATCAGCGGGACACTGATTTCTCTAAGGTAAGCTTGCAAGAGCAACTCGCACAGATAAGTTCCTTATTGTTTTACTTATTTCTTATACAATTTATGTATGACTTTCTTTGGATTTGCAACTATTCTTGATTTGGGCATGTTTATCATTGTTGCATATTGTTTATTTATACATGTGATTCTATGGTGTTTGCTAACAATTTTAGAGAAATCAATATCCATAGTAAACATGTCTTCATCTATCACTTTTCAACCAAAAGTTGATTTGACCTTAATGTCGAAAAAGTTTATATGAAAGTGTGGTTGATAATGTTAGGGTTGCATACTTTCTTTCAGTTGGATTGTCCCCTACCATGAAGATACTAACTTTAGAAACTTGGATAAAATCATCGAGTGGAAGGGCATCTTTTGCCATTGTATTTTATTGGTACCGTCAAATGTGTTATTCGACGTATATAGTTATTTTCCTTTCACGATAACAAAAGATATCTTGGCTGCCTTGGATCGAAAACCTTCATCTTAAAAAGTATTTCATGGCCAAGTTTCTTAAGTATCAAATGATAAAGGAGAAATCTGTAATCGAATAAGTACATGAGTTCCACTTTCTATGTCATGGTCTTAAGGAAGCCGAGATGAAACTTCCAAATAAATTTATTGTTGTTTATTATTGAGAAGTATCAAATGGTAGAGAATAAATCTTTAACCAAACAAGTACATGAGTTTCATTTTTTATGTCATGGTCTTAAGGAAGCCGAGATAAAGCTTCTAGATAAATTTATTGTTGTTTATTATTGAGAAGTTTCGTAAGTCTTGAGAGGGTTTCGATTTAGATCTTAAGTATAAAAAAGATAAGATGGCCCTAGATTATCTCATGGTAGACATAATATAAGAAGTGCAAAGAAGCCAAAAACCGGTTATGCTTATTGATAGCATCCTTAGGTTCAACCTAAGTCGGAAAGAAACAACCTAGTGATTGTAAAGGAAAATACATAAAGTATAAACCAAAAGTCATGAAACATATGATTCTTGACCGAGTGATGGTAAACATGGTGACACATACATCTAGTGACGGGTATCTATCTTTTAAACTCCATATTTTTCCTATTTATAAGCCACAATATTAGATTATAGACACTGATGCTAATGTACATATTTATGATCAGTATATGTTTGTGTCTTACTAAGCCATTTGTATCAGAATTATGACCTTAGAGGATCATT
Source organism: Brasenia schreberi (assembly GCA_036023115.1). Taxonomy (NCBI): domain Eukaryota; kingdom Viridiplantae; phylum Streptophyta; class Magnoliopsida; order Nymphaeales; family Cabombaceae; genus Brasenia; species Brasenia schreberi. The sequence continues at coordinate 27,907,541 of JAYKKT010000090.1, read as the reverse complement.
CGAGTGCTGACTTATATCTAGTGACGGGTATCTATCTCTTAAACTCTATATCCTTTCAATTTATAAGTCACAATACTAGATTATAGACACTTAGCCTAATATGCATATTTACGTTGATCAGTCTCTGCTTGTGTTTTACCAAGTTGTTTGTTGAAGTGAAGGGCGAAGGGCGTGTGGATTTGAAGTTTTCTTCGGTAAAGGTCCACACTCTTAAGGGAATTAGGCATATTTCAAAGATTCACTGAAATATCATCAGTGATTCAGTTTTAATTAAGGAAGGTTTAAGGTTAGATTGCAAATCAAATAGTCGTATTAGGTGTTTCTTTGTAAAGGGCTATTTGTTTGTAGAGGATTTACTTATGAATAATATAACATGCTAGGTTTGGTAATGTTAATTTTGATTCCATTATATACGGTTGATAGAAAATCCAAAATTTTGGATTTGATGCACACTCATATGTGTGAATTCAATGGAATGCGATTAGGACAAACAAAAGATACTTTATTACATTTATTGATGATTGCATTACTTCCTTAAAAGTAAAAATGAAGTCCTAGAAAAGTTTCAAATTTAAAAAAATGAGGCACAAATACAAACTGGTATGGTACTTAAACGATTAAAGTCTGATAGGAGAGAAGAGTATACCTCAAACTTATTTTAAGAATAATGTGATATCTTAACGGAAAAATAACCGAGTGATACGATTAATATTTTACTTCATGGTTCTACGTTACCTACCTACATGTGAGGGAGAAGCTTTGAATATCATATTCTAAATAGAGTTTCGTATAAGCATAAGTAAAGTAGTTTATTTGAACTTTGAAAGATTCGAAAGATTAATCTCAAATATCTCAAAATGTGAGGATGTCTTGTAAAAGTATTTATCTCTCAATACAAGAGAAATAAATTAGGACCTAAAACTGTGGATGTCATATTTATGGGTTATGTTGAAGACTAGATATGTGTATATATTCTTTATCATTATATCTGATCTATCTAACTCCGTCCATGTAAGGGATCACCCTTGCATTGTCGGTCCCAAGCCCGGATAAAGGGGGAGGGTTGTGTTAGGCTTCCAACAGCCAGCGTAAAACTTCGTCGGATTTTTATAACATGGATTATAAAAATTATGAGCATTGCTTTGGGGCATCTCTGCCTAGCGACATGGTGCAGAGCCCGAATATAGTAATAAGTAAGCAAGGGCCGCTACATTTTCGCTCGAATGTAGTGAATCAATTGCAGAGAGGGTTCTCACATCATGGACGAGTGTGGGTAAAGAAGTTAGTCCCGCTACATTACCACCCGAATGTAGTGAAAAATTTTCAGAGAGGTCGGACATTTTGATTATGGACGGATGCGGGGGGTAAGGAAGCTAGTCTTAGATAATAAGATTCGTATTATCCAGTAAGCTAATGGAGGTGGTAGATACTATGATTCAAAGAAAGATTCATATTCTATGTTTACAAGAGACAAAATGGGTTGAGAAAAAGCAAAGGAAATAGAGGATACATGTTTTAAATTATGGTACTCAGGTAAATCCAATTTGGGTTCATGCCAGGCAGATCTACTATTGAAACGATTCACCTTTTGAGACGTCTTATTGAATATTTTAGAGCAAAAAAGAAAGACCTTTACATGATATTTATTGATCTAGAAAAAGCTTATGATAGGGTATCGAGGGAGGTTCTTCAGAGAACTGTGGAAAAAAGAGGTATCCCATTGACATATATTAACCTTATAAGAGACATGTATAATGGTGCAAAAACATGTGTGAGGACTCATGAAGGAACGACAGATTTCTTTGAAGTTAATATTTGGTTACATAAATGATCAACTTTAAGTCCATACTTATTTATAATGGTGATGGATGAGTTAACAAAACATATTCAAGATGAAGTACCTTGGTGTATGTTATTTGCAGATGACATTGTATTAGTGTAGGAGTCTAAGAAAAAAGTTAATAGAAAATTGGAACTATGGAGAGAAACATTAGAAAGCAAAGGCCTCCGACTTAGTAGAACAAAGACAGAATACATGGAATGTAAGTTTGATCATTTGGTTACCTCCGAGGACATAAAAATTAAAATTGGCACACATTGCATCCCCCAAAAGGAAAGTTTTAAGTACCTAGGATCACTTTTTGAGAGAGAGAAGAATTGATGGAGATGTTACTCATAGAATTAATGCTGGTGGGTTAAAATGGAGAGGAGCATCAGGTATTCTTTGTGATAGGAAGATACCATTAAAGTTAAAAGGTAAATATTATAGAGCAGCAATTAGGCCTGCCATGTTTTATGGTTCTGAGTGTTGCGCAGTTAATCATCAATGTGTACAAAAGATGTCTGTGATAGAAATGAAGATGTTGAGATGGATGACTGGTCATACAAGAAAAGACCGTATACATAATGAGGTTATTAGAAACAAATTAGGAGTGAAACCAATAAAGGATAAAATGAGAGAATATTGTTTAAGATGATTTGGACATAGAAAGAAGATCAAAAGAAGAACCTGTAAGAAGGTTAGAAAAACTAAATTTGGAAAGTATTAAAAGAGGTAGAGGACGACCACAAAAGTGTTGGAAAGAAACAATAAAGAATGATCTAGCTTATTGTGAGTTAACTGCTAACATGGCACATGATAGGGGTCTGTGGAAACAAAGAATCAATGTAGCTGACCCCGTCTAATATGGGAAAATGCTTAGTTATTGTTGTTGTTGTATTATATGTGATCTATCTAGCATAGAAGTCAACACGATTATTGAGTTGTGTTACGCTACATTCTTTGAGAATGTATTTTTCATGAAAACTGGTGTTTCCCATACCGTATCTTCAATAAATCCTAACCCTATTTTTGGTTCTATTCTCGATCATGTAAAAATAATGACAAAGGTAGATGATGACCCTAATTGTGTTATTTTCATATAAGATGATTCTAAGGAAATAACTGAACCTGGTGAAGTAAACGGTTTCGGATATATAAAAATTTTGGAAGTGACTTCATCACCTTCAATGTTGAAGTTGATCCTTTCACGTTTTAGTAGTTATGTTTAAAGAGGAAGCCATTAATAATGAAATCCAATCAATTCTTTCACATGGTACTTACAAATTGGTTGATTTAATTTTGGATTGCTATACTGTAAGTTATAAATATATTTTTAAGAAGAAAGTAGATATAGACGAGACAATCTATAAAGATAAGGCAAGGTTAGTTACCAAGGGGTACACACAAAAAGAATAAATACATTATTTTGATATTTATTCTTTTGTTTTCCGCATGACTACAATTCGAGTGCTTATAGCAGTGACTTTCATATATGGCCTAACAATTTATCAAATGGATGTGAAAATTATTTTCTTCCATCGTTACCTCCTCGAGAAAATTTATATGGATCAACCATAAGGATTTGTGGTTCGTGGGAATGAGTCTAAGGTATATAAACTTGTTAAATCATTATATGGTTTGAAACAAACTTCTAAGCAATGATATTAAATGTTTGATTTTGTCATATCATCTTTTAGCTTCATTTCTAATGAATTTGATAAGTGTATCTATTGTAAGTCAGTCAATAATGTATTATAGATGATATTTTATTATTTGGTTCTGAAATGAGAATAGTAAGCAAAACTAAATCATTCTTGTGTAAGAAAATATATGGTGTAGACAATATAATTTTAAGACTTAAAATCACAAGGTTTACCCATGATATAGAAATCTTTTATTCTCATTATGTTTAAAAAGTTTTAGAGATATTTTAATATTATAAACTATAGATCTGTTAAAACTCCATATGATTCATCGAAGGCCTTGTATAAGAATTAGAGTGGTATTCTTGTGTTTCAGTTATGATACTCTTAGATTATCGATAGTTTGATGTATTTAACCAACTTACACGATCAAATATTGGTCCTGTGTAAATTAAATAGATATATCAATTGTATTAATAGAACTCATTGGGAAGCTCTATATAATGTACTTCGCTATTTGAAGGAAACCATTTCTCTTAGGCTGCATTACAATAAACATCCTTTTATTCTTTAAGAATATAGTGATGCCAATTGGATTGCGAATAACTCTTTGAGTAATGGGGTCACTAGATATGTATTTTTTATGGTTGGTGACGTTACCTAAAAATTTAAGAAACAGACCATATTGACTCGTTCTACCTTTGAAGTAGAAGTGTGTGCTTTGGATGAAATTGGATTGGAAGCAAAATGGTTTAATGGACTTATGTCCAGTTTACCTATGGTAAAGAAATCGCTTCTTACGATTTTAGTGGAGTGTAATAGGATGACTACGATTGCTAAGATCAATAATTCTAAGTACAATGAAAAATAATGGAGACACGTCTAAGTCAGACTTAAGTTTGTTGGAGCTCTTGTGTCTGATGGAGTTATGACTATTGATTTTGTTGGATCTAAAGATAATACAATTGATCCTTTGACTAAGAGTCCATCAATAGCATTATTCGAGAAATCTAAGTTAGGGATGAGATTGAAACCTATGAGTTATTCACAAACAGTGACAACCCAACTTAATTGAGTGTAGATCTTACGAAGTAGATTCAATTTGGTAATAACAAGTTGGGTGAATAAGGTGATACTTATTTCTATATGATATTTTATTTATTTGTGTATGTCTCTTGTAAGCTTCAAGTATCATGATTGAAAGTTAGTAAGAGATTATTTTCTCAATAGGATCAAGTCTTAGGACCAATGCTAGTAGTATAACCATGTAGAAACCTAGTTAAGTGATTGATATTGTGACGCCGCAATAGAGGAATTAGATTATTTCCTAAATTCAATTATGATACATGATATAAATGACCATTAATACATCAACCGTACTATAACCTTTATTATGTTGTTACCAACAGATACCTTTATACTTAGATTTAGGTTATAGGATAATATTGGACAACTTAGGTAACAATTCAAACCAGAAGGTAACATTACTGTAAACATAATATGATGATTGATTCGGTAGGGCACATTATACTTAAGGACTTTGTGGGGTTGTTGGAATTAATGTTGAGTGAAGGACTTGTGTATAAGATAATAAAAGACAAAAGTTTAGTCTCATATTCATAGATGAAAGAAACTCACATGTTCTTTTATATAGTTGGTAGGTCATGAACCCTAGTTCAAAGTTATTGGGGAGAACACGGATGACCGTACATGTGCACCAGTTCGTTCTTGGATTTGAGTTTGAGAATTGTTTTTGGTCTTCGGTCTATCTTTTTGTACGAAAAAGTTTTGATCAAACGGTCAAATGGCTCTTACACGGGAACAATTACGGACGAAGAGTTATGTCGTTTGGATCAGATTCGGGATTCAAGATACACCGTCTTCATTATAAAGCGAATTAGAGCTTCTCTAATTTGCAGTTAACGAAATCACACTTTCTCTCCTCCCGTCTTCTTCTGCACTGTATTTTTCAGGTTGTGACTGTTCCCCTTCCACTCTCCTGGTAAGGCGATTGAGTCATGGTTGAAGGTGTCTTGAGTTAGGTACGTGCTCATGATCTTTGGAGAAAAGTGCTGGAACTCATGTATACTCATCAACGAAGCACTGATTTCTCTGAGGCAAGTCCACAAAGGTGACTCACAAGATAAGTTCCTTACTGTTTTCTGTTTTGTTTTGGTTGTTTCTTGTCGGGTTTATGTTTAACTTTCTTTGGATCTGCGGTTGTTCTTGATTTGGGCGTATGATTGTTACATATTGTTTATTTATGCATGTAATCCTATGATCTTTGTGTGAGGTTTAAACTAACAATTGTTTTGAATGGAGAAAAACAAGAATTGATGACAGCTATGGTACAAGTTGGAGAACAAGCCAGCTGCCACAGCCATATTAGAAGATGATCCAAGACGTGCTTTGTGGATGTTTTTCCTATTGATTTGGAGTTATTAACAGATAGGCATTAGGGATTAGACAGTCAGGGCCACAATTATGGGTTTAGATATGACAATCGGGCCCCACTGGAACCTTCTTGGCTTGAGGATGTGTTTCATGTAGATACTAGTTGATTAATTTGGTATAATCCTGTTTTAGTTTTTTGCTTTCAATCATGATCACTCATAGAAGTTCAATGGTTTTTTTATTTCTTATTGTTTCTCTCTCACATACTTTGCTTCACTTATTCGCATCTTAGTTGACATTGGTCAATGCTTATATCCAAGTAAGTTTGTTTTTCAATGTCTGTATATATTGGTCATCGTTGTTTGCACTGTTATCTTTTCCTTAAAACCAGAGAGGTCAAAAAGAAAGTGAGAAATGAGTATCCACATTCATTTTGTTTAGTTGTAGATGGGTGGATATAGGTTTTTACGATTGGGCGCTGTTGATGTACAGAATCCAGATTGTCTTAACAACAACAACTAAGCCTTTTCCTATATTAGATGGGTCGGCTATATGGATTCTTTGTTTCTATAGAGCTCGATCATATACCATGCTAACAGTTAACTCAACATAAACTAGATCATGTTGAGGTTACTGAAACGGTTATTCTTATTGCTAAAAGTGCAGACAAAATATTAGAATCAGCAGGATTAAACTGGGTATTCGAGGTCAATTAATGTGCCTAATCTGATAATACTTGGGACACGTTAATGAACCTAACATTTTATCAATTCAGCGCCCACTCTCTATCTGCCACTTTTAGTTAATCAAGTAATATTTCTGTAATGAGGATGATACTTAAACGTATTGAATGGAACAACAGCAACACAATATACATATTGAACAAGCTCAAGTCACCAAAGGATGACTATAAAATGCCTTAGAAAAGGCTAGAACAATACCAAAAATGCACTAACAAGAGCAAATACACTCAAATAATGTGTATAAATTAGCAAGGTAAGTATTTATGGAGTAGAGAGGAGAGAAAGGAGAGAGAGTGGTAGTGGTTAGTCAGCAACATTCACGTGTTGGCTGTTGAAAGTAGCCGTTGGGTAGGGCCCAAAGGGGAGTAAAGTAGAAGTTGGGCTCAAGGCTAATAAAGTAGCCGTTGGGCCCTCCTCGTCCTGTTGGTTCGGGCGGCCTTGGTACTTGATTATATATATGTATACTTTTATAATGAGAAAAATATAGTAAAATACATAGATAAATACATGTATCTGAACACCCCCCCTCAAATTTACAGTATCATCACCGAAAGTTTGCTAACTAAAAATTGAAAGCGCGGGACCGATAGTGATTTGATAAAGACATCTGCAAGTTGATACTATGATGGCACAAAGTGTAGCGCCAAGTGTCCTTGTAGGTGTTCTTCTCGAATGTAGTGATAGTCCATCTCGATGGGTTTGGTGCGCTCTTTAAATGTATTGTTGTTGGCTATATATGGCACTTTTGTTGTCACAATACACAATAGGAGTAACTTTAAGTGATGCTCAAAGATCTTAACGAAGTTTTTTTTAGCCAGGTTAGTTCTTTAGTTGTGTTAATCTTTGTTTTGTATTCTATTTCAGTAAATGAGATTGATACCTTTTGTTGTTTTTTGCATCTTCATGAGATAAGAGTCTCAAAGAAAGATACAATAGTCTGTTGTAGAGTACCTTAGTGGTTCACCATATTTAAGTGTCATCTTTTGGCTAATCATCGTAGGTGTTTCAACTGCCTTCTCATATGTTAGTCCAAATCTAATAATAATATCATTAGCAAATTTAGTTTGAGATAAAAAGAAATCTCTATCATTTCTTGTTACCTCAATACCTAAAAAGTACCATAGATGTCCAAGATCCTTCGTTTAAAACATCCTACCAAGGTCTCCTTTGATATTTTGGATCCCAAGAATATCACTCCCTGTAACGATCATATCATCTACATATACGAATAAAATAATAATACATGCAACAAATCACTTTATGAACAAAGCAGTACAGGTAGTGAAACCATTACATGTCATAAACTCATTCATTTTGTCAAACCAAGCCTTAAGAGCCTGTTTAAGTCCATACAAAGACCTTTTAAGCCTAAGAACTTTATTCTTTGGAATGTTAATATCAGGAGGAGGTTCCAACCTCTTCTTTTAGCCATCCATTTTAAAAAACATTCTTAACATCTATAAAAGTATTCTAGTTTTTAATTACACTAAGAACAATAAGAGTCATGACAGTTGTCATTCTACCTATTAAGGCAAGGGTTTCCTCGTAGCTAATACTATATTCTTTTGAGTATCCTTTGGCCACTAACATAACTTTGTATCATTTTAGGGTACCATCATCATTGGTCTTGATTTTGTATACCAAAAAGGAGTTAAAATGTGCGTAGGAGATATTCAGAGAGGGTCTCCGCATTTTGATTATGGACGGATGCGGGGGGTAAGGAAGCTAGTCCTAGATAATAAGATTCGTATTGGTTCTTGGAATATCGGAACATTATCGGGTAAGCTAATGGAGGTGGTAGATACTATGATTCGGAGAAAGATTCATATTCTATGTTTACAAGAGACAAAATGGGTTGGAGAAAAAGCAAAGGAGATAGAGGATACAGGTTTTAAATTATGGTACTCAGGTAAAGAAAAGGCCCGAAACGGAGTTGGTATTATCATAAATAAAGATTTAAAGGAGAGTGTAGTAGACATACAACGATATGGTGACCGAATCATGACATTGAAATTAGTGTTAGGAGTAGAGGTTTTGAATATAGTTTGTGCTTACGCACCCCAAGTAGGACTAGAGATAGTATAAAGACAGTTTTTTGGGAAGAGTTAGATAAGGTGTTTCAAAAGATTCCACAAAGGGAGATGATTTGTTTAGGAGGAGATTTAAATGGACATGTCGGTAAAGAGGCATTAGGATATCAAGGGATTCATGGAAACTTTGGTTATGGGGATATAAACGAGGAAGGTAGGGAGATTTTAAATTTTGCTATGTCATTTGATCTCTTTATAGTCAATACAATCTTCAAAAAACAAGATGAACATTTAATTACTTATAAGAGTGGCTTATTACAAACACAAATTGATTACTTTATTTGTAGAAAAAAAGATAGAGCGTGTTGTAAAGATTGTAAGGTAATTCCAGGAGAAAGCTTAACCACCCAACATCGACTTTTAGTTATGGATTTATAAATAAAAAAATGGACAAAGAAGAAAAGAGTGCATCGAGCTATTCGGACTAAATGGTGGAACCTCAAAAGTGAGAAAGAAGATATATTTAAACAAAAAGTCCTTAGATGTTTGGAATTATGTTGGCACACCCTCTGATATGTGGAACAATATGGCTATACATATTAGGAAAGTGGCGAAAGATGTGTTAGGGGTATCTAAGGGAGGTGTACCGGCACAAAAAGAAGCTTGGTGGTGGAGTGAAGTAGTACAAAACAAAATCAAGGCAAAGAGGGCATGTTACAAATTACATTATGCTAAGAAAACTAGTGAAACTTTAGAAGCTTATAAGAAAGCAAAGAAGGAAGCAAAAAAGGCCGTTAGTGAAGCAAAAGCTAAGATTTGGGAGGACTTATATAAAAAACTCAACTCAAAAGAGGGTGAAAGAGACATTTTTAGGATAGCTAGGGCTAGAGATAAGAAAACTAAAGATCTTAATTATGTTAGATGCATAAAAGACGAGGATGAAAAAATTCTAGTGGCAAATGATGATATAAGAAATAGATGGAAAAACTATTTTTATAATCTTTTTAATGAAAATAAAGATTTTAGTATTAGTTTAGGAGATTTAGCCAAGTCAGAAAAGTATATAAACCACAATTTCTACCGACGTATTCAAAAGAATGAAGTCAAAGAGGCTCTTAAACATATGAAGAGTGGTAAATCGGTAGGACCAGATAATATTCCTATAGAAGTTTGGAAAATACTAGGAGAAATAGGAATCACTTGGCTCACAAGACTATTTAATGAAATATGGAAAAACCAAAAGATGCCCGAGGAATGGAGAGCAAGTACACTTATACCCATATATAAAAATAAGGGAGACATTTAAAATTGTGCGAATTATCGAGGTATCAAGTTAATGAGTCATACTATGAAATTATGGGAAAGAATTATTGAACGTAGGTTAAGACAAATATCAAGTACAACAGAGAACCAATTTGGATTTATGCCTGGTAGATCTACTATTGAAGCGATTCACCTTTTGAGACGTCTTATAGAACATTTTAGAGCAAAAAAGAAAGACCTTCACATGATATTTATTGATCTAGAAAAAGCTTATGATAGGGTACCGAGGGAGGTTCTTTGGAGAACTTTGGAAAAAAGAGGTATCCCATTGACATATATTAACCTTATAAGAGACATGTATGATGGTGCAAAAACATGTGTGAGGACTCATGAAGGAACGACAAACTTCTTTGAAGTTAATATTGGGTTACATCAAGGATCAACTTTAAGTCCATACTTATTTATAATGGTGATGGATAAGTTAACAAAACATATTCAAGATGAAGTACCTTGGTGTATGTTATTTGCAGATGACATTGTATTAGTGGAGGAGTCTAAGGAAAAAGTTAATAGAAAATTGGAACTATGGAGAGAAACATTAGAAAACAAAGGCCTCCGACTTAGTAGAACAAAGACAGAATATATGGAATGTAAGTTTGATCATTTGGCTACTTCAGAGGACATAGAAATTAAAATTGGCTCACATTGCATTCCCCAAAAGGAAAGTTTTAAATACCTAGGGTCAATTTTTCAAAGTGATGGAAGAATTGATGGAGATGTTACACATAGAATTAATGCTGGTTGGTTAAAATGGAGAGGAGCATCAGGTATTCTTTGTGACAAGAAGATACCATTAAAATTAAAAGGTAAATATTATAGAGCAGCAGTTAGGCCTGTCATGTTTTATGGTTCTGAGTGTTGGGCAGTTAATCATCAACATGTACAAAAGATGTCTGTGACAGAAATGAAGATGTTGAGATGGATGAGTGGTCATACAAGAAAAGACCGTATAGATAATGAGGTTATTAGAAACAAATTAGGAGTGGCACCAATAGAGGATAAAATGAGAGAACATCGTTTAAGATGGTTTGGACATATAGATAGAAGATCAAAAGAAGAACCTGTAAGAAGGTTAGAAAACCTAAATTTGGAAAGTATTAAAAGAGGTAGAGGACGACCACAAAAGTGTTGGAAAGAAGCAATAAAGAATGATCTAGCTTATTGGGAGTTAACTGCTAACATGGCACACGATAGAGATATGTGGAAACAAAGAATCCATGTAGCCGACCCCGTCTAGTATGGGAAAAGGCTTAGTTGTTGTTATTGTTGTTGTTTAAAAAAACATTTACACTAAAATACTCTTAATCTAAAATAGTTAGGTGTAAGTTTAAAAAGTTTTTAAATAGGAGAAATATTTTGTAATACTGGTAAAGGCATGCCATTTATTAGATATAAGGAAGTCATAATGGCTTCTGCCCAAAGACTTTTAGGAACTCCACTAGATACTAACAAGGTTCTAGTGGTTTCCACAATGTGCCGATGCTTTCGTTCGTCAATATTTAATACAAGATGTTTGGCAAAGAATCTCATGATTTTTAAAATACTTTCAAATTCATTTGACACAAATTCTCTCCCTGGGTCAGATCTAAGTATCTTTATTTTATAATCAAATTAATTCTTAACAAGGTTATGAAAAGTAATAAATTTTTTAAAAACATCGGATTTGACCTTTAATAGATATACCCATGTATATCTAGTAAAGTCATTAATAAAGTTGACATAATAGGAGACTCCTCTTTTTGACATGATGGGCGTAGGACCCGAAACATCCGAGTGTACAATTTCAAACGGTTTGCTTGTAATATATGTTTTATTTGGAAATTAAAGATGTCCCATTTTGCTAAGAATACGATCTTTACAAGAGAAATTTTCAACATTTTTATTTTAATGGGACATTCATACAATGTAGCCAACCCCATCTAGTATGGGAAAAGGCTTAGTTGTTGTTGGTTGGGGACATTCATACAACTATTGAACATTTAAATGACCTAGTTTTTGTGTCATAATTATAATCATTTGATAAAACATCAGAATGTCCAAAATTATGCATATAATCCATTACATAGAGTCCCTCTCTATAGCCACATCCAATAACCTTCTTTGAGAGGCGATCCTGAACAATATTGTTGGAGATCAAGTCTCGTCTTGTAGCACTGTCTAATCTTTTATGTTTTAGTATATTATGTAGTTCAAATATAATTTAGTGTTTGGGTCCTAATGAATCGGGTCAGATTCATTGGGAGTCGTGTCCTTTAAGTAAGGGCATTTACATCTTTTAAGTTAGAATAGGTTTAGTATAAAAATGTAATTAGGTTTTGTTTTTAGTAATGGACTGAATAAAAGATAGAGCAGTCGGCAACCAGAATATGGGGCGACTGCATTCCTGATTCAAGACTTTGTGTGATTATCATTTTTTCAATCTTGTTAAACTCGATTCTATGCATGAAACCATCATGGTATCAGAGCATAAACTTGGAGTTTCAACTATCGTGGAGTATTAGCAGGCAGATTAAGTGGATTCAATAAAAAAACGTAAGCCTATTTAATCCTTTGGCTCATCGTTTTATTTTATGATAACAAAAGAATCCATAGAAAAAGGGGGATTCGATTCAGTTGATTATGTTCACAACAGAAAAAGAAATAAAGGTTGTTATTAAAGAAATCGGCATTCAAAGTGTGTGAAGTGTTATCATTGAAGAAATCGGTAGTCATAATTTCTTTTATTGAAAACTGACTGCACGCACAACGATTTTGTGAAGATCTTACATGTATTAGGAGGTTTCCTTCCATTGTGGTTTGTGTGACTACGGCTGTTGTGTAGTTATGTGCTGTTGGAAGACTAATCATGGTTCAATCATTATTTTTACTTCAGGACTGAAAGTGCTTTAAAATTTAGCTGGTTTTTCCTTTTCTACCTAGTAACTTTCTTTCTCAGCTTCTAGTTGTTTTTTCTAAAAAGCTCAAATCCTCATCTTTCTCCTAACCTTATAATGAATTTCTTGCTCTTTTCATCAGCTTCATCTTGCTTTCGTCATTTTTGCTGTCGTGGCTCCTCCAATCATCTTTAAAGGAAAATCATTGACGTAAGTTTTCTTGCATACATACTGAGATGCACTTGATCTGTTTTGCATTCTTTACTAAGTTGGATGAAGAATAACTGAAGATTTTTTTTTGTTCAGGTTCCTTAAGATTCACTTATCGGCTTAATATGCAGCTTCATGTAACAGTACTCTTGTGACATGCACTTGTTGGATATATATATATATATATATATATATATATATATATATATATATATATATATATATACACACAGGCACACAAAGGACCTGGTATATGGTAGCACCATTATATGCTATCATATCCAAACAAATCTCAACCATTCATATTAAGAGATGATGATTGACATTTGAATTTAGACAACAAAAGAAGTGCACATATGAATTGAGCAGAGAAGAACTACCATCTTTAAGTACAATATATTCACTTTTACTTTATGAGGAAGATAGAAAATATTTGGAGGAGGCAAAAATCAATACAGAAACTACTACATTTGTGGGAAGAAATACATCGAATTCTTCATTTTTCCGTGGTAAAGGAGGTTATGGACGTGGTAGAGGCAGATTTGCACCTACTCCTGATGAAAAAGCAAAATTAACATCTTCTCATTGTGGAAAATCACGACACACAAAGGAGACATGTTGTGAATTAGTTGGAAGACCCCCTCAATTTCAGAATAGACCAAACAATGCTTATTTTACCAGTGATGAGAATGACAAACATAATATTGAAAACAGTGCAAGTTCACTAGTAGACATAAAGAAGGAGATTGAGTTGTTCAAGGCTCGGTTGGTTGATTCACATGCTCCATCTACTTTTGCCAGTAATAATCTCAGGCAACCATGGTGTATCCCTTCTCATTCTTGGCTAAGAGTAATTTAAACACTTCTCATTCTCAGATATGGGTTATTGATTCGGGTGCTACCGATCATATGGTCAGTAGAAATGAATTTTTTGATAGTTATGAGCAGACTCATGAACAAATTAACATCAGATTGGCAGATGGATCACATACTCCTATAGTGGGAAAATGAAACATTACTACTTCTTTTGGTTTACTGAAAAATGTTTTACATGTTCCCAGTCTATAAGTTAATTTATTATCAGTCTTTGCATTAACCAAGGATCTGAAATGTCGTATAATTTTTGACTCTACTGGATGCATATTTGAGAAACTGAGGACAGGAAAGATCTGTGGTCAGGGTAGTGTGAGGAGAGGCCTCTATTTTTATGAAAAAAATAATGAAGCAGTTATGCAGTCTATCAGTATTATAGAAAAATAGAAAGATATACCCCGCTGGCATCAAAGATTGGGTCATTTACCTTTATCTAAACTTAGGATACTATTGCTTGAATTCAGTTTATGTAATAATTTGAATTTAAACTGTGAGACTTGCTAGAAGGCAAAACATCATCATACTTCATTTGCTTTGAGTGAATAAAAGTCATTTGTTCCTTTTGAAATTGTTCATTATGATGTTTGGGGTCTTTGTGCTACTACGTATCTGCATGAATTTAAATATTTTATATCTTTCATAGATGATTGTACTAGGTTTACAATGATATATCTCATGAAAATTAGAGATGAAGTAAAGAATATTCTACCTATCTACTGCCAATTTGTATGTACTCAATTTAAGAGTACTATCAAGATACTTCGCAGTGATAATGGTGGAGAGTTCATATCTTAATCTCTTCACTCATACTTCTTAGAAAATAGGATGTTAGATCAGACTTCATGTGCTTATTCTCCTCAACAAAATGGAGTTTATTAAAGAAAGAACAGACATATTCTGGAAGTTACTAGAACCTTATTAATTAGATATAATGCACCCAAATACTATTGGAGTGAGTAGTGTTGACAACGGTTTTTCTCATAAACCGCAGCTGAGCAGAGTACTCAATGGTAGTACTCCCTTTCACTCACTATGTTCTCATCAGAAGCAATTTCATTTACTTCCCAGAGTTTTTAGATGCACCTGTTTTATTCATCTTCATCATGGTTTGAAAGATAAATTAGATGAAAGATCAATGAAATGCATTTTTGTGGGGTGTTCCTCTACTCAGAAAGGTTATAAGTGTTATGACTTATGACCTTATCAGAAGAAAATTGTATGTTACTTTGGATGTTACATTCCATGAAGATATACCGTTTATAATATCCAGGAAGATTCTCCATCTGAAATAGTCTCTCCAAATGTGATACCTATTCCTCCGACT
Organism: Brasenia schreberi; assembly: GCA_036023115.1. Taxonomy (NCBI): domain Eukaryota; kingdom Viridiplantae; phylum Streptophyta; class Magnoliopsida; order Nymphaeales; family Cabombaceae; genus Brasenia; species Brasenia schreberi. The sequence continues at coordinate 27,892,306 of JAYKKT010000090.1, read as the reverse complement.
GAAAATCAGCCAAAGTATGAGAGGGAAGATGAAGAGATACTACCTACTCAGAAGAAATATTAGCAAGTATATTCGAGAGGGGACAAAGTTTTTTCTACCAGATCAAGATACTCATTCAGGTTCAGATTCATCTCCAATTCATATAACTTCTCATCCTTCGGATCTTGATCTTCCCATTGCGGTCCAAAAAGGAAAAAGAGAAGTTGCAAAATACTCACTACAGAAATTTGTGTCATACTCTAATTATCCTAAAGAATATCAATTATTTGTGATGAATGCTACTCCACCCTTATTCCGAAAACATTCGAAGAAGCAGAACAAAAACCAAAATGGAAGAAAGCGATGGAGGAAGAAATTGCTGCACTAGTCAGAAATAAAACTTGGGAACTGGTTGACTTACCATCAGGAAGAAAAACTGTAGGTTGCAAATAGGTGTTCTCTGAAAAGTATAAAGCTGATGGTAATATTGAAAGATACAAAGCCAGATTAGTGGCTAAAGGTTACAGTCAATTATATGGCATTGACTACACGGAAACATTTGCTCTAGTTGAAAAAATGAATACAATTCGAATAATTTTGAGTGTGGCAGTTAATAAAGGATGGGAGTTATGGCAATTAGATGTTAAAAATGATTCCTTCAGGGAGATCTTATGGAAGACATTTATATAGATGTACCTCCAGGATACCTTCAGAAACAGAAACAGAAGCAAAATAAAGTATGTAAATTGAAGAAATCAATTTATGTCTTGAAACAATCTCCATGAGTATGGTTCGAAAAATTTAGTGATGACATTATGAAATTGGGCTTCAGAAAGTGTGCTAGTGATAATACACTCTTTATCAAGCATGGTCAGAAAATTATCGTACTATTGGTCTACGTGGATGATATAATTATTACAGGTGACGATGCAGATGGCATAGTTGATTTAAAGAAGAGATTAAATACATTGTTTGACTTGAAAGACCTGGGCAGATTACATTATTTCTTGGGAATAGAGGTGATTCATAAGAATAATTGTTTATTTCTAAGTCAAAGGAAATATATGCTTGACTTATTAGGAAATATATGCTTGACTTATTAAAGGAAACCAAAATGGAAGAGTGTAGAATATGTTCTACTCCCATGAAAAATCTAAGAGAAGAAGATAGCACGTCTGCAGAACCGTACGAAGATATTGGCAAGTACCAGAGGTTAGTAGGAAAATTGATATACATAACTATAACTCGACCTGACATCAGCTTTACAGTTGGATATGTCAGTAGGTGGATGCATTGCCCATCCAGACATCATATGAGCACTGTATTTCATATAATCATATACTTAAAATCCTCTATATCCCATGGGTTATTATATGCTCCATATTCATCAATGAATTTAGAGATTTATTCAGATGCTGATTGGGTAGGATCCAAAACTGATAGAAAATCTACCTCGGGCTATATTGTATGTTTAGGTGAAAATATAGTCTCATGGAAAAGTAAAAAGCAATCTGTGGTAGACAGATCAAGTGCAGAAGCTAAGTATCGTGTAATTGCTCTTGGAATGTGTGAAGGCCTATGGATTATATCACTCCTGGAGGAGATTGGTCTCAAAGGAAATATGCCGATTAACTTCTATACAGATAGTAAAGCAGCTCTCCAAATAGCATTGAATCCTGTGTTCCATGAGAGGACTAAACATATAGAGATTGCAAGGCATCTTCAACCTGGTCCATGTATGCTCAGAAGATCAGTTGGCCGATATCCTCACTAAATCAGTACCAGTCAATGGATTCAAGAAAATTCTTGCAAAGATAGGAATTACAAGTCTTCAAGACTCAACTTGAGGGGGCGTGTTGGAGATCAAGTCTCGTCCTCATGTGCTGTCAAGTCTTTTTTATGTTTTAGTGTCTTATGTAGTTTAAATGTAGTTAAGTGTGTAATTAGGTGTTTGGGTCGTGTAATTAAGTGTGTGGGTCGTGTAATTAAGTGTTGGGTCCTAATGAATTGGATAAGATTCATTAGGAACCATGTATTTTATGTTAGGGCATTATCATCTTTTAAGTTAGAATAGGTTAAGTATAAATCTGTAATTAGGTTTAGTGTTTTGTTAAGCATGGATTGAATAAAACAGAAGTAAGGGGTCGGCGGCTAGAAGTGTGGTGATTGCAGCCCAGATTTAATACGATGTTGTGTCATTTGATTCAACCCTATATTAAAAATGCATTCCCGCATGGTGTTCTAGAAGAAGAGGTATATATGGAGCAACCTCCTCCAGATTTGTTGCTCGTGGGAGTCTTCTAGCCCGGTACATCATGTCTCACGGTCTCTTTATGGTCTCAAACAGTCTCCTAGAGCCTGGTTCTAACGATTCAAGACCTTGTGATTCAAAGAATTTGGTATGATTCGAGTGAAGGATCACTTTGTGTTTTATCCACACAGCCCTGCAAGGATGTATTTATTTGATCGTGTATGTTGACAACATTGTCATCACTAGAAGTGACCACCATGGCATATGTAAGTTAAAACAACATCTCTCTCACTCTTTCGGACCAAAGACACAGGTAAACTTTGATATTTCTTGGGTGTTGAGGTAGCTCAATCCAAGGATGGTATATTGGGTGTACTGAAAGAAAGTATGCTATGGATATCCTTGAAGAAACAGGATTGTTTGAATGCCAAGCCGGTTGATACTCCCATGAATCCAAATGCCAAACTCCTACTAGATCGGGGGAACCTTTTATCTGGATTCGGAAAAAGTATAGGAGATTGGTTGGGAGAGGTTAAAACTACCTCATTGTTACTCCTAAGCCAGACATCTCTTTGGCATCAAGTGTAGTTAGCCAATTCCTAAACTCTCCTTGGAGGCCCATTGGGATGCAGTGATACAAATCCTCAAATACATTAAGGGAGCTCCCGGAGAAGAGGCCTCATCTATGAAGATAAAGTATAAGGGCATACTCGGTCGTTGGATACTCGAGATGCTGATTGGGCGGTTCTCCTACTAACAAATGATCTATTTTTGGGTATTGTGTACTCATTGAGGCAACACCTAGTTTCTTGGAAAAGTAAGAAGCAAAATGTAGTTGCAAGATCTAGTGTCGAAGCGAGAATCTTGAGCTATGGCCTCGATCACTTGTGAACTCATTTGGTTGAAACAACTCCTCAAAGAACTTTAATTTGGTGAGGTTATGAAAATGACACTCATATGTGACAATCAAGCTTTGCTTTTGCATATAGCTTCCAATTCAAGAGGTTCCATAAAAGGACCAAACACATAGAGATTGACTGTCACTTTATCGGAGAAAAAGTTTCTCAAGGCATCTTCAACCTGGTCCATGTACGCTCAGAAGATCAGCTGACAGATATCCTCAATAAATCAGTACCTGTCAATGGGTTTAAGAAAATCCTTGCAAAGATAGGAATTATAGGCCTTCAAGACTCAACTTGAGGGGGCGTGTTGGAGATCAAGTCTCGTCTTATAGCACTATCTAATCTTTTATGTTTTAATATATTATGTAGTTCAAATATAATTTAGTGTTTGGGTCCTAATGAATCGGGTTAGATTCATTGGGAGCCGTGTCCTTTAAGTAAGGGCATTTATGTCTTTTAAGTTAGAATAGGTTTAGTATAAAAATGTAATTAGGTTTTGTTTTTAGTAATGGACTGAATAAAAGATAGAGCAGTCGGCAACCAGAATATGGGGCGACTGTATTCCTGATTCGAGACTTTGTGTGATTATCATTTTTTCAATTTTGTTAAACTCGATTCTATGCATGAAACCATCAAATGCAACCCGTAGTTGAGAAGGTTATAACACAACCATTATCCAATATTTAAGAAACAAGAAGTAAATTTAAATTTAATTTTGAAAAACACTAATTTTGGAAAGTGATAAATCTTTGTTTTGAAGATGTCTTATTTTATTAACATTTAATTTGGTTCCGTCAACGGTAAACACACATGAATCAAAAGGTTTTCTGGTACATGAAGTTAAAAGCTTTTCATTACAAGTCATGAAATGAAACATGTGAATCAAGTAACCAAGGAGTCATACCTTGAGTGTCATGAGTGAAAGTAGAGCATAATGTACTAATGATTGCTTTATCCTTCAATAGTGCTTCAAGTTGTCTCACTTTTTCATTTAGAACAAAAAAGAAAGAAAAAGAGCTTCATTCATCTATCACGGCTATCTTCTTCTTTAATCTTCGATAATTTAGTCTAATATGTCCGACCTCCTTACAAAAGTGACAAATGGGCTCTGGGCCTTGATATGGCTAAGGCAAAATCTTATTGAAGCCTAACTTTATTAAGTCTTGTTTTCGTCATTTGAAGATTGATAAGAACTTCTTCTTTAGTAGGAAAGGGTTTTTAATGTATAAGTGAAGATTACCCCTTCGAACTCATCCCTACGATTTCTCAAGAATTGGTATACGAAGTCTTCATTTACATTTCTTTTCATATCCATGTAGTTGATTCCAAATATAAGTGAGTTTACCCCCTCATCTCCTTGTCGTAGTATTGACATTTTATCACTTAATGCCATTCTATGTGCCACCTCACTTTGAATATGAGATTTTCTCAAATATTCTCATGCTTCTTTGACATTAATGAAATAGACCAAATTGTCACGTATGTGATCACTCACATTGTTCATGAGTACCCATAAGATTATCCAATGACCTCCTTCATACTCCTTTTTTTTGTTCCAAAGTGGCATTAGAAGGCTCTCACTTTAGTTACATGCAAATCGCTTCATAGTTTTTTGAAATACAAATAATTTTCTATTGATTGGACCCATGTTTTGTAGTTGAAACTTGTCAACTGAAAATTAAAGCCCTTGTCTTCCATTAAGAACTTTGAATTGAGACTTTAAACTTAATGAAAATACCTTAGAGCGAGGAGTATTCTTTCTTCAATCAATGAGAAAGCAATCCATAAGAAAACTGAGAGACTTATTTTCCTTGTAAACGTTTTCTTCTATATGGCTTGCTTCCCAATGCAGCCCCAAGAGCGATTAAAGCACTGATACGATGTAATGAAGATGATACTCCTATGTATTGAATTTCTCAACAACACAATATACATATTGAGCAATCTCAAGTCACCAAAGGATGACTATAAAATGTCTTAACAACACAATATACATATTGAACAATCTCAAGTCACCAAAGGATGACTATAAAATGCCTTAGAAAAGGCTAGAACAATACAAATGCACTAAGAACAAGAGAAAATGTGTATAAATCAGCCCAAAGGTTTAACATTTAGGTAAGTATTTATAGAGCGGAGAAGAGAGAAAGGAGAGAAAGGCTAGAACAATACAAATGCACTAAGAACAAGAGCAAATACGCTCAAATAATGTGTATAAATCAGCCCAAAGGTTTAACATTTATTATGTATAAGGTAAGTATTTATAGAGCGGAGAATAGTGGGCATATAAATACATGTGTTGGTATTACATAACACTTTCAAAATGCCATCTTGTTTAATATTACAATCTTTTAATATTACAACTTCTGCAGGTGTAGTTGAACAATTTGAAGATGTAGTTACTGCGTTGCTTAAGGACTCATTAATCTTTTCCTTTTTTAAAACTTTTTAATGAACATTGAACAAAATGGGATAATTTCCCAGTATTAACTTTTAGTTTCCATCGTGACTTTCATACTTTGGCATTTATATTGTACATGCTTTTGTTAAATATTTATATGTGCCTTGTGTATCAGTCTGTCGTATACATGAAGTGTATATGTATATACGTCCTGCAGTAGTTTCAGCACATCGCTGATTGTTTTACATGCCATTTGAAGGGTGGAATCAAGAAAGCCAGAGCGGTATTCATCTGCTGCCCTGTTATCTGGTACGATATCTTTAGTTTTTCTTGGATGCATACATACTTATCTGACTCCATCAAATATTCTGTGTAGATTTGACTCTTTCAATAATGACTGTTCTCTGATCAGCTGATGAATGCCAGCGTATTGTATCTGAACGCGTTGATTTTATTAATAATGTTATCATTTCGGTCTCGGTAATTTTACTTCCTTTTTCTCCCTCACGTCACTTGATCCTACAGCATCTTTCTAGATTCACGTTTCATACTTGAAAAACTCTTTATCATAGATAGGCCCTCCAAATTCTCTTTTCTTGAAGTCCAATGATAAAAGAACATGGAGGGCACAAGATGTTGCTGATTCTGTTTTATCAGACAGATCATCTATGGTATATGGTTCTATATTTATGATTTATGAAGTAAGATGTGGGCCACACATGCACTCACACACGTATAGTCGAACACAATGCACTTTAGCTCAATAACTTCTATTTTATTTATTTTCTCAAAAGATCAACCATATAAATGTGCTTGGAATCCCGAAGAATCATGGTAAACCTTGTTACATCTCCTTTTGATGCATTCTCAGCTTTTTATAAACTGAAAAAAGATAGGATCATTGACTTTTAAACCCTTATGCCGGATGAAGATATGGCTATGGATTTCAGATCTTTCTGTGCTACTTGTCAGAGTATTTTTTGGAGTCCCACATGCACAGAGCACACGCTCACAAACATATATGCAACATAATATGTATGTAGTCTTTTACTTTTGTATTAGCGCTTCCTCATGTAATTCACATGCTTGAAAAGTCAAATGTGATTTATTCGTGTTTTCTTATATTTGGACAATTTCTTGTTAGCAACGGATTAGTACAGGTCAGTGAATGGCTGAAATTTCTGTTCTTGATGCACATTCTACTGATGTAAGCTACTACTTACACTTTCTCCCTCTATTTGTTTATGGCTTTATATGAGGAGCTTTAATAAGTAGTCAATGAGAGGAGACAGTGATTCTTATTTATTATTTGTGCTGTGGAAGACGTAAAGCGATATTTTGCACTGTATTTTGTAGGTTGACGGTGAGCCTTACTGGTACTATGAATATCTTGTTCGAAAATCTCCAACAACACTTGTGAGTGATTCCTCCTTTTCAGCTACCACAAGTCAATCTTTATTAGGAAACTAACTGCAAGGGTGCACACAGATGTTTTTGTATGTTAATGTGCATCCATGCATTAACCTGGAGATTATCCGTATTTGAATATAAAGATCTGTGGCCAATGTGCGACTTTTTACATCTCAATGATTAATATTGCACATAAGTACACATGCATTGTAGGTTTTTTCTCTGATACTTCTGTTCTGCAGCTCTATGATTAGCACGTGCATAGGCTTGCATTGTAAGGTTTTTCTATTATACTCCTCTTTTCCGGTGCTATGATTAGCACATGGGCACCAAATTTTTTCTCTTCAACTCCTTTGTGCTGCACTGTCTTAAACATGTTGCTACATGCATAAATTTTGACCTGAAGAAAGACAAATGGCTTGAGTGGCCCTTGTTTAACTGCCCTTCCCTTTTTTATGCCATGAACATGCAGATCCCAGAAACCAACTTATACAGGCATTATTTGGGAACAACTGCTGAGCGAGATGGTATGACACTATGACTTGATATAATATTCCATTTTGATAACATAATGTTTTCATTTTATACAGATCTTTGTTTCATTTAATCTCTTTTTCTATTGAAAACTTAGCACTGAAACACAACTATGGTGTCATGTCTCTGATGTGGCACAACATTATCATACTGCTAATGTGAAAACAAAACCTGAACACAGTGTCGAGTGAATTGGATGTGAAAATAATCAAAAAATTTATTGAAATGATGAAAGAAGATGTACAGATTTGGGCGCGACCCTTCTATGGGTGTCAACTGCTCCATTTTTGGATATGAGGACGGGAAGAACCTTTGGACGTGGTGAACCAAAGAATGAGCTATACATACTTCCTGGACATTAGTTTTCAGAGCAGAGGAGAGCACTATTAACAACTACTGCACAAGAAGAATTGATAATTTGGCATGGTTGGTTAGGACATTTGCCGTGTCAAAAGTTAAAGAGTTAGTTCCCTTTGTAATTCCTAGTGATTTAGTTTTTTAGTGTGATATTTGTCACAGTGCTAAACATCATAGAGCTTCTTTTCCAAGTAGGGAGTCTAGATCATCTGTTCCATTTGAATTAATACACTGTGATGCATGGGGTCCTTGTTTGATACCTTCACTCGAAAATTCAATTACTTTGTGACTTTTATTGATGACTATTCTAGGCTTACCTTTGTTTATCTCATGAAATCTAAGTGTGAAGTCTCCTAAATTTTTCTTATGGTTCATAGTCTCATTAAGACTCAGTTTAGATACACCATTAAGACTCTTATATCTGATAATGGTGGGGAGTTTATTAATTCTCAGTTATAAATGTATCTCCAAACTCACGGTATTTTGCATCATACTTGTGTTTTTACTCCACAACAACATAGAGTTGTTGAACGAAAAAATCAATATATTTTGAAAATTGCTAGAACCTTACTCATTGAACATAATCTTTATAATTGTTTTTGGCCTGAAGCTGTACTTACAACTGTGTATCTCATAAATAGACTCCCTTCTATGATACTTTATGGAAAATCACCATTTAAATTGATTAAATCAAAAGCCAACCCATTCCTATGGACACCACAAAGGAGGAGAATCTCCCTCGGATCAAGTACTGGACCCTTAAAGGAACAAAGTGAAGAAAAGTTGAACATTCCCATCGCGCTTCGAAAAGGAAAAAAGTTGTGGTAACTACCCGATTTCACAATTTATGTCATATGACCAGTTATCATCAAGTTATTATAATTTTGTGTTAAATGCTGAAACCTATCAAGTTCCTAAGGGACTATGAGGAGACATTTGCTCTAGTAGCCAAGATGAACAACATAAGAATCTTACTCTCCCTACTTCTTTACCCAACTTTGGGTGGGAATTACACCAGGTTGATGTTAAAAATGCGCTTTCTCTTCATAATGACTTAGAGGGGGAAGTTTATATGGAAATTCCCCGTTAGATGCGATTCCCTTAGTGGAAGGAATGAAGGTGTGCAAGGGTTAAAGAAGGCTTTATATCTGGTTGAAATGCAGTCTCTTCGTACTTGGTTTGAAAGATTCACAAAAGCAATGGTGTTCCTGGGTTACGTATACAATGGAGATACTGACAAAGTCAAGGTGATCATACTTTCTTTTTTAAACATTCACAAGAAAGGTAAACTCACAATTCTACTTGTTTATGTTGATGACATCATTATATCGGGAGATGATCTAGTTGATAAGCAACCCTAAAGAGAAGAAATTAGCGGCTGAGTTTGAAATGAAAGATCTTGGAAAACTAAATCTTTCCTTGGGATTGAAATTATGCACTCGAAGCGAGGAGTATCATCATTTCTCAAAATGCGTCTAGATCTTCTCAAAGAGATCGGAAAGCTTAGGTGTAAGGCTATCGGTGTACCCGTTGGAACGAGAATCACAAAATAGGAAGTGATGAAGAGAGCGAGGTAGATAAAGCTTAATACGAAGACTAGTAGGAAAGCGGTAGCACTGCATGCAGTTAGATCAAGCGTATGTTGTCGGTATTTTTAGTCAATTCATCATGTCTGTGGGAGACACGAGGCGGTGAGGATCAAAATTCTCACAATTATCTTGAAAACTACCCCAAGACATGGGTAATGTATAGAGTTGATGGCCACATCAAGATTGAGGTTTGCACATATGCAAATTGGGCAGGTTCCATAGAATATAGAAAGTCTACTTGTGAATATGTAACTCTAGTTGGAGGCAACATAGTATCATAGAAGAGTAAGAAACAATTAGTCGTGACTATATCAACAACAGAGGCTGAATATAAAGCGATTGCCTCGGGAATATGTGAAGGGAAATGACTGCCCTCTTTACTCATGGAAATCGGTCTACCTTTAGAAGATCCAATTATGATATATTGTAATAGTAAAGCAACAATTCATATTGTATCAAATCCCTGTATCATTAGAAAATGAAACACATTGAAATCTATTGCAACTTTATACGGGATAGCGTGCGCATTAGGGAATTTCACATCGAACATGTAAAGTCAGATAATCAGTGTGTAGATATTTTAACCAAAGCCCTTAATAAAAATTTATTGAGCAAACTATGTGACAAGTTGGGTGTTACATCTATCCTTAACCCAACTTGAGAGGGAGTGTTTAGAGAATCTAGATGAGCAAAAGTTGAAAGGAGGAAGATTAAGGTGATTAGGGACTGGTGGAAAGGATCGTGACTGTCCCTAGTATCTTGCTTTCATTACTTTTCTGGTTTAGTCTTTCGTTTTTAAAGGTAGCTTTAAATAAGTCATTAATGGCATACATGTAAATTTAGACTTTGTAATGCTGGTCTTTAAATGGGAAAAACCCTACCAGCCTTGTATCGCTTTTTCTTGGAATAAAAGAAAGAGAAAGAGCGAGAATTGGCTGCACCAAGATCAGCCGATCTTCTCCAACCATCTTCTATCAATTCTCTACTGCATTTCTTTTCCTTGCTTGCTGTTTTTGTACACCTTCCTAGACTATCAGACTTACTACAGATTAGTGTCCCTCAAGTTTCATTCTGTTACTTTTAAGTTTCAATGCTTAGTGACATACAGATTTATCACAAAAATTATACACCATTTGTGAATATTTAATTAGGCATAGTCTGTGCCTTCTGCAACAAAGGAATCACTTTGTTGTGGTTTTCCCCCACACTTATGTTGCTTGTGAGTAGTTGTGCATCCTCAGTGCTGTTTAAATCATTAACAAGATGTGTATTCCAGCTCTGTTGGCAATATCTTGAACTCATGCCTACGTTCTCTCATCCCAACAAAAGGCCCCAATGCCCTACGAATTTGTAAAACTCATTAACTTTGTTTAATGGTATCCATCCTAATATCAAGTTTCTTTCATACCCTAAATTATATTCTTGCTTGACCATGGGCATTCATGAGTAACACATTCACATACATCATCATTCTCCTGCTTTCATCAATATCATTTTAATTGTCATCATTGGGTTAAGTTCACCTGTGGCCTGTAGGTTATGAGTGGGTGTATGCAATTCCAATGTTGGTTCGCAGTATAAAGTCCACACTGCTGTTATCGTGTGCATTGAAAAGTAATTTTGTGAGAAATGACCTAAGATGGGTATCCACAAGAGCATGAAGTTATCGGTTGCTGTAATTTTTTTTCTGTATGGCAACAGGTTCTGTACTTCGTCCTCCTGCTCCTTGCTTGTATATTTGGTTCCATTGAGGTTGCCTTAATTCTTTCTTAATCCAGTCAAAGTTCTTTTCTGTGCATAGAGGTTTTATTTTCCTATTCAATCTCATGGATGAACAAGTTATTATGTCTTTTCAGTATACACTATTTTATGATAGCAAGTATTCTTGTGTAGTTCTAGGAGGGGTGAAGATGTTGTCCCCTGAAAGTTGCTTCTTTTTAACTTTGCTTCTTTAATGGAATGAGAGAGGTTAGATTTTTGCTTGACTTGTCCGGTGGGCAAGCTCGAGTCACAGACCAGGCTCATGATTAGCTCTATAGTTTTTGGGATGTTCTATCTAATACACTTGTATTAGCCGACCCCGTCTAGTATGGGAAAAAGGCTTAGTTGTAGTTGTTGTTTGTATCTAATACACTTGTATGAAAGGTGAGTATGGACGGTTGAGTTAGAGTTCATTCCCACCCTGGTCAGACTTTGCAGCAACAGAAGATAAGGCTTCACCTAGTCCTTGAAACTAAAAGAGATTTTGTTTTTTCTTTGTTTTTTTATTTTTTCTCTTCTCCCTTCTCAAATTGGAGAGTTTGGTAGTGAAGAATAAAGTCATGACTTGCTTACAACATATATCACATTTTCAGTGAGATACCTGATCGTGCAACGGGTGCTCTATTGCAAATAAGAGATTTCGGTAGATCTGCATGAAGCACCTTTCTAGCTAGCACAGGCATTTGACTTGAAGTCCACTTTTTGGCAAAGGTGTAGGCTAGGCGCTACCTTTTTCCATGCCTTGACCTACAATCTAAGTTTACTTGGAGAAACTTCAGCATGTTTGTTGTTTGACCGTGTCGGCACTTCTTGTGCATCAGCTTACTATCCAAGTTACAAACGTTACATAGATGATTTGGGCAAGCACATGTAAACTCTGCAAAACCTTGGCTCTCTTACTTTTTCAAGCTCCCACATGCCCAAATGATGCCTTAGACTCAATTTTTTTGGTTTTTGGCAATATCTAATTTTTTTGGATTTTTTTGAAAAGTAGGGATCTTCCATCGAACCTACAAAGAAAACTTCATGAATTAGACTCTAATAAAAAAGGTTTAATCCATGGGTTTCGGTTTTAGGAGGTTCTAAAGGGCACCCTTGACCCAAGTGGGCTTGAACCATGTTGGCTTGACCTAGGGGTGGGCTGCAACAAGAAGGTGTTTGACTTGGATGTGGGCTGCAATAAGAAGAGTTTGACCATGGTGGGCTGAAAAAGGTGGACTGGACCAAGGCTGCACCAAGAGGTAAGCCCCTAACCGACCTAACCTAGTTCTCCTTGGCTGGCCGAACCCATCTAGCACCAACCTTGACCCACTCGGCTGGCTCCCTTTGGACCGCCACCCCAAACCACACCCTAGCCGAATCCCGTGACCACCACCTAGCTGCACTCGACCTTCACCTAAACCTAACCCACTCTCCCCTAAACCGCACCTAGCTCTCTCCTCTTCACCTTTTGGCTGGCTTAACCCACTCGACCTTAAACCTGCCCTGAACCGCACCCTAACCTGTCCCAAAAACCCCCCTTTGAACCACCACCCCAAACCACACCCTAATCGAATCCTAGCTCACCCACCGCACCCACCTAACCTCCTTGCTACAGCCAAGACCAACAACCTTGTTGGCTAGACCATACCCCAAACGAACCTCACTTAAGCTAACCGACCTAGGTTGGCCAACTTGACCTACAATCTAAGTTTACTTGGAGAAACTTTAGCATGTTTGTTGTTTGACCGTGTCGGCACTTCTTGTGCATCAGCTTACTATCCAAGTTACAAACGTTACATAGATGATTTGGGCAAGCACATGTAAACTCTGCAAAACCTTGGCTCTCTTACTTTTTCAAGCTCCCACATGCCCAAATGATGCCTTAGACTCAATTTTTTTGGTTTTTGGCAATATCTAATTTTTTTGGATTTTTTTGAAAAGTAGGGATCTTCCATCGAACCTACAAAGAAAACTTCATGAATTAGACTCTAATAAAAAAGGTTTAATCCATGGGTTTCGGTTTTAGGAGGTTCTAAAGGGCACCCTTGACCCAAGTGGGCTTGAACCATGTTGGCTTGACCTAGGGGTGGGCTGCAACAAGAAGGTGTTTGACTTGGATGTGGGCTGCAATAAGAAGAGTTTGACCATGGTGGGCTGAAAAAGGTGGACTGGACCAAGGCTGCACCAAGAGGTAAGCCCCTAACCGACCTAACCTAGTTCTCCTTGGCTGGCCGAACCCATCTAGCACCAACCTTGACCCACTCGGCTGGCTCCCTTTGGACCGCCACCCCAAACCACACCCTAGCCGAATCCCGTGACCACCACCTAGCTGCACTCGACCTTCACCTAAACCTAACCCACTCTCCCCTAAACCGCACCTAGCTCTCCCCTCTTCACCTTTTGGCTGGCTTAACCCACTCGGCCTTAAACCTGCCCTGAACTGCACCCTAACCTGCCCCAAACCCCCCCCTTTGAACTGCCACCCCAAACCACACCCTAATCGAATCCTAGCTCACCCACTGCACCCACCTAACCTCCTTGCTACAGCCAAGACCAACAACCTTGTTGGCTAGACCATACCCTAAACGAACCTCACTTAAGCTAACCGACCCTGGTTGGCCGACTTGATCCAGCCATACCCTATACCGACCTTGCCCTAGACGATACCCCAACCGAACCCCACTTAAGCTAACCAACCTTGTAATGAAGTCTATGCTTCAATATAGTTGTGGAAGATCAACGAGTGAACAATACCACAAAGTAGCAATCACAAGCCCTTAGAAAAGGAAATAGTCGAGAGCAACAAGTGTATGCAAAAAAGAGAATAAACAAAGCACGAGCTTGAATAAATAATCATTATTCATTAGCCATTAAAGGCTTGAAATTACAATGGTTTACAAGGAGTATTTATATAGAAAAGAGAGTGAGAGAGAGTGAGAGGAAGTAGAGGGAAAAGAGGAGAAAGAGGGGGGCTGGCTGCAGCCAGCCCCCAACGGCTAGTGGCCCTGGGGGCCCTGATGGCCCAGTGGACCAGGGCCGCTAGGGCCGGGCCACTCTGGCCCAATTCTTTAACACCCCCCCTCAAACTGACACTCCATGACCTGAAGTTTGCCAATTAAAGATTGAAATCGAGGACTCTGGCCCAATTCTTTAACACCCTCCCTCAAACTGACAGCTCCATGACCTGAAGTTTGCCAATTAAAGATTGAAATCGAGGAGCAGGTAGGGACTTGGTGAACACATCTGTAAGTTGATATTTTGATTTTACAAACTGTAATGTCAAATTGCCTTGTAGATGCTCTTCACGAACATAGTGACAATCCATCTCTATGTGCTTTGTGCGCTCATGGAAGGTATGGTTGTTGGCTATATACATAGCACTTTTGTTGTCACATCTTATCGGGATGTGATCAAGGCCAAAGAAAATAGTAGTCTAAAAGTTGTTGCTTCATCCATGATTTGATCCACTGACAAGCTCATTCGCAACGTATTTAGCCTCGGCGGTAGACAAGAGTCTGTATTGTTTGTTTTCTATTTGCTTTGTCCATGAAATAAGTTTCATCACTAAGCCAAAAGTGGCAATCATCTCAGTTAGTAGGATTTTTTTTTGTCCATGGGATTCCATCTAGCATCAATCGAGTCGTAATAAGGCCAAGAGAACCAAGGAGGAGTTGGACTACCGAAAATGAAGTCCATGAAACAGAGTTTCCTTCTATATACCGTATAATACGTAGAACAAGCAGTATAATGAGTAAAGGCGCGTAGGGCCGAGATAAACCTAGCATACTATGTATGAATCACCTATGAACATTATATACGGCCTACTAGTAGTAAGATAAATCAAAGATACCAACCAACCGTACCTGACATGTTTAGGATTATCAAGTATAGTACCATCCGCCCAGATGCTGTAAATCCAATATCAGTAACTGCCCGTTGGAGTAGGCTATGAAGAGTGGACTCAACGTAACTATCTATATCGAATCGAGCTCGAGAATAAGATCCGAGTACATATTTAGCTTGAGACAGAGAAATACCATTCAGAGAGAAAAGGATTTCAAGTCACTAGAAAAGTAAGAAAGGTCTAAGATCTTTCATCTCAAAAGGTTGACTCAAGGACTATTTGGAGTTCTTTAGCAATGATTGCAGTATCATCACCAAAGTAATAATCATATCATCCACATAGAGAAGTAACATAACAGTACTTCTATCAGTTTTGTGAGTAAAAGGGCAAAATCATGGGCACTGCTTGGAGGAAAACCAAACTAACTCAATAGACTGTGAAACTTGGCAAACCAGCCTCAAGGTGCTTGTTTGAGACCATATAAAGCCTTTCAAGACAAAAACCTTATTTGGTGGACAAGTTTTGTAACCAGTATAGGTGGACGCATATAAACTTCTTCTTCCAAATCACCATTAAGAAAGACATTCTTCACATCCATCTGATTTAGAGTCTATTTCAGTGGTGGCATAATAGCAAGGAGAGTACCATAAAAGTATGAATGCATACGGTGCAACAGTGCAAAAAGTCTCCTCATAATCAATGTCCATATTCTTAAGATGATAACCTTTGGCAACCAATCGAGCTCTTGTTTCTAGTTATTAGATCCACTGCAAAATGAAGTCTTGATTTCTAAAAACACCATTTAGTTACAATCTCACAAGGTGCCTTTACCAGGGCTATGAGTAATCAACATGAGGTCCTGGGTGCACATCGTTTCTCCAAACTGATCCGTAATTTTCTCATGACAGGAAGGCCTAAGACCAATGATCCTCATCAAGGCTTCAATTGTAGATCGAGGTCCACGTTAAGGTTCAAGCATGGTAAACAAAAGCTAAGTGATTACGTATCACAAAGGGAGTTACGAGTAGCTTACACCTTTAGATACATCATAGATAGGCATTAAGAAGGAAGGAGGGATGCAATAACAAGTGGCAAGCATTCTATGTCCGGAATAGTATTACCCGGAGTGGTGCGAATCATTCTTGTCTTTGTTCATCCGGAAGTTCTCAATTGGAAAACTTAAATGTAATCACCAGAAAGATATCAACAAAGCTGTGTAATAAAATCAAGGGAGCCAAGGGAAAGCAGCATCCTTGAACAATGAGAAGAGTTCTCGAGGAGAACTTTGGTGATCTTCCTAGAAGACCTATCTGATATGTATTCGAGATATGGATCAATAGTCATGGAGTTCTTTTGTGTCCCAATGCGAAAGGCTTAAATTCTTATGATCGCTGCAATAAACCCAAAAAGTATACAAAGACATCGGACTTAGGCATCAAACTTGCCTAGAGTGTATCTCATAAAGTCCATTATTTAAAACAAAGCATTTAGCATGCCCAAAAATCTTAAGAGAGTCAGAATCTAGAAAATATTGTGAGACGTTCAAAGGGAGATACATTACCTAGAATAGAGGAATGAAGACGTATTGATGACATAGACAATGTTGAGAACAACTTCATCCCTAAGCATGTTCAAGACAAGAGAGGAGGATGAGCATAATCCTCGGACAGAGTCAAGGATACGTATTAATATTTTCTTTCAAAGATGACCATTTTGTTGAGAGGTACCACGATAAGGTATCAAACACTGTTAACTGTAAATTCTGACCATCTTTTACACGTATTCTTTTGGTATGATGGGAGGCCGAAGCCAGATGCACGTCCTGGGTATCAAACTCATAACCTTCAACTCGTGAGTCGACCCCCTAGCCGGGCGAGATATTGCTCGTTGTGCCCGTCACTCCTATTATTTGATGAATTTGTGACACTATCCTATCAGTACCACATTATTCCTTATAGATTTAGTCATTCAAGAAACAGAGAGGATAAACAACTTGTCTTCAATACCTTCCTATATGTTTATCTGTTCTATATTATCCCGTAGTTACATTTCCCAAATATTCGAATTTTCTGGATAAATTCACATGATCGGACATAGGATATGGTAGCTTCGAAATCCCAAAAAGCTACAGCTATACCATCTGCGGAAGAATCTTCTATTGGGAAAAACCGAGACAAGCAGTGATAATAAATCCAGAACAAGGTAAAGTTGGCTATTTTCTGGATATTGCACTCTTATCAGATAAGATTCAAACTCAAACATCCCTACTATGTTAGCAAATCATAAAGGAATCAAAACCAACAATACTACTGTTAATGCCATGTATCCAACACTTTGCCGTGCGCCGATTTCGAGCAGTTGGCAGAGGGCAAATTCACATGCAAGTTTTGCTTTACCTAATTGACATGCTCTGTGAGTGTGCATGAACATGGAAATTGTTTCGATCGAGCAAGTTCTTTGTTTATTTCAACTTAAGATCGTTGTGATGTGCACTGGGAAAGATGATTGGGTATCAACAGTTCACATGACAGCTCCGATTCAAAACAAATTAAGATATTCCAAGATGATAGAACTTGTATGAAGATAAATAAGTACCTTACGCTACAATTACTATCCTTTTACAAGAAGTAGGGAGATAGCAGGAATCCAGCAATTGTAGATAAAAGGTTATTTACTTCATTGGTTCAGTTTCAATCTTAAAGATGAAACTTGTCCAGTTACATAACAAGCTTAGGATATGAGAATCTAAATAACATGATTCAAATACAGAAGTCTCAATCTTACAGCATTTCTTCATAATATAAACTTGCTTAGTTTCATCAGTAGGGCATAAATGGATGGATGAATGCAAAGAAAGCGAAGAGTTTTCTTGTTCAAGTGAAACCAAGACATGACCGCTTGGGGCCACTAGTGGTTGCTGGAGTCATCGACGGTTCATCTGCTTTCACAAAACTCAAATTCAATTCTAGCTTTCTTTATCAGGTAAGTATATTCTTCTAAAATGCTTATAATTTTGTGCTAGATGTGTGACCTGCATGGAGAAGATGGACTAGCAATGGATCTTGATTGAGACTGATTTTGTCAAGAGATGTGAATATGGGTCGGGCCAGGACAGCCCCCTAGGTTGGGCCGGCACCTCAGGCCAGGCTGATTTTGATATATATATATATATAAAATAGGAAAATTGGATATGCTCATGTTTAACATGTCATTGTTTTTAGATGACATAAGTATAATTTAAATTTTTTAAGAAATTTTGAAAAAAGTACAAAGCATTGTTATTATATTAATGCCACCCAAAAGTAATATGTGGGTATGAGTGAGTAACATCAAAGGTGGATTGGATCCAATCACTCCATATATATATAATAGGAAAATTGGATATGCTCATGTTTAACATGTCATTGTTTTTAGATGACATAAGTATAATTTAAATTTTTTAAGAAATTTTGAAAAAAGTACAAAGCATTGTTATTATATTAATGCCACCCAAAAATAATATGTGGGTATGAGTGAGTAACATCAAAGGTGGATTGGATCCAATCACTTCATATATATATAATCGAACTCCACCCCTTCATCCCAAGCCCGGATAAAAGAAGAGGATTGCAGTAAAACTTTGTCGGACTTATCTATCTTGGATTCTATAGCATGGCATGACACGTGAATAGAACTACTCTAGTCGACTCATCTAGTATGAGAAAAAGCTTACTTGCTGTTATTGTATAAAATGCCTCTGCAACTGACTGTATATAAAATACAGGTGATGCTCATCATGGGTACATTTTACGATCGGCCATGCACATCATGAGAAAGAATAGAAAGAAGACTCACAAGCAAACCTCGGAATGATGAACATGGAGGAAGGATATTATGCTCGTAAAGATGTGGCTCTTCTCAACACTCTGAGACTTGGGAAGCATCTTAGAACTTTGTTGTCATCAGACGGTTTGCAGGATGAGAAAAATGACGGATCTTGTTCAAGACTTTCATTGTAATGTTCTAGAACAGAAACAATTTCATCAAATTGTGGACGTTTATCTGGATTGCTTGCCCAGCAGTGGTTGATGAGGCTAGCAACTGCAGCAGGACAAGTGTCGGGTATAGGTGGCCTATCATTCTGCAATCAATTCATAAGTTTCACATTAGAAGAGGAACAACTGAGTTCGGTGTCGAAGCTGGGACAGTGAATTCATGCAGTCCACAAAGGTGTTTGCAGGTGCATGTGTGGGTGCGCATGATCACCCTCAGTCATAGCAGCTCCTAAACCCAGATTAAAAAGGAGAGTTGCAATAGGTAGCCAACCAAAAGCTTTGTCAACCTTTTACAAAGGGGTGCAATCTTTCCAGCAGTATCATGGAGTTTCATTTGATCATAAACTCCACCGAGTCAAAATTCAACGCAATCTGTTGAAATCCAGAGTTGCAAGAAAAAGGAACTGGTCATCATAGCAAGAACCAGGATGTGGCTGTATCAACACGAGGGAAAGGAAGACAAATGAATAACCCAGTATCTAGCAATTGAAGCACCAGATCTTCTTTCTTGATCTCAATGACTTCCGTAAGGAATGCAAAGGATATATGATGATCCATAATATATGCGTCATACTACACTAGCATAAACCAGTTTATTTGATTCAACCAGACTCTGCTAAGAATCAATCTGGAAAATAGAACCAGGACATACGGGTCTCTATAAGTAGTTTTTATGTTCTTCGATGAATTGAAAGATTCATGGATCATAGTTTCTAGAATTCATTGGTATAAAAGGTCTATGTATACAAACTATAAGCTCCCAATAAATCAACCTATACATCGTAATATTGGTCTAGAACAGAAGACTAGAATTGTAGACGTTGTCTAGGAATCTGCTGCAATATCAGTGCCCTAGACTAAAACAGCAGCAAAAGCCTTCACAAAAGTCACGTATTTGATATTGAATTGAAGTAATAAATAACTGATATTCTAATAGAGCACAAGGAGGCACGACATTACCTTCTGGAAGACTGCAAAAGCGGCCTGCTCAGGTGTCATATCTTGAAATGGTATTAATGCAGTTGAAATCTCCCAGAGGACGATTCCGAAACTGTAAAAATCAACCTTTTTAGTGTGCTGCCTTTCCTTGATCATTTCTGATGCCATCCATCGATAAGTTCCCATGAAACCCTTAACATCATCACACTGAGATTCTAAGCATGATATTCCGAAATCTCCCACTTTCACGCACATATCTTCTCCAAGCAGTAGGTTTTCTGACTTAAGATCCCTGTGAAGTATGGCTTTTGAATGGAGATAATGCATTCCACGAGCGATATCAAGGGCCAATTTAAGAACCATATTCATGGGAAGTGAATGAGGTTCATGCTGATGCAAAAACTTCCTCAACGATCCCCCGGCCATATACTCAGTGATGATGCAGAATATAGGTGGTTTCTTGCAAGCTGCCACAAACTACAACAAACAAACCAAAATGGTTAGACTTCAGTTACTGGAGCGAATGTGCTCGAGTCTCATAAGCCAGATTCTAATAACTTTCACCACAAAGTACATATTGTCTATGTACAAGGGTCCGGGTGCTGGTACGAGACACCGGTAAGGGTGAGGGCGTGGGACACGTCGATTTAGAAAGTGATGGTGCACGAACATGACCATACATAAGTATAAATCCCAAAAAATATTATAATTGGTAATATCGAATAAAACTGGAAAAAATTAACAATCAGTCAATATTTCACCAATTGTCCTGTGACAGACATCACTGATTTTGTTATAAAATGTTAAAAAGAGTCGGACACAAGAGAAGTACAAGTGTCGAACGTTCAAAGTGCCGGATATGGGTGTTAAGAACACGTAGAAGAAGTGTCTGTATGACGGATCATATTTTCCAAATCTAAGAACAGTGGCTCAAGAAAAGAAAGACAATGTAGGCACATAAGAAACACGATTGGAAGGTAAAACTCTCAAGTTGTTTCTCAAATATGCTAGCTACATGAAACAGTTCAATCTCTGTACATTTATATCTTTCCATAGATGTTTTTCAAACTTGTGAGCTAAAAAAAAAATAATTTCTTTCAATTTATAGTTTTCTTGATCTAAAGAATCACTTACTGAGATAATATTAGGGTTCTTGAGGCCGAAAAGGAGGGAAACTTCAGAATTGAATTGCTTCACGATAAGAGCAGCCAAAGCATCATCTTCCTCCGTCACACTCACTATCTTGACTGCAACTTCCTTCTGTTTGTAGATCCCATGGTAGATCCTGCTATGTCGTCCGGAAGCAAACCGACTTCCCACCATTAATTGAGACGTATCGGCGCTCCAATTTACTAGGAATTTTCTGTAGCAGTCTCTAAAATAAACAACACAAGTCCTTCCATCCTTGCCTATTTCAGTTTCTTGAGCTCCACGTCTGCAAAACTCTTTGAAAATGTAAAAGAGTGTCACTAAGGGACTGCACTCAAGTATATGTTGATTTGAGTAACGGTTTAACTGTATGCTGAAATATGCTTGATGTCCTTGAAAATTGGTGACTGCGATTAAAGTTCTGATGTAACTGATCTGATTTACACTGTGTATCCTCGACAGCATCATCTAGTTTGTTGCATTCAGCCCAACACTGTGTATTAATACGTTTTTAGTGCAGAAAGGTACTCCTTTAGCTTCAACAGGCCATAACTCTCTTGTTTCTTAGCAGAATTTCACATTCATTATATTGTCGGGAAGCTCTCAACGAGCCCTTTACAATGGCATAAAATTCAGTTTCAGATTCTCCCATTTGATAAGCCAAAATTATATATTTGCATGAGTAGAGAATTGCTTGTTATATAAACTATGTTAAAGGCTACCATGATGATATATACGTGCACATATCTTGATAGAGATTCAAAGTTCAATATTTATACAACTCTTTCAAGAATATGTATATATCATATATGTATATGTATTTGGCTGTATTAATCATGCATGAATCATAAATAAAATATATTTCAGATATGGTTCATTTAACGACCTAGATGTATATGCACCATGTAAATACCAAAGCGGACCGTTCACTTCATGTTTAGGATTGTTTGAAGGAATCAAGGATACCAAATTGAAGAGGCCAAGTATTTAATTTTAAGCATAGAAGAAAATCATCTAAGTTCATTGAACCCAACCAAGTTTATTTGTCGACTTCTGCATGAAATGACCAGCTTTCAATTGGAAACAACACCCTATAAATCTCAAGGAATCAACGAAAAGAGGCCTCCCATGTGTGTCGAATCCTATATTCTTGAGAGACTCCAGCCATCAAGGAAGAAGTTCTCCCCATGTGTTGGAAGCTGATCCTTTGAAAGCCGATCCTCTCTTGCGCGTTGAATCTCTCCCATGTGCTTGAGTAGAGGAAGAGGTTCCCTTCCTATGTGTTATCCTTTGCCACAAACTTGGTATCCCTTATAATAATGTTCAACTTATTGTAAACTGCTGCTATATATATATATATATATATATATATATATATATATATATATATATAAGATACTTTTGTGTTAAATCTAACTTTCCAAGATATATGGAGAGAGAGTCCATAGTCCATGCGCAAATCAATCCATGATTAAACATACTGAAAGATCTCAACCATCCGATCGGTGGTTGAAATTCAAATATTAAAAGTAAAAGAATACATTAGTACTCTTTGCAAGTACACTAAATACATTCGGTATAAATTATTTTTTAACTTAAAGATTATAACCATTGATCTTTAAGATTGAATAATTGAGATATTTGAGAATGTTTAAGTATATATCCACATGCATATGGACTAAATTCTCTCTAAATATAGAGAGGGAGCATATAGTCCATGCACACATTCACTAGTGCTTAAATCCACTTAAATATCTTCATCGTTCTACTTACAATAGAAATCAAAGATTTGAATTTAAAAAGAAAATACAAAGTAAATATTTAACTTTTAAATTCAAATCGATAATTAATTATTCAAATCAGAGATATTTAAGTGGATTTGAGTATAATTGAGTATGCACATTTATCACGTTCTCTCTCTATATATACATTCGAGTTTTCAAGAAATTTATCGCCTTGCACTCCTAGATCCAGGTACTTCCTCTCCCTCACACAATATATTATGGCCACTAATTTCCAAACCACACACACATACACAAGTTCATTCTCACGTGTGCATGCATGCAAGAGGTTGTGTGTATATGCACGCTCACATGAACCTGTGTACGTGCGTAGTTTGGAAATCCGTGGTCATGATTAGCATAAATTTCAATGATTCGTGGGCTCTTCGCAACTAACGAAACCACGTTGAATGAGTCGGGTTACCGAACACGGAAGTCATCTCATCTCACGTTTTATCCATTTTCCGAAAAAACTTGTGATTTTATTTCAGTGCTCACATTTACGTTCACATAATAATATAAAAGCATAGGTGTTTGCTCCACATTATCTCATTATTAGACTTATCAACGACACATAAATATCCATGCCCATGTGACACTCTTGATTTAGCATCTTCATGTAACGTAATGGTGGCTATTCTTGGCAACCTTATCACACGAACTGACTGGATTAGCTATCCAGCCGTTACCTATGGTGAGCGTCACAGTGTTGATATGTAACAATCATTCTGTTACGGATTAACACCATAACAACTGGATGAGACTCTAAACGGAAAGCCTAGTCAAGAAACCCGGGAGGGAAGGAGTCTGCCCTACTCTATAAATACTGAGCAACACACAAGGATTACATATGATGAAAACAAAGAAAGAAAAACCATCTCTCTAAAGTCAGTTGTGTGGAAACCGAAAAACTGAAAACCAATACCTGTGATTCCGTTGCTCGACAGAAGAAAGTTGTTGCATACCAGAAGCGAGGAACACACATCTTTACACAAGTTCACTCAGAAAGTTGTTGCGTACCAGAAGCAAGGAACTAAGATCTTTGCACAAGTTCGGCCTAGAACGCATTCACTTAATGGAGACAATGGGATATGTTTTGGATGATGATCTGGGTTCGACCAAGAAGAAAGCCGGTCTGGTCTGCTCAGTGGGTTCGACGGGCTATATCTGGTTAGGTCATGCAACATACACTAGCCGTGTCGACTATGTACCAAGTCATATATAGTTGTTGGTACATCCGACCCATACGCGATCGATGGTTGAATCGGGTAAGAATGTAGATGGATTGAATTTAGATCAGATCTGACTTTTACCAAATCTAACTAGTTTATTAATAAGTATCAGTGGACTCAGACATCAAAGGCCAGTCAGTCCATTCCAGATCCGAGAAGCTACATTAAGCAGATTCAGATGTAGGATATAGACGATATATTTTGGATATGGTTCACATATATCCAAAGAAGTGAAATCCAAACTTGGCACAATTAGCAATATTCGGACGTGGATTCATACAGTGACTCTGGATAACCAAATTTAGAGTTGGATCTGTTATTGGATATTTCTGATCCATTGACATCCCTATAAATGCTTATGTACGAAATCCAAAAACCTAATTATGAGTATATATAAGAGCTTAGTAGAGCTAAGTATGTATAATATTTATATGAGTACATATACATATACATATATACATATATATACATATATATACATATATATACATATATATATACATATATATACATATATATATATATATATATAAAGAAAACACATGCTAACCTAATTAATTGGATCGTTGCATAGAACTCAATTCCTACTGGTTTGCACAACGCAGAGCAGACATGGACGGTTCAGGGTAAACCAGGGCCAGCGGCTCCAAATATATATATATATATATATATATATATATATATATATATATATATATATATATATATATATATATATATATATATATATATATATATATATATATATATATATATATATATATATATATATATATATATATATATATATATATATATATATATATATATATACATAAAGAAAACACATGCTAACCTAATTAATTGGATCGTTGCATAGAACTCAATTCCTACTGGTTTGCACAACGCAGAGCAGACATGGACGGTTCAGGGTAAACCAGGGCCAGCGGCTCCAAACCAATTATAAGAGCTTAGTAGAGTTAAGTATGTATAATATATATATATATATATATATATATATATATATATATATATATATATACTAACCTAATTAGTTGGATCGATGCATATACCTCAATCCCTAATGGTTTGCACAATGCAGCAGTAGACATAGACGGTTCGGGGCAAACCAGCGGCCACAAACCACTGGTTCCAGTTTCCTTGAAACCTTGAACCATAACCGAACCAACCTGTTCTGGTTACAGTTCTAAGAACTGCCGGTTTTGGTTTGAGTCCAAAACCGCTTGGTACAAATAAACAACATTTAAAATTTTAAAATTTCTTAAAAACATGTTATATTTTGTATTTTATGTATTCATGCTGTCTGATGACCGTGGGTTCCAAATGGTTCCAACCTGCCAATTTCTAGATTCGGTTTTTCGAAACGTCGAATTGTAACCAAATCAAGCAGTTCTCGGTTCTGGTTCTGGGGCTGGTTCAGATGGTTTTGGTTTTGTAGTTAGTCCGAACCCGTTTGAACCAACGGGTCAGTCCCAAACCTGACATGTCTACCTTAGAAGCATGCACCCCTGCCTCTCCTTTAAATTTTTTTTTGAGGGGAGGAGTGCAACGGCTCCTCTTTTCTAAAACCTTTTCAAATTTCTGAATGACACTTATGCTCAACAAAATAAGGGAGAGGCATTGTATTTTTGAACTAATTACTCCATATAAAACACAGAACTTCTAAGTTAGTGACCTAGCTCGTGTCCCGCTCGTGTATTTCGGTTTGTGCTGTAAAACTTGAGAAAAAAAATACATGGCAGAAGAACCCAACACGTTCGGACATGCCCAGAAAATAAAGATCATCAGCAACAACACGAATAGTCTGCTTTGTGATCGTGTTGACCTGTTTGTGAGACGACCTTGAATGACTCGAATAAGGATCAACACACACAGACACGACCCGGTTGAGAAAATGGCCATTTGGGTATTATATTGCAAACATGGATTTCTCAGGTCGTGTTGGTCCAGATTACCGTTTCGGTATTATATTGCAAACCTGACATGAATGCATCACAATGTTCATGTCCACCCAAAATAACACGAAAACTTGTCTGTTTAGGTTGTCTCTTTTTTAACACGAAAATGTTGGCAATGTAACACCCGCCATGAAAATCCAACACAAAACACAACTCAAAAAGTTGGCGTTTGTGTCCACCTAAAGTAACAAAACAAAATGTTTGGTTTGACTGGGAGCACGAAATGAAATCACACAGAAGCAACTCAAACACTGGACATCCCTTCGTCAGACTTGGCGATTCCGGGTCTAACTTAAGTGGATCTCGCTGACTCCGAGACTGTATATTTGATGAATCTTGATTGAAACTCGGATATTAAAATCCGAAATTGCTGAATGTTGATGGAAACGGTGTCTTATCATTGTGGCCCTTCATAAGTAGTGGGGAGTGAACCATGTGGGGCGAATGATTGGGTCGGGTCCTTAATTCGGATGGACCCACACTACATTTGGTTTGTCCATGGAAAGAAGGTCCAGTGTTTGTGGGCAATGTATGGATCCGTATCCGTTTGCAGCATCGAAATAAAAGTTATTAGTTGTACTTGTCTGTGTGCCTTCTACCGTACCAAAATCGTCCGACCCCGGACTTGATGATTCAGTCTCATTTAAAATAATGAAATGTATGATTTATTTTTATGTATTTTATATTTAATGTATAATGATATATATATATATATAAAGAAACTAGTATATGTTAGTATCTTTAAGTGTGAGTAAATTCAAACAAATCTCAATTGATTGAGATTTGAATGTATAAAATAGTATATTGCTAACACCTCTGCGTGTTAGCATATGCCAGTTTCTCCCTCGATATATATACGTGAAAAGATATATAAAACTACCAAGCGGTACAGTTGACCCTTCCTTGTATGACACCTCTCAGAATTATTGAGTGTTATATGGTCTGTCTATGCCTAGTTGTAATTAAGTGGGACACGTTCCTGGGGATCCATCCCCTCTCTCTTTCATCTTTCTCTCTCTTTAGGTTCCACAAAGCCTAGCAGCTAACCAGCCCTTGTCCATGGTAGGTACCAAAATGGGCCTGGCCTCGGAAAATGGTGGGCCAGACCAGGATTTTCTAGCCGATTTTACGAGCCAGCCCTCGGTAGAGGGCCGGGCTGTCCCACAGGGCCTCTTTATTTATCTCTCTCTCTCTATGTATACATATAATATATAAGCATTATAATATATATTTATATATTAGTATTCTTATATATATATATATATTATATTATATGAGCCGGCCCGAGAACAAAGTAAACAAGCTTTCATCTTAAAGATTGCATACTGCAAGTAACTTGAACCATTAAAAAACAAAACCAATACCAAACATTCGCCCACACAGAAAGCAATTTGTTCAATAAATTAATATCCACCTTGCTCGTTTTCTGAGCAATGCAAATGAGAAAGGCACAGGAGCACATGATTGAGGAAAATGTATGGAGATCATACCAACTATACGTGCATCACTCTATTGCTCATGTGTGCGCTTATAAAGGAATGCAATTCACCACACACACACACACACACACACACACACACACACACACACATATATATATATATATGAAAACTGGGTCTTACCTATTGAGATGCGTACTCAAATTTTTTTGGGTAGCATGTAGTTTCAAAATTTTTAAGAGTTTTCAAAAATGACAAAAAAATGTAATTACACTCATGTTTTTGAAAATAAAATAATGGTGAAACATGAGTGAACACTATAAGTAGTGGACATGATTCATATAGGAAAACTTGATCCTACCAACTTTTGACATGCTCCTTCATACCCACCTATTGTTTTTAGGTGACATGAGTATAATTTAAAAAATTTAAAGATTTTTAAAAAGAATGAAGAACATTATTACACTCATGCTTCTAAAAAACAATAGTCGAGTATAAGTAAATATCATCAATTGTGGACATAATCCAATCTTCCCCTTTTTTATATATATAACATTACAGTAGGCCATGAGTAAAAGTGTGGGCATATGGTTACTCTGGACCAACAATATTACTCTTAGTGTGCTGCGAAATGATCTCCAATTCATCCATACAAGGATAGAGTACCCAACGACCTTGGAGAGCTTCCTGTATGCTCGAGAGCAGTTGGTAGGACCGTAGGAGTGCGTACCTGAATGAGTATGTATAGACCTGGCAGGTTCCAGGTAAACTGGGACCTGCTCCGATTCTGCCAAAATTCGGGATTGAACTGCCACCTTCAGGTCTGGGTCCAGTTCCAACTCCGGTTCTAGGCTGAGTTTGACCCGGTTTAATCCTATTCCGGACCTGCTACGATGCTACTCTCTTAGGGTCCTGCCATAATACCATGATTGTGGTTTTAGTGACACGCATGACCATCAATCTAGAGATTATACCATTTTGATGGTTTTCATCCTTTAGCTTCTGGTTGAGTCCTGGAACTTTCATGTGGAACCAGAACTTTGGGTCTTCCACAATGCAAAACTTTCCATATACTCAGTGGGGTTGGCTAATGGGTGCGCCATGGTTGAGGAGTCCTTGGACGCTGCTCGTCCTAACAACGGCAAATCATGCTTACTTAACTTTGGAGATCTGAT
This sequence comes from Brasenia schreberi, assembly GCA_036023115.1. Classification (NCBI taxonomy): domain Eukaryota; kingdom Viridiplantae; phylum Streptophyta; class Magnoliopsida; order Nymphaeales; family Cabombaceae; genus Brasenia; species Brasenia schreberi. The sequence continues at coordinate 27,863,589 of JAYKKT010000090.1, read as the reverse complement.
GATATCTGGTGCATTAATGTAAATAAGATGGTACCTTTTTTAGAAGGTACGTCAAATTTTTACGGTGCCTAGAAGCAATTTTTCTTGCACCCAGAACGTTAGGTCAATGCCAGGACACTCTAGCGCCATTGCTTCTGATGGGGAGTTTGACCCACGGAGGGTGCATGTGTTAGGCTTCAGCCTCCTCTTGTAGAAGAGAAGAAGAAGAAGAAGAAGAAGAAGTTGTTCTTAATCCATAGTTTGCAACCAGCTATGCAAGTGATCCAACTCAATATTTTTGCAAAGCGAACGAGCTTTCGCTTGCGAAAGCTCGCCTTCTCTCCTAATTGAATACTTGCTGCTTTCACTATGTGTAGATTGGCTTAAACCCCCATAATGAATCTCTACTATATCAATCAAACTGGATTAGACCAATACCACATATTTATGTTCGACACTGAATTTGAATTAATTTACAGAACCAATGGCTACTGAGAATGTAGTTGATTTCACTTAATGGGCCAGAGTTTGGTTTTGGTTTTGGTTTTGGTTTTGGTTCATTATCTAGATCAACTAGAGACAGAGTCTCACATATATCTCAATAAGTATACAATCAAATATAGCCTTCTGTCCTGATGAATATATTTATATAGCATCAAAATAGAGTGTGTTTGAATGCAAGAACAGCTGCTGGACAGACGGTATGGTGCTCTCTCGTATTAATAAGGACACAGTATAGTGTCGAGACGAGAACTATCGATGTATCCAATGTAGTGATGGGGAAGGTAGAATAACCACCAATGTCCATGCATTCAAACCACTGACGGATCGAGGAAATTTTTTTTTGGGGGTGAGACATTTGTATTTTCGCTGAGACGTATTTGTATTTCACGTTCATAAAATATTTGTATTTTCTTATATACAAAAACGAACCCATGATTTTTTCAAATTTCGAATGAGGCCCATGCTCACCTACCTCGCTCTAAAGTGGGTCAGCCATGGATTCAAACACAGGCTCACAGTACTTATGGTTGTAGATCTTAATTAAGGAAAGGTAACTATGGGCAGCCAACAAGGAGAGATGGGTCACAAGAACTAGAACCATGGCTAAATAGTGAAGCCCCTCATTCTGTAGTGTATTGCTACCCGTCTTTCATGAAAATCGAAGCATTAGAAATACTCGTAAATCAAACACATAAGTATGGTTCCTCGAAACCATGATTAAGGGCCATGTGGGTTTAGACCAATAGTTCTAGAACCAGAGGGTTTGAAACCACGAACCAAATAAACCCTTATGGGGTAAACCTCGAAACCATGATTAAGGGCCATGATTAAGGGCCATGATTAAGCGAGGTTTCGAGTTAAAGCCATGTTAATGGAGAAAGGGAGAGCAGAGCAAAGTGTCAAACCACTTGAACCAGCCAATCACCCACGCATGCAGTTAAGCTTGTAATACCACCTTAACCACACTTATAGTGTTAAGGAGACAACCAAACAATAATCGATGGCAGCGAAACCTGCCACGAGTAACTTCGTTTTGTTAATTACTCTCATTAGACACATTCCTTTGCCTTTTTGTGCTTGCATTTGTTTTGATTGCCCACTTTCTTTAAGGTGGCATGGGGTTATACAATTTCACTGGGCAGTAGTATCTATGGAAGTATTTTCTTATAAAAAAATTTGTTACAAGAAGAGGTCGAAGCCTAACACACACATGCACCCTCTGTGAGTCAAACACCACACCAACAGCAATAGCGCTAAAGTGCCCTTCCATTGAGCTAATGCTCTGGGTGCAGTATTTGATTAGAAAATTAATTTTGAATCCAAATATAACAACAACAACAACTAAGCCTTTTCCCCTACTAGATGAGGTCGGCTACATCAGTATATATACACACAAATATATTTTATTATATACATATATAATATATTAATATGTAGCATGTCTTCGGGGCTAGCCCGGCTGGCCCTACCCGACCCGTATTGACATCTCTACGTAAAGGATCCTCGTACTAAGAGAGAAGACATTCATGACATGTATGTGCACCCAAAAATAAAGATGTATATAACTGTTTGTTCAAGAAACACGCCTTGAAAATGCACACACACAAATATATATATATATATATAACTTCACTTTTCTATTATGTGGTTTGTAGAATTATGGCTTTAATATTTCATAATTTTTTCAGTATACTTTAGTAACCAATGATTTGTGTTGTTATAATATTTAGATGCCCATTTCTTGTAACACAGGCTTATGTTAACCTCACATCACTATATATGTCCCCCACCACATCATACAAAGTTGCTTTAGAAATGCTGACATGGTACAATGCCACATTAGAAAAAACTAGTTGCATTGTTAATTGGTTGCAAAGTATCATTCCAATTCAAATCACAAGTACAAACTAGAAAGTACAAAAATGAACTTTTTTAATATATTGTATAATAAAGATTTTGATCCCAATGCAATTTTCTTCTTAATTTTGAAATTAAGTAAAAATTAGAGTAAAAACTATCTTGCTAAAGCTAAAGGAGCTACTTCCGAAGTAAATGAGTGTTGAATAAAAGACTCCTCACTTCTTTCTCAAGTAGGTCATCAACATTCTAAAAGTTGTCATAAGCACTGTAAAACTGAACTATTGTTCCCTTTTCAGTAAGAAAGTTCCTTGGGGCTATGTGCTTAGAGATGAAGGCAAATAACTACTCTTCATGTCTCAGTTCCATTTACATGTAAGGGCAAATGACTATCTGGTTACGTAGTCTTTGTTCTCAATCCAATATCTCCACAAGATCATTGCTCTATTAATCAAAGATAGCACTCTTGCTGTCTGTTCGGAGGCATTCTCTTCTTTTTTTTCCTCATATATATATATAAAGAGAAAGATTGGATTTGTATATCATTGATGTTACTTATTCATGTTTAATTATTGTTTTCCAAATATAAATATATAACAATTTTAGGTACTTTTGAATTCTTTAAAAAATAGTTATAGTATGAAAAGTAACGAGTATAAGTGGGCATATCGTATAATACATTGAGAGAAAGAGAGAACTTTACACTCTAATGGGAGCTCCTTCTTTGTTGCACACTGTCAATATTTCAATTAAACAATTTCAGTGATCAGGAGGCTTATGATACGGATTGAGAAGAATGATTCCATTTTGAATGCAGCAGTCTCGTCGACCTTTTTCTTCGCTTTTTCGTTTGCGTTTTCCTTTAAAGGGAAGAGGAACCATCGTTGCCTCCGCTTTCCTTTTCCCCACTGTTCCTCTCAAAACTGAGAGAGAGAGAGAGATGGGCGCCATGACCATCACAGAAGGATCGTCACCAACAGGACCCCCAACAACCACCATCTATCGAGAAAGAATCGAAGAGAATCACAACCATCGAGACGATAATCCGACGGCTCCCCTCTCACCAAAGCCCCCCCTCCCTTCTTCTTTCACGACCACCAACAACGCGGACGCGTCGAACTCGATGGCGATCGTCGTGAACAGAGTAACATTGGAAGAATTGGCGGTGGCGGCAAAGCCCGGGGCGCCGGAGACTAGATTCTCCGTTGCCGACGTCCTCGGCGTGCCGATGGAAGTGGGCGGGACGGACGGGGAAGGAAAAGAAGGACGAGTCAGAGGAGGGGTTTCTCCGGACGGGGAAGGAAAAGAAGGACGAGTCAGAGGAGGGGTTTCTCCGATCATACGACGGTTTAATCGGGAGAAGGTTCTCAGGGGGGCTGGCTTTGTGTCTAGGATTTGTGGTGCCGCATTTTCACTCGTTTCCTTCTCCGTGATGGCAGCCGATAAGACGGAAGGATGGAGCGGCGACTCCTTCTATCGATATAAGGAATATAGGTACGAACCAACCCCCGATCCCCTTCTCTGTGTGTGTGTGTGTGTGTGTGTGTGGTGGAGCAGGAATGGGAAACGAAGACATTGCTATAACTGTCACTTTGAGGAGTTGGAGAGAGTGTTACCGCGCTTGCTGTTCATTTTTGCTTTGGTGATCAGGAGAAGGCGAATGTACTGTTGGTTCCCTGATTAGAAGAAGGGCGAATTCATTTTCATTTCGTGATTAGGAGAACAATTTTATTGTCGGTTTTGTGATTATTAGATAAAGAAGTTTTCGCTAGTGTTGTGATTAGACAAGAATTGTATTGTTGGTTGTGTGATTAGAAAAGAGCAAATAAAATGGTTGTTTTGTGATTAGAATAAGGGAGAATCCATTACTGGGTTTGTTATCAGAAGAAGGATTTTATTTGGTTCTCGACTAAAAGAAAGCGAATTTATTGTTGGTTTCATTGGTTAAAATGTTTTCTGGTTAGAAGAAAAGTGATTGTTTTGTTGCGGGATTCGAAGAAAGAACTGTTTGTGGTTACAAGCATAAAAAGGTTTTAATTCAGGGAGGTAGAGTTATGGTAGGGTTTGTCTGAACTCTCTCTGTCTCTCACTCTCTCTCTCTCTCACACACAGACACAGACACAAACAGACTCGCGCATACGCATGAACACACCCATATACAAGCATGCACGCACACAAAATGGAATTCTTCTCTTTAAGAAGTTGGAGGGTTAAGTTTCTCTGTTTTGTACTTAATCTTCGTTTGTGGTTGAGAAGTAGAGTGATGGATAAATCGTGTGGTTGACTGTGGTGTTGGTTCAATTCTGGGTACAGGTACCTGATTTCAGTGACGGTCATCGCCTTCCTTTACTCGGGATTTCAGGTTATTCGTCGCATCCACAAGTTTGCCACCCGAAAAGCGGTTTCCCGGCGACCCTCTTCGCTGTATATCGACTTTGCTTCCGACCAGGTTTCCCCTCCCCTCCCCTCCCCCCTGTTTGTGTTCTCTTGTTTGGAAGTAGGCAGAAACGAAAAAATGGTCATACTCCTTAATTTTCTCAACTAATCAGCTTTCGTGAGAAAGTTATTCCCACAGGATGCTCTGTCTGCGCTTCTTCGTTCACTATTGCATCGCCTTTACAGTGATGCTTCTCATGCTTTTCAAATGGAAAACTTTTAGCTTTCTCTTTGTAGCCATGCTTTTCTTTGGGAATTCAAACTCTTTATTTGAGTTTTGCTTCCCTCCTAATCATGGCCCCGCTGTTGTGTAAGTAACACAGTTCATGGTGCCGAATTCTGCCCCCATTTCCACCCATTTAAAGATTTTCCTCTTAATCAAACAATACCTTCTGCACCTCATAGAAATCACTCCACTGGGTGGTTTTCCTCCCCTTGGACCTTTAACCAGCGCCGCAGTTGTAATTGGGTTTGTCAACCCCATTGCCTACAAGTTATCTTACCATGCTGCCTTAGGTTAGAGTTCCTCCACTGACGTCCGCCCCTTGTGCAAACCCTAGAAACAACTGCTAGGAAGTACGAGTGTCTCATTATCACGCAACAATAAGGTTAGGATCTCAGTGCTTTCACTACATCAAAGCACTTGCAGATATGAAAGTTAGGGTTAGAAAGTATCAATTTGCACTTGGTAAGGTAAGGAAGTCGTGTTAGCTCTTCGTCAATATACTTTAGGTGAGGATGCACACTGAAAGCAAAGCATGATCTGTGATGGAAAACCTGCCTTAGCTGCCTTCTCTAGGGCTTTATTCGTTGATCATCCCCTTTTGTAATTCAGTTGGAAATCTTTAGTTGGTTTGATCTTGTTAAGCTATGTGCATTTCGATTTGGTAGCATACATAGCGAAGCAAGAGAGAGAGAGAAAGAGAGAGATTATCTATTTGGTGTTTGTTGACGAGGGAATGGATTGTGTTTCATTGTTTTTGGAAGCTTTAACATAACTCTGCCCAATCAGGGAACTTTGTAAAGGGTGTACCCTTTCCGGTATGTATGCATCGGATCCGAATTCTGAAGTTAAACATGGTTAGACGAGAATAGTACTAGGATGGATGACCTAAAGTCCTCGTGTTGCACCTTCTAGCCGAACCCACCTAGTGCGAAAAGGCTTAGCCATGGTAAGATTTTCACAAGCTTTAACATAGAATAAACTGTAGATTCCTCAGTTGACATTTTTATTGAAGCCAATGTATATGTGTATGTAGGTGCTTGCATACTTGTTGATCTCTGCAGCATCATCTGCAGCATCACTGACAGATGATACAGTATCAGAATGGGGTGGAGATCCTTTCACGAACATGGCCTGTGGTTCAGTGGGCATGGTTTTCTTGGCCTTTGCTGCTCTTGCACTCAGCTCTTTGATCTCTGGCTACCTTGTCTACAATCAAAACAATCTATGGTAATCGGTTCATCTGCGAGTTGTTTTATGCCCCACGAATGTCCCAGTCTTGTAGTATGATGAATTCTTAGAGTAATGGTTTGTAGTAAAGTGCCTGTTCATGTTTTTGAGCTGTTCAATTCATATAGCATGTGTGCATGTGCGCATGTGTGTGTGGGAGAGAGTGCTGGCGATTGCTTTTCGAGAGGCAAACGGTGGATATGAAGATTTCCAATGCCAACTTCGCCATTGGTTGAGTACTAGTGAGTTTGAGCTTAACTTGAGCTTTACCAGACCCAGTTGAGTCCCGGACATCATCGAGCCGATTTTGAGCAGCAGCTCACGAGTAGCTCGGCTCACTTACACCTCTTGCCTGAAGCAACTTACGAGAAATTAACGTTGAGGGGTTGAGCGTTTCCAACCATTAAGAATTCAATTCGAATTATGACCGTTGGATTGAAGCAAATATGTGCGGACGAAATGACTCCTCCAAGACATCTGCTTCTGTGGCCCTCTCTTAAGGAATTGAGTTCATTTACTCGTAAACAGATGAATTGAAGTCAGGTATGCATGCCCTGCGGATCGAACTGGCAACACTCGTCTTGTGAGTTGTGTTTCCTGCCAGGCGACTCGATGCTGAGTGCGTAAACCGAGCTGAACATGCCATGCTCATGTTTATGTTGGTTGAACTATTCAAACATGAAGGAGCCAGTACCAAGCCGAGCCGAACTACAAACGGCTTGGTTCATTTACTAGCTGGTTCATGAAGTGCATTCAATTCAAATACACTGAATCTAGTCCTCCAATGTGGAGATTGGGAGATGATACAACACAAAACGACAACCACACTTTTTAAGAACGAATGAAGCAAAGTCAGATCATCCATCAAATCGTATCGTTCTCGTAGAAGTTTCTAGAAGAAAAAATCATCTTCGCTGTGTCTTTACCAAGAAAAGAACGGTTTGAAAACAACGTGAAATAGTAGCCGCACCCCCAGTGAGGCTACCACGTAACCAGGCGACCATGGACGGTCTTCCTACAGTTCGTCATCTCACAGGACTCTCATTTCAATCTCTTTCATCTTTTCGCCTCCATAGGTTTCATATAAAACTCTCCCATTGTCACAGTTTCCTACTCCAAAGTGGAAGCAAACTAACGAGTTGCAGGAATAAGAAGGAAACCAAGTTTTGCATTATGGCTCAAATTGCGCCGGCAGCGACGGAAGCTAGCAGCGAGCCCCAGGTTCCCGCACAGCAGAGTGCATGGGTTTATGAAGAGTATGGGGGCGTCGATGTGTTGAAGTTTAGCTCTTCGTCGTCAGTGCCTCAAGTGGGGGATGACCAAGTTCTTATCAAGGTGGTAGCTGCGGCTCTCAATCCTGTGGATTGGAAGAGGAGGGAAGGGAAATTTAAAGCCACCGATTCGCCGTTGCCGGTGAATTTCTCTTTTGTTGTTTTTTGAAATTCATATTCGTTTTTTGTGTGGTTTTTGATGATTGGTGGAGTTCTTGTTTTTCTGTCTTTGGAGAGCTTTTCTCATGAGAATGTAACTGATTCATCTTTCACATCCTAACACGCTAGTACGTGCTAACGCTCAGGATCCACTTTCTCTTTCCGCATTGTTCGGCTGCTATTCTGGGTTAGTATTAGATGTGTTCAGAAAAGGAATTAAGGGTGACTTTGAATTGGAGTTAATGTGAATGACAGAGATTCAAGTTGCTTTCCTGTCCAAACTCTAAAGTGTTTGCACCTCTGACCATGTTTGAATTCTCAATCCTTCGAATTCTCGGATTACATTCCCCGTTTTCTTAGGTGCGAATTTGACTGCCCTCGTTGAAAGATGAAGTATTTCTTATGTTTAGATTTCACACCATTAACGCTACATCTGAATTCTCGATCTTTCAGATTCTTTGTTTAGAATTTCGACCTTCATAGGTCAGTCGGAATATGAAATCCTTCATAGGTAAGAAAGCATTTCGGTGTATGACTGTACTTCACTTTGTTTCTAGACATAAGTGATTATTTTGTGCTTTAAGGGAAAGGGATTGCCGTGCTTGTTTGTAGACGATCCCAGGGTATGATGTAGCTGGAATGGTGGTAAATGTTGGAGGCCAAGTCAAGAATCTAAAGGTAGGAGATGAAGTATATGGGGATATCAGTGAGAAAGCTTTGGACAAACCTAAGCAGTACGGATCAATTGCACAATACACTGCTGTGGAGGAGAAACTCCTGGCTCTAAAGCCTAAGAACCTTGATTTCACTCAAGCTGCTTCATTGCCTCTGGCCATAGAAACCGCATATGAAGGCCTAGAAAGAACTGGCTTTTCTGCAGGTAAATCGATCCTCATATTGAAAGGTGCTGGTGGAGTCGGAAGCTTGGTCATCCAGGTAATCTTATGTCAATTACAGCTTCAGAAATGCTTTGAACTCTCTCTAGCTTGTGGTGGCCAGATTCATATTTTAGTCATTCCCATACTGAAAGAAATGGTTTGTCAAACAAACTTCCTCTCACTGAAGACTTTCATATCAGCGCCTTTCTTATTTCAGATAGCATCATCTCTTCCTACTATGCATCTTGTTTCCTATGATTTTTTTTGGTAAATTCTTTCTTCTGATTTTGGGTATGAGATCCCTAATAGTTGTTTCCTTTTTTACTTTTTCTCAACTTTTTTCAACAGCTAGCAAAGCATGTATTTGGTGCATCCAAAATTGCTGCAACAGCAAGTACTGAGAAACTAGAGTTGCTGAAGACCTTGGGTGCTGACATTGCGATCGACTACACGAAAGATAATTTTGAGGAACTACCTGAAAAATATGATGTTGTTTATGATGCAGTCGGTAAGTTATTTTAGCTGCTTTTTCTCTAGTGCTCGGATTTTGTCTCTCTCATAGGGGGCCTTTAGTCTTAGGTGTGAATAGGGGTCACAAAAGAGCAGAGCATAATAGTGAATGTTGCTATTTTTGTCATATAAAGAATCACTTTCATAAGAAAAACTTAACTTCGCATTGGGAGGCCTATTTTTCTCAACCAACATAGGTCAATAAGTATAGTATATCATGTCCCTCATGATTGTTGATCTTGAGTTGGCCTCATAAGGCCGAACTTGGATACTGCAGATTACAGTCTGGATTGTAGTCACAGTAGAAATGTAATTAGTTTCTTGTTCATCTCAAATTGGTGAGTTTCCTATAATATGAGAAGTCCAATCGTTCACTGGACGTGTTTTATTTCTTTCTTTGTTGAAGATGCTTTTGGAAGAAATTATCACTACTCCCCAAGTAGATGTTTCGATATTGTACATTGACATTCGGAGTGGTTATTGTATGTTTCTGTTAATAATGTTCTGTATTTTCTGAAACAGGTCAAGGTGATAGAGCTGTTAAAGCGATCAAGGAAGGAGGAAGCGTCGTTGCACTAACCAGTGCAGCTCAGCTGCCAGCTTTTAGATTTGTGGTAACATCAAACGGTGCGGTTCTGACGAAACTCAATCCCTTCCTAGAGTCTGGACAGGTGAAGCCCTTGCTGGATCCAAAGGGACAATTTGATTTTTCAAAGATGGCAGAAGCCTTCTCTTATCTTGAAACTGGAAGATCTACTGGGAAGGTTGTTATTTTTCCTACCCCATGATAGAAAATTATTTGCTAGCTTTATGTGGTTCATGGCTCTTGTTCTGGTGCTTTGTTACCGTCTATTCTGTATGTCGGTGGTCTATATTAAGTGTGTCTAACCTTAGATCTCTCTCTCTCTCCTTATTTGTGATTGAGTTTGACATAGTTGCACATACCAGGACGAGGTGCTAGAATCTTAAGGAGAAATACCACATGTGAATTAGTTTAGAGAAGTGATTATTAATGTGAACTGCTGAGTATCTTGTATATTTATGAATCCTAAAAGTCTCCAATATATGTGATCTTATTAGAGACCCATTTCATGAAAGTCTGATGGCATACCAATATGCACTCCAACAGTAGTGCTGCGATCAATTTGGAGGAAAAGTGAGGAAGCCTTCTCGTGGACAGCCATGACAAAGAAGGAAGCTGATTCGGTTGCTCGTCTCTACTTTTCCGAGCGCTATTAAAATAGTATGGCAGCATCTATCAAAGGCATGGAGATGGAGATTCAGCACCATTTTGGTGTGATGCTTGGATTAAACCCCAAACTAAATTGATTGATGATGGGGCTGAACCACACCATTTGGGCATCACTACAACTGTTCAAAGTTTAGTGACGCAAAATGGTGGTGGAAATGGGGGAACTGGCAGAACATCTAGCTCAAGAGCAAAGACCACCGCCATGACCGTACCTTGGAAGAGATAGATATTGGTGGTTTCAGAACACACATGGGGAGTTCACTATTAAACCTGCTGATAAATTCCAGCGACTCATGCATCAATAAGGACAACGAACATGCAGGATGCGGTAGTTTGATTAGAGACACCCACTGGCACTGGCTCGGGAGAACAACTACCAAGTAGCCCGATCGAGATCAGATATAGGCTGTTATATGATACTATGGAGCTCACCGCCCCTGAAAGTATAGCTTTGAGCAATATTACGTAATTGCGCTCTGCTGCTTTCTAAACCGAAAAGAAAGTACTGCAACCAGTCAAATCCTTGCATGCTTGTGCAGATTTCTCGTAACGATGATCTCTAATATCAAATTTGGCTTGGAACCACAAGATTGGGGTGCAGATCGGATTGGCATTAAGGAGCACTCGTTTTTGCCGATGGATAGGTAGATAAAACACTAATCCTACCAAGTCAGGCAGAACGGACAGATGTTGCTCGTCGGAGGAGACCCACCCGGTTACCCCATCGCTTTCTATTGTTGAAATGGAACAAATGCATTTCAAGCAAATGGTGCTAATGTCGCCAGGAACGTTCTAGCCTGCAAGGATCAAGTGACATGATATCTTATTGCTTGCTAGCCTTCCAGTTGTGCCTTTCCCATGTTGATCTTAGCCGCTAGCAGTCGGAGGCCATCATCTCTGTTTCTCTATTGCAAGACTTTCTTCACATGTCATGGCTGTGAAATCCTGTTTGATTTCTTGTGCACCGGTCAGAAAGTTCTTAAATTGACGATATACTTCCTGAATGTTATATCGCAGGCGTAAATGTCATGGGGTTAGTAAATTGGTTTTGCAACAAATCTCCTCGGATTAATGATCTTAGGCAATCAACTATATCCATTATCTCCATATACTCAGAGAGAGAGAGAGAGAGGCTCGTTTTATAACCAGAGTACTATTCAATAAAATACAAATGTTTTTATGGGGAGTGATGATTGATTTTCCCTTGGGAAGGCTTATGGGCTTAGCCGTTTAGGCACATTCTGAGAGGGGCTCATACAGACGTGAACAGCCATAATACAGAATTAGCTACACGATGAACACAAAAATCAGCCAGACAGATTCTTGCTGATTCTTGGAACCCCATAATACTCCTTGCGAAAATTTAAAGGCAAAGAATATTAAGAGAGTAAAAGCTTACATCTAGAATCTGATCTGTTGGTCCGTCGTGCATCTGAAGTCCGTAAAAGTACTGTGCTTCAGGAGGATACGGATCTCTTCCTGCCCAACAGGCTCGATAATTTACACCAGTCATATCTATTCCGGAAGTTTCAACCGGTCAAACAGTACAAGGAAACTCTGCTCTGGAACGACATAGAGAAATCCAAGTGTCGCACCTCTTAGATGTCCCATGCCCTGTCCAATAAAGGATGGTCCGTTAAGCAGCGGGCACTAATTGGCCTAAGTCGACCAATCTAACCTAGCATGATAAATTTGGATGGCATGGAGAACCTAGAAGAATCACAAATGAGTATCATATTAAAGTTTCTCAAAAACTTCTGAAGTAGCTGCTTACCTTTCCGCTCAGTAGCAATAGTTCACCATCAACCCACTGAGGATTCTTGAAACCAGGCTCAGCTATTCTTCCCTGCCCTCTAAATCTTGCAATCTGGTGGTTTCAATAAAGTTAGTAAAGTATGTGATGCACGCAAAAACATGCACATGCATGCATGTGTAAACACACGTCACTCAAATTTTCTTTATAATTTAACTGGCACTAAAAGGGGTTTCCAGAGAAAATGGCCCAGCATGGACCTAAGCAACTTTGCTCAATCAGCTCATCCAGAGAGCGTAACTGTATTATGTCAGAGGTGCTATGCCGTGACATTCGATACTTGAAACCCATACTTTTCTTGCGGTCCACTGCACACTAGTTATTTTAAACATTTTTAACTAAAAGTTCTAACTTAGAGATAGTTTAGTCTCATGCAAGGGAACATTCATGGACCATCATCCAATTACCGATTTATTGGTGTAATAACAGGTTTAATGAGAAATGAGTTTTTTCTTTTAGTTTTATGAGATATTATCCACTGTAGAAAATAAATACCATATTAGTATGATATACATATGTGTTGCCATGTCTCTGTACCCTATATTTTTGAAGTTTCCATACCACATACTTGCACCCTCGTGTCCTGCACCTGCAGCACACCCTTGTGAGATGGTATAAACGTATGTTAAGGGAGGGAAAGCAGCATCCTCTGATGCAGTCTCTTGGGACCCACAAATGGAGTCCCTCAATTACCAACTCCACAGCACAAGAATAACTGCTTAACTCCTTAAACAAATAAATCAAGAATAATAGGGAAAATTGAGAAAAAATGAGGAAAGAACAAGGACAAGAAAACCAACGGCAAGAGAGACCAGAACAACTCGGCACAGGGAAGACATCAACGACCAGATGCAAGGATAGATAGATGAGGTCACAAAGGGACACAAGATCCTGCACCGCAGAACGGAGACCCTTGGGTCTTGCTTTTGACACGTGTGGCTTAGGATAGATAGATGCTTTGTTTGGTTATTCGTCACAGAATAACCAAACAAAGCATCTAGCCTGCACAACTTTTAGAAATAAGTAGCAAGATCAGAAAGTAACCACGGTCCCGTACCTTGTACCAACGGGTCAAAAGCTATATCATGCAGACACTTCTAATAGGGTGCCACACTTTGTCAGACGCTTTGACAATCAATACTCATACTTTTCTGCATCTGACAAAGCATTAACTATTTTGAATTTTTAGAAAAATATAACTTAGATATAGTCAAGTACTATGGCAAGGGACACTTCATGGAACATGGACCGATTATTACTATATTAGTGAATAATAACTAATGAAACGTGAGTTTTTCTTTAGTTCTACTTTCATGAGATGTTATCAATTCGATAATATTTTGCATATAAATTATATTTATGTGCTTCTATGTCCCTGCAACCATGATTGTTGAAATTGTTGTGTCCCACACCTACACCCTTGTGACATGCCTCATAAGTTGTGGTTGGGCAGTGACCTTGAAAAACAGAAAATTGACTCTGAACACATATACATGATCGTATTCAAGAAGCAGCATTCTCATAATGAACGGACAAGGAAAATATAGTCCAATTAACTACCTAACACATTAACTTTACAAGCCAGCACATAAAACTAGCTAAAGCATGAAGTCTATGGCCTTAGCATTTTAGAAAAATTAGCAACTTCATTGGCATACTTGGAGTAATGGTGTAGAGATATAACCAACAACGACAACAACAACTAAGCATTTTCCCATACTAGATGGGGTCGGCGCTATGGTGTACAGATATAACCAAGAGAATAAAATTCAACAATACATATAGAATTTGCGACATGATTGGTATCTCTTCTTGAATGAGTCCAAGGGTTTCTAAGTACAGACAATAAAGTTGGAGCCAACATGGCTTTATTGGAGTCGAGAAGCATAAGATACAGTAATTTCAAAAGTTTGGTAAACAATGCCATGATAGAAGCAGACACTTTTGGAAAAGAAAAGGAACCATGCCCCAACATCTACCTGGGCATAGAATGAATTTTATGGTCAGTAATAAGTATCATTGTTTTCAATATCAGCATGATGATGATCATTGGGAAACCGTCACATTTCCAAATGTCTTACATATCCTTATAGCCAAATACGGATCTGCTTGATTAAGGATTCTTCAGTTTCTCGCTGATTAAGAGGTTTTTTCACCAGAGACCAATACAAAGGTACTTTTGAGGTGAGAATTCTGGTCAGGCCAAAATGGACCATAAACTGATGTAGATTATCAAAATTTTCTTTAGTTTATTTTGAATGGAAACATAGCAAGCACAACATCAAGGAGCAGCATGTAAAAGAGATCGGACATGAATTCCTATTTCCATGATTAATGTGAGGTATGGTATCATTGTTCTCAAAAATCAAATCACAACAAAATACTATTTATTGAACTAAGTTCATGGAAGGACACTCGAGGAAGAGCTGAGGCATTAAGAAACTCCCTTGAAAACACAATACATATTATTTTTCATGACTATAATGTAGTTATTGTCTGGCAAGTGAAAATTAATGCACATGCAATCTGATTGAAGTAAAAACTTACAATCAGCTAACCAGGATACATGGTCTGCCACATATTACTCAAGCATGTTTTCAAAAATGAGAAGTATGAAGGCCTAGAAGTTAGAACATTACCACCCCAATTTCCGCTGGATAATTTCCTTTGTTGGGTAAGCGGTTCCCTTTGCCAATTTTAGCACGAAAAGTCACCTGAGTGAAGATTTTCAATAACAAGAAAGTAAGAGACAAGGTTGAATATTTGATATGGTAGCGAAGTAAAATAACCCCATGCCTAATTTGTGCTCCCCATGGGAATCACTGAAAATGATTAACTTTCATGCACAGTTCAAGTTCACTCTCTCAACTAGATAGTAATACAACAACAAAACTAAGCCTTTTCCCATACTAGATGGGGTCGGCTACATGGATTCTTTGTTTCTACAAAGCCTTATCATAATTTGTAAAACCTATGGTAAATAAGTCCGACAAAGTTTTCCGTTGGCTGTCGTAAGCCTAACGCAACCCTCCTCCTTTATCCGGGCTTGGGACCGGCCATGCAAGGGTTATCCCTTACATGGACGGAGTTCTCAACTAGATCGTAATGTTTGGAGGAATTAGTTAGAAAGGCACCTGACCAGCAGGAACATTAAAGTCGCCAGTAAGCTTTACAGCTTCAACATATTCAAAAAATTCTACGCTCGAGCCCTTCTCAAGTTCTTCTGTAGTTTGCCAGTGGCCATATTTACGCTTTAACTGTACCACCTCAGACCCATAGGGTCCAAATGCTCCAATATACAACCCTGTCCTTCAACAAACAGGAATGACTTAGAAGTCTGAGACATTTGCTGTGCTATTATTCATATGAAAACTAACTTGACTAGGAAGTCAAACCAGCAAAAGGGTCTAAGCCTTCACTATCTCGGACTATGCGTTGAAAAATAGAGCTGCCAGGTAGTCTATTCCATTTCTGAGCCTGAGCTATTGCAAGCTTAACAATCTCCTTAAGTCCTCTAGATACCTGGAAAGAAAGAGAATAAAACATAGACATGAGCTCATGAATATATATGCATTAATATAAATATATATATATATATAAACTTGTTCCTGCACACCTCAGATAGTGTGCACTCATGCCATCCATTTTCTTTCTAGGGGAAAGAAGTGGCATTCAGAAGGTTGTTTGCAAAAATGAAAACTGTAACCATATCACACTCCTGTCCCCAAAAAGCAGGAGGGGGCAGGAATGCACACCATTAGAGGTGTGCATGAACCAGATTCCCTCCTCTCTCTCTCTCTCTCTCTCTCTCTCTCTCGCTATATATATATATATATATATATATATATATATATATTAGTAATGGCAGATAGGTCACTCATTCAAGCTAAAAAGATAGGCAGCAAATGTACCACATAAGATGTGCATCTGATTTTATTGAAAGTCCTCACTCGTATCAAATGTGGAAGTGACAAACACTACAAAGTAAAATAGGATACCATGCATAATATTTTATGAAGTACAAAGTGATACATCTAAGGGGATTACTAAAGACACACCTGTTTTACTAAGCGCACGTCCCTTAAGCCCAAAAATCTCCAAAACTACTCTTTTACTAAGCTGTTCGCACACCACACCACGGAATAGAGGAGACATATCTCGGGCACATCTCTTGTAATCTCTTCTTAAAGAGAGATGCACGCCTTGTGCATCTCTCTTAAAGAGGAGATGTGTGTCTTGTGTGTCTTCTCTTAAAAAGAGATACACGAGGCAGCATCTCCCTTGAAGGGGAGATGCACATCTCAGGCTTCTCCTTATAAAAAGAGATGCATGACTCGCATTTCTCATTGAAGAGACAAAAGGGTTTAGGGCCAAGAAGAGGAGAAGAGAGGGCCTTCCATGGCGATGGTGGGCAAGACGGGAAGCGGGCTCTCACAAGCACAGCAGCTAGCAGAATGAGAGAGAGGCATGGCAAGCGGGTTTCAATGACACGAGAGAGAGTGTAGGAGAGAGGTGAGGGCACGAGAGAGATGAAAGGAGAGAATAGAGGGAAACGAGAGGAGAGAAAGCGATGGGTGTAAACAGGGGTGTGATTAGTAAGTATGTACATCTAATTTCCATGAATGAGAAAATAAAGCTTGGTCCCAGCCCATATGCAGTGGTGAAAGGAAACTTGACAAACTCAAATGAGCATCAATAATCAGGGTTCCTAGAATAAGAAATGGGAAAGGCATTGCCTAATGATGCTGTATCAGTACATAAAACTGTACCCAAAACATGCTTAAACAAAACATTAATTGGGAACAGTTGAAACAGAAAAGGAATTATTTAGACATTGTGAGGCTTTGCGGAGACAAGATAAACTTCTAACAGGTTTGTGATGCTAGTAAGTGGTTAATTAAGTAGGTAGGTTCTCATATAGCGTCCATTTTCCTGTAAATCATTGCTAAAGAAATCCACTAGATGTTCTTGTAACTAGTTCCAGATAGTCAAAAGAGTTGTGGATGATCTAGTTTCCTGAAACAGCTGCATGGAAATACTTGCCAAAAGTAAGATTCACAATAGCTGATATTCCTCAATGAGTTTGTAAGATGAACTTTCGACGAACATAAATTATTCAAGTGTGATCAATAATGTGGCTATGTGCATGTCATGATTTAAATGATTAGTTTCCAAGAAACTAAGAATAAACACACCGTTCCATCTCTTCCACGTTTCCTCAGATATCTTAAAGCAATTTATTCCTTTGCATGCTGAAAAGGTTTAAACTTCTAATCTAAGACTTATTTCCTATTACCTTTGCACCTTCACTCAGTCTAAAAATGAAATAGCTTCATGTCCGTAGTAGAAGGATAGTAGCAAGATGAACTGATGATGTCTTCATCTTGTCCTTACTTAGAAAGAACGTGGACTTTCTTGTATCAAGAACCCTCAAGTAAAGAACAGGAATATGTAAATTTTTGCTGAACCAAGGATTGAACCTTATTCAATGAACTTCACTTCGTTCAGCTTCTCCTCGTCTGGGATAATATGAATGAATAAAGAAACCCTCCAACAATAACAGGAAGAACCATGTGTCCTGAACAAAACATCTAGCTCTCTGATTCTTTCGGCCTAACATACTTATCTAGATTTGCTAGCAGATTTCTGCTTTCTTGAAGAAACACTTCAAATTATAATCTTGTATCAAGAGAGTGAGAGAGAGAGAGAAAGAGAGAGATTCACTGTTCCCCAATGCCCAGTCCCCACTATGTATGACATAGTGGGTGGTAGTTTGAATGCACTTCAACGTATTCTTTTCATTGTGCATATTTTTTTCAGTGACTGTGCCCCATATGCATAAATGGTAGTATTTTCTAAAATGCATAGACATTGAGAAACAACTGACAAGATTCATTTGTAGGTTGCAGATGGCAAGACCAAAAGTTAGGAGTAGCATCTGTTTTCAACTTCAGAAGAAAGAATCCCCTTACATCATTCAAATGGAACAAAACCTATCTCCTAGATGGAATATCCATCTGTTATAAACTTCAGGAGAAAGAATCTCCTTACTTATCAAATAGACAATAAAAGTTTCGTGGCTTAAAAATTCATAGGTAAGAAGGTTTACCTTTACAGGAGCTTTGCCTACGCCCCAAAGTGCCTTGGCAACATCAATAGGCATAAGGTCTGAAGCTGCTTGAGCTGCAACCGCAGCGACCTTAACTTGAGATGGTGTGCTAACAACATCATTAGCTCTGGTTGAAATATTTAGCGTAAAGGAATCTTTCTCCATATTTTCTATAGTTGCTGGAACTCGTGTTGGAACCTTATAAACATACTCATCTTTCTGGGTCTGAAGAACTCCACCAATTACAAGCTTTACATTAACATCCTTTACCTCTTCCAGTGTATCAGCATCACTCCCATCGGATATGCTCTCACTCTGGATATTATCTAAATCTATCTCATCTCCAGAAATTTCAGCCTCCATAGTGTCATCACCAACATCCTCCATCAGCCGTTCGATGTAGTTGCTGTCTTCCTTCACTTCATCTGGCACACTAACTTTCATTACTTTTACTGTTAAATCTGGTATTCGATCCTTAAGGAAATCTATAACATTGCTTAGTGCTTCTTCAGTGATATCAATAGTGTTCACTTTCTTCTCATCACCTTTCTTGGCACCATATTCATTCACTAGAGTACTTTCTTTGGATGATTGTTGAGAATCAGGTAATGGTGCAACATCATTTGCTGTATTACTTCCTTGAGATGACCTCTGCAAGACGACCACCTGTTCAAATACGATAATTGTTGGAATATCATGTGGTAAAGAAAATGAATATGAGAATAAACCTAGCAGCACCTATTGAAAAACTATGCACGTATGGTAATTGAAAATTGCTGTTAAGCAACAATGAAGATTACCTGCTTTATATATCTGTCATCGGTATCTTTGATGACAAATATCTCAAATAATGGAGTGCCAGGGGATCCTGACATTAATTGTCTAGCATAAATGACAAACACCATTAAGAAACCTGATCATCAATTTACCAATTCAACAACAAAATATAGAGCATTACCTTGGACTATAACTCCTCGCCAAGAATCTACCTAAAGCAGGAGTTATTTGTAGTACTCTTCCAAACGGATCATCAGGATCCTTCGACCATCCAACCCACCAACCTACCTGCGTAAAAAGAAAATAATGGAGAACTCGTAAACATTTCAGAATTTTACAGTGACTGAATGATCTCCTATGCAGTATCAAAGTAATGAATAGATTCATGAATTGAAAAGTGAAATGCACAACAGTCTCATATGAGTAAGTAGAAGCCAGGCACATTTTGTTTTGTCAACTCAGCAGCCAAGCACAAGAAAACAGATGCCTTTACTTTTTAAGAGCGGTGGATCAGCATCTCAGGTTGAAATGTGATTAGAATGCAAAAAAGGGCAGCAAAATTAAGAAAAAGAGCTTGAAAGGAGTTATGGTCTATGACCCCTGTAGGTTATTATACACATGAAATAGGAAAAGGATCAGGAAAGCTACGTGCACATCAAAACTACCGGAAGTGAGGAGGAAAAAGGGGTTGATCTTTGCATAGAAAGTATTAAAAGCCTAATCTAAACAGTATCAGCAATCTGGAACTTTGTTCCAAGTTATACTAGAAAATAGGAATAAAAGAGGGCATTCAACCTAATATTGATCAAAATACTATCACAAAAGTATGTCCCGCTGCAGCATGGTTCTGAATCTTAGGCCGGAGAGCATGCAAACACTTAAAAATATGTGCCACGCCAAGTTAGTGTAAAGAAACTCATGCTGTGTCAAACGAGAAGACTGAAGCACACTCACCAGTCCACTGCCAGTATGATTACAGATTTTAGATGCATCATGGTACCGCTCCTCATCTACCGCTTTCTGCAGAGAATGAAAAGTTGGATAACTGTTACATATCAAATCACTTACAAAACAAAATAAGGGAACTCCACTGAGCCCATTGTGTCACCTTTAATTGGGACATAATATCAGATACGGTGTCCTTTGATTCTGCTTCAGCAATAGCCCTTTTCAATCTTGCAGCTTCCTGAAAGTCCTCCTTCTCAATAGCATCCTCAAGTTGAAACTGCACAAACACAAGCAGTTCAGTTTCCTTGTTGTTTTCCTGAAGGAGGCCAAGCTGTATTCAGAACATGTGTTTTGTATCCAGACAACATCAATCCAAGTTAACTCATCCAAAAAAACCAGGGGTGTTCGTGGTCTGGTTTGGTTTTGTTATAGGCTCAACCTTGAACAGAACAATATAATCAGTTCCTGATTTCTGGAGAACAAAACCAAACCATCGGTTATAGTTTGATTTGGTTCTAAACCATGGTCAATGCATTTTAATATGCTATTGTATAATGCTTATACTGTATAATATAGCATAATACATAAATAATAAATCACTTGACAAATCTCGTGAAGCAAGTGTACCCATTTTTGCTTCAGCTTACTAAAGCGTGGATTTTCTTAGTAATTTTGTATTCTCTTTTCTGCCAGCACTTACATAGTTACATTTGATGAGGTTTTCCAGACTTCAAGTACATATTTTGCTACATAAATAGATTTTTTACAGTATGCTGTGAAATACACACACACTTGTGTGTGCACGTCTGTTATATGTATGTAGATTGGAACCATTTCAACCTTCGAACCATGAAATGAACACCATTCAATTTTTGTTTTTAAACAGAACCAAACTAAACCAAATTGCTGGTTTGATTAGTTCAAGTTCTTTGAACACCCCTATGGAAGAGAAAGAGACTAACAAGGTTTGTGGCCAAGAGGTCCACTCATCTAATATTAATTGAAGCTACTAAGTTTCTCCCTTTTGACAGACCTACCATAAACCATTCATCAGAACAACCTTGTTCAAGATAAATTTTCAACGGAAAGATAAATAGATATTGGGATACACCATGTTATCCATCATGTGTGAAAAAGCATATGCTAAGAAGAAAAGAATTGTTGCAACCTTACCACATTTGTATGTTGAAAACATGTAAAAAGAGATGGGTATCCTTTTATTTTCGCATATGCAATGAATCTTAATACTCCCCAACTCAAGTAGAAATCAGGAAAACAAGTAACCTAATGAATGAACGAGCGACAGATGAAAATATGGATATGACCTGATTGCAACTTTAGCAAGCTAATATGGTTTTAACATGTAAAGAAGACATGTGCATTGTTAAGCTTAAAGAATGTAAGGAAAAGATGGATACCACTACACACTCGCAGCACACAACAATGCGAATCTTAATACTCTGAAACTCAAGCCCAAAACCAGGAACACAAGAAACCTATTCGAGACAGAGAGAGGCGCACACACACATACACAGACAAAGACAGACGGAGAAACGAATACCTTGAGAAGGGAGGAGTAGTTCTCTGCTTGGTCAATCTCAGCGAAATGACGAGTCCACACATTCCAATCCCACTCCGAAGCAGAACTACAGCGGCACCTCAAACGCCTCTTTCCGTAGCCACTTCCCACAAATCTTCTCTCCTTCAAATTCAGTACTGACCCACCAAAAACATTACCGAATTCCGCTTTCCCGAACGATCTCCCACCGCAACCATGGCTCCCAAACAAAGCCAACGGCGACCAAGCATACGCCGTTGTACCAGCAATCACCACCATCTACTCCTCGTCAATTCTTTCCTTCTTCTCTTATTTCACGCCTTTGGTAGTTGATATCTCGTTATCCTCATATTCTTAGCTAACACATATTGCCTCAACAAATTAGATTGGAACGTTCTCCCCCACCACCACCACCCACACAGAAAGTAAAAAATAATCGGTTGGGACGAAGAGGAAGAGTTTGAAGATTGTGGACGACCACGAGAACCTTGGCTTTAGATTCTTCAAAACTTATCGAGATGACCTCGTTCAGGGCCTGGACTTTTTCCATTTCCCTGCCTCTCTTTCAGATATTTCCAGGAAAAGGTGTTAATTGTACGTAAATACCGTTTTCAAATGAGAAAATATTCTGTACACATTCTAGCTTTTCTCCTTTTGGGATTGCAAAAGGAAACCGAGGCCTAACATGTAACTTTGTTATAGGATCAACCTTGAACAGACCAATATAATCAGTTCCTGATTTCGGGAGAGCAAAACCAAACCATCGGTTATAGTTTGATTTGGTTCTAAACCATGGTCGTTGCATTTTAATATGCTAATGTATAATGCTTATAGTGTATAATAGAGCATAATATGTGTCAGCTAAGGGCGACAGAGAACCCTGCCTGCCGCCCTTGCTGGGGTGGTGGTGATTTAAGGTAGCTTTGCTACCTATTCCACTGTGACCCACAGTTTTTTTTTTACGGATTGATACTACTGAAAGGTTTTCAGTATTCTATTTGCTTCTGGTTCTTGTTTGATGCATTGTTTCTCTTGTGACGGACTTGGAAGAAGGGAAACATGCCAAGTATTCACCAGAGATCACGTCTTCTTAGGTCTATTAAGAGAATGTGATTTTGGTAGTAATATTCCATTTTGATTTCAACTGAAAAATGCAGTCAGATGTTTGGAGTAGTGTAAGTGATCAAGGGGTGGTAACTCACTTCACGGGACAGATGTGGTTGGTGGTTGGTTTCGACTCTGCCCAGCAGGTTGAAGTAGACTGAAACTGTCTCTGAAACCGAGAAAGGGAACCAGAAAAGGGTTGAAGTTGTTTTCTTGATTCCGATTTTAAATTACCGCCATTGTTTTTATGAAATTTTCTAATAAAACCAGAGCGGATCATGCCTGTAACCGAACCTGAAGGAGGGCTGGTTCAGTTTCAAGTTCCAGCTTTTGATGAAGCCAGCGTATAACCTTTAAGCTAAATATATAGATGTTTTGGGAATCTTCACGAACCATGGAATCTGGACACTACATGCCCTATTCAATATATGGGTCGGGTTTTATTGGGCAGAAAATGATCACCAATTTTAAACATTTCGAATATCTTACTCTCTTGTCCAGAGCCAGAATTAATTTGTAAATAATCACTTTAAAACATTTGTACACATTTGTGGTTATTTTTTAGAAAATTGTAGTACTTTATGTTATTACCCGGTTACAGTAGAAGGCCAAATCGCAACACACACACACACGCGCATACAACTCCCCTGAGAATCAAACTCGCAATCGGTGAGCTATGCTCAGGGTGCTCAGTTTATGTTATGTTAATAGAGAATGTTGTATTCAAGTACATATAATCATTATCTTTCAAATCATTTTGCACTCTAGTCTTCAAAGCATGCCATTCTTGGCGACCTTCACAAGCCGAGCTGAGTTGAGAACGTACTCATTCAGCATCTACAAGCAGCTTGGCTTGTTTACCAACCTAGTTCCTTTCTTACCAATTGATGGTTAAAATGAAAAGCATTTTAATTGTATGAACTGAAAGTCAAAAACAGAAGCAAAATGTTGGTTCTTACATGGTAACACCAATAATCAAAGGCTCTCTCACAAGTTGCAGGTCGTGAGTTTGATACCCCCATTCTAACCCAAAAGAAAACAGGCGAAGGCCCTAGGGCTGTCGACTAACATGGGAACACAGCCCAAAACAACGAATTGCCAGTATGACCTAATAGTGACTCTCTAACACACACACGAACACACATCTTTTCTTTCCAAGAGAGAGAGAGTGAGAGAGACGGCTTCTCTTTCCAAAAAGCTCACGGAAAAAGGTACCAGACCACCCAAAAAATGCCTTCTACATGGCTTCTGTGATGAAAAGTTTTCCACCCACACTTCTTTTCTTGCCCTCACAAAACCAGCAGATATGAGACCAGCGAAAAGGGCCTTCAACAAATTATCTGTCTGCCGTACACACAGACACAGAGAGAGAGAGAGAGAGAGAGAGAGAGAGAGAGAGAGAGAGAGAGGAGTGGATCCACTCAACGTAAAGGAGGAGACTGATCTATGGATACACGCATCTCCGGGTTGGCTGACCCTTGATACCGACCACCGGAAGTAACTGCTTCCCCTCCAACACTGCTGGTATTGTCGCCCACTGCAGCTTCTCCACTCGCTGTGTGCTCTGTATATACAGTTCTAAGAAAGCCACTCATGCGCAACATACTACTCTGTGGTGTAGATTGTGAATGGGAATAACGCGAAGTTGCATTGATCACGGTGCTCCCAGAAGGCCGACCGGAATCGGCTCGGATGTTGTTAAGCGCACTCAGATCAAGGTTGGGAAACACGGAACACCGACACCGCGGGCATTTCACATTCAGGCGAAGCCATTCATCTATGCACTCCACATGGAAATTGTGTGCACAGGGAAGTCCGCGTACCTGCAAAAGCCCAACAAATTGTTGCTGAAGACGCGCGCACATACACAACAGGCATCTGACAGAAGCTGCATTTTTCATGCCCCCGCACACACAAGACTTATGAACCTCTAGCCTTTTATTCAATCCATCTAAGAAGAGCTTGAGCAATTACAACCATAAACCGCACATCTCCTTCAGTTTGTTTACTTATCTTAGAAAACAAATTTTGGTTGTGCATCACTAGTTCTATTTTAAACATGACAAATTCATCTACAGTATCTGAAGATGGTTTTCTTACACAAGCCCAGACCATCATAATGATGGAGCTAGAGGAATTCAGGATACATTGCACCACTTTTTCAGGGAGCTTGGGGATTAAAAAAAGGTGTACCAAGCTAACGTTATTTGTATATATGTGTGTGTATATATATATTCAAATGACATCATGCTTACAAGTCCATGAAAGATACCTCATTGCCAACACGAAATTCTTCGAGGCAAATTGGGCACTCGCTGCAATCTGTAGGGACAGCCTTTAACTGGAACTTTGGAAGTTCTTGAATAAGGGCTTCTACAGCTTCTCTCTGAATGCAAGAATAGTGGTTGCAAGTTGTAACAACAAAAATCAATCGCATCATTGTTGAAAGTGGCTATTGAACAAAATAGAGTCCAATCGACAAAATTCCCATGAAAATATATATTCAATACCTGTGTTGGAGTCAAGTAAAGCCCCGGATGATATGCAGCTGTATCTTGGCCCATCCCTCTCAACTCCTGACCAGCAGCCTCAAATGCCCAGTCAGGAACTTGGATCACATCGACAAGCACCTGAGAGGAATAAGAGGACAATGGAGCGGGAAGACTGAACGTTATATCTAAAATATAAAAAGCAACAACCTTGGAATACACTATGATAGCTGGTAATGTGAACTACTTTAAAACAGCTTTGCTTCTACTTCCATCTCGGTTATGAAAATAAAAGTATTAACAGCTTAATTCACCTGGAACCGATGAGATCCACAATATAACAGAATAAATAAATTCGGAGGCATCCAACTTATACCAGATGGAGCAAGTCCTATATATAAGAAACAAGAGACCAAAAAGGAAATTGTCGTACATGATGCAATATATGAACCGACCATATAGGGCATCCAAGTATCTAATATTCCAGTTGCTTGTAGCTTGTATCAACTCAACCAGACCTATTTCATATTTGTATTAAAGGTTTAACAACCAAATCATATGGTTATACAACTCAGTAGTGATGGATATGTTTTAGCATGTCACGTGTATTGTACTCTATAAGTGCTGATCAGCAGGCCTTCAGTTACAGTTCAGTAGAGGATTTCAGACTTCTCTGCAACCCATGGTCCTTTCTTTTTTCACATTATTACCAGAGGAAACCGCACCTACGAGGTTGTAATGGTGCTTTAAATTTTTTTTTATATATAAAAACAGTATGCAAACTCCGCCCATATAAGGGATCACCATTGCATGACCGGTCCCAAACCCGGATAAAGAGGAGGGTTGTGTTCGGCTTCCGACAGCGAACGTAAAACTTTATTAGACTTACCATGGATTCCATAAAAAAGACAAAAAATCCATGTAGCCGACCCTAGAAAAAGGTTGTAGTTGTAGTAGTATATAAAAGCAGTATGAAAAAGCATAAGGAACACAGAGATACTGAAAGATCAGTGGAACAAACCAATGATGTAATTAGTGGATCGATTCCCGTATCGCACAGAACACCGATACACGATAATCGTGTGCGATACGGCACATTAAATATTGGGTAATAAAAATATATATAAAAAATTCAAAAAATTATAAAAAATCATATTGTATTCTAGGGGTGTATCTTATGATACAATACTAATATCGCAGTGTATCGTACGATACATTATGATACAGATGCGATACATGTCTATTGCGATACATATAATCGTATTGGTTAAGGTATTGATACACCTCTATCGCGTATCAATACAATATTTATAACATTAGAACAAAGTATAACTGCTTTAAAATCTAATAGAAAATACATCTACTGAAAACTTACCCCATATTCTGAAATAGGGATTCCTTGTTGGGCACGCTCTAGATGAGCATGTCTTCGTGTCAGCCACTACAAAAAAACTTCAATCAGTAACGTGCATAAAATGAAAGCTTAGATCACAAATCTCAATGACAACAATAACTGGACAGAATTTAAGAACTATGCAGCATTAGGGCAAAAGGAGAGAAGACAAACTTTTGATAGAACGGACTAAGATCCGAATTTAAAACCTTGACCAAAATCATACAGAATCGTTCATTCAACTGCAACTATGAGAAAATAAGTGATTCACTGGAACTCATCCTTGAGTCATAAAAACTTACTCCATATTGAAAAGGGAGAATGGCTAAGCACAAGATGTAAAAGAAAGCAGAAACTTTAGCAACAGCATAGAAAAGCTATTATTCTGAACCCCACTCCCACTGTCAAGTATATGACTTCAAAACTTAAGAAGGAAAATGCATGTTATGTGACAACAAAGATTACCAAAGTTAAGGGAACTGAAAAAATAATGGTTCCTCATACTGACGTTACTTCACAGCATCCATGCCACCAGCAACAACTCATCAGGACTGCAAGAACCAAATTTGCCGTTCAACAGACTCAGCATCAACCAGTCTTCTCAGACCATCCATCACTCAAATGATACACGCAACAACTCTAGCCCCATTAACCTTATAAAATGAATCTTACTTATTTCCTATTAAATAAGTTGGGCATCCTCATTGCATATAATTGTGATCTAATTTAATATTTAGGAAAACCATTTTTTGGGGGGGTGGATTTCTTCTCTATTTCCATTCAGCTAAACCACTGAGGATGTAATATGCAACAAAGGGTTGATAATGGTTTAATTTTGCCAAGCCACTGAATAAAAACCGCACAAGCCAATCCCAACAAGGAAAAAAAAGTGTCCCACATAGAGCTATGGGAATTCTTCCAAAGAATCCAAACTAAGTACATCCAACGATAATAGAAATTACCAGTAAGAAACAGGAATATCGTTTTTCTTTGTCACACATATTCATTGTCATTTCATCTAACATTAAATCCCAACCTCGTATAGCCCAAAAATTGGGCTGTGAAGATTATTCTCCACATTGGAGCTTTCTTTGACTTCATACATTCATAAGAGGAAGAGAACTAGCATACCTTTCCCATTGACATGCAAGCAATGCAGATAAGTCCACAGTAGCTGAAAAGAAGCCAAATCAGGAAGCCCCATTTCTGACCTTCCTCAGGCAGCTGTACACGTCATAGAATGTATTAGAGTAGTTTTTTAAATTCAGTACTGAAAAGAAAGGAAGAAGGACAAAAGATGAGGAGACAAGAACTCACACAACTTCTAGCCCTAGTGAACCATAGGCTACCTATTACAGTCCACACCCATAAAAATGGGTAAAGAAACAGTGCTAGAACTGACAGAACCACTACTCTTCCACAAAAGCGAGCATATCTCTGTTGCCAACCCAGGTCTCTGGAAAAGGGAAACAGAACAATAACACACTATCAGTAAGACAATACAGATCTCCTTATAATAGGTTGAACCATGGCAAAAAGTGAGATTCAGATGGTTGTATAGCACATTCTTTTCCAGGAATTTGTCCACAAATGCACTAGTTTCATATTTGTTAGTATCTGCATGCATGTACCTTTATTTCTATAGGACTGATATGCAAATGTGACCAGCATGAAACCTTACAATCTTTTCCTTCAGTGATGCACATAAGATCTATATAAACTTCTAAAAACCTTCACTTCCAGAACAAACCCAATTTGAAGGAACTTTATCGGCTAGAGATATAACTAGGTCTGTGTTTGACCATACAAGCATTTGCATTCACAAGCCCTTATTTGGTTGGGTTTTTAAATTAAATCAACTTTGAATCACAAGTACGGTTAGGAAGGTAGACTGCCGATTCAAAAAGAAAAAGGATCTAGGCAGTACTCAACCAAAAGTTCCTGAGGACTTTAAAAATATTTTTCATGTTCGAGTTTGTGAACTTAAAATCTTTCTATCACCAACCTACAAACTATAAGTGGAAAAGTTCATCTATCCAATGCTTGCCAAAATTAGTCTACAGGTGTGCATGTGGTTGGAAGTGGGTGTGAGTAGAGGCATCGTTTTGATCCATGCTCAACAGCCAAAGCAACAAGATACCTGGGAGAAGGGGAACACAGGATGGGGCTTTACATCATTTGGCATTTGGCATGGGGCTGCAGTCAGCAAGTATTCCTCCTTGATGTTAATATCTTCATATCATATATCAAAGGGAAAAGGATTTCCAAAAGATGTTCCAACATACCTAGACCTTTTATAGAGCCAATAAACTTTAGCAACTTTTTGTTTTACCCATCTAGCTACCTCGGTTATGATCATGCTTTCCAATTTTCTTCTATAACCCATAAAACTAGTTTAAATTGTTACTCATATTACCAGTTTCTAGCTTATTTCAATTGTAGATGCATGACAATTTGAACAAAATGTCTGATCATACAAAAATTGCCTAAAAGAAATTTAGACTGAATCCCCACTGAGTTTCTTCAATCAGAAAGACAAAATAAACACTCGACTATTTCTTGTAACAAAAGGAAACAGAATGACAAAACATGGAACAGGTTGAAGGCATTATCAACAGTTTCAATCACCCAATTTCTCTAAAAAGTAAGAACATATAACATCATTCTTCTACATAACAAATTGCAACAACAACAACAACAACTAAGCCTTTTCCCATGCTAGATGGGGTCGGCTATACATAACAAATTGCAACATCTAAACAAATTGAAAGAGGATCACAAGAGTGATAAACTTACAAACCCATTCCTGCAGCTAGTCCGTTGTCTACAAACATTAACACTCGAAAAACAAAAACTGTTGTATAGTCGACCTGGCAAAGGAGAGCATCATATCAAAGCATAAGTCTACACGTCATTCCTTAAAAACATGGTCACCTATGATGAGAACAACAAAAAAGGGCATTGAGGCTTACCACAATCCATATGTGCAATGGATATGTACAAAGATGATACCTTTTCCAATTTATTGAAACAATGATTCTACAAGTGGTCAAAGAATACAACATACATATACCTAAACAGAGGGAGCAACAAATGCAAAAATGCATCACATATGCAGTAGTATATATGCACGTGCACTATGTGTCTTGCCACCAGATAGATAATAAGTAGAGTCACAAAGATAGCAAAATAGTTTGAATAAGAAAGATAAATAAAGCCAATAATAAAACTCTTCAATGCTGTGGTAATGGTTCACAGAGAAATATCAATTCTTTATGGGGGCATGGAAAGGACAGTCTAAACTAGGAACAGACAGCTACGAGAATATAAATTGCCTGACCGGGAACCAGTTGAACTCTTACTTCAATACCTAAGCCGCAATCTATGAAGATGAAACCGCTACTAAAGCCCAAGTCCAGTGGGCTAATGAAAACTGCTCTGATCTAGAATAGCAAAAAACATTCTACCTCGACATCAGTGGACACATGCCAAGTAGTAATAAAACCATCTTACACCAACTTCTGTGTCTCTGAGGGCAAGGCCCAAGATATCTGACATTGAAGCTGTTTCATCGACATCAGATCAGATTTTCCCGATTACAGAAACTTTAAACTTATTGACAATCGTCACCTGGATCACAAAAACAAAAGCTAAGTGGAATAACCATTTGTGAACCGTTTCAATGGTCAATGTCCTTCAATTGCTTCACGTATAATTGTGTAATCCCGCAAAAGATTAGTACACCAAGAAAGTAACTAAGTTCGCACATGCTATATCATCGCAAGTAAGACTCATTGTCCGCAAAGAGAAGAAAAAGTTCAAAAAACGAACACCACATACTCAAAAAGAATGCCGAAAGGACTCGTGAAAATAAATAAACAGTATACACAATCAAACGCATTATCCGTCCTTAGAACCAACTAAACAACAATTCTAGTGCAAATGAAATCATAAAAAAACTTAGATGAAGCGGAAGCCAAAGGAAAGGGCGACCAGTGCGAATAATAGAGAAGGATACAAGCTCGTTGCGAGCATCGACAGGAAGAAACCATCATACCTACCAAGAAACAACAAACACACAACAAAATGAAGGTAAACGAAAAGCAAACGAAACAAGAGATCAAGAAAACGCCAAAGGAAAATAAACTGTTGAACACAGCTAAGCAGCTGACCACTTGAAATCGACTCCCCTAATAGCCATCAAGTCGACTTAAAATTCCCTTGTCGTTTCAGACCCTTCCAAGAACTTCAAAAACAAGAAACGCTCGAAATTCCTAACCATTATCGATCCGCAAATGGCAAGAATCAGGAAGGAAGAAATTCGTTACGAATGTGGTGCCTGGTTTGGGAGAATTTACGAATGTGAATCTGCAGAAAATAAGGTTCGGAATTTGGGGAAGCACAACTACGAGCTTGAAGAGAGAGAGAGAGAGAGAGAGAGGGAGTGGCAACCGTTTTCGTCTGTGCAGACCACCACCGAGTGTCGCTTTTTCTTTGTTCTCTTTATTCTAGCACACGTGAAAATCAAGCCTACGACATACACCGTTCGATCCGATTCTTTCTCGCATGCGATTCGTTACTTTTTGTTGTTGGAGTTTTTGCTTAAACAAAACGGTATAACCTAAAAATCACGCCCACACAGAGTTATGTTAGTTCTTTTTATGTTTGCGGCCTTTCTACTTAAATTTTGTTGAATCTACAAAACGAGATCCTATCTTATACTTTGTACGTCACGAGTTCAATCTCTGACGGGTCTGCCTAACCCCATTTTGTTCTGACTAACATATTTCGATTCTCTCTCTCTCTGTAGAGTGGAGAGTCTTTTTCTAGCTTCTTTTTTTTCTTTCTCCGGCAGACCGATCTCTGTTTTAAAATGACCTAAGGCCAACACTTATGAGATTTATTCATATTGATCTTGTTTTTGTCAGAATACATGTATAATAGAAAAGTTACGTAAAATCTATCAAAATTAATTTCAACTATCTAATAAAGAGTTATTAATGATTAAAATTATAAATTAAAAGTGAAAAAATATGTCTACTTTTGCATGGTGCTTGATTGAGCATACATACACTTTTTATTTTTTTATTTTATAATAACATTTTTTTTTTTTAAATAACAATTGCGCATACATACACTTTTTTATTTTATAATAAGCCTTTGAAATACACAAACTTGTTTATGTAATCAACTAGACAATCTTTTTTGTAGAGGCTCATTCGGAGTAAATATCCTTAGGGGTGAGCAAACTTTGGTTTAAACCGAATCACTAACCAAAATATCTCGTTCGGTTTGAATTTTGTTAAACATTAGCTCGGGTTCGGTTTTGAATCCAAAAGTCATTCGGTTTTCTGTTCGGGTTTTGTTCTACAAGATCCAAATCCGAAATACTCGAAAAACCAAATAACCTTCAAACCCCCAATGCCCTAACTTCCCTTTGCATCATTTTTGTGTGCTTCTTTGTCGCCTTCCATTTCCCTTTCTATGTGTGCCTCTTCTCTATGCCTCTTTGTTGCCTAATTTCTATTTGTGCCTCTCCAACCATCAGACAGAAGTTTCAACTTGATTACAACTTTATTTCGGCATTCAAGGTGAGTTTCTAAACCGTTGTTCTTTGGTTCAATTTGTGTCTGGGAGGCAATTGATGTCTTGTTGAGTAGAGAAACATGATTAAATGTGAATCTGATCCGTTTGTGGCTATTTGATTACGATCAGTTTGTGTCCATTTGATGTGAATCTGATCCGATTGGTGTGCTATCTGTGTTGTTCTTTGGTTCGAGCGGATCACGTTTATATTGTTGTCGTTTTTCTTGAGTTTCTTTTTTGTTTTTGAGGTTGATGGTTTGCTCGAAAGGTTTTTGAGGTTGATGGTCAGTTGGAAAGGTTGATTATCACGTTTATATTGGTTCGAGTGGATCACGTTTATATTGTAATTATTTCTGTTTGATGCCATAGTATCCATTTTGTATCTCTCACAAACTGACGTCTTACGTTAAGCTTTTAGTACTTTTTTAGCATCATATGTTTGTTGAAGGAGTGCATCGAAATCAAGTAAGCTTTAGCATCCTATGTTTTTCTAGTACCTATTATATGTATATATATATATATATATATGTCGAGCAACATAGCATTTTATATTTTTTTAATACCTTAAAGCTTAGTACATGTGATATTAGGTTCATGCATATCTATGTTCCTTATTGCACACACACTTATGTTAGTGTATATTTCATGTAATACTTATTTATAATTTTTTTGTTATGTGAGATGTCTCAAACTCTCAATTAAAAGGTCCACCTCAAAGGTTAGGAGAAGTAACCCTAGAGCAAGTAAACTCGAACACTCTGCTATCAAGTGATGTTGCAACTTCTTCAAAGATACAAAGAAGGCCTAAGATCTAAAGTAAGGGAGCATTTCACCAAGTTTACATATGAATCAGGTGATATCAAAGCAAAATTCAATTATTGTAGTAGAGATTTATGTTATGTTCCAAAGAATAATAGGCACTACTATGCTAAAATATCACATTGGTGATTTTAAGAAATATTTGAAAAAGTTAGTTGCTCAACAACAATTGTTGTAACGAGTAGGAGAAAGTGAAAACTTAGTTAATTTATATACATGGAAATTTAATCAAATGGTGATTAGGAATGCCATTGCAGAAATTGTCATTATCAATGAATTCCCATTTAAGATCGTTGAAGATAAAGAGTTTAAGAAGGTATTGAGTACTACACAAGAGTAGCTGGCACACGGGTGCGGGTGCGGGATACGGCAAATTTCAAAAATTTTGAGTGTGGCGACATGGCTAGGGTATATAATATTCAAGGTACAACAAGTGAGACATCAATTAACATAAGTATATGACAATAGCTAGTACACAACTTTATATTAAAGCAAAATACATAAACTATAAACAACTACTAATTTCATCATAATATACAAATCAATCTTCACTATCCGGACCCATTTATCCAAAAAGACCCGAACCTCAAAATCGATACCAGATTTTTGAAGCGTGGAATATTCACACAAAAGGAAGTGAAGAAGGTCCGCGTTGAGATATTTTTTTATGTTCATCGGTGGAGTTTCATGGGAGATGATAGAAGACAAGCTCAAGGTGCATTTTGGAAACTATGGTGAGGTAACTCGGGTGGTCATCATGGGAGATAAGGTCACGAGTCGACTAAGAGGCTTCAGTTTCATCGTCTTCACGGATTACTCCATCTTTGATCGCGTTGTCCAGGATAAATACACCATAGACGACAGAACCGTGAGTTAAAAAAACAAGAAAAAAAATTTTGCCCTTTTTTTTTTGCGATACCGCACCAACACGGTGTCGAGGTCGACACTCCACCTCTTAGAAGTGTCTGTGTGACTTAGAAGAGTAGTAGTACCCAGTGTTATCCGTATCGCACTATATCGTACGATACGGTGCTATCACGATACGATACGGGTGATACACCCAATTTTTTTTTCCAATTTCTTTTTTCAATTTTTTTTTCGATTTTTTTTGCAAGTTTTTGGCCTCTCTTCACTTCACTCTAAGGCATCCTCCGATATGCTTGTTTGGGATTGCAAGCTGTGTATGTAACATGTAAATTTGGGTTTATAATTTCATTTATTGAATAAGAATAATTTATAAATAAATAAAATTGTGACAAAATCATTTTCCTTTCTGTTGCCGACTTTTAGGTATATTTTTGCTATTAGTTTCTAATTTCATGAAATCACAAACAATGAAGAACAATTTGGTTGTCTCAGTTCATTGAGTGGGCATTTCACAACTTCACTATTTTAGGGTTCACCTTACATGACTTCCATTGAGTTAAACATGATCAACGTGTGGGAGGCTTAACTCAGTCTGTGAAGTGAGAAATGGAGCTCAAGCATTAGTTAAAAAGCTAGTCTCCACTAAGAGAAAAAGGGGATATCATCAAGTAACAATATCACATCACTGAGGTGTCATAGACTCAATAATCAAAGAAATGGAGCTCATCGTTTTGCTCACATATAAAAATTAGCAAATATGACAACTACATGTACAAATATAGCAGTTTGTTAATTTTGATATATTAGATGAGTGGATTATGGAAGATAACGAAGAAAATGCACTCCTAACCAAAGAAGACATTGCATGGATTAATTTGAAAGGAGTGCAAAACATCATGAAGGAGATGAAGATTTTGATTTTGAAGCAGAAGGTGATGAGAAACTTTGAATCTTCAAGAAGGAGAAGATGAAGATTATTTAGTTAATGATCCTGATAAAAAATTTAAATAATGTAAAATGTAAATGTATTTCATTTTTTGCTTCAAAATATGTAAATTTGGATGCAATTGTTCAATGTTGAATGCTCAATATGTATTAAACTTTGCATTATATGAATTCAAAGCAATTACCATATTTTTCTTTTTTTTTATTTTTTTTGAATTTTACTATTTTTTCTAAATTTTTAAATATTTTTCTATCTTTTAATATTAAAGTTTGATACGATACGCTTGTATCGTGGAGCCCAGCGATACGCGATATGATACGCGTCAGACAACACTGATAGTACCATTAAGATTCATTACTTGTGTAGTTGATGTAATACCATGTATCACACTCTAAGATGTTTCCTAATCTCATTGCACGCTGCCTCCTATTTCCAACACCAAGGCCACCTGACATCAGGGCCACTTGGGGGCCCAACGACTACTTTACTAGCCATTGGGCCCTGCCCAAGAACTATTTTCAGCAACCAGCAACTCCTGTCCACTATCACTTTTACTCGTCTCTCTTTGTATTCAATAAAAGATAAGCCTTCTTCACCCATTTATATATATATATTCTTTTAAGTATATTTTCTATTGTTAGTGTATTTACCATTATTCTAGCATTTTCTAAGACTTATCATAGTCATCCTTCGGTGACTCTGGATTGTTGTATACGTGTATTAGATATTCGTGTAAATTGCACTACTTTCTTGGAATTGAGGTAGGATATTCTGGTACCAATATTTTCTTAAATCAGAGGAAATATGCATTAGATTTATTACGATATACAAATATGCTAGAGTGTAAACCCCTTCATACTCCCATGGACATTAACCATAAATTGCGAGTGTATGATAGATGTGATAAGGCTGATGT
This sequence comes from Brasenia schreberi, assembly GCA_036023115.1. Lineage (NCBI taxonomy): Eukaryota > Viridiplantae > Streptophyta > Magnoliopsida > Nymphaeales > Cabombaceae > Brasenia > Brasenia schreberi. The sequence goes on along the minus strand of JAYKKT010000090.1, from coordinate 27,827,965 downwards.
GATTAGATGTCAAAAATTAGTTGGAAAGTTAATATACCTAACCATTATTGGCCCGAATATAGCCTATGCAGTTGGTATTGTCAGTCAATTTATGCAAGCACCATCTAAGATACATATAGATGCAATATTTCATATACTCATATATCTAAAAGGTTCCCCAAGATACAGTGTGATATATAAAAAAATTATCATACAAATATTGAAGTGTACACTAACGCAGATTGGGTTGGCTCCACTGAAGATAGAAAATCTACCTTAGGGTATGTGACACTTGTGGATGATAATATAGTATCCTGAAAAGTAAAAAACAAACCGTTGTTGCCTGAAGTCGAGTATATATATGCAAACTAAAGCAATCTGTAGGAATATATTAAGAAGATTGTGTGACAAGTTGGGTATAACAACAATATTTACACCCAACTTTAGGGGAGTATTAAAGGATCGAATTCATAGTAGTTGTTGTAACAATATTTACACCCAACTTTAGGGGAGTGTTAAAGGATCAAATTCATAGTAGTTGTTGTTTTCTTATATTATTGTCTCTTTCTTATGTTCTTAGGGTTGTCATTAGTGTTTAATTTATGTTCTTAGTTGTTGTTTTTAAAGGTACCTTTAAATTATATTTCATTAATGATACTTATGTAATAAAGTCTTTTGTAATGCTGGTTATAAGTGAGAAACCCTACAAGTCGATAGATTGTAATTTAGAAGAGAGAGAAAGAGAAGGGTGGCTCCATACTGGAGATTGCACACCCGATTTCCATCTTCAATCTATTTATGCATATTTAAATCTCATAAAACTTATCGGAATCAACATTTCCCAACTTGTTAAGGAGTTTCTTAAGTCTTCCCTGTTAGTGTAGACGTTTTGTGTCAGTATGTGTCTTATATCAGCATGTATTATATGTTACGTTTTGTGCCATTTAATGTTATGTGTCTTTAGTAATAGTTAATACTAATCAGGGGTAGTTTAGGAATTCAAGTTAGATAGGGTAGTATAAGTATTAGTGATTAGGGTTTGTTTAAGTTTAAGAAAGTGTGACTGGCGGCTGGGAGTGTAGACGATTTCCTGCAACTAGGGCAGATTGGAGGAATGCCTCCAATCTGCCAAGTTTTGTAAGTACTACTATTTTTTATTAATGAAATTATTTCTTTGATCATGGTATGAGAGCCTAAACGGCCTGTTAATCGTTGAATCTTGTTTGAAAGCCTTGAACTAGTGGTGAAAACAGAATCCCAGAATCGTTTTTTTTAATCCTGCAAAATTATTTTTTGTTGCTGCTATTTGTGGTGAAGAGAAACGACAATCATCTGCTGAAATATCATCTTGTTGGCATTATTTTGTTCGTGGGATATCATGACTCCAATCGTGGAATATTGTGATTAAGTCCTGGTGCTAGAAGCACTTATCAGTTTGGTTTAGTGACATTCATGGCTGTCAATGTCTAGTTCAACTGGCCATCGTGAACATAGAGATTCTGTTCTTGGCGCTGTTGCAGAGGATAGTCTGAGATTGTGAACCTCGTGATTTTATTCTTGGCGCTGTTGCAGAGAATAGTTTGCAAGTACTGATATCGTGAATCAGGTCTTGGTGCCGTTTTCTGGTTCAGTTCTGAAGCACTGCCAACATATCGTAGATTACAACGACTTCTACTAGAAGTCGATTTTGCTGCTCATCGGGTTCTATTCTTACATATCAGCCTGTTCTATTTTTGCTGGTGATTCAAGTCTTACATTGAAGTTTAAGGTAACTTTTCAGTTGGCACATCCGCTGAATCTGATGTTGAGTGATTAGATTCAGACGTGGTTGACATCTGCGTGAAGTATAGTCTAGTTCTCTACCTAGACTAAGACATTATTCTAGGCTTTGAAGCAACTTTGAATGATATATTTTGTATTTGGGTCTTACTATTAACGAGTATTCATGGCAAGCAAAGGTAAGACGATTGGCACACCTTCCATGATATCTGAAGATTCTAAACATGTCATAAATGAAAAGGGAGATAATTTACAGATTACAACCACAAAATTGGATGGAAGAAATTATCTAGAGTGGTCTCGGTCTGTGGAACTAGCCATTATAGCAAGGGGGAGATGGTCTCACCTTATTGGTCAGACACCTGTTCCAGACATACATGATTCTTCTTATCCCTCTTGGAGACGAGAAGATGCTCTCATTTCATCGTGGCTACTACAATCTATGATTCCATCAATAGCAAAGACATTTATGCAGTGTTGTCTGACGCGTATCGTATCGTGTATCGCTGGGCTCCACGATACGGGCGTATCGTATCGTATCGTATCGTACTTTAATATTAAAATAATGTAAAAATAATTAAAAATTAATAAAAAATAGTAAAAAATCGAAAAAAATCAAGAAAAATCTGATAATTGCTTTAAATTCATATAATGTAAGTTTAGTACAGATTGAGCATTCAACATTGAACAATTGCATCCAAATTTATATATTTTGAATCCAAAAAATAAAATACAGACATAGTTTACACTTTACAGTACACTACAGTTACATATAATGTTACATTTTACAAATTGTAATCAAGATCATCAACTAAATAATCTTCATCTTCTCCTTGTTGCAGATCCTCATCATCATCAGCCACGCCCACACCTTCTTCTTCAAAATCAAATTCTTCATCTCCATAATGTTGTTGCGCTCCTTCCAAATTAATCCAGGCAACGTCTTCTTCTGTTAGGAGGGCATTTTCTTCAGTGTCTTCCATAACCCAATCTTCTAATATATCAAAATTATCCAAACTTATTGGATCGAACTGACTTTCTTCTCTATTTACTTTTTTTAATTGCCTACGACACAAACAAAGATAAACAATTAGTAAGTAATATTAACAATTGAAAACTGAAGTTAAATAATATCGAATTGAAAATTTGAAAGTAATACAACATTACCTTTCACGAAGGCGCATGTTACAACGAATATAAACCAAATCATTAAGCCTTTTGTGTTCCAACCTGTTGCGCTTTTTGTATGGATGTGTTCAAAAACACTCCAATTTCTTTCACAACCTGTTGCACTACAGGTTTGGCTTAAGACTCTAACTGCAAAATCTCTAAGGTTTGGACAATCACTTCCAAACCTATTCCACCAAACATCTATAAAAAAAATATAAACATTAGAGACATAATAATCCACAGTAATGTAAGATGCAACTTAAATATGAAAATAAACAATGTACCTGGACGCATCGTAGAGCGGTTGCGAATTGCAACAGGCAAACCCATCAAGTGAAGAGCATTATCATATATCTCCATCTCTCGATGTATCGCATCTACTATGCTCTCATCAGGGACTACTCTGTCGATGCATTCAATGATTCCTCGATTAACCTCACCGTCCCTTTTGAAGGTTGTTGAGTACCTCAATGATGGGTTTAGATAGTAGGCTGCTGCATGAATAGGCTGATGCAATTGTTTATTCCATCTACTATCAATTATTTTCCACACGGGCACATAATCTCTTTTTTTTCCATTAAAGTTATTTCTGATTGCTTCTTTTGCCCTGTCCATGGATTCATAAAGGTAGCCCATAGATGGTTTCTCCTCGCTGTCAGCCAATCTCAAAACTTTCACTAAAGGACAAGTAATTTTCAATAATCTGATACATGCATTCCAAAATGAACTTCTAAAAACCGTTTCTGCAATCTCATTTAACTTTCTGTTCCTTCTGTTTTGTGGCAACTCTGCAAATTGTTGCCACTCATCTGAGGAGAACATTCTCTTTAAAGCTTGCTTCTGTCTCACAATACTCTGTACAGATAAGAAGTTTGTTGCAAACCGAGTTGCAGCTGTGCGAAGAAGCTCTGCACCTTCTGTGTATCTCCTCATTATACATAAAACAAATGCATGGTTGTAAATAAATTTTGTAATATCTTGGCAACACTCAGTTGCTGCCTTTATTTCATCCATCTCACCGATGTCCTCGAGGATGAGATCTAAACAATGGGCTGCACATGGTGTCCAGTAGAAAGTCCCATAAATATCAGCTAACTCCTTTCCGGCTGCTTTGTAGTTAGCTGCATTATCTGTAATCAATTGAACTACATTTTCTAGCCCAACCTCTTGTATAACCTTATCAAATTCCTCTCGTAGGATCTCTGCAGTGTGCCTCTCCTCTGACATATCTAGAGATCTCAAAAACATGAGTCCTTTAGGACAATATACAAGAAAGTTTAGCAATGTCCTTCCTCGCCTATCGGTCCATCCATCTGCCATGATAGTGCATCCTGTTTCCTTCCACGATTGTCTCAAAGTCGAACAGTATTGCTGCACTTCAATCACGGTCTGATCTAATATCTTCCCTCTCAACTTCTGATAAGAGGGCATCCTGTATCCTGGACCAATGTTAGCAATTGCATCTGCCATTGCTTGAAAATGAAAACTGTTTGCTGCATTAAATGGAATGCATGTATCATAAAACCATCTGCCCACTGCAAGGTCTGCTTGATCGTGCAGTTGTTCTGAAGCCATAGCAGCACGAATTCCTGGCTGAGCACCAGGTGTAGTGGAAGGAGGAAAGAACGAATGTATGCTAGAAGAAGAAGCTCTTCCTCTACTCCTTCCTGAACTTCCTCTTCTGCCACCTCCAAAGTCTTCAGATGCAACCCTCTTTCCTCTGCTAGGTGCTCGCGAACTGCTACTACCAATATCTGTTCTAGCATCTGAAGGCAAACTATCAGTGAATCCAACTCCAGTGGCAGTAGCATCATCAGCTTCTTCACACATCTGGAAATCATCCTTTTGTTGTCTCCTTTCCTGTATGCTCTCAATCATCTGCAAGCATTGCCATTTAATACCTTCTGGCACACTTCTAACTCTGCCTGTGCATGGAGCAACTTCTTTCCTGGTTCCTGCTAGGTGGTGTTTCAACCTTGAAATTCCACCACTAACCACCTTTTCACAAAATAAACATCTGATTTTTAACCTTGAACCCTCAACTGGTATACCCCACTGCCATGCCGGATCATCAGACTTTGAATGAGAGTCTCTACCACCCCTTCCTGCCATCTCAATGGAGTACTTTAATTCAAAAAAAAAACCTGAAAATAAAAGCACTTCGTAAATCCCCCAATCTTCAAATAACACTCAAATCGAGTGTCTCCCACTTCATGAATGCAATAAAAATCGTATACACACACTTAATAACTTCATATTTTGTCATTCAAAAAAAAAAACCCGAAATAACACAAAAAACAATAAATATAAAGGAAAAAAAGGAAAAAAACATTAAAAATATACCTAAATCCGAGTTTGGAGGCTTGGACGGACACCGTAGGGCACGATTTTAGAGCTTTGAACACCAAGGAGGCGAAAACCGACTCTTAGGGAGCTTGAAGAACTCAAAAAGAGAGAGGAAACCCACGAAAAATCGCGGGTTTCCCTCGGGCCGGGACCCTTTATAAAGGTCCCAGGGCGTATCGCCCGTATCGCACGATACGGGCGATACGCACCGTATCGTGCGATACGGGCCGTATCGCACGATACGGTGCGATACGCCCGCACCTGCGATACGGGGGCCCGTATCGTATCGTGGTGGCCCACGATACGATACGTATCGCACCGTATCGTGGTGGCCCACGATACGATACGGTGCGATACGGACAACACTGCATTTATGTTTCTTGAATCAGCTTATGACATCTGGTGTGTAGTTGCAGAAGCTTATTCACGGAAGAGAAATGTAGCAAAAGAATATGAGTTTTTGGAAAAGATTAGGAATTGTAAACAGGGCTCTCGTTATATTAGTGACTACTATGCTGATCTTAGAGGACTTTGGGATGAACTTCAGTACTATACCAGTATTAAGTGCACTTGTATATCTGAAAGAAATTTAGAGACTGAAGAAAGGAAGGTATTTGACTTATTGTGGGGTGTCAATTCAGAATTTGAGTCTATAAAACTCAATATGTTGGGAAGAGATGAATTACCTTCATTAGGAACAGTCTATTCATTGTTAATCAGGGAAGAGGATCACAGAAACCTTGAGAAGAATACTTTTCATGCTACTGATCAACATGCACTTCACACAAGAGGAGAAAATTCTCATCACCGTGGATGAGGAGGATATCAAGGTCGTGGACGAGGACGTGGTAGACCTCAAAATGATGAAAAAGACAAACTCATTTGTTCATATTGTGGAAAATCTAGACATTCCAGAGAACAGTATTGGGAATTACATGGCAAACCAGATTATTATAAAAACAGAAATCCCGCTGCGCACTCTACTGAGAATACTTCAACAAATATAGATGGAATGCAAGAACTGATCAAGAGAATTGAAGGACTCGAAACAAGACTATCTGGACACTTCAGCCATCTACCTCTCAAGCATCAGTAGCTCAAGCAACTCACAGTGTGATGGGTAACTTATCTTACTCTGATTTAAAGACTTGGATTATTGATTCAGGTGCCACAAATCATATGGTAGGAGAATCATCTTATTTTTCAGAGTACAGACCTCTTAAAAAACAAGAGCCTATCAAGTTAACTGATGGCTCTCACTCGTATATGGTTGGACAGGAAAGTGTACCTACATGTCTTGCTACTTTAAAATCAATTTATCATGTTCTCAGTTTTCCAATTAATCTACTTTCAGTCAGTTCATTGACCCGTATCATGAAATGCAGTATAACATTTACTCCTACTGATTGTGTATTTCAAGATCTGAAGACGGAGAAAATCTTTGGTCATGGTAGATTACAGAGGGGCTTATATATTTTGGATGATCATCTACAACAGGGAACTTCCTATAAAGCTTCAGCAACTACAAGTCTTGATTCAGAGATCCGGCTTTGGCATTGTCGTCTGGGTCACTTACCAGTGTTGAAACTTATGTTCTACCTCATCTTAGAGTCAATAAAGTTCAGTTTGAATGTGAAGTCTGTCAGCTAGGGAAACATCAAAGAGCCACTTATCCATTGAGTGACTCTAGGAGATCTCAACCTTTTGAACTTCTTCATTCTGATATTTCGGGTCTAAGTCCTGTTACTTCTTTATTTGGTCAGCGATACTTTATGTCCTTTATTTGATTGTACTCGGCTTACAATTATATATTTACTGAAATCAAAATCTGAAGTTTCATTAGTTTTTTCCATTGTACATAAATTCATTCTTACCCAATTCAGTACTTCAGTAAAAATCCTTCGTTCAGATAATGGGGGGAAGTACATAAGCAAACAATTATCTCAGTATTTAAACACACATGGTATAGTTCACCAAACTTCTTATTCCTATACTCTCCAACAAAATGGTATTGCAGAAAGGAAAAATCGTCATATATTAGAAGTTGCCAGAACTCTATTACTTCAGAATAATGTTCTTAAATTCTATTGGGGAGAAGCCGTTCTAACAGTAGTTCACCTGATAAATAGAATGCCCAGTATTGTACTTGATAGTGAAAGTCCAATAAAATGTCTCAATAAAGACTCGAAACCATTCCATATAGTTCCCCGAATCTTTGGTTGTACTTGTTTTGTACATGTGCATTTACCCAATCGTGATAAATTGGATCCTAAATCAGTAAAGTGCATTTTTCTTGGCTATTCCAATTCTGCAAAGGGATATAAATGTTATGACCCTCTAAATAAAAAACTGTATGTTTCCATGGATGTTACCTTCATAGAATCTACTCCCTACTATACTTCTCAGGGGGAGTCCACTACTTCTAAGGAAACTTCTGTCCTACCTGTAGCACCAGACAATGCTGAGTAAGATACTGAAGATAGCAGAAATGAAGTCAGAAAGCAAGGAGGAATATTGATGTACAAGAGAGGGCCACAAAATACTATTTACACAGACGACGAATCAGCCCCTTATACCAGTACCAAAGATATTTCTCCTGACTCAGATCCACATCTGGATAGGACAGATGAACTTGAATTACCTATTGCTATTCGCAAAGAAAAACGTACATGTGCTCGTTACCCTATTTCTGATTATGTATCATATGCAAATACTTCTCAGATTTACCAGAACTTTGTTATGAATATTGAGAGACATAAGATTTCTTCGACATTTGAAGAAGCAATGAAGTATCCTTTATGGAAAGATGCAATTACAGAAGAACTGAATGCCCTTGTCAAAAACAATACATGGACCATCACACAGCTACCTCCCAATCGAAATCTTGTTGGATGCAAGTGGGTATTTACTATTAAATACAAGGCAGATGGATCGGTGGAGAGATATAAAGCAAGATTGGTTGCTAAAGGTTATAGTCAGTCATATGGGATTGATTATACAGAAACTTTTGCACCTGTGGCAAAACTCACTCCGATTAGAATACTTCTCAGCATGGCAGCAAATTTGGGCTGGGATCTATGGCAACAAGATGTGAAAAATGCCTTCCTACAAGGAGATTTAAATGAAGAAGTCTACATGAAACTTCCACCAGGAATGGATATAAAAGTGTCCACTAATAGAGTGTGTAAACTCAACAAGGCAATCTATTGGTTGAAACAGTCTCCAAGGGCTTGGTTTGATAAATTTAGCAAGGCAGTGTGTAATCTTTTTAAAGAAAGGAACAAAAATTTCTATTCTTGCAGTTTATGTGGACGACATTATTGTCACAGGTGATGATTTTGAAGAAATATCCAAGTTAAAAGGAAACCTTCACAAACTATTTGATCTGAAAGATTTGGGTCGATTGCACTATTTTTTGGGCATTGAGGTTCTCTATTCCAACCAAGGTATTTTCTTAACTCAACGTAAATATTTGATGGATCTTCTTGAAGAAACTCATATGTTAGACTGTAAACTGAGCGACATTCCTATGAAAGTCAACCAGAAATTATTCAGTGGTGATAGTGAAGAATTCAGAGATATTTGCAAATATCAGAAATTGGTAGGTAAACTCATATACCTGACTATTACCCGTCCAGACATTATTTATGTTGTTTGTATTGTCAGCAGATATATGCATTCTCCTACCAAGAATCATATGGATGCAGTATATAGAATCCTTCGATATCTAAAGTCAACAGCAGGTATGGGTTTACTTTACTCTAAAAAATCTAATTTGCACATTGAACTCTATTCTGACGCCGACTGGATAGGTTCACGAGATGATCGAAAATCAACTACAGGTTATGTTACATTACTGGGAGGTAATATTGTATCTTTGAAGAGCAAAAAAAGACAGTGGTTGCCAAATCTACCGCGGAAGCAGAATATAGAGCCATAGCACAAGCTATGTGTGAAGGAAAGTGGATATCATCATTGCGTAGTGAATTTGGGTTTCCACCTACTCATTCTATTCCACTATATTGTGACAGTAGTGCTGCAATTCAGATAGCTTCAAATCCAGTGTATCATGAAAGGACCAAACATATTGAGATCGACTGCCACTTTATCAGAGAGAAAATAACCAATCATGAATTCCAGCTGGAGTATGTTCAATCACTCAAACAGAGGGCTGATTTCCTCACCAAAGCTACTACCTGCAAACAACTAATGGAGACATTATCCAAGTTGGGTGTTATCAATATCCTTCACTCAACTTGAGGAGGAGTGTTAGTGTAGACGTTTTGTGTCAGTATGTGTCTTATATCAGCACGTATTATATGTTACGTGGATTGATGCTTGATTATTATAATAGAATAAGATTGACTCTTTAGTGTGTGTACGAAGTTCTTGTAGTAGAGATTTTAACTAGATTGCTTCACGTACTCCAAGTGCATCCGCCCTATACTCTGCTTTTTCCGATGACCTTTCCACTATAATTTGTTTTTTTACTTTTTTAAGAGACTATGTTACCCGACCATCGGTAGATACACTAAGGTTGACTTTCTTGTTAAACTTAATTGAAACAATAAACTACAAATCATAAATCGATTTGGTTGGAGGTAATCTCTCTACCATTGTCTTCATAGTCGGCTCCTCTACGACTTCTTGGTTGCTACTGATTACAATCTTAATCATAACCCTAACTAATACTACTACTCATATTATCTTATAACATGAATGACTAATCTATCCTTACTTAGTTATACTAATAATCAAACACACATATATCCAATACTGGACCCGATAGCCCTTCTTAACACTCATTCTCAAGTTGAGTGGAAGATATTCATTACACCCAACTTGCGTAGAGTCTTCATAAGGCTGCAACTATTAACTGCTTTATTAAGAAAATATGCTCTTTGATCTACTAATTTAACATAGACCAACTTGAATTCTCGATTTGCTACTTTTTTTATTTATGAAGTGACAATCAATCTCGATATGTTTGGTCCTCTCATGGTACACAAAATTTGATGTTATCGATATAGTTGCATTGTTGTCACAATATAATGATATAGGACATAGCACATCCATTCTCAACTCACGTAAAAGCGATACTAACCACATTGCTTCACACATTGCTTGAGCAATTGCTCTATACTCAGCTAGAACATTGGATCAGGCAACAACCAATTGTTTTTACTCTTCTACGAAACAAGATTACCTCAAAGTAATGTAATGGATCTAGTGGTAGTAGTGTTGTTCGACGCGTATTGTATCATGTATCGTTTTGCTCCACGATACGGGCGTATCGTATCATAGCATATCATATCGTATAGTAAAATACCCCTTTATTAGAGTATAACACATTAATTCCCAAAAAATAATGTAACCTACTCAAGTTTGCTAAGTCAGATAACCGATGAAGCTGACTCTTGAGTCTTGTGAATCTGCCCAAGAAATAATGTAACCTGCCCAAGATCATCCCTTGTAATAATAATATCATCTACATATAGAATGAGAATATCCAATTTTGTTCCCTTTTAATGAATAAGGTATGATCACTTAGACTTATATGATATCTCAAACTACTCACACCTTTACAGAATTTTTCAAACTAAGCTCTAGGAGATTGTTTAACATCATAGATGGCCTTTTTAATTTACATACCTTTCCTTTTTGTTTCTTGGTGTCAAATCCTAGAGGTATTTCCATATAAACTTTCTCGTTAAGAGTGTCCTACAGAAATGTATTTTTAACATCCGACTACCAGAGTGTCCAACCCTTGTGAGTTGGAAGACTTAAATTTGACTATTGGAGCAATTGTCTCATTATAATTAACTCCATAGGACTGATTGTAACCCTTAGCAAGAAGTCGTGCTTTATATCTCTCAAGATTCTCATATGGCTTGTACTTAACTATATATACCTATTTGCACCCCATTGTTCTCCTGCTTGAAAGTAGATCAACAATAGTCCAAGTATTGTTCTTGATTAAAGCATCATGGTTTGCTGAATACAGTTTTATAATCTCCCAGGTGTTGTTTTTCTCTAACGCTTGAATCTTAGTTTTTATAGCTTTTTTTCATTGTTTAGATTCCTTGGCCTCCTTCCTGGTACTTGGATAATATCAGAATTAAGAGAAAAATCTTGAAGTTGTTTGAAGTATTATGGTAAGAGATATATTAGGATATAGGATAGGTGCAAGATCTCTTCCCTTTTCTCAACGCAATGGGAACATCCAACAAATTATCAGTGGGTAACATGGTGAATTGTTTCGACACAAAATCAACTAATTGCATATCGGAAGAGAGATCCTCTCTTGGGACATGATAGGTTGCACATTTTCCGTTGGAGTCTCCTTGTGTCTTCTGCTATACACTTACAAATCACGCCTATTCTGATTATCTGGTTCCAACTCTTCTTGTTGTAGATTAACTTCACTTTCTTCTTGAAGACTCATAGGCATGACGAATAAATTTGAATTTTATGTGAGTAGTTTCTCTCCCTTGCTATCAAGCTACATCCATTGACACATTTACTCTCCTCTTACGGGGTCATAACAGACATACCCTTTTGGTGTATAGAAATATCTGAGAAAAATATACTCAATGGCTTTTAAATCCAATTAATCTTTATGTTTGGAGTGATCATGAACATAACAAATACACCCAAATATTTTGAGAGGAATATTGAACAGTTTCTTTTTGGGCATTAGTACCTGAAGTAGGAATTTTTCTTTTAGTACGGATAAGGGAGTTCTGTTTATAAGGTAGATAGCCATCAAAACTGCATCGCCCCAAAATACCTTAAGAGTGTTACTTCTAATTAGTAGGGCTCTAGTCTCCAAGATGTGGCGATTTTTTCTCTTTGCCACTCCATTTTGCTAAGGTGTGTAAGCACATATAGTTTGATTGGATAATGTCATGATTTCTGATATTATGTTTCAAGAAAGTTTCACTTAATTTTTCACTATTATATGATATAATACACTTAGCAAAACACTGAAACTTAGTTGCCACAAACTTCTCAAACATAAGAAATATAGTTGAAACTTCATTTTTTTTATTAAGTAAACCATTATAATTATTGTACAATCATTCCCAAAAGTAATAAAGTATTTATAGCTGGACATATCAACTACAAGGATATGGCATGTCTAGAATGAACTATAGACTGGAGTCAGTTTATAGAATGAACTGCTATAAAAAATACTAGAAGTAATCATATAATTTTAGAAGGATATGGCATGTCTAGAAGTAATCATTCTCAAACTGATTAATTCTAGATGAGATTTAAAGTCATTAACAACTACAACTTTAAAGTTCATAGCCTTCTACAAGGATATGGCATGTCTACAATTTCCCACTTCTTAATTTTTTCTCTTTGCCACTCCATTCTGGAATCTCATCTAGAATGAACTGCTCCCAAGTTGTTAATGACTTTAAAGCTCGTATACCTCATGACTGAGCTGCCACCATGGTATATTAGTCAGTTTAACTGCTTCAACTCAAAAATGCTTGTTCTTGCATTAATCTTTTCTCTGGTGGAAAAAATCATGAAGATTTTTCAAAGGAGTGCCGATTTATAATAGACAACTACCATCATGCTTAGGCTATGAAGATGGCATGTCTTTGTTAAGTTTCTATTAATCCGGATTGTGTGACACATGCAGTTGCGGTATGCGGCCGGAGTCAAGGATATGCTGGAAAGATTCTTCGAGGGCGAAGATTTTCCGCTGCAAAATTACATAGTTAAGAAGGGAAAGTTGGCCAGCCAGTACCAGTAGAGCATCTCTTGGAGACCTTTTAGGCCTCAAGGATTCAGAAGATACGTAATTTAGTCTTTGAATATAAAGCTATAGTTGTACTAGTTTCGTGCTTTGTTGCTTGGACGATAACTCTCTCTTGTTTGTAACAATGGGGTGTGAGCTTTCTGAGCTCCCATAGAGTAATGCTAGGTAAATTTCGTGTCGTGTTGTGTTCACTATGAACTCTGCTTTGTTTAGACCAAGACACAGAATCCTGTTGTAAGGGCCAAGTGATGCGATTTGCATATTTCTTATTTAATAAAAAAAAACTGCTACTCTCTCTTTGTGTGTTTGATGCTGTGAACAGTTTCTTCGATGAAGATTGAAATGAAGGCTTGAGATTGGCCGCCGATATTATCTTTCTTTGGTCATGTAACATAGAAGAGAAATATGATCTTGTGTCTAGACCAGATTTTGACATAAACGATGAATAAAATAATACAATGTGCAACGAAAGAACACACTCGTGTCTACAATGTAGTACGCGAAGTTTGGTTCTGCTCGGGTTGACCTGTTTCTGATACGGTCATGAGGGACACAGAACACAACACAATACAAACTTGCCACCTCTGTCACAAGTTAGCTGCAGAACATCATAGTGAGTTCGGTGTTTGAAAAAGAGCAAAGCCCAGAGGGGATGCGGCATCATTGGCTTTGGCTTCATTGAGCAAGAAAAGAACCAGAACCGTCTTGAGCCGAATATCTTGAACCTGACAAAAGAAATCAAAGGAAATTTTCTCCAAGAACAACATTAAGATATGGTTTTGGATTTTACCAAGAAAACATTATCCAAATTCAGATCCAATAACTATCCAGATATGGTTTTGGATAACGACTTTGAGATTGGAGTTTGCTCAGAGAAGGATATCTCCAATCCATCCACATGACAACGTATTTTTGTTCAAACGGACATACCCAATCCATCTAGATCATGGTCCTCGGGCAATGAGACTGCAAGATCAAAGATCAGGTCAAAAACCTCTGGCCCGGCTCGGGGAGCAGCACCATTTTGACATCTCTGCTCCCCCTCTCTCTTTATTCGTATTTATATCGTCAGTGGGCTCTAACTCGAGCCGTCAGGTAGCCGTCACCAACGGGTGCGGGCCTCAGCTCGCGATATATGTACCGATCTCGGCCATGTTAGGCTGGGCGCCCCTCCTCTCAGCTGGCCCGAACCCGACTCGTTAGCCATCTCCAGTGAACCCGCGACTCGGCGATCCTCTTGGGTTTGATGAATGAACACGCAGCGCGTCGCCCGACTCGTCTTTATCCCGCGGCGTTTCCTCTAGAACCCTAGGCGTGAGGAATAGGCAAAGACTTCCTAAGGGTATTGGTTTGCGTTCGAGGCCACAGTGCCTACGACACAAAGAACGAAAGACAAACGTATTCCTCTTTGCAGACAAAATGGTAAGCCCCGCCCCCTCCCTGTGTGCATGTGTGTGTGTGATCTGGTCATTGAAGTAAGGGAGTAGCGAGGATCGCATTTGGGGAAGGAACACTTTGTTCGGAGGAGGATTGTTGAGAGGACGGGCGAAAGCCTCTCTTGCGTCTTTTGGAAACCTCGTGAGGCGAGGGAGAGGGGAGAAGTTTGAGAAGGGGGAAGAGGAAGAGGGGAAAAGAAGGAATGGCTCGAAATGAGGAAAAAGCGCAGTCGATGCTCAATCGCTACCTCGCATTCAAGAACGAGGAGAAGAAGAAGCCGAAGGAGCGCCGTCCATACCTCGCTTCCGAGTGCCGCGACCTTGCCGAGGCCGACAAATGGAGGCAGCAGATCATGCGCGAGATCGGCTTCGCAAGGTCGCCGGAGATCCAGAACGAGGGCCTGGCGAGCATCAGCCTCCGCGACCTCAACGACGAGATCAACAAGCTCATCCGCGAAAAGGCCCACTGGGAGCACCGGATCGTCGAGCTCGGCGGCGCTAATTACACCAAGCACCCCGCCAAGATGACCGACCTCGACGGCAACATCGTCGACGTCCCCAACCCGGCGGCCGCGGCCCAGGCTACCGCCTACTTCGGCGCCGCCAAAGCTCCCGGCGTCCGCGGAGCTCTTCGAAAAGCCTCCGGAGCTTCGCAAGCGGCGTACTCGCTGATACGACATTTATAAGAGGATTGATGCCAGCTACTACGGTTACAGGGATGATGAGGACGGCGTGTTGGAGCGCCTTGAGGGCCCCGCGGAGGAGAAGATGCGGCGTGAGGCGGTTGAGGAGTGGCAGAGGATTGGAGGATGTGAGGAAGGAGGCGAGGGAAGGGCGTGAGGAGTGGGGAGGTTGCTGCAGTGGCGACCACTGCGGCAGCCGGCAGGAGCTGCTGCATGAGGAGGAAGAGGAGGAGGTGGTGGAGGAGGAGAGGAGGGAGCAGGAAAAGAAAGAGAATGAGAAGGGGACGAAATTTGTGGTTCACGTCCCACTTCCGGACGAGAAGGAGATCGAGCAGATGGTGCTCGAGAAGAAGAAGAAGGAGTTGCTGAGCAAGTATGCGAGTGAAAATCT
Organism: Brasenia schreberi; assembly: GCA_036023115.1. Lineage (NCBI taxonomy): Eukaryota > Viridiplantae > Streptophyta > Magnoliopsida > Nymphaeales > Cabombaceae > Brasenia > Brasenia schreberi. The sequence goes on along the minus strand of JAYKKT010000090.1, from coordinate 27,812,404 downwards.
TTTGGAGGAGCAAGATGAAGCGAAGGAAATGCTCAATGTCCAGCGCTAGGCACGTGATACACGCTTTGCTGTAAGGTGAGATTCCATATGAGTATTTCTCCTTTTTCTCTTGTTACTGAGGATGTGAATTTTGACACTATATAATGCAATTCGGTCAGATATGCTTCATCTTATTCTTCTGTTCTCATTAAATTTGCACAATTTAGTTGTTTTTTTGTTATTATTAAAGTTTAACAAGTGAAAATGGTTGCAGCCTGCGCAAGTTGATTTTTGCTATTGTGGTTTCTCTACATTGAAGAATATTTGATTCTAATCAAGCCATCGTGACCATACTATTATTCTCTGATTTCGTCTTATATACTTATCCTCGTTGTTTGCCCCATTGAGCTAGTTATTGCTGGATATCAAACAAGTGAAAATAATTACGGAATGTGTTAGCTGAATTGTGGTATTATTCTCTGAAAATTAAAGTCCCTACCTCAAAGTAGACGATTGTATAAGCATGGTGGTATTACTGCATGCATGAAACATATGATCGTATAGGCAAGTTGGAAACCCAAAGCCCAAATTGTATATATCTTGAATAAACCCAAGGCAAAGTGTTGCGGAGATAAGATTTTTGTATTGGAAACACAGTAGGGGGGAACCTTGGATTTTGGAGTCTTCTAAACAAGATAAGTTGCATGAGAAGGGGGGTTTATTTGGGTGCTTGCAATGTAGGCTGGAGTTAAGTGCTGATTGGTAGGACTCCAACCTCATGCTTTTGGCAGTGATGTAGAAAAACCTTTTAGTATTTCTGAGGCGCATCCTTCTAGTTCTTTATACGAGTTTTTAGTATATTCTACATGTACTTTCATGAGAGATGATTTACTTCATGTTTGAATGAATTTTGCAACTATTATATGCACTTTTTTTTGGATGTGCTCTGGTATCTGTTTGGATTAGCATGATACAGGTTCTTCATTCGCTAAAGTTGTTCCATAATCAAAGACTATCGTGATTATAGGGAGAGTTCAACATCTTAGGTTTGCCTTCTAATGACATTGTGCGGGAGAGTTATTCTTTTCAACACAGATACACACAAGTGCGCATGCACATGTGCAATCGTCTTACATACACACACTGTGTGTGTGTGTCATTCATCTACAATCTAACGGATTGGAGAATTGCCAGTTGAAAATGTTTGCATCCTTAGGTGAGACAGTTCAGTTCTTCTCTAAAAGGGTGGTCTAGGAGTGTGACAAATTTGGATTCTCTACCTGCTGTTGATGGTCGGCACGTATTCTCTAGGGTCAAGTTTGATGATTTGCCCAGATATATTAAGTTAAAGCAACATTACTTTAAGTTCTAGCCGAGGTCAGGTAGAGGGTCCTAGCAATGGGACCCTAAATATGTGAATGTGGATCAAAATACTTCAGCTGGACCAATGTTTCTGTGACTTGGTGAAGCCACACCCTCATGATAAGCTTTGGGCACAGCTCTGTTATCGTAATGTTGTTTCAAATAGTTTGGTTCTTGGGAATAAGGATTTCATGTGCACGTGGCAACTGAGTAAAACTTGAGGACCATGACCCATATGGCATGTTAATTGTATATAATATGTTCCCTTGCTGATGTCATTTGACATGATAATGTTTCTACACCTTTTAACTCTGCCATTGCTAGTTCGAAGCTCGAATAAGAAAGGAGGGTTGTCTCGGATAACCAATGGTCAATCTGAAACACAGTTGAACTTTATTACGATGGGTTTTATAACTTATGAGAACACAAGATGAGGAAGACCCCTAAATTGTTGGAAGGCGACAATATATCATGATCTTGCTTCTTTTTGGAGTTAAATGTGAATATAATCACAATATGGAAGCTCTATAGTGATTAAGAGTCCATGTAGCCAGCCCCCACTTAATGTGGGTTGGTTTTGGTTTGGTAGTGTTTGTACACACTTTGATCATAGGTAGCAACATGGTATCTATTCCTAGGCATGAGTTTAAACATATGGGGAGTTCTGCATTGAGTAGTATCGCAATTCAGTGCGTGTTGCGGACCTCAATGAACTATGAACACTGGGTGAAGCATGTAGGCATATTAGTTTACAAGGTTGTTGCTGTAACTATTGTATGTTCTTGCGTCGCCTGTTCATGTGAGCAAATTCAGTGAAATTGAAGAGGATTTTGGGTCGACATCATGTTCCACTACGATCATTTCTCAGGCTTTGCAGAAACCCTTTCTTTGTTTAATTCATGCAATCCAACTCTAGAAAGACAACACCTTCTGTGAATCTTCCTAGTATATGCAATCCTTCTCTATACTACAAGACCACCTCTATACTAGAACACGATTCAGTTTTAATTTCCTAGCTTTCGCCTCACTGTGTCGGTGTTGGCCTGAATACTTTTACTGTTGTTCTTTCCGATCTCTCTGCATTTCACCCCTTGGATAGATGACCTATAACTGGAGAACTACCTGCAAATTTTGAGATTTTACTGTGGGTTCTTTTGTGATTGTCATGGACCTTGGTGCTCTATTTCTTTTGCGCTTAAACTTTCCATCAACCTGTTTTTGAAACAGGTAAGGAGGAGCGCCCATTGAGCCAAACTGCTTCACCAGGGCAGTGAAAGTATTCCAAAACTCGTACATCTTCTCGCCAAATTCCTGCTTATTGTATGATGAACCACCAATGAGTACTCCAACCATGGTTAGAGGCACTGTATAGGCGACTGTATTCCTCTCAAGCCTCCGGTGATTGGTCAAATGCTGGAGTCACAATCTTCTAGAGGAGATGAATGTTCAACTTGACCAATGAATTTGGTGGTTACAGGAAGTAGGACAATTCAATGTGGAGCTTACTTGCTTTAATCTTGGGAAATTATGTTGTGGATTTGGAAGGCGACCAGAGTGATTTCCGCTCAACTTCGGCTGTGAAATGAACTAACATGGTGTTCTGCTCTGTTCATTTCCTCGTTCCAGCATCTATGAACCAAGGTGAGCAAAACATGAATTGCTCATTAGAGCCTAATGGGATTATTAAAGTCGATAATTAAGAGTTATGTTTAGGCTAAATCTTAATCTCCCATCCATTTTCTACACGAAATTGGTGTCTTTGTGCGAGAATTGTACGAGAAGAACCACCTTGTGACACGGTAATGTTAAAACACTGATTTACCTTGAATCATGTAAGTTGGAGGATGTAGTCAAAGGTTATCTGAAGGCCCATGGATCTATTTATTTACTTATTTTCTTTGATAATCTCTCTCCACAAGTTAGCTAATAGTCTACTAGAGATCTTTGGGCGAAAGGTCGGAGTAATTTAACGCCAACCAAATTTGTGTTCGATCGCAACACTTGACAGCCCACTTTTCTGCACAAAGAGCAAAAGCTCACCTTGCTCAGGTGTCGATTCACAAGCTGGAGGTCATGAGTTTGATACCGGTGGTGCGTATCTGGCTTTGGCTAAACGTTTCTCTTTCCTTCTACACTGGACACACCATTGGGTGCGACTCATATATTCCGACCTTGTTTGTCTAATTTGAGTTCAATAATGCATCTGGAATGCTCAATACGTTTAAGACTCCATATACGGATCAAGAACATCCAACGTACAAAGCTGTTATTGTTAACCATTCATAGTAAATTGGTTGGCACTCAGGGTGATGGCCTACATGGTAGGCTCTCGACACCTATGAAGGCTGACCACGAGTTGGACTCCAAGAGTGTGCAAACCCAGCTTCCGCCTCCCGTTCTCATCAAAATTTTAAAAATACTAAATTGGGTAGTCTTTGAAGCCCTTGCTAGAAACTTGAGAAATGGTAAATCTCAAAATATTTAAAAAGACGAGGAAACAACAATATATATTTATAGATATAGAAAGAGAGAGGATCTGATATATACTAGCATATTTAGTTGGTTATCATATTGAAGTAAGGTATATGTATACTTTTTGAGGTATATACTAGCATATATATATATGTCAATCCCGTTAATTTTTTCCTTTTTGGGTTTTGAGTTTCAAAAACTGAACGAAATTGAATTCACTGATTTTTTTGAGTTTCATAACTAAAAATTGAAACTTTGATTAGTTGAATTCAGTTTATTGGTTTTGACCAAATTGCTCTCATCCTTGGGTTCCACCTGTTAAACCAGACTTCAACGAGGTCTCTCTCTCTCGCTCGCTCACACACAAAGGCACATCTTGGCCAGACTGGTCATGGTGGTGTAGGCGGCCGACCGCCGCCCTCTCCTTTTTCTCCCTCGTGCTCTCTCTCTCTGTCACGTGACCACCTCATGATTGTCGGCAAAAGTCTAAACTTAATAATCTCACAATAAGATGAATCATACTTGGATTTCTACTAAAATTCAAAACCTTGGAACAAACGATCTTCGGTGAAACCGCGGAGCTTTAACGTCGGGCCAAGTACCCGTTTTGATTCTGGATCGAAGTGATCTTCTGGAAGTTAAGACCACAGTCAAACCGGGGAACTCCCTGGCTTGGTTCGCGTATCGATTTTCCTTGGCTCGACTGGTTCACGGGCAGTTCGATTTTAGGTCAACCCATTGGGGTGGTTTCAAATAAGCGAGATCTACTTGATCAACGACAGATTTATGAATCTTTTTGAGGTGAGATGTACTTGTTTTTACTTGTATTTTATGTTCATAAAGTACTTGTATTTTCTCGTATTTAGTGATGAACTCAGGATTTTTTTTTTATTTTACAGTAAAACACATGCTTGCTTCGCCCTAAAGTGGGTCCACCACTGACTCGATCCCTAGCCGGGTGAGCGGTTGCTCACTGTGCACCTTCTACATCATTAGATAGAGTTGAAAAGTATGTGTGGTTGTTGAACAATCAAAATCTCATCAACCCGCTTCTTCTTTTTTTTCTGATTAGATGAACAATATTGATGACCCCAATAAGATTCCAACTCGGCAACTGTGTTCTAGACTCGACTGATTTTGGGTAAACCCAGGGCCACTGCTTCTAAATTAACCGGAGGTTTCCGTTCCTCCACAACTTGGAACCTGAACCTAACTGGCACCCTCAGGGTCCGATTCTTTGCTCAGTTTGGTTTCAATATGGTGGGATTTTAGAATCAAACCAAGGATATCCCCTGTTCAGTTCCAATCCAAGTTTGGTTCCAGTTCCAGCCGGTTCAGGAAGAGGTTCTGATCCGCTTCAACTACGGGGCGGGTCCAAACCAGCCACCTCTACCTGACCCTACAGTTGTCGTCTGAACGATTATGTGTCTGGGACAACTGGAGTCGATTAAGGCCCATTCTTTTTGGACAAGTCAAAACAAAATCTTCTTCAACTAAGGCTGATAAAGGAGTTGAGCCAAGCTAATGTGCTGAAAACAAGCTAATTTGCAGAACTTAAAAATCACAATTCTCACATAATTCTCATTCATTTGATATGAAAATATAAGTTTCTTAATGCAATGTTTGTTGTAAAAACAACACACACACACACATAACTTTCAAACTCTAACATATAAAATGTATGTATTTTTACAGATACTCAATTATGTCATCAAGCTGACCAGTCGTCTCGCGGAGCTAAGCCAAGCTGAGCAGCTGGGTCATAGATCGGTTTATGAACCGAGTCAAGATTGAGCATGCCAATCTCTATAAATATTGAAGGGAAAGCCTCCGCAAGCATGAAACAGATGAGAGAAAGGCTTGAACGCTAGCTTGTGATCTACCAAGAAGCCATAGGCACCAGGATCGATCAGGTGGCCATTCTTTCTCCCTTTTCGTTTTGTCTATCTTTGCATATTGTGTTAACAGTATTTAACTACCGGACTGCCGGCGAACTTGCCGCTTACTGCCTGGAATGCTAAACTTTTTGTGCAGCAGCTGCATAGCTATTGTCGCTAAGTATTTAATGAGCAATCGCTGCCATGGCCGGTTTTCTTAATCTCCTAACCCTTTAGGTTCCATTATCGAACACAGAAATGATGCATCCAGTGACATATTATGCTAAAGAAGTCAATGTTTGAGAACAAAAACTTAACATCAGCTCCTTGTTGCAAGAAGTGAATGAACCATGAATTGCCACTCAATGATTTCAATAAAGCGCAGGCTCAAATCTGTCATTTACAACGCTCTGGTCGCTATTTCTTGAATGCCTTGAATAATTAAGTGCGAATGTGTTAGTCTGTGTTGGCTTTCTCTCTAATATACACACACATATATATATTGATAGATTGAATCCTTAATAAAGTTGTCATTCATCCTTTTTTGATTCTTTTAAATTATACTTATGTTACAGAAAAGCAATAGGTAGACATGATCCGGTTTTCCTATATATATATATTCCAACTGATCATAAACAAATTTACCATCATTAGGTTAGGCAGTTAAGTAACTCCCCACTTTGTTTTCATGAAATATAACATAAAGAACTTGTGACTAAAGGATGTGCTTTTCTATATGAAGGGAACAAGCTTGCTAAACAGACTACTCCACAATTGGTCAAGGAGTCAGTTCACAACTTCAAATTGAAGGAAGTCGCGAGTTCAATACCTTAATTGAACATTGCCGTCAGGCCAAAGCAGCTATTCTAAGATGGCCCATATGCTAAATGCAAAGGATTTATGGATATGTTGGTCAGACAATTCCAAGTATTGGGAATTCATTGACGATCCGAGGTGCGTAATTTTCTGCTAATCTTTCGTAGTAATCAATCAGGTTTAATTCAGGTCAGATTTGGATCCCATCAATATTGAATCTGACCTAGTTGGTCGTTCATCATCTGTTTAGGATTTTTAGGTTTGGATATTTTTTGTCTCAAACCCCAAAAGGCCAATCCAAAAATCATTTTGTAACTGCCGTGAACAGGGTTTAGGATATATGAGAGTTTATGGGTCCACGCTTGGTTCGGACCCGACTTCCCCTTATTATTTCGGGCCGATTTGGGCAGACTGAACTAGGTCCAAAACAAGATGCTACAAAGTTTAAATCCATATTTTGTTGTAATTCAGGGTTACCAGGAACGTGTACGCCTATACCCAGCCTCAATCTGAACGTCAATTTTATGCCTCGTATGAGGCTGGGTCTTTTTCTTCAGGCAGGCAGCGAAATAATAGAAAAACTTATATATATATAAATAGATAGATAGATATAGAGAGACTAATATATTTTAACACCTTTAGGTGCTAATAAATCCAAACAAATAATAATTAAAATGATTGAGATTTGAAATTTGAAAAACAAAAGTATTCATGTAAATAAAGCCTAACTACAAAAAGTAAATATGTACTTTTTACTTTATAGATTGAAACTTCAACCATTCATGATTCATTGATGATTGAGATTTGTTTAGATTTATTAATACCAAAAGGTGTTACTATATACTAGTTTCTCTCTCTCTCTCTCTCTCTCTCTCTCTCTCTCTCTCTCTCTCTCTATATATATATATATATATATATATATATATATATATATATATATATATATATATATATATATATATATATATATATATATATATATTGTGAAATTAGGTTGGGTACTCCTTATCCCTTACAAACATGGTGAAAGATATTATGGTTTTCGATGCCCTCAACCCAAACCTAATCAAATCCGGTAATCTCCGTCCCCATCCCTATTGTTACATATGGGTTATAATAACCAAGTCTGGATCTAGAAACCCACTCAACCGAACCAAGTCCATGAATTTGCATTACTCTTGGCATGGTCTGGGTCAAGGATCCAAAACAGACTAACCCAACCCAACCCAGAACCTCGAGGCAGATGGTATGGTCGCTGATTCATCTGCGTCTCACTGGCTCGTAGATTCAGCGAAGTTGCTAAGCTCAAAGATGTTTGCTGGCTGGACATAAAAGGTAGCTTCAATACGGCAGCGCTCTCTCCGGCCACCCGCTACACGGTGGCTCTCATTCTAAAATTCGCCGACTGTGTTTACGGCCTGAGAGAGTCTCCGGTTGAGGTCTCTCTCCAAATCGGCGATGATGCCAACGCCATCTCCAAGCAAGTGGTGTCCCTGGATCCCGAGAGCTCAGACATCCAAGAATCCGCCGGCGGCGGAGAGTGGAAAGAGGTTAAGATGGGGGAGTTTGTTGCCAGAAGTAACGGTGGAGTCCTGAATTTCCGCTTGGTGGGCACCGACACGACTAGTTGGAAGAGCGGCCTCCTGATCGGTGGCGTCGAGATCAGGCCTCAACCTTCACCTAGTTCAGCAAAGGGCTTTCAGTGTCAAAAGTACATATGGTTGGCCGCTATCGTCCTCCTTGCAGCGAGTATCATATTTGCAGGCAAAAGAGGCTGATAACGAAACAATACCTCAGAGAAGGATGGTCGATCATTGAAGTAACGAAGGTTTCAAATTCCATTTCCAACATTTGATTCTATTGTGTATCGTCGAAGACATAAGTTTCATCTTATTTGGTAATTAGAAGCGTGTTTTCCATTATATTTCAATAATCACTTGATGTATCAAAGCAAGGATAGTATGGATTGTTTGGTTGTTTATCACAATATACATCATGTCTTATGTCAAGTAAGATGATAAAAAGTGTTAGACTTAATGAATAATTAATGATGATTAGGTTAATTAAACTCATGTGGTATTAATTATATTTTGTTTATGTTAAATATTCATAAATACTTATTTGATATATCTTTGATTAAAGTAAAACTTGAAAAGTCTAAAATCACATGTAAGTGAGGAATTTGTGCATGTGAATACCATTACATAGGATTAAGATGTGGAAATGTTTATGTTTATTGCATATTAAAATGATTTCTTCTAACAAAAAGTACTTTTCGTGCGAATATCTTTATATTTGTTGCATATTAATACGATTTCTTCTAACAAAAAAGTACCTTCGGTGCGGATTTTGGATTTGCATCTTGACCTGGCTTGTTTTATCTCACCAGGCCTCCATGTTTCGTAACTTTTCCTTTTGGGAGTGAGAAAGAGGGCTGAACAAGAATACGGTAATAGAACTATAGAAGCGGAGTGAACAACCCGGATAAATCGAATAGAACAAGTGGTCGAGAGAAAGAGTACAAATGAAAGTGCGTACCCGGACCAGCAGTTTTAACCAGAACCAAATCGGACTTGAAACGGAATGAATCCGGAGTTAGTCAAACTGAACCGAAACCGGGTGTGTCCCGGTTGAGTCACGATTTTAAATATGTTGAAACAGGATCGAAATCAGAACTGAAACGACCAGTTTCAAACTGGTTGAAACAGACTCCAGTTCCAACGATAGTTTCTTTTAAAGTTTTTTAGTTTTTCCTTTGCTGATTTCTCTTCAATTTTCAAAATTTCCTTTCATTTCTACAAATCCCAATAAAATATTGTATGATATCTGTATGAATAGCCTTAATGATAGTTGATCAAATCAATCAATTAAAAAATCAAATTAGGCATGATTATGAGAGAGTAAAAAAATTTGTGAGCTACGAGACTACTGATTAATTATAAACAGAGTTTTTTTTTCTTTTTAATGACAGTAGAAATTTTGCACTGCTGATTTTCCTTCCTTCTTGACTATTCTCATTGAATGTGATTTAATTTTGAGGCCTACCATCCTAATGAAGTTGGCACGCAAGGACCAGCCTAAACTTCATGTGGGCTCGAGGAGCCTATGGCTTAGTTGGTCCTGCTGGCTCTGTAACTCGTTAAATTTTGGGCGCCAACTCTTTTAATCTTTTCCTTTGAAGATGTTATGCATTTGTACTGCTTTGCTCTCTTTTTGACTGAATTTCTGGCATTCTAAAAAAAATGCTTTCGTGCTTTTAAGGTAACCATGAACCATAACCGACCTGGGTTCTACCTGGTTCTGGTTCCGTTAGGCCGACTCTGTTCGGTTCGGGTTCAAACCACAGGGATTGTTCCGAATGTGTTAGAAATCCGAAGAAGAATTACAAAGAGGCAGAGGAAGTGCCATGGTGCCCACACTCCTAACCTGGATTTAGATCTACTAACCTGGTTCTGGTTCCGTTAGGCCGACTCAATTGTGTGCTAACTCCTTTGCAAGTCCTTTAGTTCCTTTACTTTTTTCTCAAATGGAACGGGCTCGGGTTAGAAATACAAGACCGCTTGGAAACCTCACCGAGGGGTGTCATTAAGGTTGGAGAATATGACGTCTCAGCCCACCAAGTTCATAGCCCATTGGACCTTTGACTGGGCCCGGCCTCTGACTGACTCCTACCAGTTGTTGGAGCCAAAGCAAATTGATGCACTTGGGAAAAGCCTGAGGTCAGCAGGTCCCTCTCAAGGACAACCCAAATAGTAAGTCATGGAAAGAAACACCCGAATCAAGCAACTAAGTAGTCATACCTTGAGTGTGAGTGGAAGTAGAACATATTTTCCTTTAATTGTGCGTCAAGTTGCTTTACTTTTTCGTGAAGAGAAAAGATGATAAAGAAGAGCTTTGTCCATCAATCAAGGTCACCTTATTCTTTAGTCTTCGACAATTTGCTATAATGTGTCTACCTATTTAATAAAGTGGCAAATCACTTCTCTTCTTGTTTCATTTATACTCTCTATCTTGAAGTGTGAAGGTCGATATGTCTTTATGTGAGTTGTGGGCCTTGATGCTTTGAAGCCTAACTTCATTAGGTATTGTTTCCGCCATTCTAATATCAGCGAGAAAAGGTCCTACTCTCTTCAAATTTAACCTTCATTATTATTGCCTCAAAATAGGGCCCATAAATGAGTCGAATACATGTCGTGTAATAGCAGGTACTCAATCGACATCTAAGATCTAATTCTTGATGAATCGAGTCAAGCCAACTGGGAGTGCATGAGCCAATGCAAACGAACACGAGCAGGTCAGTTACAAAAACTGCCAATACGAAGAATTAGTTTAAATCGACTCGATACATCCAGCTCATGGGTGGCCTCAGCCACCCGTTGGAGGTAGACATGTCCAGTTCCGGTTAGCCCAGAACCTTAAGGCTGAAACCACAATCAAACTGGGTTATAGTTGGTTTCGGTTATAAAACCATCGGTTTTAGGATGGTTGTGATTTAAGTTTAAAAATTATAAGAAAACTTTTAAAAAAGACTTAAAACCGTCGATTCTGATTTATTTTTCACCACTTTCAAGTTCAAACGGTTCCTGATCCAGTTCGGTTTTAGGATGCATGTGAGGGTGACATGATTGAGCCTTGTTTCCTTATACCAAAAACCTTAGGATCACATGCATGAACAAGTAATATGCAACAAATAAAAACATGCTTACATCAACGAAAGCTACAAATCAACAAAAATCTAAAGGCACATTAACCTATGTAATTTCATGTACTCTCTCTACATAATTTCATGATATCGCCTTCAAAAGATGTTCACTTTAATTGTTCAAAGGGACAAAAGCCTCTTCCATCGCGGAAAACATTATTCGTTCCTTCATGAGTATGATTTACCTTCTCTCTCTCTCTCTCTCTCTCTCTCTCTCTCTCTCTCTCTCTCTCTCTCTCTCTCTCTCTCTCTCTCTCTCTCTCTCTCTATATATATATATATATATATATATATATATATATATATATAGTCTTTTTAAGTAATTGCCGAAGTCTAACAAGATTAAACAATGAAATGCTTAACTTGGAAATGGATGCTTCTTCTTCCACGGCATCAAAACCAGGATGGGTTTGGTGAAACGAGGCACATTAATTAGAACAGAGATTTCCAGTGGAGAGGCCTTAAGTCGGGTGCTTATGCTGGTTAGATTAGTTGCACCTTTAGGTGCAGTTTCTTTACTGTCAGTCGGGGCTGCCTGCCGGCGAAAGAAGTGATCGGTTTGGATCCGGTGCACTTGGACAAACCACACGTGAACTGCCTTGGAACCGGTGAAACCCGAACTGGAGACCTCTTGGTTCAATTACAATTCTATCTTTCAAGAAGATGAACGGTTTAAACCATATTTAAGGTCCAGTTCCACAATTCCAAATGCATGTCTTTTTAAAAGAAATTGAAAATTGAATCGGACTTGAAATCATAACCGTCGGAGAATCGACTTGGAGGAACTAAAGTTGGAATCGACTAGGTCTAGCTAGCACCAGCTTGCATATATACGCAAACAAAAACCTGAAGGATAAGGCCGAAAAGGCCAGGTTCAGGTTAGAGGCACATGACTCTACCCAAGGAAACCAGTCGTGTTCAGGTTAGACCTTAATATTACGTGAATCTAACCCGAATGTAAGACACACTACATTTCGTTCGCCAAAGACACACATGTCTGTGTATGTGCGTGTGCCAAAAGTGAAATTTGAACATTTGAATTGAAAAGCAGCCCTGCAAATTACACTCAGTAATAAAGTATATCCGTCTTCCCTTCTCATATTAACGAACAGCAATAGGTACGGTCCAAAGCATGAACGGTAGAGATCAGTACTTAATCTCAAACTCTCATGCTCAGGTCATTTAAATCGAGCGCATGCACACACATGCACATGAGCTCAAGGCACAGCACTATTAGTGTTGTTGCTGTTGGTAGGGAGTTCGACCCTCAGAGGATGTGGGCATGAAAGTTAAGTTTTTGCCTCCTCTGAGAGAGAGAGAGAGAGAGCAGTACAGTGTGGCTCGAAACCCAGAAACCTGTTAAGGTATTAATGTTCTCATCATAAAAGAAACAACCACCTTTCATAAAGTGAAGTTAATTAAGCCCTTCCTCCATGCACGCAAGCGCACACACACATACACAAAATTTACCCGAATTCAACCCCCCCCCCCCCCCACACACACACACATATATATATATATATCACACATTTTTCTGCCCTGATTATGGGCAGTCACGTTCTTATCCTCCCACATGGTTGAGGATAGCCAAGGAATAAATGGGAACGGATCAATGACACGAACAATCGCCATTAATTGTTCGCAGAACTCATCCAAATGTGCAGTGGGATTTAAGATCAATTGCTACTGATAACTCACTGCTTCTCCACTCTTGTTTTGATAGTGCACGTCATTTTATCACTGAATGCATGTTATGTTTCGTGGATATCACCTAACAGAGGTGCAACAAAGCCAAGCTCGATGCGAGCTACTCGAGATCAACTCCACAATGACACGAACTCGACTTGGTCTTATCGAGTATTGGCTGAGCCCAGCTCTCTAGTAGAGCTTGGCATATGGATTGGTCGAGCTCGAGTTGCTAAATTGCCTATCAAGCTTTATGCATATAGTTTGGTCATGTATTAATGGGGAGAAGAAAATTGAAGAGATCAAAGCACTATATATTAAAAGAGATTAGTGGCACAAGGGAAAGCATACCTTAATTCTGATAAGCCTTGTGACAAAGATCAAGTGCAGTAGCTCGATGAAGTGTATACCAATGGGTTTCTTTCAACCTATATGGTTTATCCTGCAGGCTCAAATTTGAACTTAACTTAATTGAGCCCGTTCACCAGCTCATTCTAGATCAACTTGTTGGAGTTCACATTCATGAGCTTGCTCAAGCTTGAAAAAGAAACAAGCCTGACAAGCCAAGCGTGAGTTGCTCGAATATAACCCAAGCTTAGAGATGGAAGCTTGGTCAAGCTTCAGCTCGAGCTCATCCATTTATTAGACTATCTCACACTCATGTTCTGTTCGAATTAGTTGCAGATATAAATTGAAGCATGTGTCGTCCCTACTTAATATTGTTGGTTATTGAGGGTTTTGATCACTTCCATTTTGTGTCAGCACGAATTCAATACACATCTACAATATTTCTAATCAGGAAATTATGGAACATGAAAAATAACATGTAAAACTTGGGTCCCTTTTCGTGTCGCATACATGACACAAAAACCAAACGCTTTGTGACGGTAATTGGGTGTTGGCTACATGGGCTCTAAGCCACAGGTTTTAGGTCATATCTGCATTTAAGTTCAAAAGAGCAATTATCATGATGTAATAATAGTAGGTGTCAGTGGCGGGTATTGAAATGGTGCTAAATGGACGTCACATGGTGGATCAAAATCAGATCTAATAATGTCTAATTGTTAGATGTCAAGACTTTGGATCTTTCCTGCATTTGTTTATTTCAGAAGACTCTAATTTTCAGCAACTGATTTACTTGTGTATGTACAGAAACAGTAGATACATATTTCTCAAGATTTTCCTGAATTGATAAAGAAAGACACGGGATGTGAGCCAAGGGATGAATGAGGGGTTGTTTTCCAATTAAAGAAAACTTTTTACACTTTTAAGGATTTGTTATTGAAGTGTACATATTTTGGAATAAACTCTTCCGCGACAACCCAATCTGATCAAGGGACATTGGCTAGTATCCTTCCAGCTTGCTCTCAGTTGGGTTTCATAAGAGAAGGAACTCAAATACATGTCCCAACAATTCGAATGGGTCTGTACAATGATCTATATGTGACAACCTGCTTAATCGAGAGAATGTTGGTTACTATGTTTTGATGTTAAACATGTATGTTAAATGTGGGAGTATTGGAGCAAGATCACAGGATTGAAAGATTGGAAGAGCAGCTATTTCAGTTAAGAGGACGATTGAACAACTATGTGAACGAATTAAGTGCATAGCAAGGAGAGTTGTTTCTGTAGAAAATTAAGAAAAGGATACATAAGATTTTGCAACCAGTGAGGTTGTTCAATGTTACAGTCATGTGGGTTGCTGAAATATGAACAGCCAGAAAGGCTAGTGAAAGATTGTTGCAGTCATGAAGCTGTTGAAGATTGTTACAGTCATGAAACTGCTGAAGAAGAACAGCCATGAAGGCTGGTAAAAATATTACAACCATAAAGGTTGCTGAAGAATATTGCAGGCAAGAAGGTTGGTAAAAAGTGAACAACCAAGAGGGCTGAAAAATTCAGAAAATATGAAGTAGTACTTGGTAATTGTCTCCATTGAAAAAACACGAGAATGCACATAGAAGAAAAGATAGAGTGCAGAAAATCAGTTTTTTCACCACATATGCTTGAAAATCAAATCATGAAAGAAGCAAATATATTGATTCTTATGGAGTGGGGCAGTGTCACTAAGAAGAATGAAGTTTAAACCTTTGAGTTGTTGAAGTGTATAGCCAGGAGAGTTTACTATAGTCACCATGTAAAGGGACACAGAACCAACTACTATGAGTAATGTTATTTGAGTGTAGAGAGAACACCCAACCAACACACCGGCAGCAACCACCATGTAAAGGGGTGCAGAAAAAGCCGATTGAAGTATGTATGGTGGAGATAGTACCTCCTATCATAAAAATCAGCTTTCTTAATAGAAGGAAAACATGACTTTTGAAGTGTTGTTGTCCTCACTTCATAGAGAAGAAGGAAGAGAGGGACCAACCGACATCAATAGAAGGATTGAGTATTATCTAAGTATATTTGTAATTGTTCTAAGTTGATTTAATGAAGCCTCAGAGGTATAAGTGTAGTGAAAAAGAATCAGTTTTTCAACAAGTTTGGAGTTTAAAGTTTATCACTCCCAACTTGAGGGAGGTGTTAAAGAACCTTAATATATCTATTGTTTTAATGATTAGTTATGCAATTTCTGATATTTTAGTATTATTGTAATTACTTATAGAACTAGGAGTGTTTTAGTCTTTTTTATATTAGTCTCGATTGATCCAACTTGTATTAGGTTAAGGGTTTCATATTATGAGTGAGAGAAAGAGAGGGGGCGGCCTCCATTGGAGGGTTTGCCCCTCCTCCTATCTCCACATTTTTCCTTCATTATTTTTTTATTGTTTTTCATGTTGGATCTTCCGGTGCGCTTTCTCACAAATTCCAACACAATCCTACTGCGCTTTCATGTTGGATCTTCCGGCGCACTTTCTCACATATAAGATCAATTGCTTTCATCGTGCACTGCTGTTCCATTATTGTTTTAAGACTGATCAATGACACAAAAAGATCGCCATTAATTAGTTTGCAGAACTCACCCAAGTGCGCAGTAGGATTTAAGATCAATTGCTCTCATCGTATACTGCTGCTCCATTATTGTTTTCATATCGCATTTCATTGTGTCACTGAAAGCATGTTATGTTTGGTAGATATCATCAAACAGGCATCCCCTGCAACTGAACCAACCTGGACGCAAGCTACTTGAGATTGAGTTGATAATAACTCAAACTCAACTTGGTCTTGCCAAGCTCGAGCTGAACCGAACACTGTAGTAGAGCTTGTCATGTGAGTGAATCATGATCGAGTTCACAAGATTCAGCTCGAGTTGCTAACCAACCGAATCATTATGCATGCATTTGGTCATGTATTAATAGCGAGAAAAAAATTGACGCAAGAAAAGCACCATAAAAAGAGGAGAGGCATCATGGGGAAAGCACACCACGTTGTGGCGAATCAAGTGCAGTAGCTTGAACAAGTGTGGTGTCAAGGCTTCTTTTGATAAAATGTGTTGTTGATCTTGTAAATTTGAGCTCAGTGTAGCTCAACCTAATGGAGTTCGTTCTTGAGCTTGCTCGGAAAAGGAACAAGCTTAACAAGCCAAGATTGAGTTGCACAAAAATAGCACAAGCTGATCCCAGTCTTGGAGACCGAAGCTTGAGCTCAAGCTGACGATATATTGAGCTAACCCGATTGAGCTTGCCTACATACATATTTAACTAAACTCAATTACACCCCTATCATCAAATTAGCTGCAGAAAAAAATTGCAAAACCTTCATATTTAAAACTATTGTTATTGGGGCTTTTGAACACTCCTAGTTTTATGAAATCTGCAGTAGAACGTGGATCCTTTGCTTGTCACTTTGTATGCCTATTAAGGGAGAGGCCAAAGACAGATGCACGCCCCTGTATGAAACTCATGACGTTCAATTTGCCAGTCAAACCTCTAGCCAGGTGAGCCATTGCTCTGTGTATGCGAGTGTGTGTGGGGAGGAGGGGGGATGGGACCATGATGCTCATGAAATATTGATACGTGAAGGACCTTCAAAGATCGTATAACAGCTGCTGGGTTGATGTCGGCAGCAACATTGCTTGCGTCTATCTGTGTGACCACCATAGTAGGCTCTCCTGCTTCGAAGTGGATTCAAATCCTTAGAGAAAGCATGTTATCATAGATATAAGGTCGTATCATCTCGGTTCAGTTCCCAACGACGAACTCATTAATAGTTGGGGCATACCCTTCAGGTTCATTGGAAAGAAGAAAACTACTTCGGATAGATCAAATGGAGGAACAGAAACTCAATTGGGCAAATGGACCTTCTTTCATTTACATTGTTATACACGAAGGAAAAAACTTGCTCAAAAGAAGCCTCCTGTTCTTACTCTGGTTTTACTCTCTCCGCTCCTCAGCATTATCATGAGGCGCCTGGTGAGCTGCAGCTCCGCCCGGTGACAACAGATCCTTGTCCTGCATCTCGTCGTCCTCAAGATGGTGATGCACCATCATTCAATTAGGCTCAAAAACAGGGAAGATTGAGGTGTGCCATGGATCCTCAAAATCGGCATGACCTTGGAGACTGGCCAGCTGATGTCTTTAAATTTCATCACTATTTTACTTTCTACCACTTAAATCTTGAAAGCGTTAACCAACATTGATGACACATGAGCTCAAGAATTAGATTTGAACCCATATCGTTCTTTATTCATGTTTAGTCTAGATCTGGTATATGCAACATCAGTAATTTGGCAACTCAGACAAATATCTTCTAAAAAACCTTGATTGGAGTCCTAGGTCATTGAATTAGATGGATGATCGAAAAACAACGGTGACACATGCCTCGGCTTGAGCTCAAACTCGAATTCTTCAGACCATTTGATTTGTCAAACCACGCCTCAAACAAACAGATTGTGAATATGCCAGAACAAGGACTTGACGACAGTCAAAACCATCAGGAGCTAATTTAAAAGAATTGATTGTTTTTTAATGCATTCAGGTCATACCTTACAAAAAAGAGTCACGCTTGACAACCAAAAGGATATGTATGATCCATCAGTGTAACACAGCTAAATATGTAAGACCAGAGGAAGCCCATGGATTGGAAAATATGTAAAAGATGAGCAATCATGTTGTGTTGGAACAGAATATACGAAAGGACACAAAATTAACCTCACCACATTAGGTCAGTGTTGACCGTATTACAGTAGTTGTAAAGGAGGATAACAAAATATGAAGAAACAAAGACATGTGACTACATATGTGTGTACGTGTGTGTGTGTGTGTGTGTGTGTGTGACGGTCACCACCTATGAAAGGGTTGATCTATAGGCACCACATGTGCCGACCGTGATAAGACAGAAGATAGATGTGTTACCGAGAGAGAGAGAGTTGAACCAGCAGATCAACAATATTTGGGGAAAATGAACATACAGAAAAAGAGAAATATGAAGGCATCAGCTACTATTCACTTCTTTTGGGTGTTTGAAAAGGCATTGTGTAACGATTATAGGGGGTCTTTTTCTCCAAAAGCGAATTTTCATTAAACGAGATATAAGCATCATCTGGCAACTACTACCATAAGAGACATAAATACAAGATCGAACCAGAAAGCACGTGTATAGGAAATTGATGGTTCGTGTTAACATGGAACATATACTGATATACGTTCAATAAAGATAGCACCAGAAAGAGGACAGATGCAATCACTTGAGCAATATAAAGGGGGGACATCAAATAGCATAATTTAAAGATACAATGTAACAGTGTAAGCATAGAAAGCAGTTTCCAGGTACCACTAATAACAGAAGCCATATATGATACGAGTTATATCCAAAGTTACTGGAGCATACTGGCGGAATCATCTGATCGATTCATCTGCAAATCCAACCAGAAGCGTTCAAAGCCAAGGATGCAACCAGACATGGTTGACCCATTTCCAACAGCTTTCCAAGATTGTAATCCAAGACAAACTTTTCCTACCAAGGGCATTTCGATGGACCAAGAAAACAGGAACAGACATAGCATGATCAAAAAACCACAAAATCAAATTGGCCTCATCCTTTTCTTTCAGCTGATAACAGATGGACGACCAGAACACAGTCACTCATCTACCACGTTAACGAGCTCATATTCAACCAGAGACAGATTGTTGTCTTCCTTAACTGTGAAATCTGCAGGATCAGCGAGTTCAATGCGTCCCCATTTGTCGATAGCAAGCCTCATTGACCCCTTGAACATATCAATTTTGGCATTTCTCATGATGACCGTTGTATCAGGTTTCAGCAGATCCACTAGAAAATAGTAAGGATAACTTCAACTCAATAGAGTAAATAACAGTCTATATAACAAAATTATGGTTATATAAGCATCGGTCACATATAAGCTTAAGCTCCCACTAACTCGGAGTTGAAGATGAGACTCACATAAGTGGGTTTTGGAAATTATACTAGATGCAGCCATCAATCTATGTTTTACTGTGGACTGAATATTCTATCCTACGGTGACCTCTGAGCTTTTTTGGGGGGAACAAAGTGCATAGTTTAAAGAGTCTTCTATTCTTGTAACTCATGACTGGCTATACTTGTCATATGTTCCAAATTTTGGATGATGTGGATACCTCACGTTGTCTTGTTGTAGATCTAATACTGACTCATGTACAAGTTAACAAATGATTGGGAAATATTTACAACAATGGAGCCTTTTCCCATAGTAGATAGGGTCAGCTAGATGGATTCATTGTTTCCACAGAGCGCGATCCTGTGCCATGCTAATAGTTAACTCAACATAAGTTAGATCATTCTTTATTATTTCCTTCCAACACTTGTGTAGTCTTCCTCTTTCTCTTTTAACATTTCCACCATCTAGTTCCGATTGGAAATATTTTCCATCAAGAAAAAGAAAAACATGGTTACACTAAATGATGGATGAGTTTTAGCTAGACTAGAAGTAGAAGAAATGCATGGACTGTGGTTCCAGTAGGCTGATAATGCCGTGAAGCTATTACTAGTTTACTACTTCCAAAATTTGAGCAACAAGAAACAAGACAGAAAAAGATGGATTAACAAGCATTATAGTTGTGCATATTTTGAGCACAGGTTTAGAGTTTGCAACATACACACAAGCATGCACATACAGACAAATACACACACACACACACACAGAGAATTATGTATTGTCAAGCCTTAATAAAGCATAACAAAAGCATCAGAAGCATTAGGGAACTAGGGGGGAAATGTCAAACTAATACACTACGAAAGCAGAAACTTGGTAAGGATATGACGAGTTAATTTATATGCAGTTCCAGAATGAATGAATTTCAGTAGCACCGAGCCATGACATCATGTGAAAAACAGACAGGAAGCATTTAGAATATATAATTATCATGATTTAGGACTGTTACTGGTGATCAAACAAAACAACTACTTATCACTCAAATAAGAACTATCATGATTCCAACGTAGTACTCTGATGCAATGTTGTTTGTACCGTATTATATCGTGTATCGTTTTGCTCCATGATATAGGTGTATTGGATCGTAAATTTACAAAATATTTTTAAAATGCAAAAATAGAAAAAATCTGGAAAATAAAAAACAATTCTAAACAATTCCCATAAATCAAAATTTGGGTAATATTAACATTAATTCAAATTATAAGTACTAAATAAGCAGCAAATATTCTTTAAAATTACAACTTTCATAACTAAAAAAGAAGAATCACATTATTTTGGAAACTCCATTGTTAAAATTGCCACATTCATTGACTTCTAAAAATGCATTGAAAACCATTGTCCTCTTGTGGGTTTTGATCTTATTTTAGAAATTAAAAGATAAAGGACCATATTCAGTATTTTATTTCCACTTTCATTGGTATAGAATGAGATTAATGCTAATGTCATGCATATTGCTATTAACTCCTTGCTTTTACATCATGCTCACATTATTTTGATGGGAATCAGCTAGGATGCCTTTCATTTATCTACAACATCAGGAAGAAATAGTTAAAGTACTAAAAATATACATAATTATCGCTACTTACTACATTATTTATTTATTTTAAAAAGTTTTTCATGTGCTTTGCATGCAAAAGTGTATATAATTTGATAATGGACACCATATTTGCTAGCAAGTCCTTGGATATGGTGCTGGTCAGTCATTATAAATTATATAATTATGGTAATTTTTTATATTTAAAAAAAAGGCTTATCGCACGTATCGTATGATACACTGTATCTAATGATACAGTGTAGTGTAGTGTATCGTATCGTGTACACCCCATATTATACGATACATGGCGATATGCATAACACTACTCTGATGTGATTTCTCTCAACATTTCCTTTTCCTGGATCTGAACAAAAGGCTCTCACATACAACCAACCAAATTGTTACACCTTATTGTTTCTGCATTCTCCATGAAGGGCACTAACAAAAGCCAATATTCATTTGAGGGAAAAGATGTGGGAAACTTTGCTCAATCTTTTATCTCTGTAGTATCCCAAACATCTAGGCTCGTCCAACTAAAATATGGAACTCATAATCAAATTCCAACAACTGTCCATTCCCAGCTATTGTTGGACTTAATTTTAAATCTTTTAACTGTATCAATGGAAGTTACACGCTCCACATCATAATATACAAGTCTTGGATGAATAAATTTGGCTTGATAATCTCTACGTGTTATGCTAACAAAAGAATAATTTCTACAGATTTTCCGATGTTTCTTTATCAGGAAATCTTCAGTAGGCATTTGAGCATGTGAGGGAAAAAATGCACAGATAAAGTGGGAGCATGTAAATTTGAAGCAATTCCCCTTTCAAAGTCGAACAACCATAAAATGCCTACTGAAGATTTTGCAAAAATTACCAGGAACATACCGGCCATCCATTAAAAAAAATCCCAAGAAGGAAATTTAAAACCTCACAACTCATTATTTATGAAGCTAGAGTACCCTCGTGTAACAGCAATTAGTACTGAAAACTTGTTACCTTGTTCATTTCTGGCAGTGAAGACAATTATTCCAGTCTCATCCCCAACCAAGCATTCAGCAATACGCATCTGGCGAACATGTTGTCCATCAGAACGTCCTTTTTGCAAAACCATTTTATGACTCACAACCTTCACAGTGAGTGTGTGACCACTAGTCCCAGGCCTTAGCTGATCAACCTTGGTGAATACAGGTTTCCTCATGCCAGGCTTTGCTTCTGCCATTATGAGTTGCTAATGCCTAACCTTATCCATAATTAAAGAACATTCCAGTAAAGAACTAACTTATAACACAAAGAATTCTTCAGAAAAAGCAGGTTACCAACAAGTCCATACATTTTACATGTTACCAAAATGTACTGAACCTTGAAAAGGAAAAAGAAAAAAGGAATAAAAAATGGCAATGAGAACAAGCGAAGAAGGCAAAAGCAGAAGACACACTTCTGGAAAGACCAAAAAAGAGAATGTGCTAGTAAATCAAACGAGCCACCAGTGGGTAAGATAGGTTTAGTTAAGAATGAGCTTGTCCATGTTTGTCCATGATATATGCAGACCAAAACGCGAGTTGGATCATCGAGCTATCCAAGCCTAAGTCAAACACTACTGTTCAATTCAACTTGGTTTGTATAAGCTCATTTAGTAAAATACACAAATGTACTGAAGCATTCGCATAGTCAAATGGTCAAATATTTCCATTTTATAGTAAAGATCAAAAAAATGAGACTTTTACTTAATCTTGAGGAATTTTTTCATTTGAAAATAAAAATTCTTTCACAAGCAGAGCTCATGTTCAACTTGTCTAATGAAAAATCGTTCAATTAGTTCGCCACATTTACAAACATTAATACCAAATGTTTAAATGAGCCACACATGCTGAGAACCATATGCAGCGCATGCATGTTTCAGAGAAGAGACAGATTAGAAACACAACATGAGCAAACTAAAATCATCTGAAACAGACAAGCAACCAGGACAAGTGGTAGGCAAAACACATCAAATATCATGCCGAGAAGTACAACGGCAAATACGATAGAGTTTATGAGGAAATGCACAAGTACGAAACGTTTAACATGTTATCATTTAAAAGGAGAAAGACTTAAAAGAAGACCCATATGAAAACGATTCAATGAAGCAACGGATATTCTATCTCCCAAATGGAACAACAATGCAGCACAAAAAACACACACATACTGTCATACACATAGACAGAGAGAGGAAGGGAGAGACAAAGGAATGATCAAATGGAAACAAAAAAAACAGTAAACGCTGGCGAAACGCATCAAACAATCGAAGCTACCGATCCGATTCACCGAACAAATTTACATATTACCCGGACAAGAACATAAATCTATATATAATAATGAAAGGGTCAATGACACCGCAAAATAAACCAAAAGAAAACCCTAAATCTGGGAGAAACGCCTCATATCCCAAAACACCGGAGCGACGTTGGCCTCATCATCCTACTGAAATACAGATCCATACTGTAAAGAGATCTTCCTCAAACCGCAATCAATTCCACCAAAAAGGAATTGAAATACGGAAGAAATTAAACATGCATTACAATCGTCGTAGAGAACGAACGAAACAAAGAAAACTCTTTCTCCTAAGAAACTAACAAAGAGAAAGATTAACCCAGAGAGAGACTAAAAATAGACGGATCGATCGAGGATGCGAATCGAGAGCAATAAACCACGAAATCGGCAATTAGCTTACGGATTTCTTACCTCAGAAGAGAAGACAGAACAACACAGCGAAGCGGAGAGAAGGGTTTTCGGCGAAAGGAAAGGATTTCTGATTTCCGTTTTAATGAGGAAGACTATCAAGCCCCGCCTTAAGAAAGACGATGAACGCCTTCTAACCGTCCGCTCAGACGATATCGACGGTGGGCCGTCTATTATGCAACCACGGCCGTCCATCTGGAGGCTTTGCTAAGGATGGAAAGTTCCGATGAAGTCGTGATACCGAGATCTCAATAGCCTGACTATTCCTGTAAATTACAGTTTATACCACTTCCTTGGGTTTGCCTCCGGGGAGCCAATAGCGATGGTCTCTTCATGGTTGACTTGATCCAAACCCATGGGACATTCGGTTCGGGTTGTGATGGGTGACCCGTACCCGTTGAGTGAAGCCTGCCCACTTACTTGCAAGATGTAATATTGTAACCCTAAAACCTTTTCTCCGGGAAAGGATTCCCTCAAAATATAATAATTGTATAACTATAAACTATTGATATTTAAAGGTTAAAAAAGCAAAATAAATTAATTGTTTAAGGAAAAATCCTCAAAAAGTATATAAACTAAGTGTTTGAAATTTTTATTAAAAGATTCAAGAAACTATACTCTACCTAGCTCAATGGTAGAAAGCATCCTACTGTTGAGCTACCACTCAAACTATAATAATTAATGTTATATATATATATATATATATATATATATATATATATATAACCTTTAGTAAAAAGCTGTTTGAAACCATCGATTTCGGTTTCAAATCGGTTTTCAAAAATTAGGAACTATAACTTAGGGTCCTCGATTCCAAAACCAGTTCAATCGGTCCCAGTTACAAACTGTTTCACGATCGATTCAGTTCCAGTTCTAAACCGACCATGTCTAATAAAGATGCTTGCGATTCATGAAAGCAAGCCCGTAAATGAACGGGAGAAGGCATTGTCTGACAGGATCAAACTGCGGTATATATTTTATAATTTTATTATGTCATATATTTTTTTAAAAAATACACAACCGATGTCGTTTCAACAGATTTTATCAATTAATCACCTCTAAAACAGTAGAGACTTTGAAAGCCTATTTTGATCAGTACAAGGAAATTATCAAATTTATTATTTAAAAAACAAAATTGAAAATTATTTAAAATATACGACTCGCCGATTCCTGGTTTTGTTTGACCGGTTCAACAGAGTGATCCATCGGTTGGAAGCCAGTCCAACATGTGGGTCGAACTGGATCGAACATCGATTCCCGATTCAATAGGTTCAACCAACCCACTGGTCCTACCCGAATGGAAGCCAGTCCAGTACATTTCGTTAACCAAGTGCTAACGAAAGCACCACCTACCTTCCAAAGCTCTGGCTGATTAACCTTTTTTTTTCTTTTTGTTTGAATGTGAGGCCGAAAAAGTGCATCCCTCGGAGTCGAACTCCCGCCTATGTCAAGGGCATGAGAGCGACCTGCCATGGAGCTACACCCTATTATAAATATTTAATTAAGTTTTCTGCTATAATCTAATACAAACCTTTTTTATTTAACTGTGCTCGAACACCCACACATGCACCCTTGAGAGTCGAACTCTCCACCAATAGCAACGGACGGCACCAAAGCATCCTGCCATTGAGCTGAACCTCAGAGTTCACTGTTTTTGGATGTATTTGTCATCATAAACTTCTTTTATTGGAAGACATGCTCGTGCACACGCACACACATGAATGCTCACTATGGAGAGAAAAAGTGTGAAGCTTGTATATAAGTTTCTTTTATCTCGAGTCATAAACTTCTTTTATTGGAAGACATGCTCGTACACAATCTGGTTTTGGTCCCTACCTTGGTGAAGAAAAGTTTTGAGGTCAGGTTTATTCTTGGAAAGATGACTGTGGAGAAACATACGAGAGTATTTTTCTCTAGCGAATTTGATGTAAAATATGGATTGTTCAAATTGAAAGTTAATGAGAATGAAAATCCTTCAACTTATATTGAAAATGTCTTTAATGTTGATGTGAATATATGGCATAAACAACTTTGATATATAAGTATGAAAAAGTTTAGAAAAGCATCCAACTTTGACTTACTATCGAGATTTGAGGAGAATACTTTCAACAAGTGTGAAACTTATATATAAAGAAAAATGACAAGAAAAGTTTTTCGAAAGAGACAACAAGGGCAACAACTCTGTTAGAGGTCATTCACACGGATTTATGTGGACCCTTGAGAGTAAGGTCACATCATACAAAGGTTTATTTTATAACCTTTATTGATGATGACTCGAGATATATGTATTTATCTCTTAGCACATAAATTTGAGGCACGTGAAGCTTTCAAAGAACATAAGCAAAAAGTTGAAAATCAACTAGGGTATTCAATCAAAGTCTTAAGATCAGATAGAGATGGTGAATATACCTCTACAGAATTTCTAGAATTCTATAAAGATTTTGGTTTGCAAAGCAAAATATAATGCCTAGGACGCCTCAACAAAATGGTGTAGCTAAAAGATATAACAAGGTCTTACTGAATATGACAAGGTCAATGTTTATTGATGCCTCTCTATCAAAGATATTTTGGGGAGAAGCAGTAAGTCAGTGGTATACATACTTAATAAAGTATCATGTAAGGTTGTATTCACTACACCATATGAGATGTGGTTTCGAAAAAAACTAAACTTAGGTTATCTCAAGAGGTAGGGATCTATTGCATATGTAAAGATCCTTTATTAGTCTAGAGATAAGGTAGATAGTAAGTCCTTTAGATGTATATTCATCGGATATCCTAAAGGCTCAAAGGATATCGATTTTATCGTAAGGACCACGAACTTATAGAGAGCAGAGATGTTAAATTCTTAGAAGATACTAAGAATAACATCTTGAAAAATAATTATGAGTATAATGACGATCTATTAGACCTAGATCAATCATCATTTGAACTTATAGAAGACCTTTCTGAAACAACTGAAACTTTAATTGGACATAGAAGGTCAATAGACACATCGTCTTACTTAAAAGATTATCATACTTATCTTATAAAAGAAGTGTATAATTCGATGGATTTAGATGAGTTGACTGATAACTTAACTTATTAACAAACTATAAACTCATTGGAAGTAACAAATTGGAGAAAAGCCATGGATGAGGAAATTGAATCCATTGAGAAAAATCAGATCTAGGAATTGGTTGATTTGCTAAAATAAAGGAAAGTCATAGTTGTAAATGGGTTCTGAAAAAGAAATATAAGGTCGATGGTTCAATTGATAAGTTTAAAAGGAGGTTGGTGGCAAAGGGTTTTTCATAAAAGAAGGGATAGATTATGTTGAGATATATTTCCCTAGTTAAAAGCCATGAATATAAAGTATATAGATTGATAAAATCCCTATATGGCCTAAAACAGTGACCTCGCCAATGATGTTTGACTTTTCAAAATGTGATTATTGAACTTGAGTTTGTGGCTAATGAGCTTGATCACAACCGAATGGCGAAGTGGGAGATGTAAGGAAACATGTGATCATTCTCGGCAATCCTAGCACAAAAATGGTTGGACTGACCATCCAATCGTTATTTATAAAAATGATGCAGTAAAGATAGTTGTAACGGCCATCACTAGCCGAAACAACCGGGCAGTTACAGAGCTTATCCGTAACCAATCGAAGAAGGAGCTCTAGGAAAGGAAAACCCATTAAAAATTTTGAGAGGAAAGAGGAGTTTGTGCTGCTTTTTATTTATAGAGCATCGCACGAACTATGTCACACGGGTGCGGGTGCAAGTGCAGGATATGGCAAATTTCAAAAATTTTGGCTGTGACGACATGGCTAGAATATATATTATTATATATTATATATAATATTCAAGTTACAATAAGTGAGACATCAATTAAAATAAGTATATATATGACAATAGCAAGTACACAACTTTTTATTAAAGCAAAACACATAAACGGTAAACAACTACTAATTTCATCATAATACAAAAATCAATCTTCACGTATCCGGACCGATTTATCCAAAAAGACCCAAACTTCAAAATGGATACTAGATTTTGAAGCGTGGAATATCCAGACAAAAGGAAGTGAAGAAGGTCCGCGTTGAGATATTTTTCTATGTTGATCAGCGGAGTTTCATGGGAGATGATGGAAGATAAGCTGAAGGAGAATTTTGGAAATTATGGTGAGGTAACTTAGGTGGTCATCATGGGAGATAAGATCACGAGTTGACTAAGAGGCTTCGGTTTCATCGTCTTCGTGGATTACTCTCTCTTTCATCGGGTTCTCCAAGATAAATATATTATAGACGGCAAAATCATGAGTTACAAAAAAAAATGCATTTTTTTTCATGCCGCACCAACACGGTGTCGGTGTCACACCCGTGTTAAGGTCGACACTCCACCTCTTACAAGTGTGTGACTTAGCGCACGAAAATATACACAAGCGATACTCAACCACTCATACCTCTTTCAACATCTATTGATGCAGTCAGCACAAGAACAGAGGACACCGGATGGTCGACCGAAAGCAAGAACCTATTGGAGGGTCATCGGAAACTTGCTTACTTTTCTTATCACACGATGCTTTCTGATTTATGTTCAACGGCTAGACTCGATGATCCTGCTGATGCATTTGATCAGTTTCAATCTATATCGGCAGATTACACAAGCCGTGATCGATATGGAATCGATCCTTGCTGCAACTTCGACAAATATCCATTCGGAAGATCATGATCCAACTGTTTTGAGTGAAATCGAGCAGAATTCTGCTGATAATTGTGGATTGCTAAAAAGAAGCACTCGATCTGCAAAGAAGGCAGTGTCTCAATCTGTTTCACTGGCTTCAGAGAAACCCAGCAATGAATCAAGAACAGGAAATTTTCTCAAGTCCATTTTGCATCAGAAAGCAAGAGAGTCTAGGAGTCAAGTAACTATGAATTATGGTTAGGCTTTCTTGCTTGTCGAATCTTATTTAACTCGGAAAGCAGATAGAAGCAGAGGCTGGGAATTGGTTCATGGAGTTTCTGGAGAAATCTGTGGAAAATGGTATGAAAAGATCAAGGGTAACTATGAATTATGAAGGACGAAAAGGTACCTTCTGCCCTCAATCTCTTATACTCAAAGTTATAAATTGGGTAGAGATGGAAGAGTCTTTGACTCCAGCAATGGGCCTCTTCATCCCAAAGCTTCAGTGATTGCAAGAAAGTTGAGGATCAAAGCAAAAAACCCATGATCACCATTATGCATTAATTTGTTCAGTCCGTTCATATTTCGTTTATTCAGCCATTACAAAGGACAATCAAGGGTGTGCCATCGTTATCTTATATGATATCGACTTGAGATGATAATAGAATCATCATTCATTATGTAAGAGGTGTACCATTTTTCTTTTAGTGTAGACGTTATAAATAAGAATTTATGCAGCACCCAGAGTGATAGCTCACCTGGCAAGGGGCTCGACTCACAAGTTGCTGGTTGTGAGTTCTATACCTGGCACGTGCATACCTGGCTTTGCAGCCTCCCCAAAAACCAAAAGGAATTTATGCTTGTTCCAGATACGCACCTAACGCAACATGAATATGTTTAAAATTCATCAAGGACTCCAACTATGAACCTGTATCCAAGATATTATTTCATGTTTTTATGTTCATTCTTCTATCATCTCAAGTTGAACATATGGTTGAGAGACCTTTGGTTTTTGGGGAGGCTGCAAAGGAATTTTAAAACCCCAAGGGGTAGGACCTTCAGTCTCAGGGCATATTCTCGCACTAACTCGCGAAAAGTATGACACTTATGGGAGTTTAACCCCAAGAAATTTACTTGCAACGTGACAAATTATAAGGTTTTCTAGCTTCTCATGAATGTTTTTAAACACATCAAATTTTCCTGCATAAGGTGCAGACAATAGGAAGCAACACAAGGACTTCCCATGAAGTCATTCATGCCAGAAGTGATCTCGCCTAAGCATCTTCTGCATCTGGTGAGATATGATGCATTATTGCCAGAAGGAAGCAACACAAGGACTTCCCATCAATGCTTAAACATATAGGTTAAACAGCGAGATCTCCAAATCATTGCCATGGCAGCATATAGGTTCCAGATTCAAGTGGTAGTATCAGGGCCTCAGCTATTGTCCTTAAGAAATGGTCGGGTTTGGTCCATTCCTCCAATGAAGTTTTTATGGGATCCCTATCCACCAAAATCTTCACTTCTGGTTTCGGCGAACGAGTAATCATTGAGTCCTCTTTCCAGACATTAGTGAACCTCTGAAAAATATTTTTATGATTAATTCTTTTTATCCTCACAATTTTCTGATTAATTCTTTTTATCCTCACAATTTTCTTTAGTTATTCACTAGAACAATTATGATATGCAAATCGATCTATTATGACATATCTATGAGGTGCTCAACGGACCATTTTTTTTTTTACCTTCCCAACGCCGGCCAAAAACGACTTTTTGGCCCAACCTAATATACTCATATTTCGATGTATGAGTGCCTAGATGGGTCCACTCGTATGCTACGTTACATGCAATGTATTACGCCATTCAAAATTACAAGATCTCTGCCATTAGTCATTAGTATAGAACTTTTTGGGTTTTCTTTTTGGTTTCGGGTAAGTCAAGCAGCCTCAACTCGCCTGCAAGTAGGTCCACCACTGTACTGGTTAATCGAATCACTTCGTTATAGTAAAAAAGGAGAAGATAATAAACTTCCTTTACGAAGACATAATAAAGCCTATATTCATTCATTTTTCATTTCATAAAACACCATGAAGATAACTTTCTGAAAGGGTAGAGGTTCACTTATATAGGCAACAGACAAGGAGCCCTCAAAGACCATTATACCCAGCACTGTCCTTTAGGACTTTGCGCTGCTAGGCAATGTTTTGATAATAAACTTAGTATGCTAATCCAGCAACTTGAAACCGTGGAGGAATCTTCAGTCGAGGAGGCTGTACATATCCAGGCTTGCCAAGCTGACCACATGCAGCCATTTGGTCATCTCCTCGACTGAGCCGCAAGAAGGCTACACAGCCTGCTTCAGAGAGAATGTTGCGGAACTCAAGCATCTTCTCCTCGCTGGTTGGTAGAAAGTCTGATCCCTTATGAGGGTTGAAGGAGATGAGATTGATCTTGCATGGAACCCCTTTGGCGAGATCTATCAAACGCTTTGCATCCTCAATGCTGACAACATACGAGTATCAGATAATCACTTCAATAATGCACAACTTGCATAATTCGAAAGCTCAAGAAAAACATGACTAATGCAAGCCATGACTGAGGTGAACACTGGGGCCATTCCAAGGCTAACAGGCTCCAGAAGGAAACAATTAAATGGTAGCCTTTTCCAGCTGTTCTTTTTTCATGCATTATCAAGAAAGCTGCCTTTTTACTATTAAAGGTGGATCATCAATAACTTGAGCATGCTGAATGAATCCATGTGTATGTTGGATTGAATCAGATATACCCCCAACGCTGTGAAATAAGAGAAAGGATTTCATGATAGGGTCCCACTGGATCTCTGCTGAGACGCCTCAATCATTTGAACCAATTCCTATGAGTTTGGACCAGTCATGGAAGTTGTCATGTGGATGAATGTAAAACCATGAAAAAGGACTTGCACAGAGGCCCAGACCAACTTAAAATATGGCAACTTCCAAGCAAGCAGAAAATGAAATTGAGGGGCTTCCAACCTGTCATTGACTCCAGCGAGCATCACATATTCAAAGAGTACTTGGAATCTATGTTTGTGCTTGAGCTCCTCCCTCAATGTCTCAAGAAGAAGCGCCAGATTGTATTTCCGATTGATTGGCATGATCCAGTTCCTAACCTGAGTAAGTTTGCGACGAGCATGAAAGTTTACTTTCCACGCCAAACATCCCATAATTAAACAGAAGCAACATACCTCATCTGTTGTGGCGTTCAAACTAACAGCTAACTTACAGTTGGATTCACGTAGAAAACGCTTTATCTGAGGAACAAGGCCGCTAGTTGACACAGTCACCTTTCGAGGACTAAAATGAAGTCCTTGTTCATCAACCATAATTGCAACCGCTTTTATGACATTGTCAATGTTGTGCAGTGGCTCACCCATGCCCTGTTCAAAGATTTAAAAGATCAGATGAAACCAAAAGCCTCGGCTTGCTGAAAGAAAATTTAGCAAATTAATGAAAAATGGCGAGCCTGAATGCCAGAAATAATTGATGTTCGAAGGAAGTTTCTATTAAGAAGTGAGGTTTTGAGAACCAAAAGGAAGATGGTTGCCTTGTTGTTTCTATACAAGTTCAACTTAACTTGAAGCATTCCAAAAAGCTGACTGCCATGACTGGAAAGGGGAAATCTTAGGAGACCTTTTATTAGAGATGTGATGCATCGTGTGATTTGGACTCTACAGCAAGCTGATCACAACAGGTCGGTCTTGTGACCAATTTTCTCAAGTTTCAAGGGTTGGGAGTTTTCAAATGGACTTGGGGGATCGTAGTTTATGTTGAAGAATATGAGTTTAGAGTCAGTTTTTAGTAAATTTGATGTTTTTAGGTATTATTGTAATTGTCCGAAGTCGTAAGGGTATTTTGGTAATTTTTTGTACTAAGGGTATTTTGGTAATTTTTTGTACTAAGGGTATTTTGGTCATTTTATGTTTTACAGCTCCTTATATAAGGGCTGATAAGTTGTATTAGGGTTAAGAGGCTGAGATTAAGAAAGAGAGAAAATGAGGAGGGGGGGGGGGCTCCATTGGAGGTCCGCCCCCCTCCTTCGATCTCCGCTGCACAACCACGTTTTCCAACAGTTTACATCAACTTTGCAATTACTTGGTAAGCGACAGAGCTTGAGAATTGAAAAGAAAAAAAGAAAGGAAAAGAGCAAAACGTTGTGCCATTGTATAATCTTCTTTTGGAATGATTGAGATACCTTCTTGCATCATGACCAATAACAGATCAGAAGAAAACGTGAAAATTTATAACAAAAAAAAAGAACCTGGAGAACTATATTGCTAGCATAGGATGATAATAATGCAACAAGCTGGAAATAGGAGAAATTTCACAGGCATGTGATGACATTGGAACTTACATGGCCTTGAAAATAATCCCAGGAATATCACAAGATCTCAAATCTCAGTATCGCTCATAAACAAAGCATACATAGAGGACACAACAACCAATGATAAGCCAAATCTGAAATACTGAACAGATTGGAGAACTTATGTTACTTTTATGGTTCATTTATGTTACAATATCACAAGTTCCAAAGCATGAGAAAGGGAAAGTAATGATCATAAGGAGCTCTTTTATGTTTTTGCCCACAAGGCCTGTAACTGATAGATATCACTAAATATGTATGCCTTAGAGTAACGTCTTGCTAATACAAATGTTATAGAACTGTAAAGTAATCATGTGAAATGCGACATACCATGAAGACTACATTCGTAATAGAACCAATTTCTTTTGTAAACAAACGGCGAACAAAAACAGTCTGCTCTACAATTTCTGCTGCGGTCAAATGCTTCCTTAAGCCCATCCTAGGAAAATATAATAAAGAAACTTAATGTTGTAGATTCAAGGAAAAGAAATAGTAGTAACGCATCACATGAAGGAAAAGACATGATAATATTGAATAAAGCTTGCCTGCCAGTGTAGCAAAATTGACAGTTCATCGCACAACCCACTTGACTCGAGACACAAACAGTAGTCCTCCCCCTACTGCATGGAATCACAACCGTTTCTATTACCAACCCATCTTCTAGCGCAAACAGCACCTGAAATCTCCTGTGTGTTTCAAAATCAATGAGCATATCCTTCACCACAGGAAGCATATCAGGGCATGCATGTGATCAACCTACGAGGATAAAATGATGAACAAAAGATAGAGTATGAGCCACCTTGCGTGTCCCATCAGCAGAGATGTGAATATCCTTCAGTGTCAGGACCTTGAATTTGGCATTTGAACTCAACATTGCTCTGAATTTCTTGTTTAAATCTAACAAGATCATGAATTCCATTTCAGGACACAAGTGCAACAAGTGCAACCATATAAGTACAGAGGTATCTTGCAGAACTCCAACTACAATGTACATTAACGACAACCAGAAACCAACACACCCAAAAGAAGAGACCTACTTTCGCTTCACTTTGCATGCAAAAACACCCAAAGAAGAACTACATTTACTTCACTTTTGGTTTTCAATAGATGGGAGATGATGGAGATGTCATACGTAGAGCTAATGCAAGTTGGCTATCATAGATAGGTCCACTTTAGATTTGTATGACATGAAGATACACTAAAATAGCAATTTTTGAAAGGTAAATATTATAAGGCTGATGTAAGACCAACTATATCTATGGAGCCAAATGTTTGTCAGAACAAGTCCATGACAGAAAATGAAAATACCGAGATATATCTGTGGCCACACAGAGAAAGACCAGATCCAAAATGAGATGATTAGAAAAAGAGTTACTGTGACACCAATAGATGATCAAAAGAGAGAGACATACTTAAGGTAGTTTGGACATTTCAAGAGGCTACCACAAGGAAGAAGGAAACAATAAAACAAGATCTTGCTTTGTTGGAGTTAAATACTAATAATGACAAGATTGAGCCCAATGGCGACTATAGGATCCATGTAGCATGTCCTACTTAGCATGGAACAAGGCTTAGTCTCAGTTCCTGAATTGCTCCACTTTGGTCTGTTGAATAATCAGCAATCAAAGAAAAAGCAATGTTAATCATGTAGAAGAAGAAATTGAAAATTGGGTTCAGCCCCTTTTCTTAAAGGGGCAGCTACCCTCTCTCTTTATTTTTCTTACTTGTTGTGGTCGGCTGACCACTAAGCACTAGCTTAATACATTGCCTATAATGACTAACACAGACTCTATTCTAAAACTCCCCCTCAAGTTGGGACGAAGATACTTTGAGTTCCCAACTTGTTAAGGAGTTTCTGAAGTCTTCTCTTTCTAGGGATTTGGTAAAGAAATCATGATCGTACAATGATTTGTGACTTTAATGCATCTCTTATCAAGTGACAACCTATTTCAATATGATTAGTTCTCTCCTGATATACTCACAATTTATTTCAAATGTGATTAATTCTCTCATGATATACTGGATTTGTAGCTATTTGAATTGTTGTATGATTGTCACAATAGAATAAGATTATCTCTTTAGTGTGTACCAAGTTCTTAAAGTACACGTTTTATCTTTTAGACTCCAAGTGTGACCGCCCTATAATCTCCTTCTATCGATGACCTTGTCAGTTGTCACTATAGTTTGCTTTTTACTTTTTCAAGAGACTATGTTACCCCACCATCATTAGTACCTTGAGGATAACCTTTTCTTGCCTAATCACCATATGTATATACCTTCACATTTAGATGATCATGAGATGTATATACTAGACCAGGAGTGTGTTTAAGTATCTAAATATTTGTCTCACAACTTTCATATGAGATCTCATAGGGAAGTGCATAAACCAACTTAGAATACTTACAACATAGGAGAAATCTGGACGTGTGATCGTTACGAGTTATCCCACTAACCTTTGATATTTACCAGCCTCCTACGATTCGGAAAAAGATTCATATTTTAGGTTTACAAGAAACAAAGAGGGTTGGAGAAAAAACAAAAGAGATTGATAATAAAGGTTTTAAAGTATAGTAGTCAGTAAAAGAAAATGCTCAAAATGGAGTTATTATTATAAATAAAGATTTAAAGGATAGTGTAATAGACATATAATCAAATTATGATACTTAAATTATTGTCAAAAGTAGAGGCTTTGAATATAGTTTGTGCTTATACACCCAAAGTAGGATTAGAAGATTGTTCATCAATATTGACACTCAATTTTGAGTTGTTATCCATGGGCACATTTGTTGGTTTACACTCTAACATATGAAATATATGAGTATCCTTCCATAGGTCCTGGGTATATTTTTTTGAGTTGGGAATATGCCCATGTATGGGATCACCCTTGCATGACCGGTCCTAAGCTCCGATAAAGGAGGAGGGTTGTGTTAGGCTTTTGGCAACTAGCGTAAAACTTCGGCGAATTTATCTATTATGGATTCTATAAATTATGAGTATGATAGGGCTATGTGGAAACAAAGAATCCATGTAGCCAACCTCATCTAGTATGGGAAAAGGCTTTGTTGTTGTTGTTGTTATAGGAATAGGCCCTTTAGTTCCTCAATACTTCAATTCCCAAGAAATAATGAAGAAGTCCTAGATCTTTCATATCAAACAAGTTAAGCAGTTGGCCTTTCAACTCCTTGATTTCATTATCATTATCTACAGTGATAATGATATCATCCACACAAACCACTAGGATGCAAATAACGTTACCTTTCCTTATAAACATAGTATGATCACTTATACTTCTTGTAAATCAAAGACTGGTAATACCATTGTTGAAACGTTCAAACCATGCTCTAGGTGATTATTTCATTCCATATATAGCCTTCTTGAGTTTGCACACCCTACCATTTGTATATCCATCTCAAGAGTCAGGCGATAATCCATGTAAATTTCTATGTTCACGTATCCTTAGAGAAATACATTTTTAACATCAAGTTGTCAAAGTTTTCACCCTTTATTAGTAGGTATACTATAATGACTCTAATGATAGTCATTTTTTCTATTGTTGCAAAAGTCTTTGTATAATCTAAAGACTCTAAACCACATGCTTGATTGTAACCTTTTGTGACTAACCATGCTTTGTATCTCTTAATACTACCATCAGCTCTATACTTGATAGTGTAGACTCACTTACATCCCATTGGTTTTCTTTTAGGAGGTAGTTTCACAATCTCCCACGTGTTGTTTTTCTCAAGGCTTGAATCTCAATTTACATAACTTCTTTCCAGTGTTTAGAATCCTTGCCCTCCTTATAGTTCCTTGGTACCTGGATAAGATCATAATTAAGAGCAAACATCTTGAAGTTGTTTGAAGCATCATGGTAAGAGATGTATTGAGATATAGGATAAGTGCAAGATCTCTTCCCTTTTCTCGATGCACATCCAACTCATTATCAGTGGATAATATGGTGTGGTGGACTGTTCTGACCCAAAATCAACTAACCGCAGATCGAAGGAGAGATCCTCTTCTTAGGACATGGTAGGCTGCACAGTTTTCCTTGGAGTCTCCTTGTGCCTTCTATTATACACTTGCAGTTCATGCCTATTATGATTATATGGTTTCAGTTCTTTTGTTGTGGTTTAACCTCACGCCTTCTTCTAACCCAGGACTAATAGGCATGACTAATAAATTTGGATTTTATGTGAATAGTTTCTCTCCCTTGCTATTATAGTAGGTCGAATCTTCAAAGAAAGTTACATCCATTAACACATGTACTCTCCTAATGGGATCATAACAGACATACCCTTTTTGTGTAGAGGAATATCCGAAAAACATATACTTATGGCTTTTGAATCTAGTTTACCTCTATGTTTGGAGTGATCATGAACATAACAAATACATTCAAATATTCTGAGAGGAATATTGAACAATTTCTTGTTGGGCATCAATACCTGAAGTGGGATTCTTCCTTATAGTACAGATGAGGGAGTTTTGTTTATAAGATAGATATTCATAAAAACTCCATCACCCCAAAATACCTTAGGAGCATTACTTCCGATTAGTAGGGCTCTAGTTGTCTCTAAAATGTGACGATTTTTTCTCTGCCACTCTATTTTGTTGCTGAGGTGTGTAAGCACATATACTCTGATGGATAATGCCATGATTTCTAAGAAAATGTTTCAAGAAAGTTCCACTAAATTCTCTACCATTATATGATCTAATACACTTAGTGAGTTTTTACAAACTTATGAAACATAAGAAATATAGTTGAAACTTCAGTTTTATTTTCAATAAGTAAACTATTGTAAAACTTGTACAATCATCTATAAAAATAACAAAGTATATATAGCCAAACATAGCAACTACTGAACTTGGACCCACACATTGTAGTGGACAACTCAAATGAGTTTATTTTTCTAGACTCACTACTAGGAAAGCTAGCTCTATGATGCATAGCTTTCTGACAAGTATTACACTTAAGAGAAATTACTCATATCTAAACTCAAATCATAAACCATATTTTTCAATTTTGAAAAAAAAGATGACCCAATCTTTGATGCCACAGTCTGATTTCCTTGGCACTTGCATTCATGATTCCTTTATTCGCGATCACATGTGACTAAACTCCATCTAATATATAGTTCCATTTTTCTCTATTATGCTCAAGGAGCCTCCCTGCCCTATGATCCTGAAAGACACAATCATTTTCATCGAATGTAAATAAACAATCTAATTCTTTAATAATAGCATGGACATATAAAAGGTTGATAGGGAATTTAATACTGAAGGAAGATTGAGAATTGATGTTCTCACTTTTCTTTTTCTTTGAATATGAATGTGAGAATCATTTGCAAGTTTTACACTAGTGCCCACTTTCATACACTCATAAGAATTAAAAATATTCTTGTTTCCAACCATATGATGGGTAGCTCATAAATCAATAATACAAGAAGTAGAAGAAGACAAACATGTAGAGTTCATGACATTAAAGCCTCATGTATGAACCAAGGAAGTTTGACTGTCTAAAGTCGATTCTTGTCCCTCTCTAGATTTACCCAAGTCATCTAATCGCTTTAATATTTGAGAAAGCATATTGTTCTCTACATCCATTGTATATGAGGAGCTTGCATGATAAGCCTTATTCCTGAGGTATGTTGGTTTTTCAATCAACTCTCAACATTGCTTCTTAGTGTGCCTTGACTTCCCGCTGTACGAGCACTTGAATTTGTCTTTGTGATCAAGATGTGAGGATCCACGCCCATGTCCACGACTACTTATGGAGGCACCGACTCTTCCATAACTACTTCCCTCCAACCCAAGACTTAAAAAAGCTGATTTTTCTCCTATTTGCACTTCCTCTTTCTCTAAGTTCTTCGTGTCTTCCTCTTGTATAAGCAAAGAATATACTATACTCAAGGATGACAGAGTTTCATTGTTAATGATGTTCGCCTTTATATTTTCGAAGTCACTAGATACTCCCCACAATAGATTGAATACTTTCTTTTATTCTAATTCTGCATTTATGTTCTTAACACAATGAGAACAATCTCCTTGAGTATAATATTGCAGGTCATCCCTTAGGCTTTTGAGTTCTGCATATTAGTGATTGATAGAGTGACTTCCTTGACGACCACAAAAGTGTTGGAAAGAAACAATAAAGAATGATCTAGCTTATTGGGAGTTAACTGCTAACATGGCACACGATAGGGATATGTGGAAACAAAGAATCCATGTAGCCGACCCCGTCTAGTAAGGGAAAAGGCTTAGTTGTTGTTGTTGTTGTATTGATTTTCCTCAAATAAGCATTTATAACAGTTGTCCAAATTTCACATGTTGTATTCAGGTACATAAATGTGATGCCGATACTTGATACCATAGAGTTAATCAACCACGAGAGACGGTGATGGCATTCTTCTTTCTCCATTTTGAATATACAGGATACGAAGAATGTGGTTGGAGAATTTCCCCCGTGATAAATTTTCATTTTTCCTTGCAATTAGGATAAATTCAAGTGCCCTACAACAACAACTAAGCCTTTTCCCATACTAGACGGGGTCGGCTACATGGATTCTTTGTTTCCACAGAGCTCTATCATGTGCCATGTTAGCAGTTAACTCACAATAAGCTAGATCATTCTTTATTGTTTCTTTCCAACACTTTTGTGGTCGTCCTCTACCTCTTTTAATACTTTCCAAATTTAGTTTTTCATACCTTCTTACAAGTTCTTCTTTTGATCTTCTTTCTATATGTTCAAACCATCTTAAACGATATTCTCTCATTTTATCCTCTATTGGTGTCACTCCTAATTTGTTTCTAATAACCTCATTATGTATACGGTCTTTTCTTGTATAACCACTCACTCATCTAAACATCTTCATTTCTGTCACAAACATCTTTTGTACATGTTGATGGTTAACTGCCCAACACTCAGAACCATAACATGGCAGGTCTAATTGCTTCTTTATAATATTTACCTTTTAACTTTAATGGTATCTTCTTATCACAAAGAATGCATGATGCTCCTCTCCATTTTAACCAACCAACATTAATTCTATGTGTAACATCTCCATCAATTCTCCCATCACTCTGAAAAATTGACCCTAAGCATTTAAAAATTCAAGTGCCCTACACCAAGCTTTATAATTTTTTCTATCAAATTTAATGGAAGTGATTTCTATTGCATCTATCTTACTGTTGCTATTGTTTTCTTCTAAATATTGAATAGGATCGTCAACAAATTCACCTTTCTCAGTCATATGCATGTCTCGGGATTTATATTGGTTGCCTCAAGATGCATGCATACACTCTAGCCACCTAGAGATTTATGACATAAAAGAATAAATTGGAAATCAGGTTCAACCCCTTTTCTTAACATTTGGCTGCCCTCTCTCTTTATTTTCCTTGTTGTGGTACAATGACCACTAGGTTTATAATGCAGCACATAAAGAAAAAAGACAACATTGCCCCTAATAAGTGACTTCTAATTTACGAACCTTTAAAAACATTTTAAAGCACTATCTTAATACATTGCTTGTAATGACTAACACAAAATCTATTATAACATGGTCCTCCCAAGTCACTAAATATTTGCATAAATTTGTAACCAAGAAATGTTATTGAATCATTATCTGAAGACAAGAGTACACATATCAGAAATTAGTACTTAAAATTTTATTTTAAGTATTTGTTTTCATTATAACTTTACTTTTCTTTTTACTAGGAGTCTCAGACTAGCCATTGAGTGCTCCTCCTGAGAACACTCTAACGGCTAGTTAACTAGTTGTTACCCTCTTCCTTCCTTGTATACCTTCGTCTATAAATAAGGATTTTACACCCAGCGTACAAAATATTCATCTCATTTTGAGAGGCCTGATGGAATAAAGTTACATTCTTCTACCTTGCTTCCTTCTTTGTGAATTCTTTGCAAATTCCAACAATGCACACATTTCTGCAACTAGTGGTTGATGACCATGTCATGGAAACATCAGTGAGGTTCTCTTTACCAAATGAAGGCAGACAAACACAAAATGTCTTCTTTGATCGAAACTTCATGAAAATGACCTTTAATTTCCATGTATTTTATTAAATGAACACTGTTCTGCCAGTGATTAGAAACCATGCAATTTGACAAAACAACTTGGGAACATGGATAACTAATTCGCGATTATGGTTCCAGTATTCCAGTACTTTTCAACTACATCGACAAGGTTATCCCCACACAACTTTACTCTTTATTGTGAAAATGTGAACAAGGGAATTCCAAACATGGATCGTCACCATCTTTTTTGTTCTCAATTTTTCTCAAGGAAATGGAAGGGCAATGTCCATGACTTGGATTGCACACAGCATCATGTTACAAGTATCACTGTTCCTGCCATTGAGATTGAAATTGGGACTAAGTAGTCATCCACATGATAACCTTTGCAATGCAGAAGAGAAACTCTTCAAAGATGTCAAAGCGGAATTTTTTGTGCCTTCAAAAGTTGAATCTTTGAAGAGCTTCACATGAGAATACAACAACTAAGCCTTTTCTCATACTAGATGGGGGTCGGCTACATGCCTTCATAATGGACAATATACCTATAAGCTTATACGGCTTCAAGATTGGCCATTCCTGATGTATAGAGTGCACCAGCTTGATGCTCTTTAAAAACATCAAGATGGCTGTCTAAGATGACCACTTTAAATGAGACCACAAAGGTGAAGTGAATTGAGTTCTATAATCAACACATTACTTGAGACAGAAAATAGCAAACCCTATATCCCCATAGAGCCCATGCAGTTATGTAATATTACAATAAAAAAGTGCAGGACACAATTAGGTTTGACCCCTTCCATCTTCCTTAATTCTCTGGATTAAACTACCATGATACATGAAAACTACAAGAATAATATACTACCCGGGAAACCAGAATCAAACCAAGAAACCATATTTCTGTGTGTGTGTGGAACTAAACTATTAAAACTAAACTATTAATATAAAACACACACCTTGCAATTCTTCACTTCCATGTGCCCAGCAATTGTCTCTGTAAAGTGCCTTCCATAGCATCAAAGCTTGTCCAGATTTATAGCCAAAAGATTGTACCCACCTCTGACCAACAAAAAGTCCATATCAAAACAAACCATATAAGGTCAAGAAAATCAATCAGAATATCAAGTCCAGTCTCACATTTCAAATTTCTACAATATCATTTAGCACCGTTGTTGTTTCTGATAATGTTAACTAAAGCATAAAACCAATTTTTGATAAGGCCAACTAATCATATTCCAAAATGTGTATTAGCATGAGCATCACATCAGAAGTATTCCAATAGATCTTTATGTTCTTACAAAATATATCCTTATGTTCATGTGTGTAAGATTTATAGGTCATAAGAAATAATTTTTTATCATTTTTTAAGTAACCAGACCAGTTCAGTCCATAGTGTTTCTGGCAAAGCAAAGAATCTGGAGCAAAAGAAGTTCTGGGGAGTGAAAAAAACGTACATCGAGTTCTGGAAATTCCATTCCCCTAAGTATCACCTTGGAATCTTTCAGATTACTGCCGTTCACTCCTGGCAAACAAATATCAGATGTCAACTCCCTAGATGTGCACCAAGTTACAGCAAAGGGCACAAATGTTTGTAATGGAGAAGAACAAACAAAAAACTAAAGGCCAAGTATAAGAGGATAAGTCAGAATTCCTTGTGAATTTATTGAAACAGCTTAAAATCAGAAATCGGACTTTTAAATTATTCGACCAGCTTCTATTTAAGGTCATCGATTGCCTGTCAATTAAACTGGTGCAATTCAGTTTGCGGATTTCATCAATTGAGTGCCGAAGCCCAAATGTTTTATCATCCATGCAAAATTAGATAACATTTACGAAGCAATTTGGGACACTGGATGGGCAGCAGGGTTTTGACCTCAACGATACATTGACAACTTGTTAGA
Organism: Brasenia schreberi; assembly: GCA_036023115.1. Taxonomy (NCBI): domain Eukaryota; kingdom Viridiplantae; phylum Streptophyta; class Magnoliopsida; order Nymphaeales; family Cabombaceae; genus Brasenia; species Brasenia schreberi. The sequence continues at coordinate 27,769,891 of JAYKKT010000090.1, read as the reverse complement.
CGCAAGTTCATTTTGCAGTCAATTGAGTGTACAGACCAAAACAGTTATCACTTCATCTAAACAAGAAAACATTTACTGGAGTAACTCTAGGAATCCGTATGGATGACCAAGTTTCAACCTGAAAAACTCTTAACACGGTTTGATCAAGTGAAACAATTTCAAAAATTGACCCGTTCAGATCTCCAGCATCACTATATCTAATAAGAAGTGATTTTCGACATAAGCAAACTAACCAAGTGAGACACAAAAACTTAAACTACACTGATACAAGGAGAAAGCAGGTCAGTGAAGACGAGCAATGAAAAGGACAAAAACATTAAAACGTCACGAACATACAGAAAACCAAGTCCCTGAAAGCGAACACAAAATCAACGCGGAGGTTTCAATAAAAGAAAAATTACTGATTTCTCTCCGTACCAACCAGAACTTCAAATTAAAAAAAAAAACTCAAGATGGCACTCCGAATGAGCAACATTTAAAGAAAAATAAACGAAACAATCAATATAAATGAAACGAAAGCACAAACAACTCAAAAGAAGGAACATTTCGGTTCTACCCACCAAAATCTGATGGGTATGTCAAAAAGCGCACTATTTGAAGGAAGAACGATATACCGAGGAAACTTTTTTCAGAACGAAGTAATACCATTTTGAACTACGGGCGGAATGAAATCCAGGGTATCCTCGACTGAACCAATGACGCCATCGGCCTCCGTAACCGATAAAGAGAAGCGACGCAATGATGACAGAGGAGGAGAAGGGGTGAAAGCAACGAGCTTCAGCGGAGAAAACAACTTGGCGGGCATCAGAAAGAAGCATCTTCCCCTCGTAGTTGCGCCCATGGAGAAACCGATGCGCGCCATCGTTCAATAACGCAATCACCTTGCAGAAAATCAATCCCTTATCCCACAACTCATCTCCTAACTCAAAGTGGCCGCCGTCTCCGGCACAACAGAATCGAAATACCCACGAAGGACATCATATTTTGCGGAGCTAATATGAAGTGTGTGTGTGTGTGTGTGCGTGCGTGCGTGCTGGCGCAAGTGTGATACCAAAATTGCCTTCTACAGCAATTCTTTGTTTAGTTTACCAAAATAATCCGTTCTTAATGAGCTTATTACCCTCCATTTTATAAAATAAAGCAGGAGGGAGACATGTAAACATAATTCTAAGTTGTACTTCTCGACAAATTCAATAAAAAACCGAACTCAGTCAGGAACCAGCTCAACCCAAAAACAGTCAAATCAAACATGAAACCGAAAACCGCCTAATTAGGTCCATCAAACTTGAACCAATAACAGAAACTGGTGGTTTCGAACTACTGATCCTATACCTTTATTAATATTTTTTAAATTTCAAATTTAATGATCTTTTCTGGTTCTAAGCAGTTTGAGATTCGAAACGCAATCACAACTAAAACCGGAACGGACGATTTGAAACTAGTGTTAGAAACCGATATCGTCTACATGCAAGAATGTGCACGAGAATGTCAATCCTGAAATAGATGATGTATCAGATCAAACTCTACTTTCATATAAGTATCGGCTAAAGGAGCTTGTGGTTTTAGTCTGATTTGGCTGAAAAGGTTTTTGAAAGTGGGTTGGTCATGTCCTAGTTAAATGACTTCATACATGATCTTAAAACTAAAGAGACCTTGTACTGTATCATATGTTTCACAATATGGAAGAGGACAAAGAGCAGTGGCTCACCTGATTTTGGGTGGGGATGACTCACAAATTGAAGGTCATGAGTTCAATACCTGGCCTGCATCTGGTTTTGACTTCCCTCTTGTTATAAAAGATGGGTTGTTCGAGGCTGGCATAGACCCATGAGTTCCTACTTTTCCTCATTCTTTTCGGGCATCGAGTTCAATATCTTTTAGAAGGGACACCATGGATCAAATTAACGAGAACAAAACCAAACCTTCACCTTCACCTTCACATGTCAGACATCCACACTGGACTCCATTAAGATGCACCTCATCCATATATAAGGCCAAACCTAGTGATTTGTTTTTTCAAGAATTGTATGGGTGGACTTTTTTTTTTGCATTTTTCAGGTTTACTTTGGAATGATGATAAAATTTTGTAGTAAGTTGGGATGGATTAACGTGTTCAAATAGCAGACCCAATTAATGGCAGGCCGATCTAGTGTTGTTGCTGCTGGTGGGGAGTTCAACTTGTAGAGGGTGCATGTTTCACTTAACACAAATGTAACAAGACTTAGAGATGTAACCAAATTACAAGAAGCCTAACACCCACACCCACACATGCACCCTTTAGGAGTCTAACTCCCCATCAGCGTTAATGGCATGGCAGTAGAGTGACAAACATGATTTGTACAATGTAAGACACAAACAAAGATTGGTTAGCACAAACATGGACATTAGCCCTAGTGTTTGCAATCCAATATTGTGTCTCATAAATAGAAAAGAAATGGGGTTTAAGTGATATATACCCCTCACTTGTAGGCACAGTAGTCACCATATTGACCATAGCTCTTTCAGTGGTCATAGGTTTCTTAGCTTTCTTTAAGAGACTGTGACTAGCTTAATGTTCAACCTAACCACAAGTCCAATATAATTTATTTTGGAGTTTCTTTTAGATCTTGACATTTAGTTTATGCTTTGCATGTTTTCTCTTATGATCAATAGGTTGTTTCCTTCCTATCATTAGGTTAACCTTAGGGGTACTATTAATAGGCATAATGGGTTTCTAACTTTTATGTTATTCCTCTATTGCTATGTCCACCACAAGATCATCAAGAGTCATCTTACCCTTATAATGTTTGAGATCTAGGATGAAACCCTATCAAAATTTAGATTTTTTTTTTTTAATAGACATAACAACAAATTTGTTAGAAAGCTCCATCTCGACTTTCTTTAGACCAAAGCATAAAAAATGAAACTCACTTGCTTATTCGGTCACATATTTTCTCTCTACTATTTGATACTTAAGAAACTTGACAATAAAATATTTTTTAAGATTGAGGTCTTTAGTATTGTATTTCCGATCCAAAGCAGCCAACAAATCTTTCATCATTGTAAAAGGGAAAGAAATGTAAACATTGAATAATACATTCGATATTACTGATAAAATATAATAACGAAACGGGATGTCCTTCTACATCCACTCGTCGATTTTATATGAGCTTTTAGGATTAGTATCGTCGGGCAAGGAGCAATCCAAGAAAAGTTTTTAGGTATCAAGGTCAAGTCGACCTTTTGTCGGAGGGTAGCATACATTAACATGTTTACTATGGATGAAACTAATTTCTCTAAAACTATTGGATATAAATTTCGAATAATCACATGCATAAACCAAGCCCAAGCATGGCATGCATGCGCGTGTGGTCTAACATGTCATCTCCAAGCTCTTTGAACTAAGGTTCTAAATATATCAATTATATAAAAGGACACATGGGTTTGTAAGATTCTTCAATATGACACTAAACTTTTGTCTTCCCTTGGCCTTTACATGCACAAGTCCCTCACATGTAATTTTTTTACACTTTAGGACTTTCCCATATATCAATGATGCATCAATTGAATATTAAGGGATACATAACATGAATTAAATATTAATTATAAATATGAGTTTAATTAACCCAACATTAATCAACATTAAATCCAACACTAATCTAGATGAGTAAAGAAAGATATGAAACCTACACTATCAACTAAACGAGGGATCAACCTTCACAATAAGTTTGTATATTTCTTGTGTTTCCTCGTTGTAGTAATTGTAGCCTATATTTTAGTCAATACAATTTTTCTTTTTCATTCTATGTGAGTTTGATTTTTTTGCATTTAGTTTCATAATCAAACTCACAACCATCACTTTATGATAAATATGTCTAGAGTTTGAAAATTTACCAAAAAACCATTTCTAAGTGGATTTCCTCAATTCTTCAACTTATAAAAATCTCTTCATGTCTACTTTTTTTCAAAATAATAATCACTTGATGAAAACAATCATACCCTCACAGAGGCACCACAACCAGGCATGCTTTCCCGAAGAATGAATATAACTCACGGCATGTGTGCACATGTGTTTGGTCTAACATGTCCTCTCCAAACTCTTTGAACGAAGGTTTTAAAGCTACCAACTATATAAAAGGACACGTGGGTATGTAAGATTCTTCAATATGACACTAAACTTTTGCCTTTACAGGCCCAAGAACCTCACATATGATTTTTTTACACTTTAGGACTTTTCCATATAATAATGATGCATCAATTGAATATTAAGGGATACATAACATAAATTAAATGTTAATTATAAATATAGGTTTAATTAAACCACATTAATTAACATTAATCCAATACTAATCTAGAGGACTAAAGAAAGATATGAAACCTACACTATCAACTAAACGAGGGATCAACCATCACAATCAACCTCTTTTTCATTCTACATGAGTTTGATTTTTTTTGCATTTAGTTTCATAATCAAACTCACAACCATGATAAATATATATAGAGCTTAAAAATTTACCAAAAAACCATTTCTAAGTGGATTTCCTTAATTCTTCAACTTATAAAAATCTCTTCATGTCTACTTTCCGGCAAAATAATAATCGCTCAACGAAAATAAGCAGACCCTTCACAGAGGCACCACAACCGAGCATACTTTCCCAAAGAATGAATATAACTCAACCGTTTCTAACCCAACTTACTCAATTTGTGATCCTTTGGAAAGATCTTTGTGTTTTCTTTATGTAGAATCAAGAATTCTACAAATTAAAGTTCAAACTAGGGAGTTGCAGTGAAAATAAATTGATCTTATCAGGCCTTTAATTAGTTTGCTAATAGAATCCTGATAAGATTGGAAAAAATCATCAAAACTCCAAATTTTATAGTAATTAGTTATTTTTCATATATTTGATAGCCTTGTGCATCTAGTTTTCAACCCATCAAAAATCGCATAAGTGGAGCTATATTGTAGGAGATACAATCAAAACACTGCAACCCAAACACAGTATGTAGTTGACCTGATCTTCATCTCAAGGTGACCCAGACGTTGCTTGTTCTCACAATTTCGACCTGAACTTCGACACAAACTAGAGATAGCCCACAGAGAGTCCATGCCTTCAATAATGACCGATCTATGTTAAGATACACTCAGTCAAATTTTGAAAGACCCCAACCATAACCTCAGCCTACCTGTTCAAAAAGAGGTCTTCTCCTCGTTCGCCATGAAAATTAGATTGTACCCTGAGTAACTGTCTGCAACAGAGTATAAAGGGCATTCGACGACACTATCTACCAACACAGAAATGTGAAGCAATGGTAATCGTCTTTCACTTAATTCGGGTTCCTAAAATATACACATTCTCACTCTACCATCCGGACTGGTACAATCTTCGAAATCTACTCTGGTCCTCCTTCGCTTCGAGCTACTTGATGACTTCTCTTTGATCTTCTTTGCCCTGGCGAGACTCATTTGATGGATCTATGTCGGGCATGTCTTCATAGAACCATGCGAAAACCTATGAATACTTCTTTAATAAATAAAAAGATCCTCTTGAGGGTGGAGGTTACCGCTCTCTAGCATGTCCAACATTCTAGCAAACAATGAGAGTTTTATGTTATTTGAAGGTGTTTGATTTCAACGATTATATGTAATGCAGAATGGCCACTCTTGACTGTAAAATGTTACATAAAAATATATATATGATTAATGTATAATGTATGTAACACACAATGGCCATTCTAGGCTGTAAAACATTATAAAAATGTATACATGATTACTGTATAACATTGTATAAATAAAGACAAAAAGAAAAATGACTTGTAATGGAAAGTCCATACGTGAAAACTAGAAAAATGACTTCTTAACGGAAAGCCCATCGGAAGACCAAAAGCAGAGAATAGAGAAGAGGAGTGGCGGAAGAGCCCTCCAATAAAGGCAGAGTGATAGAGGCCCAAAAGTGGAGAATAGAGAGGTGAAGTGAAGGAAGAGCCCTCTAAAAGGAAAGCAGAGTGGTGGAGGTCCAAAGCCAGAGAACAAAGAGGCACAACGACAGAAGAACCCTCCAACAAAATGATGGAGTGGCATAAGAGTCCTCCTCTCCTTCTCTCTCTCATTGTATCTCCTCTCTCTCTCTTTCCTTCCCACTTTTTTTCTCTCTTTCTCTTCCTCTTCTCAAATGTTCAAAAATCACCTAGTGTTCTTAGAAAACTATGGGCAGTGAAACCATGGGAGAGAAAATTGTAGGCGTCGAAAACTACCTTGGGCATTGAACTAAAAAGTTCTTTTTGTTCCTAATATTTTTTTTATTTTTTAAATATATCATTTGGAAAAATTACGAAAAAGTCTAAATATTTTTAAGTAAAAAGAAAGTTTTGCCCTTTAAAAACAAAACTATCCCCTAGCAATTTTTAAAAATTATGAAATACCGGCTTATGAAATTACATGGCTGCCCCTAGACAAATGAAATTTTACAATTTTGCCATTATGTAAAAAGATAGTAATGCCCCTATCTTTTAGGAAAAATTACAGATACGATTGAGGGGCATAATTATGATCCTACCTATGATCAGTCACGAATTTTATATAAAAACCATGTGCCATTTTATTATTTTACCCCGAGTATTTTTTAGATATTATAAAATAGGATAGAAGGGTAAATTTCCTAGTTTGCCCCTGAAGTTTTTAGAAAATTATAGTGACACAAAATAAAGGAAAAAATTTATAGTTTTATCCCTTGGTTGTTTTGAAATAACACAATCAAGTTAAGAGTTTTTTTTCAAATTGGTACCTAAGTATCAATTGAAATTAATCTTAAGTACTTGGAGATATTTTCAGATTAGTACCTAGATATTTTTGCAATAGCATTTTTCAACAATATGCTATATGTTATCTAGCATAGGTGATTGGTTGTTTTTCTCTTTTTTTTAGATCATCCTATTGTTATTTTGATAAACAAACTAAAATTAACTTCAAGATTTGTGTATCAGAGTTGGCAAAAATAAAAAACTAAATGGCCTAAATTTGAAAGTATGAAAAAGACATATCCCATTAGCACTTACACTTGAGGGTGTAAATTACGTTCTAAGGGATACAGTTCCACCACCTTCTCCAAATGCATTTAAAGAGGGAAAAAAGTATAAAAAACATTCTTTAGAGATAATAAAATAGATAGAATAATAATATTGACCTATATAGAGGATGATCTCATCAGAGTATTTGAGGAATACGAGATTGCCAAAGAGATGTTTGATTATATAAAAACTAAATATGATATTATAATTAAGTTATATGTTCATTTATTACTACAAAAGTATAACTCCTATAAATGAAAGAAGGAGATAATATAGTACAACATATAAACCAAATGTTGGTAATGGTAAGAGATTTAGTTGTAGAGAAGTCAATCATCCTTGAGGCTATACAAATATCTACCATCCTAAACAAACTTCCCCCTTCATTGAACATGATTGTCACAACCTTGGGATTATGATCTAAAACAAACCTTTCTGAGTTATCCCTTAAACTAGCAATTGAACAAGAAACATGAACAGAAATAAAAAGAACAAGTTGTTAGTAGCTCAAGAAGAGATTGACACAAGTTCTAGACCAACCAAAAAAATAATAAACCAAACAAGAAGTTTGACAATAATAACAAGAAAGACAAACAAATTTTTAAAAAATCACAAGAAACTACTTCTCGTGTAAAGTGCTTTAACTGTGAAAAAATGATCATTATAAGAGGGATTGCCACAACAAGAAGACTGACTATAAAAACACCCAATAACGCAGTCAATCAGAGAAGTAGGACATAATCTTCGTAGAACAACCTAATTTTTGGTTGGTAGATTTATTCTGCAGCAACAAGACATATCTCAAAAAGAAAAAAAAGGATCATGGATCTAAAGGAATATAAAGTAGGGGAATATAGGGTGTATATGGGAAATAACAGTTTTTTAGATGTCATTTGAGTGGATCATTTAGGATTCATGTAGAAGACACACCGATTGTTTTAACTAATTTATTGATTGTACAAACTATAAGATACAATTTGGTCTCGATTCCTACCTTAATTAAGAAGAGTTTTGAATTAAGCTTTGTCTGTAACAAGGTAACTATAGGGAATCATGAAAGGGTAGTTTTTTCAAGATTGTTCGATGATAAACAATGTTTGTTTAAGTTAAAAATAAATCAAAGAGAAGGCTCTTTTACTTATATCGATTGTGCCTTTAATGTTGATGTGAATGTGTGGTATAAACGTCTACAACATATAAGTATGAAAAAATTGAAGAAGTTATCCGACTTTGACTTATTGTTAGGATTTCAGGAAAACACCTTTGGTAAATGTGAAGCCTATATATAAGGAAAAATTATAAGAAAAATATTTTCGAAAGAAATAACAAGGACAACAATCATGTTGAAAATCATTCACACTAGCTTATGTGGACCTTTTAGGATAAGATATAATCGTGGGAAGATATATTTCATAAACTTTATCAATGATTACTTAAAATATATATATATATATATATATATATATATTCGTACATAAATTTGAGGCACTTGAAGTATTTAAAGAATATAAGAAGAAAGTTAAAAGCTATCTAGGGCATACAATCAAAGTCTTGAGATCATATTAAGATGGGGAGTACACATCTATAAATTTTTTAGGATTTTATAAAGATTTTAATATTGCAAAATAAAATACAATACCCAAAACACCTCAAGAGAATAGTGTAGCATAAAGATATTATTAAATATGACTAGGTCTATGTTAATAGATGTTTCTCTATGAAAAGTATTTTGAGAAGTAGTAAGTACAGTTGTATATATATATAGAACATAGTAAAGTGTAAAGTTGTATTATCTACATCATATTAGATGTGGTTTGCGACAAAACTAAACTTAGGTCACCTTAAGAGGAGGGGATCTATCACTCATGTAAAGATCATTGATTAATATATGAATAAGCTAGACAATAGGTCTTTAAGACGTGTATTTATTGGATATCATAAACGATCTAAGGGATATTAGTTTTATCACAAAGGTTATGAACTCATAAAGAGCAAGGATGTTAAATTCCTAGAAGATACTAAGAATGACATTCTTAAAAATGAAGATAAGTATATTGGCAATGTAGTAGATCTACATCAATATCTTTCAAACCCATATATAATCTTCCTAAACAAAGTGAAACTTTAAGTGGACATAAAATACCTAAGGTCACACTGTCCTACTTAAAAGGATTATCATACTTACCTTGCATATGAAGTATACAATTCGATAGATTTAGATGAGTTGGCCGATAACTTAACGTATGAGAAGGCTATTGACTGATTATTAATCAATAAACTTGGAAAAAACCATGAATTAAGAAATTGAATCTATTGAGAAAAAATAAGTTTGAGAAAAACTAAGTCTGAGAATTAACTAATTTGCCTAAAGGAAGGAAAGTGATAAGTTGTAAATAGGTTACAAAAAATATAAAGTCGATGGGATAATTGACAAGTTTAAAGTGAAGTTAGTTGCAAAAGGATTTTTGTAAAAATAAGAGATATATTATGTTGATACATATTCTCCTGTTACAAAATTTGCATCCATAAGGATAATCTTAGTGATATCAGCACATTATGATTTATATTTACATCAGTTAGATGTAAAGATTGTTTTCTAAATGAAGATTTAGATGAAATCATATATATGCAACAACCCAAAAGATAAAGAGTTGAATAAGAAGAAAATAAATTATATAGGTAAAAAATACCTATATGGTCTTAAAGAGTCACATCGTCAATGGTATTTGACTTTTCAAAATGTCATTATTGAACTTAAGTTTGCAGCTAATGAACATAACCACTTTGTATATGTCTGAAATATTGGGAGCCACTATGTCATCTTATAGTTAAACGTAAATGACACATTGTTGATTGGGAATGACAATGAGATGGTTGTTAAAACCAAGTCATGGTTAAACTCAAGGTTTAAAGTGAAAGATATGGGGAAACATCCTATATCATGAGTGTAAAGATTTTTCGAAACGAAGAATCTAAACTCCTATGCCTAAGTTAGGAGAGATATATCGATTATATCCTCAAGAAATTTAAAATAGGTGAATCCAAGTCAGTATCTACACTCGTTGCAAAATGGGTCAAATTGAGTAAGGTTAATTGTCTCGGTGAAGGAGACGATAAGCTTAATGTTCTTTATACACAAGTTGTGAGAAGCTTCATGTATGCTATGTACAAGACTTGATATCAGCTTCACTATTGGTCTTAAAAGTAGATATCAAAGTAATCCTGGTTGATAACATTGGATAGTTGTGAAAAGGTTTCTAAGATTTCTTAAAGGAACAAAAGACTTGAAATTGTGTTTTGAAGTAGATGAACTGAAAGTGATAGGATACTTAGATGCTGACTTTGCTGGGAGCAAAGATGACAACAAATCAACTTTTAGACAAATATTCTTATTTGGAGGATGAATTATTTCTTGGACTTGCAAGAAACATGGTTGCGTAGCATTGCATATACAGGAGGTTGAGTATGTAGCTTACTTTATGGTTGCAACTATTGTCATTTAAATTATTTCATATGTGATTTGAAGCTGGATATAACCAATGAGTCGGTTGTCATTTATTGTGATAACAATGTGAGAATTACTTTGATTAAGAATGGAACTGATAACTCCAAAAGCTAGTATATAATGTTGAAATATTACTATGTTCATGATATGGTTATGAGAAAAGAAATATTCATCTCATATATGCCAATAGATGATATATTGGCAGACCCCTTGACTAAAGGCATAACAGATGATCTTTTCTCAAAACATGGGTTTGAGATATGTTTGATTGTTGTGTAGGTAAGAAACTACACAATAAGAAATGGTTGTAATAACAATCATACATGACATAACTTATAAAACCCTACAAAAGCGGGAGACAAAACTAGTATGTCATATTACTTTACTCAAATGGCAAAGTGAGAGATGTAATGCATAATGACCATTCCCGGTTGAAAAGCGTCATATAAAAATGTATACATGATTAATATATAATGTTGCAGAAATAAAGATAAAAAAGAAAAATGGTTTGTAATAGAAAGCCTATACGTGAAAACCAAGAAGATGAAGCTGCCTATAAATACTCTACATGAAATACAGAGAAATAACAAGAAAAGTTTGAATATTCCCTGAATAAAGTCGTCCGTGAGAAACGGTTAATCCATTCCACTTTCTCTTCTTCCTTCTCCCAATCTCAGGAAAGTGCAGATCCCGTTTCTAACCCGACCCTCATTCCATTGTATTAGGAAAGTCGTCGACAAAGAATCAAGAGAACTGTGATCACAGAGACCTCCAACGACGAACAGGAGATAAGTAGTCAATCCCCAATATTATATATATATATATATATATATATATATATATATATATATATACATATATTATCAATATTCTCTTTGTATGCGCCTATTTGCGTTACTGCTCAGCAGCTTCTTCCCTGGACTTACTATTATATTAGATCATGATCGGTAGTGGGGACAGTAAGTTTGTGTTACTTTTCATCATCGGAGTAGATGATCCATCATGCACCATTCATAATAAAATTAGGACAGTGCATGAACCACCTCAAAAATGGAGGACGACCTTAACAACCTCCACTAACTTCTAATTATACAATTTTAAGATTTTTCTCTTTTTCTTTTTCTCTCTCATTGGATCATGCTCACACTGCAACCTCCACTAACTTCTAATTATACAGTTTTAACATTGTTCTCTTTCTCCTTTTCTCTCTGATTGGATCCTGCTCTCACTGACTAACTTCTAATTATACAATTTTAAGATCCTTCTCTTTCTCTTTTTCTCTCTCTACATATAATGATTGGATCTTTATTATTCTCTTTCTCTTTCTCTCTCTACATATAATGATTGGATCCTGATCAAACTGACACATTGCTTTTGGTGTCATGTAATAAAAATATCTTTCCTATTTTTTTAAAATCTCTTCCTATTATGAAATTTTACTCATGCCATAAGCGAGCAGGGTTATTGTGGGCAAGATCCAGCTTCTCTCTCTATACGCGCGCGCGCGTGCGCGTGTGTCTTGCGGACGGAGTGTGATATGAGATTGGAATATCCAGTTGTGTGGTCACTGATTGCCTGTGGTGCTCGACCAATGAAGGGATGAAGTCTGAATAAAGTGTTCGCGTAATTGTATTAGTAGGCACAACAGAAAGTTTTTTCAATACAATGGTAAGTAACCAACCATGCTTTCTCCTCTTACATAATGACACGAATTTGCACAACAATAACGGGATGCCACTCTTCACTGATGGTAATCATGTGTGTTTGCCTGGAAAAGGCCGGTTTAGTTCCAGGCTCGTTGTATTCAGTTAAGCACAGCTTCATCAAAAAAGAAGAACTGGGAGCGTTAGCTCAACGGCAGAGTCCTCTAGCGTCGTTGTTGCTGGTGGGGAGTTCGACCCCAGAGGGGGTGCATGTGAGTGTGTTAGGCATCAACCTCCTCTTGTAATTGGTTTGATCTTTTCGAGCTCGTGAGTACTAGACTCGAACAACTTGCTACCTTAATTGAGCTTTATAATATAAATATACAATCTATTTACATTTTATAAATTTCATGTATTTGGGTTGACACACATCTAGTTGAGCTAATTCATGAGCTTGGGAGAGGTCAATGTAATTCAAGCTCACTGAGCTTGTTGTAACGAGCCTACTGAGCTTGAGTTGTTCGAACATAACTCGAGCTCAAGCACGAGCTTAAGATAGAAGCTCCTCTAGAGTCAACCTTGAGCAAGAACCGGATCATTTTCTTAATGAGTCGAGTCGAACTTGCTTGTACCCAAGCTCGACTTGGCTCGATAATCCCTATGTTTAGCAAATTTCCAAAGAGATGACAAGGATACGCAACTATATACTGATCACTTCGGTGAATCTTTACTTAAGTAGAGTTAAGAAAACCTTACCCCCACAAACAAATTACATATTAGAATTACGAAAAACAATAAACACTCCCAACTTACAATGTCAAATTGCCAAAATCACAAAACAATTTACTGAAGAAAATTGTTAGCTTAAATACAAAAATCAATAGCTTAAGTGGATTGAAATATAAGAATCTTCATTTTCACAAGCATACTACTAAGGGTGTAATCAAGCTGAGTCGAGCTTGAATACAGGCAAACTCGTTTAGAAAATGCTTGGATGGAGTTCAAGCCCGAGCTCTATTGAGAATTGATTATGTTCAAACAACTCGAGCTCCACTCTGTACACTTGTTTGAGCTCAGTGAGACCAATACTGACTCAATCAAACTCGAAGAAACTGAGCCCAAGAATAAGCTTGAACTGTTAAGAACTTAAAATGCACATATAATATATAAGCTCGACTAGTTAGCGAGCTTTTCGAGCTGAGTATTGGTGAGCTCGGACAAAGCTGAGTCGAGCTCGAGTTGCTCGGCTTACTTGCACCCCTTCACAGTACACGGTCACACTCACCAAAAATAGTGGTGGTATAGTAATTTAAAGCCTTTCCATGTCCGAAGTGTCGAAGTATCAATTTCGTATTGCTTTATTTTCCCTCTCGCGGGTAACGCGCTCACTTCTTCCCTACTCTGTTTCTCTTTTTTCTCCGACTCCCGCCGTTCTCTTTCTGCACCAGAGCGCGAGCGAAGTCTCGCCGGGGTATCGGAGGATTAGGGTTTCAATTCCGTCGACGGCCTCTTCTTTGCGTGCATCGGCAGAAGTGACCGATGTGGTCGGCTGCTCACGAACAATTCACGGAGAATTCGCACACTAATCACCTCCCGTTTGACGACCGGCGCCGCACGAAATATGTCTACGATAACGTCCACGGAAACATTCACTTAGATCCGGTAATTGTCTCTCGTATCTTTCTTTTTCCTTATCATCTCGTTTCTTCATCTGACTTTGAAGCGTCTGTGAGTCTCATTGAATTTAGTGGAGCTCTCGTTCGATGAATGTAAAAAAACGATGATTACTATTTAATTCGTTATGAGGGATTGCGGTAATTGTTTAGTTCCGTAAGAGCTGAATAGTATACTTTTTCGTGTTTTTGAGGTGATTTATGGTTGTACTCTACGTGGAGAAGGGTCGAAGCTTAGACCAGGTTTAAATGATGCAAATTGTTCATAGTTAGTTCTCTACGGAAACTTCATCTAGATATGGCGATTCTTTGTATTGTTCTCTTCCATTTTTGCGGTCGAAACATAGTCTCTTTTTTGTTAATGGAATTTTCGTTCGACAAACGGAAGAACGCGATGGTTATTGTTTAATTTGATCAGTACATTCTTCTGATCATCGTTTACTGGTGCCAAAGCAGAAAATTGACTTACTTTTTATATTATTGAGGTGATTGCTCTAGGCATAGAATGGAACCGGAGGTCAGGTTTTGAATGATATTAATTAGTGTTTGGCTAGTTTTTTCCGGAAGTTCAGCTAGATCTGCTGATTCTTTCTTGCACATCTTCCGTGCTTGTTATCTATGTTGTTTGATTTTGCATTTGAAGCGTCGTGTCATTTTAATTGAAGTCAGCCCATTCATTAAGCATAAGGGAATGATGAGTACCGTCCACTTGGTCATAGTTGCTGGTGGTTATTTCCGTGTGGTAAGCAGAAAAGTTGATGTTCTCTTTTTTGTTATTGAAATGGTCTCCTAGGTGGGAAAGAAAGAACCTTAGGTCAGCTTTTGAATGATATCATCAGTTCATAGTCAGTTTCCTTTTTCTAGTGTAAGCTATGAAAAGTTCCATGTTATTCTTTGTTTAGTTATAGTGAAAGTGTTAAAATTCATAGCTTCTTGGAATTCAAGGAAGGGCTCTTGAATGCATGTAGTCTGGTATCTCTTTGATAGTTCGATGTCAGAGGTAGGGATGATTCGACAAATAGGTTGTTGGGGGTGTTTTTCAAGTGGACATGGCCATATTTGGAATGTGAAGAAAAAAAGAAACAGGATCCATGCCAAATAGTCTCCAGAGTCTCCTGAAAATAAATGACGATTTTCAGTTCAAAGCATTTTCAAACCTACTGGATCCCTGAGGATGTCAAGTTTTGGTAAGATTTGAGTTTCAACTTCAAGCAGATCGCCTCATGTGTTTGTTTCTCATAATTCAATCTTCAATTGTTGCGCTCTTTCTAAAATGTCATTGTCTACTGCAGCACTATGTCTTTTTAATCGCTCTATAGATGATACACATTAAACTTAGTATAGCATTTCATTCAAGCGGATATCATTGTTGTGTGGTATAGGCTATGCATGCCAAATGCAAATCACTCGTCTGTCAACTAACTGGCATTATTACATCAACAGCTATCACCTGAGATCATGTTCCACCTTAACTGGGTACAAAATGTTCTTCAATCTTGAGATTTTTAACCTATCACATGTTATTCTGAGCTTTTGTTGCCTCAATATGATAAGATACAATTACTTCCCCACTTTTTAATGGCTCACAGAAAGCTGGTTTTCCATACATTCTGTACTTGGAATCTTTTTTTGGTTGTTTTCATTGTGTTTGTGGTTTGTTTTCTGATGCATTTTGTTTATTCTTCCATTGCCTTTGCATAGCAATTCTGAGAACTCTTTTGGTATGAGTTATATAATTTCTAATCTAGGTGTTTTATCATCCCATCAGGAACTGCTGTACCTTTTCCGTTTTCGTTGTCCATCTGCATTTGTTCATTCAAAAGTCCAAATATATTTGAAACTTGGAGTTATTGATTTGTTTATGCTTTTTCTTTCCAGCTATGCTTGAAGTTTGTAGACACAGAGCAGTTTCAGAGGTAAGCCTCACTGGTTTCACATTCACTTGGACCTAAAGATTTGTGTCCATCATTCTTTTTGTTCCCATTTTGGTGGCCATGCTTTAGAATCTGAGATAGATTTTCTCTGGACTGCAGGTTGCGTGATCTAAAGCAACTTGGTGAGTGTGATTGCATTTCACGTGATTTCTTTTCTTTCCAAAGAAAGTTCCACGCCCAAAAGTGACATGGTACACTGGCTAGGAGGCTGGTTCTCTGACAAAAAAGTCATGAATTTGATTACTCCGGTGTGCATGCGATTACTCTGGCATTCTTATAAAGAAAAAGGAGCATGTTCCATATGATAAAATGAGGTTTTGGAATAGTTATTTTAAGAGCAGTAGTATGGATTACAATTCCATGAAAACATAGAATATACAAATAAACATATGGATGTTAATATGATACAAATCAATTCTATTACATATAGAGTACCAATTTATTAGTATGTGCAAATTTGTCTGCCAACTACGGCAAGAAGTTACATATCCGTGGAAGTTCACTACCCTAAAGCTTGCTTTTAAAGTCGAAAGTGACCTTCAAATTTTCAACATAGAAATCATAATTTCGAAGTTGTATCAATGTGATACAGTAAGTATGGTTCATTTCATTCTCCAGAATAAAAGTGGCTGTTTTATTGCATTAGACATTGAATCTTCACCCTACAATGAAGAAGAAAAAGAAATGAATCTAACAGCAGACAGAAGCATGCCTTCTAGATTTAGGGAGCCATTGCCTCCTCCTTAAAGTAAAATTGGAAAAACTAAGCTACAATGGCCAGGTCAAGGCGTGCCCTTGGTATAGTGAGAAACATCTCCCTTATGGGAAGATGGGGAAGCTAGGGTTTTTTTGGTCCCAAAATGGGGTAACACATTGGCTGGGGTATTGGCTCTTTGATGTGAGGTCAATAGTTCAAATACTTGGGTGTGCATCTGTCAGGGGTCTGTCTTATCTAAGCTTGTCTATCAAAAAGGAAAGCTATGAGACCATCTTGGCCAAGGAAAACATCTCTCTACATAGAAAGGTGTAATACAAATAAAGTCGATTCTCCATTGGATTCCCATTAGGAGATTGTGTATAGGTCTTTCACCATGTATGAAGCAGCTACCACCTATGAATTTAGACTACCTTTCCTTATTTTTCCTAATGGTCTTAGTCATCAACAATGGTCTTGATTGTCGCATTCATCAAGTTCGCTCTTGTCTGTCAAGGCATGGGTAAAAAGGTTGCTACATATTGTAAGACAGAGGATCTTCAAGATGGATACCCCTGAATAGCATGGCGTATTGTAATTGGGAGTTCACTTTGTTTGAAGTGTCTAATTGAAATACCTCACCTACTCAACTCTTCCATTAATAGGTCTTAGCCCTTGTAGATGAATGCTGTCCTTGTATCATCTTTTCTGCAAAAGGTTCTGCCACTTCAGTAATATATAAGTAGAACCACCTGGGTAACCTTCTATTTATCATTCAGTGGCTCTTTCCTACCCAACTGAAGGTTTGAAACAGCTCGATCAAATCCATTAGTTCCAGACTTCTGGTCCACTCTGCTTCTGAATGCCGTTTAAGTCACCGACTCACCATTTACCAGACTACAGATTGTCGGGTTATGCCTCTTCCAATGAAAAAATATATGCTCTCACGTATCAAGTAAAAGTGATAATGCTTTTTTAAATCAATTGCTGCTATTCTGTCATTTTGAGGTTAAATGTAGTCTGCACCAACCTGTTGGCATACATGGTTCCCCTCTTCATGTCCATATATAGCTCAAATAGGATTTCTAACCCTCCAAATTATGCTTGTGTTTTAGTGAAAGCAATCCAGTAGTTATCTTTCTATCATCTTGCCAGATCCACTTTCATTAGTACAAATTATTCGTCAAGCCTACAACCTTTTATACACACATCTTCCAGCTGTGGGGAGACATACTAGGGACCATGCAATAAGATGTTCTCTTCCAAGTCATCACATATATCACTTCTTTACTGTAAGTCATTTTCCTTCCAAGGAATAGGCAAGTTAAGCTAGTAATCTGAATGCAAACTCACGGTGAACTTATCATTGCTCATTAAGAACACTGTAAGTTGTTTTAAAATACTTCGGGGGAAATTTTCACTTTGGCAAATTTGTTGCAATTTAGAAGTCATCAGCTAAACATCATAACACCTACATATGCACATGTATACAAATAAATAAATAAATAAATGTATGTGTATGTACAGAGGCTGATAGATGGCCTAATTTCTTTTAATTGGCTTTTAGATACTGAGAAATGATTTGTGCTCTACAGGCCTTACATACATGGTCTATCCAGGAGCTGTGCATTCGCGTTTTGAGCATTCCTTAGGGGTTTATTGGCTTGCTGTCGAAGCAATGAACAAGCTTCAATATTTTCAAGTGAATAACGTCTTTTCTGTTACAGGAACTTTATTTTCTACTTTAAAGCTCCATTATGCATGGGTGGATGTTTCTTTTGATGTTTTAGGGACCAGAACTGGATATTCATCAATCTGATATTATGGCTGTGAAGCTTGCTGGTAAACCTTACAGTTCAAATAGCTCTGCCTGGTCCCATTGTTCTGCCTTTTCTAACTATGTACATTTTTAGGTCTGCTACATGATGTTGGGCATGGGCCTTTTAGCCATTTATTTGATAGAGCATTTCTTCCTAAGATTCTCAATGGTTCTGAATGGTAAACTTCATTTCCCCCTTCTTTTCCTTTTGAAGAGTGATCACCTGTTGAAACATAAACGTGAATTGTTGAGCTTGAATATTTTGCACATGGCTGAAATACTTGATCTCTCCTCTGTAAGAAGATGCTTCAGCTATTTAGCATCAAAGCTTTCAAGTTTTGAGAAGTTCAGAATAATATATTTTGGCTCTATAGTTAAGGATAAGTTTTGTATGAGCTTTCTAAACGAATAAGTCATGATGAACAATTCCATGAAATGCAAATAAACATAAATCTGGAGTAGCAAGGTAAGCATCAATATTATTCCGAATGACAAAGTTTAAAGAAGATATGTAAAGAAAGGAAAAAATCTTTACTTATGAAATGAACAAATAACAAGTGAAAATTTTCATATATATGGGTAAGTGGCACTGATAGAGTCCAGTGCATGAGTTGTGTTATGAAGTTGGAGCTCGCCTAATTTGAGTGTCAACCGTTTCAAGTAATTGGTAGGTGATACTGTCAGACTTGCAAGTTTACACGCACAACTACACACACACTTGTGGCTACATACATATTGCACCTTCAATATCACAGGACAAAGATACGATTGACATGCATTTATATTTTTCTATCAATGGTAGAATTTCTTTTGCACTATCATAGTTGATTGGATTTCTCAATGATGTCTTGGAAACTCTATCAGTTTGAACATTTCATGAAATCAATTTATGTTTTTGTGTTCCCAAATCTAAATATGTTTTGCCTTCATTAGCTTCAGTTAATGCATGTTTTGTTCATTATCTTCATACGACACCAAGAAGAATATTTGCAGATGATGTCTTTTGTACTAATTATTTTCTGGAGTTGCTGTCAGGTCCCATGAGCAGATGTCAGCAGACATGATTGATTACATGGTTGATCAGCACAATATTGATATTGATCCTAAGTTACAGAAAAGAGTGAAAGTAAGTATCTCCTCCTAAATGCCACTTATCTAATAGCTTTTGCAACCATTAAGTTCTGTGCTACTATCCTGTCACTGCAGAATATTGAGTCATGTGCATGCAATAATTTAGAGTATGGAGAATACTCAAATACTGTTTATACTGGAGATATAATCTTTTCTGGAACTTAGGCATATAGGACTTTGTTTATGGTAGTGGCACATGCTTATTTCATAACACATAATTGTAACAAATTCAATTTCTTTTATATGTATGTATGTATGCATGTGTGTGGGCATATAGAAACTTGTTTCTTGTGCCATATGCTTATTCCATACAAATTCCTTCTGACAAAATCAAATTCTTAATGATATATACATTATATATACATATATGTATGTATGTGTTTGTGTGTCCGTGCATGTGTTTTAACTAAAGCCTTCAAAGTTTAAGGTTCAAGAAACTTAAAATGCCCTATATTTGATATCACATTTTTTCTGATATTTTCATTTACTCAGGATAATAATAGTGGGAACTTTGATAATAAAGGGGCTGCCTTTATTTGCCATGCTGAAGTTTTTATTTTGAATCCTATTAATTAGCAAGGAGGAAATGGCACTCTGCTCTTCTCATGCATACGGAACAACTTTTAAGGTTCTGTGCCAACCTGGCCACACTTTTAACCTTTCCGAAACTTACTTTAAGGACCAGGATTTTACATTTTGCTCAACCTTTAAGAAATTTTTTACTTTAAGCTTTAAAGTGGGTTCCTTAAGCTTTGGGAGTTATTTTATGACATTTATTTTCAACAATCATAAAAAAGAAACTATCTTTTTGGATTGGCTAGTTGAGGTTTAGGCAGATCTTCCAGTCTATGGCACAAGGATGGGTGTGCTTGTGCAGGATAATGATGAGGTAAGGGTGCAAGACGTGACAATTTTGGAAAATGTACTGTGGAGACATGACTATATATAATGCGGATTGTTTTCTATATAATGACCCATAAAGCTGAAAGAGTAGTTGAGTTTTCATAAGTTAATATCAATTAGAGGGTAATAATTGGTCAGTGCTTGATAAAATATAGTAAAACTGTAAAAAGAAAATGTAAATTTGGTTGTAAGTGTCTAGTAATGTCTGAACTGTATTCATGTGTACATCGGTGAAGAAAATGTAAATTTGGTTGTAAGTGAACTGTATTCAGTGAACTGTATTCATGTGTACATGAGAGAGAGTGAGAGAGAGAGAGAGAGAGAGAGAGAGAGAGAGAGAGAGAGAGAGAGAGAGAGAGAGAGAGAGAGAGAGAGAGAGAGAGAGAGAGAGATGCATCTACTCTGAGTATTTAACCTTACTCCTACTGGTATCTTCAGAAGAGCATTGAATAGTATCTTCTGCCCCTTTGTAACATCTTCACAATGTGCTGCTACAGATTGTGAGATGGCTTTTGCTGCTTGATGAAATACATGGCATGATGCATCTCTGTCTGTTCGTTGTTTTTGAGGAGAGAGAGAGAGAGAGAGAGAGAGAGAGAGAGAGAGAGAGAGAGAGAGAGAGAGAGAGAGAGAGAGAGAGAGAGAGAGAGAGAGATGCATCACAGTGTAGTAAGTGAGTATTTAACCTTACTCCTACTGGTATCTTCAGAAGAGCATTGAATAGTATCTTCTGCCCCTTTGTAACATCTTCACAATGTGCTGCTACAGATTGTGAGATGGCTTTTGCTGCTTGATGAAATACATGGCATGATGCATCTCTGTCTGTTCGTTGTTTTTGAGGATGTTCCAATTTTTTATTCAAAATAGGATAATCTTGTTAGGTTGCAGCTTTCCTTTTAGATTTACATGATTGCCTTTTAATTCTCCTAGTTTTAGATTTTTTGTTTTGCAAGTTGATACCTTTTTCTTTCTTTGGCAGGAAATGATACTTGCTAGTTGTAGTAACATGAATACAGGGGTATGTTAATATAAACCCTTATCCAATTCATTGTGTTCTTCTTCTACATAGAGAGTTTTTCTTGATTAATTCTTGCATTAGGTTTAATTTTCTATTTAGTATGTTCTTTCATACTGATTCTTCGTTTCTTGGATTTAGGGTTTTAAAGAGAAGCAGTTCTTGTATGACATAGTTGCAAATGGTCGAAATGGGATAGATGTAGACAAGTTAGTAGAAATTTGATTGGAAATTTTGTGTACTAATAATTTTCCTTTCCGTGCATCATATGTTACAACTGGTTTAATCTTTGCCTGACTCCATATCCAATGCATATGCAGGTTTGATTATATTGCTCGTGATTGCCGTGCTTGTGGAATTGGTTGCAATTTTCAGTATGAGAGGTAACAACTTGCCTCATCCGTTCAGTTTTTAGTTTAGTTCTGCTCATGATTGTTGTGCTTGTGTAATTGCACTCTTTTAAAGTTCTACTTAGTTTGTTTAGGAGATTCTTGATTGTTAGTGTTTTTGAATCTCGTACTTGGCATGACCAAAACTTTTTCCAGCTTAAAAGAATTATAATCTTGTAAAAAGTGGAGTTTTGATTAGAAGGTGAAAAGTTGGTAAGTTACTTGATAGAATCGTGTCATCTACGTTTATATTAATTTTTATGGTCTTCTTAGCTTTGGCTGTTTCGTCTATTTGCCCGATGTTAGTGTTTTTAGTAGAAAACCTGGAAATTTGATATGAGGCTTCTTTTGTTTGCTGGGTGAAAATTTCTGGAGTACTCATTTAATTGATCTTAGTTCTTGCTCAGCCATTTGAAATTTAATCTGGTTCAGCCATCAGCGTTATTATTTGGCAACATCTGAGAATGAGAAACACATGCGTACAAGGGTGGCAAATCGGGTAATCAGGTTAGGTTACTTTATGTTCGGGTGAAAAATAAGCTGACCATAAGTGGGCCTGATTTTTCTTCGGGTCATATTCTTTAGACCTGGACACAACCCAATTCCCATTTGGGTTGACCTGACTGTGAACCCTATATGTATAAACAATATACCTATTATATACATTATATATATTCATATATTATCATGTATAATCTTATATGTATTTATCTATGTAGAATATATGTATAATATGTACATCATATTTGTATGTTTTATATATGTATGATGTATACACACACACACACACACATATATATATATATATATATAATACCTATTTATTTAGGTAGCATATATGCACACACAGACACACGTGTATACTTACATATATAATATAATCGGGTTTGGGCCAGCTTTTGGTCGGGCTTGGGTTGACCTGGACTTGACCTGACTTTTTTCAGGTTGCTTTGAGCCAACCGTATTTGATCTAAAATGCTTAGAAGTTAAAACCTGATCTCAACAAGGAATTTCCGGGTAGGGTTCAGGTCAGGTCCAAAATTGCCACTCCTATGTGTGTTATAACGATGCTGTCTTTTAATTTTGTTGAACAAGGCTGATTATTGGTAACTAGTAGAGTCTGAGAAGGCATTTCTTCCTATTGGTGAATTTTTCTGCATTTCTGATTGACCATGGTTCCCTTTTTGAGGTCAGAAAAGCTTTAAAGTTATCAACTTTTTTTGTTTGCAGGTTGATGGATAACATGCGCGTTCTTGGAGATGAAATTTGCTATCGGGCTAAGGAATGTCAGTAGTATCTCCTTTCTGTTTCCCAAATTTCTTGCTGTGTATGTTGCCATTTGGCACCCACTTGTCCTTTCTTCAGACTGTTAAATAATTTGTCCAGACCTTACCATTCAGAAGCTATTTTCTACTCGTGCTGATCTCTTCCGCACTGTATATACGCATGCAAAAGTAAAGGTATACTTTTTAGTTACCTAGTTCTTTCCTGGCACTTACTTGTACAGTGAAACTTTTATAGATAAATGATTGTACGTTTATTTCTAGGCATTGGAGCTAATGTTTGTAGATGCACTTCTGCTTGCCAATGAGCATCTTGGTATTTCTCATAAGATCCACAACCCTGCAGAATACTGGAAGGTTCTAATTTTGCTCATTGATTATTTGTCAACTTTTAGAATTGGACCTTCTTTTTTGGCAATAGTAATTATTAATGCTGCAGTTAGATGACACAATAATGAAAAGGATTGAAACTGATCCTAGTCACGAGCTCAGGCAGTCAAGGGAATTAATCCTTCGAATACGCAGGAGGGATTTGTATCAGGTAAAGTTGATCCACTTTTTATCATTTATACACTCGCGGACAATCACTATTAGCTTCATAACCCTCTCACATGGCTCTGGTTGCAACTTTCAGGGAAAAAATACTCTAATATTCAAGTCCTAAGATTGTAAGTTACTATGACAATAGATGGAAATATTATTTTTATAAGCATTTTAATGAAAATAAAGATGTTAGTATTAGCTTAGGAGAGAAGTATATAAACCACAATTTCTACTGATGTATTCAAAAGAATGAAAACAAATAGACTCAAACATATGAAGGGTGATAAATTTAACAATATTCCTATAGAAGTTTGGAAAATCCTAGGAGAGACAGGAATCACTTGGCTCATAAGATTATTTAATGAAATATAGAGAAACTAAAAGATACCAGAGAAATGGAGAGCTTATACACTTATACTCATATACAAGAACAAGGGAGACATTAAGAATTGTATATCGAGGTATCAAGTTAACGAGCCATACTATGAAATTATGGTTAAGACAAGTACAACAGAGAAACAAGACAAATATACTATTGAAGCGATTCACCTTTTGAGACGTCTTATGAAACATTTTAGAGCAAAAAGAAGACCTTCACATGATATTTATTGATGTAGAAAAAGCTTATGATAGGGTACCAAAGGGATGTTCTTTAGAGAACTTTGCAAAAAAAAGTATCTCATTGACATACATAAACCTTAAAGACATGTATGATGGCGCAAAAACATGTGTGAGGACTCATGAAGGAATGACAAACTTCTTTGAAGTTAATATTAGGTTACATTAATGATAAACTTTAAGTCTATACTTATTTATAATGGTGATTGATGAATTAACAAAACATATTCAAGATGAAGTACCTTGATGCATGTTATTTGCAGATGACATTGTGTTAGTGGAGGAATCTAAGGAAAAAGTTAATAAAAAATTGGAACTATAGAGAGAAACATTAGAAAGTAAAGGCTTCTGATTTAGTAGAAGAAAGATAGAATATATGGAATGTAAGTTTGATCATTTGGTTACTTCAGAGGACATAGAAATTAAAATGGTGCACGTTGCATCCCACAAGAAAAGTTTTAAATACCTAAGGTCAATTTTTCAGAGTGATGGAAGAATTGATGGAGATGTTACGCATAGAATCAATGCTAGTTGGTTAAAATGGAGAGGAGCATCAAGTATTCTTTGTGATAAGAAGATACCATTAAAGTTAAAAGGTAAATATTATAGAGCAACAATTAGACCTGTCATGTTTTATGGTTTTGAGTGTTGGGCAGTTAATCATCAACATGTACAAAAGATGTCTGTGACAGAAATGAAGATGTTGAGATGGATGAGTGGTCATACAAGAAAAGACCGTATACATAATGAGGTTATTAGAAACAAATTGGGAGTGACACCAATGAGGATAAAATGAGAGAATATTGTTTAAGATGGTTTGGACATATAGAAAGAAGATCAAAAGAAGCGACTATAATAAGGTACGAAAAACTAGATTTTTAAAGTATTAAAAGAGGTAGAGGATGACCACAAAAGTGTTAGGAAAGAAATAATAAAAAACGACCTGGTTTATGTTGAGTTAACTGCTAACATGGTACATGATAGGGCTACGTGAAAATAAAGAATCTATGTAGCCGACCCCATCTAGTATGGGAAACAGCTTAGTTGTAGTAGTATGTCTTAGGCCCCTCATAATATTATCATTTTCCCTCATTGTGCTCTCTCAGGTCCTCTTTATTTTAGTGATCTAAATAGGAATGTCTTTTCCTTGGAAAGAGATTCTCTTCCTCCTATGGCAACCAGCATTGGATGTTAAATGTTTTAATTCCTTTTGCTTTCTACCAATGTTTTCTTGATCATTACTATTTTTTCTGCAGTTTTGCAATGAGTATGCGGTCCCAAAAAATAAGCTGGAGCATTTCAAGGATGTCACTCCACAGGATATTATATGCTCCCAGGTGTGTTGCCATTTCTACAGTTTTCAGCTGATGATGCTATCATTGCGATATGAAGCTCATTGGAATTTTCCTTGGGTAATTTTTGCTTTTTCATCAGAAGAATGCTGGAGTAACTTTAAGAGAAGAAGATGTTGCTGTTACAAACGTGAAGATTGATTTGACTCGAGGGCAACATAACCCCCTTGAGTGGTAAATGCATTTAATCTTTCATGTACTTTACTTTCGTTTTCCTAGTATTTTAACAAGTGATTACCTTTTACATGTTAATGACGATTTTTCATTTATATATTTGCGGGGACGTGCAGTATCCACTTTTTCAAGGTAAACTTATCTCTTTCCAAAGTAAATAATTAGTAAATTACGTCAATGCAAATATCTACTCTCTTGTATTCTATTTGACTTTTACCTTCATAATTCATATCTTGAAGTATAACATTATACAACATGAAAGAAATTTCAGTTACATAATTTTTTGATCCCTTTACCCATATTCATGATATCTGATGGTCTTAATGCATTAAGAACACAGAAATTAGGCTTTAATAGGGCATTAAACAACATTTGTGTTGTGTCAATGAGCTTTCACTAAAAAGTTATCGACAAATAACTTCTTTGTGAGTTAAATTCTATGAAACATTCACATAGGGCTTCTCCTAAAAGGCTATTTCTTGGCTGTTCAAAATGATTATGTTTACAGGATTTCGAAAGCTCGGAGAAGTTCCTTATCGAAAGTGAGAAGGTTAGCCACTTACTGCCGTCATCATGTGAAGAAACGATTGTGAGGGTATACTCTAAAAGGCCTGAGCTGGTTAGTGTTACAAACATTTAAGTTTGTTCTCATAGTTTTGTGTTTTTCCTTTCCAATTGCGCTGATTCTTCCCTTGATATGTAATTTCTGTAGGTAGAAGCAGTTTCTGAAGCCTTTGAAAATTTTCAGCTGAAAACTTATGGTATCAAAACCCAGGTCCATGAAACGCCAAAGAAAAAGAAAATACGAAGCTTGCAGATATAAAGCTTGTTTACAAGGTCGAACTCTAAAATTAACCTTGATTTTTGGTGGATGATTGTCATCATATGCAGTAATGCAGATAGCGAAAGCTCAATTTTCACCTTCTGAGGGAACAAACATTCTATTCTTTATTCATTTTCATGCTTAAGAAAGTTGTGATAGATTGCAGGCGTCAAAGTAATAGAAAATGGCATACAAGGATTACATAGTGAGGGACTTGATATATCAAAGTAGTAGAAAATGGTATACAAGCATTACTTGTGAGAGACTTGATATGCCAAAGTAATAGAAGATGATATACAAGGATTTCTGTGTAGTTTTATTGATTGGATTGATTGGCAGGATCAAGGCTGTAGTCTGGTTTGATTTTTTTCCATTGAGACCTCTGGAACTAGATGAGCCTTGAACTTTTATGAACGTTTGTTCATGAATACCAAAACTCGTTGTTGTCCGCAACAAGTGGAGTCGTTTTACATGGGTTAGTCATTATTGTCCTCTTATCTGTTTTTTCCTTGGTAATAATGGGGAGGCTCCCTGTTCATTGAACTCGTGATCTTCGGCTTGTGAGTTGATCCCCTGTCCTGGTGACCTATTGCTGGTTGTGCTTATTGCGCTCTATCTTGGGTGGTACTTTTCATGAATGGAGATTCTTTTATCTGTTAAATGTACCGCTCCGGTTTATGGATTTAGCAGTGGAAAATTATCTCTAATGGTGGTGTGTTATTATCGTAATATGAAGGCAGGTTTTTCGGTACCAAAAATTAGGAGGGGGAATTGTACACTTGAGCACAAATTGATGAAAGAGTAGGCTTTCAAAGCCATGATGATACTCGACGCGGACTCCATTCTGGTAGCCATTCATCCAGGATGCTGAACATGGCCTTAATACGTTGATTCATTTGGAATCTAATCGCTCACAGGAATTATGCGAAAGATGGAATCAGTTCTCTTGCATTTTCCTTCTAATGTTGCTGTGCCCTGAAGCGGAGGAAACTCAGCAGACTTGCTGTGGAAATGGATACCAACTGTTGGGTTTGGTAAACTTGAAAAAAGTACTTATTTGGCTCAGACCCACAAGATCCATTTTAGTTGTGGAGTTACAGTCGTGTTTATGATATTAGTACTAAACACTCATCCAACAAAAGTTCTGATGTAGATCCATGAAGTTTTAAATGTTAGAATATCAAGATTATCATTTCTCAGGTCTGGTCCAGAAGTGGTTTGTAGTTTTTCATGAACGAGGGTATAGTGTTTCTTCATGGTGGACTGGTGGGACCTAAATCTGGGTCTATTTATCTAGCTTAAGAGGGACGAAGTCCAACCTGCTCTGATTCCCACTCTCCTCCCAGGACCTAGCTGGACACCGGCAATACTGCATGTTATTTTGAATAATCTCTTCAAATGCATCTTAGTTTCACGCTAAAAAAAACTTTGCAAGTTCTGCTAGTGGTAAAAAATAGAGGTGTTCATGGGACCGTCAGAGCCGAACCAAACCATTGGAACTGAACCGGTTCTAGATGTTTACCAGTTTGGTTCTATCTGTAAAAAAACTTGGTGGTTTGGTTCATGGTCTCAGTATTGGAATCAAACCATGAGTACTGAACCAAACCATTATATGCATATATATAAGTTTACATACGTGTAGATATAAATCTTATAGGTTTATATATGTGAGTTTTATAACCTTATATACATTATATATATATATATATAATGTAGACCATAGATCCAAATAATCTGATGGTATAATACATTGTATTTTAGCAAAATCCTTAAATAAGTAGAATTGTGGTTCAAAACCAAACCAAACCGGAACTGGCGTTTCAGTTTGGTTTGGTTTTGGCCATAACACGATTCAGTTCAGTTTTTTAAAAGTTGAAAATCGAGACTAGCGGTTTGATTCGAGGTTGAGGCTAGAATGGAACCATGGACATCCCTAGTCAAAAACATGCGACTCTAGATCCTTCTGGGGACAGTATTCATAATTAGTGAATTGAGTAAACCTGGTGAACCAGCGAATGTCTTTTCCTTTTTGATGACGGCTTAATCTTTGTTTAGGATGAAGTATCACAAAACCCTGCTGGAGAGAGAGAGAGAGGATAGTGTCTTCGGTGGTGCACCAAAGCCCAGATCCATCGACACTCTTTCCCTTGGATTTCAGGACATCCGCAATGGTGGTGCTCTCGAATCCTTGCTCCTCCAGCCGAGCCAAAGCGAGCAATTCCATCTGCGAGAACAGGGCTGGGCACGCGCCAAGGCCGATGTGGTTGAGAACGGCATGGCGAAAAACTCCTCTGTGGGACTGAACAGCTATGATCACTCTTTGCATTTTGTGAGGCCGTCTGCTGCACCCAAAACTAGGGGCTCTTCTTTACCCTGGAGTTTTTCTCTGCAAGTGTTGTCTGACTTGGTTAGGTGGAGGCAACTGGGACAGGAAGGCTATTACACGTGTCCGTGTCCTTTGAGAATGAGTTATGATTTATTTATATTCGGGTATTCCAACCATACAAGTTATTGTTCACTGCCTACATATAACAATAAGATGACTAAACCTGAGGAAGACTTTTTTATGAATAAAGTCATGTTAGTGTAGCTGGTAGCGTTGATCAATTATAAACTGATTAAATCTGTAAAACCATGTCTCTTATTTCAAAATGTTCAAGATTGAATAAAAAAGGATTTTATTGAGAAAATATTAGGACAATCAAGAGGGGAAGATCGACCCTCTAGCGTCGACTTTCTCTCTCTTTCACGTCTCCCAAAACCTCACTCAAGGTCATTCAAGTCAAGCACCAAGTGATGCAACAACTTCTGGCAACGATGTGGGACCTTCACCTGTCCCTGTGTTAATGTTTCACCACTGAACGTGTTTCCTTAGGAAACACTAGTTGTGGGTTTGTTTGCAGTTGCGTGGTTGATGTTGAAGGCGCCGACTCAAGCTTACTTGTTGCCAGAATCCCATGTTGCATATGTACTCTATCAAGCTTTTCAGGTACGCTTGAAGTAGAAATGGTGAGTGATTCGTTTGAGGTTTCCTCACAGCAAACTTTTTGAGAGAGACTTCTGTATGCATTGAGTAGTCTGTGCTTCACATCTCCTGGTTATCCTACTGGGCTTCCCTCATCCGGAGCATCCATATCCAGACTGTTACTGTGTTTTCCTGTAATGGTCTGACTGTTACCCGTGCCTATCTGTAACTCCAGATACGGTAACGGTCTGGATGGCCAATCCAGCCGTTACCGTGCTTGTTTGCCGAGAATGACTATTATGTAACATCTCCCACTTAGCCATTCAAGCCAAGTGTATTGACATATGTTTTCCTCCCACTTTTGCAGGGTTTATCAAGTAATGTCAATTCATGATTGCTGCTGTAATCACTACCCGTTGTGTTGTTATTTTCTACACAACAATCAAACATACCTCAAACCCATGTTCGTAACATGTTTTTAGAATAGTTCCTCTGTTATGCCTTTAGTCAAGGGGTCTGCCAACATATCATTTGTTGGCATGTATGAGATGGATATTTCCTTTCTCATAATAATATCATGAACATAGTGATATTTAACCATTATATGCTTGCTTTTTGAGCAATTAGCTCCACTCTTGATAAGAGTAATTGATGCGTTGTTATCATAACAAATGATAACTAACTCGTCAGTTATTTCTAACTTCAAATCACGTATGAAGTGACTTATCCAGATAACACTCGTTGCAACCATACAACAATCTACATACTCAGCTTCCTGTATATGCAATGCTACATATCCTTGTTTCTTACATACCCAAGAAACAATACCATCTTTAAATAAGAATATTTGACCCGAGGTTGATTTGCAGTCATCTTTGCTTCCAGCAAAGTCAACATCTCAGTATCCTACCACTTTCAGTTCATCTACTTTAAAACACAGTTCCAAGTCTCTTATTCCTTTTAGATTTCTTAAAATCCTTTGTACAACTATCCAATGATGTCATCTAAGATTACCTTGATATCTACTTATAAGACCAACAACAAAGTTGATATCAGGTATTGTACACAACATAGCATACATCAAACTACCCACAACTTTTGCATAAGGAATGTTAGGCTCATCGTCTCCTTCATCGGGACAATCAACCTTACTAAGTTTAATTCTTATTTGGGGCAGAGGGCAGCTATGGTTGTGTGCAGTGGATGGAGATCAGATGCAGATCTTGCATCCAAGGAGGCATGCATGGATGAGGAACGCGGTGGCAGCCCCACAACAGATGAAGTGCCCATAGCAAAGGTGGCTGCCAGTGGCAGCGGCGAAGGCAAGACCCAAGGTAGTCATGAGCAGCCACCACCTGCATGAGCATTGAGACATTGCTTTGTCCTCACGATCAATCATGGTTGTAAGTACGCCTGCATGATAGAGCAGGCTTTGTCTTGTTACCTACTTCCCTGTAGAAGAACTCACGCTCATGGCTGTTTTAGCATTTCTAGGACCTATTTACTTCGCGAAACTTTGACGTGCCAGTTTCACGCAAGACACAAATGAGGAACACAAATATCAGGAGAATATGGGTTCTATTTAGGCCAGGTATCTTCGTAGTGTCATGGACCTCTGTCACAGACTACAGAGTACCAGGCTTGTAAATTCTGAGGGTTTCACATAGTTCTAAGATGCAAACTTGTTAGTTGTGCTGTACGTTATGCTTAAAAGTTCCAAATTCAGATTTCATCTGTACACTGAATAATTATTGGTCCCAATTTAAAACTATGCAAACTTGTTAGTTGTGCTGTACGTTATGCTTAGAAGTTTCAGATTGCCACCATTTTGAACGGCGATGGAGTTGGCAAGAAGCAAAGAAAGGTTGTAGAAGGTAACTTGAACGAGGAAATTGGTAAAAGCGGGTGGTACACACACCAAGTAAACATGAAAATAGGTACATTATCTCTCCTTTCTCTCTCTATATATATAAAAAGAAAGAGAGTAGTAAATGTATCATGTTTTTGTGTGCATAATCTTTCATAAATCTCTATTGTTTGATTTTTGAAATGAATGACAAAATTGATAAAATAAAAAGTATTTAATATAAAACATAATGATATTTTTATCTTTAATCATGTCAATTAAATAATGAAAATATTTATACAAGATTATGCCCGAATATGCATTTATCGTTACCTCTCTCTCTTTCTCTCTCTCTCTATATATATATATATATCAAAGGGGATGGGGACATATGAGTGATGCATCCATGATTGAAATTTCAGCCCTGATAAAATGAACACGCATATTAAGGCGTAGGCCCACAGTGAACATATGATCGAGCCCAAGCAAGACTTGCGGCTCGGGAGTCATCGCATAAACCATTTGACGAAGGCCATTTTATATCTATAATCTGAGTCCATCTGACCCTTCTAAGACGTGACGGGATCAACAGTAATGGCGGACCTTTCTCTGTTAGTCGACCTTCTGCAGCACAGGGAACTTAACTTATCAGTTTCTTGAACTACCTCCCGAGGTTTCAGTATTTACAAATAGCATTTTCATAACCTTATATTACAAAACCACGCTATGTCTTCGAAATCAAACATTTCCCCATTTCTGTGACAGAGAAAGCTATTGTTTCTAAATACTTAGAAAGACCCTTCCCAAACTGTTGTTTCTAATGCCCGAACAGGGAAAGGGTTATTTGGTTAGGTGGTCGACAAGAAATTGTAGGTCAGGAGTTCAATATCTGGAGGAGAATCTTGTAGGGGTCTGCCGAACCGCTGATTAAAAGAATTCCGACAAAGAACATGAACAATTTATACAGATAGTGACCTTCAGCGCCCTCTAAACAGAGCTTCTACCACTTTGAGTGATTCTCGCACAAGGCACTCTACACACATATAGTTGAGCAAAGTGTTAGAACTTCACTCATCGACACATGAACAAGATCAGCTCCTGCCGGTAAGACAATGTACTCAAACAAACACTAGGTTAGGCATCAACTCCAGCACCTAATGCACTTTGTGTACATGACCCCAAGGTCCTGAGCTTCACTAGGCCAAAGGAACCTCAAGCCAACCCAAACAAGAAAATGGCTCATACCTGGGCCTGTTTGCAATGAAATGCCATGGCACAAGTCGAACTGCGGGCATAAAGGCCTCAGGCCGATCCAATCTAAATTGGGTCCAACCTGATTAGATTTTGGGTCAGGCAATGGTGACACGGAAGTTGATCCTGACCTATTTGTAATGCACAAACCTAACTGAAAAACTTAAATGTAATAATTCAAAATAGTAGAGGGGCCATGTATAAATACATAACCAATCGACCACTGTTCTGTAAATTACTTCTTCCCTGCGTAAACACACCCAGGAGCAGTATTGATAGAAAGAAGTATTTTCTTTCCTCTGACTTATGATATGAACAGCCTACAAATTATTCTGGCCGTTCATTTGATGCATCTGGACGGCTATGATTTGATATAGGGCGGCTCATCCATCCTATCTCCCGTTATACCACGACGACGAACAATCGCATAGCCTTCGCGCAGAGAGAGAGAGAGAGAGAATGGATCGGGTGAGCGAGCTGAAGGAAATCTTCGATCGCTTCGATTCGGATTCCGACGGCCGGCTAACCGCCGGCGAGCTCGCCGCCTTCCTCCGTTGCATCGGCGTCAAGGATGACGACGTCGACCACCACCACCTCCTGCGTCCGGGAGCTGGCGATCACGTGGATTTCCGACAGGTGGTAGACGCGATCGCGCCGGAGACGCTTTTGCCTTCCGCCGGAGTGAAGGACGTGGAAGTCCTCCGGCTGTTCCGGGCGATGGACCAGGATGGCAACGGCTACATCACAGCCGCCGAGCTCGCCAAATCGATGGCAAGGATGGGCCAGAGGCTCACAATGCGCGAACTCACGGAGATGATCCGGCAGGCCGATACCGACGGCGATGGAGTCATCAGCTTCCCGGAGTTCGCGTCCGTCATGGCCGAGGCCGCCCCTGATCCATCCATTGCCTGAAATTAACAACATCAAAAGAAGACCAAGAAGAATAAATGGGTTGTTTTCGTTTTGGGAATTCAATTAGGCTTGATCGGATCAAATTGGGCAAAAAGAAGAGATCGTGTCAGTTCAACGACTCAGAAAGGCTGTGATGAAATTGAAAAATGGATTGCTGAATTTAATTTATTGATTTCCTATTATACTGCCAAGAGTTGTTCATACCTGATTAAGCGATGAATTTGTGATATATATGTCCTTATCATTTGTTCTTGTAGAGAAATACAATTTGGTCAAATCGAAGTTCGTTTTGTTCATTCTCTCTCCAAATGAGTTCTTGGTTCATTTGAAAATTATGAATAGAGAAAGGATCAAATTTGGTTGACCTTTATTTTGATGCCTTTCATCATCAAGGTAGACACAACACCAAAATCCCACATGAGCACCACCTAGAAAGTTTCTGTTCATTAGAAAGAAATCAGTCTGTTTTTGGGTCGAAACGAACATTACATGACAAATGATAACCCCTAAAGACTAAATGATTCGCAATGTGACGTCGATGAAAACGCAGCATGGTCATAACACAAGAAGTCTACCTGCATCAATCCAAAGTAGCATGAAAAGATTGCTCTGTGTTCTAATAGACATAGTTATGATAAAAAAATGAAATATCGGGAACACAACCCAAAACACGAATTGCCACCCCTACATAGTATGACCTGGTAATCTCTCTGTGTGTGTGTGAACTACAGAACTTTAAACAAGTTCATTTTTTGGTTCATTGTCATTAATTGCTCAGGTTGGTATGGAGACGAGTTGCTTGTGTTTAAAATTCACCAGGATGCTTCGTGCTCCAACATGGGTAGATGAACGTACGAAAAAGTGGGGTTTCAACTAGGCTGAGCTAGTATAGACTTGTATACTAAATTCAGTTGGGTCTAATATTCACAACTCGTATTCTGGTGAACTCAGTATACGAATAGACAGAGCTCGTATTCTGGTTGTTTGGAGCATAGTTTGTACAAGTTCAAGGGCAGTTCCACTCAGATGAGTAATGAGAGTCCCAAACAGATTCAAGTCAGTTCCAGTCCTATTCATACTGTTAAACCATCTTGATCAAATCCGAAATTGGTTTATCATCTTCATCGCGTACTGGCATACCATCATCATTTTATTATCCTCCTTGAAAGTTGGTTGCATCACTTGAAGCTATTTTTCAGCACAGAGATTGATAACTTGGAGAACCTACCTTTTGCGAGGTTGGAAGAATCCAGTATAGAGCTCTATGGCTAGGATCGTTGTCCTGACGAACATTATGACTAGGTAACCGAACAAGGGAATCTACCAAACCAATCAAATCTTGTTATGATTAAGCAGGATAGCGAAGGCAAATATTTGACAATACATTCACCATATCACTAAAAGGGTCACAAAGAGAGGAGAAAACAAGAAGTATAGAACAGAGAAAACACGAGATCAATATTTAGAGAGTAAGGTCTTTGTACAATTCGTGCTCCAAGGTGCAAACGCATTGGCTTTACACAATCGCTCTTTGGGCTTCCTGCTTATCAAAAGAAAGAGTCAGAACCTGACTTCGCTGCAGCAGTGTCAAGGCAATACAACATATACAATACAGAATCCTTGCAGCAATGCTACCAATTTTGACCCGTTGTGCGGGCATATTGGGTATAGGCAATATGATACAAATACAATACAGAATCCTACATGCACACATTAGGCATTTTAGCTAAGAGAGATGATTCAACTACTCGATGCAACAATCAATTACATCATCGTTCACACTGCAACATACCGAAGAAAAATAACACACCAAGAGATGTTTTTCTTGGCAAAGTTGAGCATGCAGATGCATTTTCTACACAAAGATCTAGCAATTGACTGCCTTACCTTACCTTACCCAAGCATCTTCCCATGATTTTCTACACAAAGATCTAGCAATTGTCTACCTTGCCTAAGCATCCTCCCATGGCAGGGGGCATTTGGCCAGGGGGTGCAACTCGAGGACTTCCTAGGTCACCCATCCTGGTACCATTCTTGCCCCTGAGCATGCTTAACTTTGGAGTTCTGATGGATTCGGTGCATTCATAATAGAAAACTCACACCCTTTGAGACCGAACAGAGTTTTATGCTTACTGTCAGCTACCAAACATCTAGCAATTGACTATTTACACTTGTTTATTAGATAAGCTAATACATTGAACTTTATAAGAACTTGTCAGAAACAAAACAACAATACCAACTAAGCCTTTTTCCCATACTACATGGGGTCGGCACTTGTCAGAAACAAAAACCTTAACATTTTAGGATTATGAAATCTGATCCCTCGATAAAAGTACATAAAGCTCGATCTGCACATCAAGCTTAGGATCGAACATCACATGCCTCATTTGATCCAGCATGTGATCTGCTCAATGATCAAAGTGAAAGATATTCAATGTTGGTCATATATTTCCACATTATGCTTTATCAGGTGACAGATAACTCGTTTTGGTAAGCTTTAAATGTTTTGTTATGAAGCCGTAAAATCAAACTTCAGATAGAGGATGATCATGCATAGAATGTAGCATAGATTAGTGCCACTAGTATATGGTTGTGCGTGATCATGTTGTACAAACTCAGGTTCTAGGTTTAAAGTAATTTTATCTAAAAATGTTATAGGTAAATAAATAGTGATGAACACAATTACAGGTCAGATTATGCTTAAAGCTTGTAAACACAATGAATTTCGGAAGTACTAGGATAGAATATATAAAAATCTAGAACCTTCTCCCATAAAGTTTATAGCAATATAGCTCACACTTTTATTCTTGGCTCTAGGAACTCATCCCAGCATTGAAAACATGCTACAGTGGAAAATTTTCCACCAAATTAGCATTAAACGTATCAGTTATAACACTTGCAAAGCGAAGCATCAACCACATAAACAATGGTAGGCATGATTTAACAGTTAAAGAGTTCAAAAGCTCCCAAGTTAATATATAAGTGGGAAGCATCAACTGACGATAATTATGTTCAACCCTACAAAAACATGCACAAACCACATTAGATAGAAATCGGAATACCTGTCATTGTCTTCTGCATTTGTATTTCGAAAGGCATGTTTTCTTGTTCGGACAAACACTATGTACGCCATGTATACACTTGCAGCGAATGACGTTCACTAGATAGAGCAGAACTCCTATCCGTGCCACTGGTGACAATTGTACTAGTTGCTGGACCAAATGCCATCCTTTGAAACATTCTTAACTCTTCGGAATACCGTGAATTGTTGAAGACTGAGCTCTGGCCCGGTTTCATCCCATTATTCAAGTCTGAAGCATCTATCTCACTGCCAAGAGCTCTAGCTACCTGAGATATTAAGATGCAAACATACGCCATAAGTTGGTCATTGAGAGAGAGAGAAGATGAAAGATGATCAAATGAGACGAAAAATAAAAATATATGGTTATTTCTGACCATCTTTTAAACGGACCAAGCACAGCGGCCCTCTTTATAAGGGTTTATTTAATGGGCATTCGAGTTTTTGGTCACCAATCCAACTTATCAACAGTTTGAAGCGGTAGATTCGGTTCAACATCTAGTACCCACCACAAGGAGATGAATCATAATACAAGAGAGAGAGAAGATGAAAGATGAGCAAATGAAACGAAAAATAAGAATATATGGTTATTTCTGACCATCTTTTAAACCGGAACAAGCACAGCGCCCCTCTTTATAAGAGTGTTTATTTAATCGGCATTCAAGTTTTTGGTCACCAATCCAACTTATCAACAGTTAGATGCGGAAGATTCGGTTCAACATCTAGTACCCACCACAAGGAGATGAATCATAATACGGGGGAGAGAGAGAGAGAGAGAGAGAGAGAGAGAGAGAGAGAGAGAGAGAGAGAGAGAGATCCTTGAAGCATACCTGTCCCATGCGTGGTCTTAGTTCTGCTGAATGACGAGTACATGCTGCTGCTGCCTCTACCATCCGAAACATCTCACTCCAAACATAATTATTTTGAAGCCTAGGGTCAGCCAACCGTTGGAAATCTTTGGAATCAAGTGCATCTTGCAATAAAGGACGAGCCTAAGGAGGAAAAGTTAAATTTATTTAAAAAAATGTTAGACTTTAAAGTTTAAAGTTGAATGTAAGAGAGAGAGAGAGAGTGGCCAGATCGTCTTAATAAAGTAGCACATATCTACCACTAAGAGTGAGAGAAGAAAACATGGGTGCCTGAAGTAGTACTTCTGAGGTAGAAAACATGTTTGAAATGATTGCACACCAGCCACTAAGATGTATAATTATCACTAGTTCTGGTTAGAGAAAAAGATAGAACAATCTATTGTGGCTTCATTTTAGTTGAACGAATTACTCCACTTCCAAGAAATCAAGTCCTGATACAGGAACCGAGTGGCATCACTTTGGTATGCCATAGAAGAGAAAATATGTAAGCCCTCTTAGTGGCAAGTATAATAAAACCTCAATTGTACAAAGGCTATTTTCTTCTTTTCTAATTCAACCAGTTCTCCATATCAATCCCAACTTTCAGCCTTAAGCAAAAATAAACTATAAGGACTGGCTAGTCAGATGAACTAGCGATGCTATTGGAAAATGGCCATAAGTATCCAGAGGGTGACTAGAGAGAAAAGCTCAGATGCCACCACCTGAGTTAACCATGGTCTGGACAACTGCCCCTGGTTCTTGCTTATGCTAAGAACTCCAACCTAAAGACATCTCAGGCTAGTGGAAGTCACAAAGAAACCCTTCCAGAAGCCTTTTCAAGGACAGATTCTATCAGAACTTGGCAGGAATGGCACAAGCTCAAATATCATCCAAGATTGATGAGGTAAAGACAAAAGATTCAAAAAAGCATCAGTAAAGAGCCTTCAAAGGAGACTTACATATTGGGAAGTCATGAATAAAAAACACAAGAATAGTATGCTCTTAAAGCATAAGATAGTTCCAGTGACAATATTGTTCTATATTATCCCACATATCTCCGATAAATTGTCATGGAAATGATGCTGGTGAGAGAAAGGGAAAAGATTAATAGTGTCATACATGGGAAGTGACAGTACTGTTTCTTTACATTTTTAAAATTTTAAAGTATGCACTATGTACCTCTCAGTTTCATAAAAGCACAAAAGTAGATATTTCAAACTCGTAGTCATTACCCACTCAACGAGGCTCTCATCCCCCAAAGGCTGAGTTGTATCAACAGGCTTTCTTCCAGTGATAAGTTCCAGTAGCACAACCCCGAAGGAGAAGACATCAGATTTATCAGTCAACTTGCCGCTAGATGCATATTCTGGAGCCATGTAACTGTGAAATAAGCATAATAAGTTAAAAATGCAAAAAGTGCGGCCATGTCATTTTACTTGGTAGAAATCACCTAGTACAACAGATAGATCATAATTTGAGGCAAAGAAAGTGGCTTCTACATGTTAGCAACTTAGCTGACCTACCCAAAGGTCCCCATTACACGGGTAGTCACGTGAGAATCAGCATCAGCAGTTAATTTTGCAAGACCAAAATCTGAAACCTGTTTATAAGAGAAATTGGATCATATTTCATAATATGACTATTCAGCTAGAGGCACACCCACAGGCACGCAAAAACACATGCACACACATGCGCACATACAAAACTGAAATACATGGACATGCCTGGGCTTCAAATTTGCCATCCAATAGAATGTTTGAAGATTTAATGTCTCTGTGAATAATCCGAGGATGGCCTACATTAGGCAAGTCAAAAAATATGAATTGAACCACAATATAGAAGGCAACATATCTTATGAACTGATGCGTAAAATTCAATGCCGTTTTGTCAATCAAAGGCTACTTACAGTCTTCATGAAGGTATGCTATTCCACGAGCTGCACCAGCAGCAACCTTGACTCTTGTTTTCCAATCCATTACTGGCCTTCCTTCACCTATGAAACAAATAGCTTGCAAGAATCATCTAAAAGAGGCTTTGGACCCCTTCAACTTGCATACAACAACAACAACTAAGCCTTTTCCCATACTAGATGGGGTCAGCACCTCTTCAACTTGCATAGTGAAAAAAAAAATATACCAAGAAGATAACAAAATCACAATGATCACATGCTTGCAAACAAAGTCTCAAGATATCAGCAGAAATTGCCACTCACCATGTAGATGATAATCAAGAGTATTATTTGGAACATACTCATAGACGAGCAGCTTTTGGTCATAGTCAATACAATACCCCACCAAAGAAACCAAATGGCGATGGTGGATGCGACTAATTGTCTCTACTTCAGCTCTGAACTCACGTTCTCCCTGTGTACTGCCAACTTTCAGCTGTTTCACAGCCACTGGTCTCCCATCTGCTAGACGACCTTTGTATACACACCCAAATCCACCTTGACCCAAAAGATTTCGAGCTGAAAATCCATCAGTTGCATCTGACAATTCTTGACATGAGAAAAATTTTGAATAGCGTATCCCATTTGAATCTTGTCTCTGATGTCGACCAGAACCATCAGTCCCGGAGCCGTTTATAAGAGGCTGAGGTGATTGTGATGACCGTGCGCTATGATGGTTACGGTGGGAAGAACCAGTCCCCAAAAATTCATGCCTGTAGGCTTTTGTACAGTGAAACATAGTTAAGTCGGAATCAGATCATGGGGGAAAAGATTAGAACCCCAGACAAGCAGCCAAGACAGTGTCTACAACAAATGCATTTTATCTATTGATTTCACCGTTTGCACTGTGGAAGTTATGAGGTGGAACCAGCACGTTGGGTGCCGGTTTCACCTACATTGCAATTGAAGAACTCAAATATCCAGAAAAATGAAGGTTCCATGGAACCTACGCTTTCATCTTTTTTCTCGAAAAAAGTCACGCCTCATGATTGTGACCCTCTCCCCGGGCCGCAAGGAACCTTCCTCTTGACAAATGCAAGTATAAACTATTTTCGGAACTAAGTAATGTCAGTTCCAGTCGTGAAACAAATGTGGAATTGGTTTGAAGGAACACTTATCCCAATTCTGAGAGTTCCAGACTTCTTAGTTATGAGAGTTCCACAATGTAAAGGGGCCTAAAAAGTTTAAACTTATACACAGGACATAGACCATAAACCTGTGAATATAGGTGTACTGTGACAACAGTCTACACACGAGTTTGAGAAGCATATACCTGGCTTTGGTAAATCATTCGATGACACTGATCCAACATGATCAGCGGAAAATTCGTAACCTTCTTTCTTTTTCTTCCTTGCATACCGGTTATACAAGATGAATGCTATCAACCCAAGTAGCGCAACACCGTGATGGTGATGGTGATGGTGATGGTGATGGTAGTGGTGGTGGTGCAGTAGTGGTAGTGGTAGTGGTAGTGGTGGCGGTGGCGGTGGGAGTGGCGGCGGAGTGGCGGCGGTGGTGGTGGTGGCGGCGGCGGTGGTGGTGGCGGCGGCGGTGGTGGAGGTGGTGGTGATGGTGGTGGTGGTGGTGGCGACGGCAGGCGATGTGCTGCAGGCGGCGGTGGTGGTGGATGGTGGCGGTGGTGTGGTGGCAATTAATTGGTGGTAGTGGTGGTGGGCTGCGGCGGTGCTGATGGTGGCGGTGGTGGTGATGGCGGTGGTGGTGGTGGTGGTGGAGGTGGTGGTGGTGGTGGAGGTGGAGGTGGTGATGGTGGATGGAAAACAAGGGCATACCCAAATGAAAAGACAAGCTTCTTAACAACAAGATGTCATGCCCAACTCAAGAATGCCAACAGAATATCCAGAAGACAAGCACAAAAATCACAAACAACATCCAAATGAAAAACCAAATCACAGACAAGAAAACATCCAAATAAAAAACCAAGCTTCTTAAGAACAACGCGTGATGCCCAACTGAAAACTCTAAGACACCATGACAAACACTCAGAAAATCGCTAACAAGAACGCACCCAAATAAAAAAACAAGCCTCTTAACTACAATGCAGCATCTCCAACTTAAAAACTCCAGGAAAAGGAAAAAAACGAAAGAAACAAAGCACGAAAAACACCTTAAAAAAAAGGCATGAAAGGACAAAGGAAGAGAAGAGAATCAATCACCTGTCTCTAACTCCAGTGCTCTCTCACTAACTCGAACTAATTTTGATGCACATTTAGTGACTACCACCTTGGTAATAGTGGCATGAGGAGATCATTGTTTCTTGCTTAGGTGAAGGACAGAGATGCCAAAGTTAGTTAGGCACCATGTGATATCGAGAGAGAGAGAAGTAATAATGGCCGAAGTCGGTGACTTCTCTCGTCAGCTGGTTGTCAATAGAAAATGGAGAATTAGGTCTCAGTCAGTGGATTTTTAATTAACACGTCCTCAAAAATCCCTGTGATTTCAATCTTCAGGTGCTCTTGAGGTAATGCCCCACTCGTTTAAAAGTCACAGGCTTTTCGGCATTCAACTTGTCCACGCGTTCTTGGACTAGGAACTTATTTCTTAGTTTTTTGGCAAACACTACACTTGATGAAGGCCAACTGGCTGCGATGGCACGTGAGCCTCACGTGCTTGTGGCCTTTGGTCCACTGCTCGCCCCCCCCCCCCCACCCACACACACACACACATATATATATATAACATATCTTGATGTTCACTTATGATTAACCATTATTTTTTAAAGATATTCGAAAGACAATCTTATTATATTCATGTCACCGAAAATTATATATGTATGTTTGCAAGTTGTTCATCATGTGATAATGAGTCGAGTTAAAGCTAGTTCTTACTCGTTTATGATCTTATGAACTTGTGTTTTAAGCTCATTTGAACTCATGTTTACATTTGCTTTATTCATGTTAAAAGTAATATCTTACAATTGCTTTATTCATGTTAAAAGTAATATCTTTCATTTGCCTAGAGGAAATGTGTTTTCAATTGTTTAATGTAGCCATTGAAGCAACCTAGCGGCAAGAAGAAGGTTTAGAGGAGAGCTCATTTCAAGATAAAGAATCCACAAAGAGGTCACTTTTCTGGTAAACTTCACTGCCAATCTTAGCTAAAGGCACACAGTCCCTGGGGACTCGGCTAAGGTCACAAACCAAACATGAACAAGTTGAGGATGAGCTGAACCTTCGAGCCAGCTTTTTTAGGGGCTCACTTCATTTGCCAGCTCTGATGGGCTGCCCAGATTTTGTTTTTAATTTCAATAGAATTTAACCGATTCGATTGCACTAATCTCAGTAACAACATCAATTTATAAGGTCATATTGATAAGGTACTATAAGATGGTGTAAGTTAGACGTGGTGGAGAGTGTGTAAGAGAATTATGATCCTCATTTTCAAAAGAGAGGATGGATAAGACTTCAAGTGATGAAAGTGAGTTTTTGGTAATTCGACTAAGCATATCCCGATTGCTATTGATATCACACTTTCAAGCAGAAGAAAAATAATAGAACAAGAAAGACATGGCGTAGCGCTATTACGTTAAGGAAATACCGATAAGTTATTTCTGTTCCTACTAAAAACAAAGAAGAGCAACACTATGACTAAAAGGAGTTAAAATATGATTGAATTGTTCTATTTGTTTAAACATTATAATTGTTATTTATAAACTTTCTTGGAGGTGTCATTGAACATGTTTTTCGTGCGCACAATTTTCAATTACTTTCCACTTGCCTCGTTGATGTTCTCTTTACACCAAAATACTAGATATGACTTACAAATTGTCACCATCGTTGTTATTTCATGCCTCGGACTTGTCTTCGTCGTGAACCCAAATTGGTATTCCACTTTCTAAGACCTCCGAATGTTTGCCATTTATTCCTCTCGATTTTTGAGTGCAACAAGATCTTAAACATACGGGAACAATTTCTTATTCTTCTTCTTTTGTCATCTATTATTTTTTTTACTGTCAAGTTGGATTTAGGCAGAGGACTACTGGATTCAACTAGCCATGTGAGTGCCCCTCAATTATTGAATTTCTGACTTCATGTGGTGAGCCACTAACCGTGCCCCTTTGTGGAATCCATGAATATATAAAATGGAAAACTGATTTGTTGTAGTACGATAGAAGCATTTGTACCTCATCATACATTGTATTTGATTTATTAGAGCAGGATTCGCTTACTGGAGAATATCACTTGACGCAATAACAAAATATTTTCCATGCAACATCTCTAAGTTAGCTCGAATCTCACATAAAACCAGCCAACAAATCATCCTTATTCTATTTAAGTTTATCACCAAGAATGAATTATTAATTTGCCGTGCAAATCTTCGGATAAATTAAGTTACATATAGATTGTTGAGTTGAAAATATCTTTTTTGTTAAGTGCAAAGATGACAGGTTATTAGAAATAAATTGACCAATAAATGATAAAATAAAGAAAAATAGTTTAAAATAGTTTAGAAGCAAGAGGATTTCTCAAAGAAAGTGCAAAAATGCCGAAAATAGTTTAAAATGTCTAAGAAGCAAGAGGGTTTCTCGAAGAAAGTGCAAAGATAACAAGGTTATTAGAAACAAATTGGGAGTGACACCAATAAATGATAAAAGAAAAGAAATTTGTTTAAAATACTTAACAAGCAGAGGATGGGTTCTTGAATAAAGTGCAAAGATAACGAGGGGCAGTGCATCTGACTTTACCCCCTAGTATAGAATGATAAGTTGAGAGAACTTCAATTTCATAACTTATCATGGAAGCATCTTAATGAGCCATGACCCATCAATGAGTGATCCAACACGGATTCCCGGGTGTTCTCTCTGTGGTTGTCACCATTGCTTTTGTTTTCTCCTGTTTTTTCTAACAATGGAAGCTGCCATTATGACATGGTGATATGGAAGGCAGCAATTTTGTTCCTGAACTCCTTCTGTAGTTTGCACTTTACACT
The DNA here is from genome assembly GCA_036023115.1 of Brasenia schreberi. Classification (NCBI taxonomy): domain Eukaryota; kingdom Viridiplantae; phylum Streptophyta; class Magnoliopsida; order Nymphaeales; family Cabombaceae; genus Brasenia; species Brasenia schreberi. Next base: position 27,725,552 of record JAYKKT010000090.1, on the reverse strand, counting down.
ATCTGTTGAGCCACAAAAGGCTCGACTTTATTTGGTTGTATTTATCTTGATATAACACTTAGTATAGAATGATAAGTTATGAAATTCATTGTACTAAACTAATGTAACTGGACCTAACCACCCCTGGAATTGGAACCAGAAAAATTGGAAGCCGGGCCCGGTTTGGTTTGGATTCAACCTATCAAGGAATCGGAATCGAACTGAAACCTGCAGCTTCAAGTGTCCTTTTTTTTTTACGTGTTATGATTTGAAAATCTCACCCTCGTTTAATGAAATTTGCAATTTAAACTGAACAAATTAAGAACCGAAACAAGGCTTGAACTGGACCGAACTCTTAGGTGATCCAAAACCAAAGCCGGAACCACAGGTTTGTATCGGGCAGTCCAGGTTCACCCAAAACCAGCCATGTGTAAAGTCTTCTTGTTCATTGACAACTATCACAAGATGTCGACCAGGTGCTGGTAGTGCCTACATGTGATTCATATAACGCATGACTTAGAAGAATAGAGTAATCTGGATCTCATTTGGATCTTTTGAACCATAGTGTAGGTATTAGATTTGGATTAAGTACTAGATTTGGATTTAGATCCAATTAACTAAGATTCACATGAGTGTTATGGAGTCACATTTGGTTTGTTCATGTTAAGTGTTTATTTTCCATTAATATCGTGTCATTTTATCCGTGTGATTTGGTCTTATTTGTATTTTGACCCCTGGACTATATAATCATGTTGATCTTTACTTAAGAAGATTTTTATGTAATAATCTATATTTGTTCTTCTTATGCTTTCATTGAGATCAAGAGAACCAGTCGTGAGGGAGATGTTCCAGACTGTTTCTTGTGTGTTTGTGTTTTTTACCTGATTGTAACATGTGGTCGACCGACAACGGCATTATGGATCAAGTTGACGATGCTTCCTCATATTTTTGAATTCACCAGAGCTTGTTTCATAGAAATGAGGGGATTTTTCTATTATAATTTATATTTGCTTTTCTTTTATTTTTTATTGAGATTGAGAGAACCATCCGCATCCGTAAGAGAGACAAGCTCGACTATTGTATGCGTGTTAGTGTTTTGGGGCTGGTTGTTCAACACGGTGTTGAGTAATGCCCAGAATAAAGTCGGCGATGCTTTTGTGTGGTTTTCAAATTCGCCGGAGCAGGATTCGTGACAGGAACGCACACAAAAATTGATTGATTTTGTCAAGGTTAACAGCCATCGATGCGTACCCAAAATATTTTCTTGGGCGAGGCAAAGTCCTCTTGAATCAAAATCGAATAATGCAGTGTCGAGAAAAAAGAGGGTGAAAGATATATTTTTAAGATAGCTAAGGATAAAGATAAGAAAACTAAGTATCTTAATTCTATTATATGAATCAGGATGAGAAAATTCTAATGACAAATGATGTTACAAGAAATAGATAGAAAACTATTTTTATAAGCTTTTTAATGAAAATAAAGATATTAGTATTATATTACGAGAGTTGGCCAAATCAAAAAAGTATATAAACCACAATTTCTACCAATGTATTCAAAAGAATTAAGTCAAAGAGATTCTTAAACATATGAATGGTGGTAAATAGTAAAACCATACAATATTCTTATAAAAGTTTAGAAAATCCTAGGAGAAACATGAATCACTTGGCTCACAAGAGTATTTAATGAAATATAGAGAAACCAAAAGATGTCCGAGGAATGGAGAACAAATATACTTACACCCATATATAAGAACAAAGGAGACATTCAAAATTGTGTGAATTATCGGGGTATCAAGTTAATGAGTCATACTATGAAATTATGGGAAAAAATTATCGAACGTAGGTTAAGACAAATATCGAGTACAACCAAGAACCAATTTGGATTCATGTCAAACATATCTAATATTAAAGTAATTCACCTTTTGAGACGTCTTATAAAACATTTTTAAGCAAAAAAAAAGACCTTCACATGATATTTATTGATTTAGAAAAAACTTACGATATGGCACCGAGAGAGGTTCTTTGGAGAATCTTGGAAAAAAGAGGTACCCATTGACATACATAAACCTTATAAGAGACATGTATGATGTTGCAAAAACATGTGTGAGGACTCATGAAGAAATGACAGACTTCTTTGAAGTTAATATTTGGTTACATTAATGATCAACTTTAAGTCTATACTTATTTATAATGGTGATTGATGAATCAACAAAACATATTCAAGATGAAATACCTTGATGTATGTTATTTACAAATGACATTGTGTTAGTGGAGGAGTCTAAGAAAAAAGTTAATAAAAAATTGGAACTATGGAGAGAAACATTAGAAAGTAAAGGCTTCCGATTTAATAGAAAAAAGATAGAATATATGGAATGTAAGTATGATCATTTGGTTACTTCAAAGGACATAGAAATTAAAATGGTATACATTGCATCCCACAAGAAAAGTTTTAAATACCTAAGGTCAATTTTTAAGAGTGATGGAAGAATTGATGGAGATGTTACACATAGAATTAATCCTAGTTAGTTAAAATGGAGCATCAAGTATTCTTTGTGATAAGAAGATATCATTAAAGTTAAAGGTAAATATTATAGAGCAGCGATTAGACCTGTCATGTTTTATGGTTCTAAGTGTTGGGCAGTTAATCATCATGTAAATGAAGATGTTGTGATTGATGCGTGGTCATACAAGAAAAAATCGTATACATAATGAGATTATTAGAAATAAATTATGTGTGACACCAATAGAGGATAAAATGAGAGAATGTCGTTTAAGGTGGTTTGAACATATAGAAAGCATATCACAAGAAGAACCTTTCAAAATGTATGAAAACTAGATTTTAAAAGTATTAAAAGAGGTAGAGGACGACAACAAAAGTGTTGGAAAGAAACAATAAAGAATGATCTAGCTTATTGTGAGTTAATTGCTAAATGACACGTGATAGGGTTCCGTAGAAACAAAGAATCCATGTAGTCGACCCCGTCTAGTATGGAAAAAGGCTTAGTTGTTGTTGTTGTATGGATGAAGCACTTGCCTCACCTACAATTGCATATCTAAAAAATAGTGTTAGGGATTGAAGTGTGTATTTCATGGTGTTAGAAGAATCAAAGCTTATATTGAACCATAAAATATATTTTTTACATTGAAATTATAAAATTTTAGAGAGATGGCGTCCCTAGCTTTGTATGCATATCCACCACGGCTCACTTCACCCAAGAAAAACAGTTCATTTTCAAGTAAACCTGATGCAAGATGAATGGTTCTCTCTCTCTATATATATATAAAAGGAAGACTCATATCATCACAAACTACTCTCAAATATTGGATTGCTTAAGTCGTTTCTACCAGTTTGCATATATATATATATATATATATATATATATATATATATATATATATATATATATATATATATATATATATATATATATATATATATGTTTGGGGTGAGGCAGTTTATATAATTCTAAAAAGATTCAGACTGCTTGTATTTATTTTTTGAATTTCTGTCAGATTTTGGGTGAATCAGCCTCCTCACCTTGGCCATGAATCAGCTCCAACATGGGGGTTGAGACAGATTTGGACCACCAATCCAACCACCCCAACCACCAAGTTGGTTCCAAGAGAAATCAAGATTTTACTCATTCCAGCTTGATGCTCAAATTATAAGTAGCAGGTAGCTATGTTGGTAGATAGTAGAAAATTAGTGAAGGCACCATCAAGTTGGTGACAGAGAGCAGTCCCACTTCTTACTGTTTTTTACAATCTCAGCCGTTCACTTCATGCCACGTGGCTGCTGGCTTTGAGCTAGGTGGTGCTTAAGTTTGGAAGGCAATCATATGACATAATATTAAAAAAAACAGAAGTATCATTCACTATATTTCATTCAATTAGCCACCTCCAAATTAAAAAAAATTCAAAACCAATTTAAACCAATAAAAAGAAATTATTAAATTTATTATTGAAAACAAGTATTTAAAATGGAAAAGACGTAAAGGAAAAATAAGAGGCTGACTGATTACTGCATCCGATCTAAAGTTTAGGGACTGTAATTGAGTTTAGCTCAACTCGAGTTCAATCTCAAGCTTGAACGAGCTTTGACCTTCATGCTCAAACTCAAGGCATGTTTGAACAACTCGAGCTTGACTCACTAGGCTCATTTCAGGTCAGTCCAACCAACATGGCAACATAAAATTAAACTCGGCTCGAGATCGAGCTCAGAGAGTTCAAACCAAATTGAGTCTCCACCAAACTTGTGAATTAGCTTAAATAAATGTGGGTCGACCCCAATACAAAAATCTCTAAAATATAGATATTTGTATTTTTACATTATATGAAGCTCAATCATGTTCTCAAGTGAGATGAGTACTAAAAGGGGCATCAAAACAAACGGCAAAATAGACTCCCCTCCATTTTGATGACGAAATTATGGATGTAGGTGTGGTACTCTTTGCATTTCCCCCTTGTTGAAAAGTGGAAAAAGGAACAAGGTGAGTGCCCGTTTATATGCCAAAATCTGATTTGCCAATGAAAGGCTAAAAGCTACGCCCGAGTGTGAAACTAGAAAGGAGATTCAGACACCACTACAAGATAGGCATGCCTATTTTGGTGCCTCTTTGACAACTGCATAATTTTTCTTCTGAAAATTATCACTGGTTTTTTTTACTCGTAGGTACGAGACGCAATATCTACATGAATTTATTGTTTCCATAGAACTCGATCTTGTGCCATGTTAACTCAACATAAATTAGATTATTTTTATTGCTTCTTTTCAATATTTTCGTGGTCTTTCTCTTTCTTTTTAACATTTCAACAATTTAGTTTCTCGTATCTTTTTATCGAAGTTTTCTTTCATAATCTTTCTAAATGTTCAAATCATCATAAAAGATTTTCCCTCGTTTTGTTATCTATTAATACCACTCTAGATTTATTTCTAATAACCTCATTATATGTATATGGTCTTTTGTATGACCACTCACCCATCTCAACATCTTCGCTGTCATGACATGAAAAACCTGTCTTCATGTCCTGCCAAAGCAACATGAAAGCAAATCAAATCACGTCTACCACACAACTGCTGCAATTTATATAACACGAAAACCGGGACACATGCCTCAATAAGTTCAGGCCGCCCAAAGTGACATGAGTTATTGTCGACACAAACAAACAATATGAACACGACCTGACACACAAAATTGGCACCCCTACCAGTAGGGAAAAATCCTTTCCTTTGGTTAGAAAGAACTTTTCAAACATAGTGGTCATATTTGGGAGAACAGAAAATGTTTGTATGCCATTTTCCGAAAGAAGAAGTGATTTGTTTTCACAATTCATATACATAAAAATTTGGAAAAAAAGCTGTGTGTGTACATATGGTTCCTTTTTTTCTTAAAAAAAGTAAGCACCACTCCTGAAGAGAGGGCGGGGGCGGGGGCGGGGGCGGGGGCGGACCCATCTGACCATGTGCCATTTGGATCTGGACCATATTCGAATGTTGATCCAATTCAGTTTTAATTCCCCCATTTGCAACTGGCATTTTAAATATAAAGAATATCACGAAGAGATGAGTAATTATGGTGGTACTTTGTCAAACAATGCCATTTTAATTCACATAAATGGTATAGGAGGCAGCGTAGCTGTCCTTTGGTGTCATATGGGATTCAAGTCTTAATTTTATACTTACCAAGTCTTGCACTAAGAACCAGAAACCGATCAGTCATGTCTGAGTGTGTCGAAACCCAGCCTTCGCGTTCCAGCCTCAGATTTTTGGGAGGATGAATAGGTTTCTATATCAAACAAGAAAAGCAAGACGGCGACTGCATACATATTACAACCCCTTTCTCAAGAATGTCATCACATATGCAAATTCTCATCAGAGAACCATTTCACAATATACAGTTTCCAAAGTAAGCATGAGAGAGAGAACATACCGATAAAATCGAGGATACATAATAATAGCCCCAAAGTATGACCGAAACCAGGCTTACAGTTTTGTCTCATTTCAACATATGACTGTTGCTTCTGTATCTCCCAATGCCACCCAAAACTAGGAGATCAAATAGAAGCCAAAAGAAGGAAGAAAGCGAAGAAATCAAAGAAGTCGAAGCAGGCAGGCAAATAAGAAACGTCATGCAAGAACAAGCACATGCAAAAATGCAATGATGAAAAGCGTAGTGCGTGCACCAACATGCACAAAGCATGTTCATGCCCACAGAGTTCACACCACCTGTCACATGGGCGCAGGTGCGAACACGGGTTCAGTACCCTGGTAGAAGCGTCTACTTGAGATAGCAGACCAACCTGACAGACCAATGAACTAAAAAGGGCCTTTAACGCCTGATTTGCAATTACATTTTTTCTCTAAGGACGAAAAAGATGCATGATAAATATATGAAGACCAGCAGAAACATTCTGGAAGGTAGTTCCAGAGGGTTTTTATACCAGAGTACGCGTGACTTGAACGAACAGAAAACTATAGATGCAAATACAGGACCGACATTAACAGACCTATATGAAAGAATGCAAGACTGGAACTAATACGGGACTTTCAAAAGATGCATAAGCCATGACAGGAGGAGGGTTCCCATCTACTCAAATCAATGGGCGGCGGTGCCTGAATTGCTCTCCTTTTTATCTCACCAAGGAGCACCCTCTTACTGCATCGACCTAGTTAAGGTACTTTATATGATGGCTGGATGTGGGATAGGAGAAGCTGCCTTCATGCTCATACCAGCCATCCCCTTCACTTCGAAGAAGACCAGTCTGCCAGCCTTTGACCCATACTGCTGGCTCACGTTGCCAATGTAAATTAGTAGTGGGAGGTGCAGGTTATCAGAAATAACCCAACTCCCTCCAACTAAACCCGACTCCAACTCCCGACTGCAACTCTGACTCCGACGATGCTGACATAGAGGCCCTCCACTTTCAAGGACCTATGACACTGCTGCCGACCTTGATGAGAGAAAGGCAACCGACACATGCATGTATGCAATCCCCCAACCCGACCCCGACGCACCCAAATGCATGGACTTGTTAGTATTGCAAGCATATCAATTCCCATCAACCCGAAACAACACGGCTCACAGTCATATGCACCCACTCTGCAGTCTCTTTAATCAAGTGATCATCTGATGACAAGCATTCATCAACAAAATCCTTGCAAAACAGCGACTGTCGGAGCAATGGAGCAGCATTCGCACTCAATGTGTCTGCCAAGTCTCCAAGAACACTAACTGCAGCCTTTGTCACCACATCATCCCTGAACAACGATGAATTCAAAAATCACACAACGGATTCAGTAATTCATCCACAGAAAACAAGTCTTGTGAGAGAGAGAGAGTACTAACATGTCCTTTTCCTGATAAATGCTATCCAAAAATTGAAGGATGTGAGGTGCATAAGGCACCAGCAAATATGTCTTCGGAGAGTTCTTGAAACCTTGAAGTATCCCTGAGTAAGCTTCCAGGATACCACTTCTCAATTGATTGTTGTACTCCATCATTTCATCATCAGAATTCACAGGCTGTAATGACAGTTCAGCCGCACTCTGGAGCATGGGCATTGCATAGATTAAATATTTGTCAAAGTTTTCACCTATGGCCAATGCTATATCACCAAAACACGAAAAGATTGGAGGCTTCACAGATCGATGCAGCTGACTGCTAGATAAATCCTTTAAAAGCTGGGTCATAATTCCATCACAATAACGGAATACCTTCTCGTCCAAAGCTCCACATATATCACCAACGACACCAACCGTAATGGCACACACTTGGTATTCCTCAAAATTCTGAAGACCCATTTCGAGATACTGATAGAACTCTGGCATATACTTGTCAAAGTCGGCACCTGTTGCATATGCCAGGGCACCAATAGCAAGCATTGCCTCTTCATGGACCGTTGCACTTCTACATGCAAATACTCTGAGGAAGAGAGCCATCATTTGATCTGCATACTGCAACAGGCCGTACTTGGTATTTTCGGAGGCACTCAACTTCTGAATAATGACTTGTAAGCATCCACAAAGAAGACCTTGCAATTCAGTTTGTTTCTCCCTCTCCTCGGATGACAATTTTTGCATCTCAAGAGTCTGGCTAAGCTCCATCAAGAAAACAGGGGTAAGTTGAACCACGGTGGGAGCAGTCTCCTCTGTTGAACACCTAACAACTTCGTTCAGTGTTTCATAAGCAGCCGTTCGTAATCGAGATTCCCCTGCATCTTCTCTATGAGAAGTACTAAGAAGTGCCTCAACAACATTTTGAAAGAAAGGAGTTAACAAAGAAGAAGTGCCCGCATCTTCGTACCCTTGAGCAAGGAAGTAGAGGGCACCACACACCTTCTCAGCAACATTAGGGACATCTTTCATACCCTCGACAAGGACCGAGAGAATGAGTGGGAAGTTTGATTGTGTAATCACTGGGGTCTCCACAGATGGGCCATGAAGAAACTCAAAGATTCTTCCCAACGTCCAGGCAGTGGTATCTTTTACATGATTATTCTCATCCTTCATGGCGTGAAGCATGAATTCAAGGGCAAGGTTGACAAGAGGAGTGAGCTTTTCTGGAGATGGACCCTCGAGAATTGAACCAAATGCATATGTGGCTGCTTCTCTTTGTCTCCATTCTGGTTTTGAGATGTTCTCTTCAACAAAAGGCATCACAAGTGGGACAATATCATCTCCGACAGCCCGTGCAATTAAGCCAAGGCATGTCCCCCCAGCCATGGATAAATTCCATGCCCCCTCGTCCTGATCCTGATCTTCTTCTTGCTTCAAAAGTGTCTCCAACAACATAGGAACCAGTGCAGGAAGTGCCTGCTTAATAAAGTAATGGCAAGGAACATCAGAATCTCCACTGAAATCACCACCATATTCCTCCAATATGTCGATCTCCTCATCACATATGGAACTCCAAAATTCAATAGCTTGAAGTGCTACAGGTTCTTCATCTTCCTTCACAGCTTTCGCAGTGATAGTAAATACATCTCGAATGTAAGAAGCTAGCTTGTCATAGTACATAGAAGAAATGGAAACCAGGCATTCGAAGGCCGACTGACGGATCTTCACTTCTGGAGACAGAGTTGCCTCACAAGCAACCTTCATGATGTAGTCCCTCTCCATATCATTCTCAAAATTTGTCCTAGCAAAGCTCAATGCATTATAAAGCGCACGAGTGGCAGCAAGCCGGATTTCACTACCTTCCGTAGAGTTCATGCCCTGAACAACAGCCGTAAGTATTGAATTTACTTCATCTTGTACAAGTATCTCAGGCGAGATTTCTTCGCATAGGTACCCGAGGATCTCCAAGGTCGCCTGCTTCACATGAGCAGGAACCTGTGCTTGTGGGCCTGAAATATTTGCCGTAAGCGTCCTCACTAGATCATGCCACTGGTTACTTCTAAGTTCAATACCTGCCATCTTCGCTATGACCTGAGATGCGGTAGAACGGGCATCAATAGCGGGTGAACCAAGGGTCTTTAGCAAGCAGCCCTTGATCTGGGTTTTCACGGATGCATCCAAAGACAGCCATCGTCGCACCAACTCAGCTTTCCGATGCGGCTCTTTGGCGTCCAAAGCGTTCTTCAAAATCAAACCAGCAAGCTTGCGGCTATCCACAGGTTTCTCATCATTGGACAATTCTCCGGACAGAGACAACAAAAAGCTAGGAAAGTTCTGCTCTTGAAATTGCTTAATATTTTCCTCAGCATGTTTTCTCACATTACCATCCATCGACTGGGCATTTAAAAGGATTTGGGTAACTTCCATTGCCATTTTTTAACTGCAACATAAGATGATATTACTCAAAAAGAGAACAAGAGATAGATGGAACAAGGCAGATATGGACTAAAGAACAAAAGTTCATGTTTGAGTCGATTATGACTATTAACGAGGGCAACTTTTACATCACAAACTGAAGCCAAAACTGGAAGATGGAAAACTGAGAAACAAGTCACTAGAGGGAACTAGAACATATCAAGAACTGAAAATATTAAATTTATTGATGCACTAACTGAATAAATGCCAAGAAAGCATTCACTTGATTTACGGGTTCTGCACCCAAAAGAATTAAACTCGATTAAACATAGGATGGCAAAGTAGACCTAAGGAGCACCACCAATCAACTACGGCACAAAGAAAGGACCGAGAAGGAAAAGAAAGTACTCAATTGAGTCTCCTAGAACTAAAAATGTTGAAACGGAAGTTGCACTGCCCGTTTTGAACAGTGTAAACGTTCTTTTTTTTTAATAAGCACAAATAAATAATAAACGAAACAAATATGTCAGACGCCAGAACAATTGAACACCGACAGCAACGGTCCGGACGAATTATCAAACTACTGTTGAAGTAAGAATTTCCAATAAATTCCAAACAATCCCTTCTTCACGGAGACTACCCTAACGGTTTTTGCCTCACCGAAATCGATCTTCCGAGAGAACGGTGGGATTCCTTGAAGGAGCGGTTATGACAAAAAAGGAGAAGACGAAACTCTAAACAATACATTGCCGTCAAACCTTAAATTCCCATACTCTCTTTCACCCAAGCCCTAATCCTTAAATCCCCGTCCCTTCAAAATAAAATCTTCGCAGTAATCCCCAAATCCACCCGTTTGATCCGGAAACCCAATTATAGGCAAATCACGAGAAGACACTCTAAACCAAAAGGGGGAAACCGAAAGTTCCGTTCAACTTCACAAGAATCCCAAGTCCCCCCAAAACGAAAGCAAATTCTCAAAGATCATACTCCAAGACCAAGACGAAAACCCAAACCGAGAAAAGATATCCTTTTCTTACTCAAACATCGCATAAAGAAAACAGACTCACATGAAAGCCGTGTCAAATCCGGGCGGCCGTCGGGCGATCCTGCAGACCGAGGAACACAGATCCCGATCTCAGAGAGAGAGAGAGAGAGAGAGCCAACGAAATGTAAGAAGAAGAGGACAAAGGAACCCTCTCTCTCCTTGTTTTTTTTCCTTTACTCGTTCTTTTTATTTTCTGGCTACGCATTCCAATTAACTTAACAAGGTTGATTCCAAAGTCCCATTTCCCCTGTGCTACTCTTTCACCTATCTCTTTTCCAACACAATCAGGAGACTTGATACAAAAGATCGGGTACCTCTCAAACTCGACTCATATAATTCTTTATCGATCACCCGACTCCGGTGTCAACTCTCTTTATATATATATATATATGCTCGTTTTTATGAATTGTTTTTGACTGGTATGAATATAATTTACAAAGGTTTTAAAAAAAGTATAAAGAATATTGTTGTTACATTCAAACCAACTAAAAAACAATGAATGGATAATAATGATGGTGGAAAATGGTTCGTTTCAAACATGTTCACTCATTGTTTTTGGATGATATTTGATGAAAGATATAATTTATAATTTTTTATAAGATTTTAAAGAAATATGAAAGATTTAAACAACATAAGTGTATATATAAAGAGAGTGATTAGATCATTATGACTAAAGTTATTTACTTGTGTTTTATTATTGTTTTTTGAAATATGAATATAATTATATTATTTAGAAACTTTTAAATATTTTTAAATTATATTCATGTCACAAAAGTTGAATGAATTGAAATGAGTGAGCATGTCACAAGTGGACACCATTCCTATATGTATGCGTGAGTAGTTTCAGTTCCGAGCACATTCAACTGTAAATTGTGAGTCAGGATATTGTATCGTATGTAAACTGTGAGGATGACACAAAGGGATTTGAAAAACTTACTTGAGAGTTACCCCTTGACCAACAAATCCTTCTACGTCTTTTTGTAACCTAGACAGAAAAGTTTGGAGGGTTTCAAAACGACTCGGCCGAAACCGGCTCCGAGTTAAAGACCCGATATGCTTTTCTCTTTCTCTTTCTTATCAATAGATAAAGATTTGTTGACTCTTTGGGATTTAAAAGATGTGGGCAATACTTGCAGTCCCACTTGTGACCTGTACCTGCCACCGGTTTGGACCTACACCATATCCAAACTAAATTGGATCTTTATTGAAGACCGAGGTTATAGATATAGATATGATCGAACCCAAACCCACATCTTTTCCACCATACGAGGGAACGTCTACACAGATTCTTACTCATTCTTCAATCTTACCAGTTTCGGGTCAGACCTGCATCTCATCATACTCAAATGAGCGAGATCATGTTTTTTTATTATGCAAGGTTATCGATATGATTAGTGCATTCAAACTAGTTTAATACTATTACTAAATCACTATTAGCAATTTGATCACTGTATCAGCGTATCCAGATCCGAGAACTATACTGCATTAGGGCCTGATGCATGTGACCCGAATAACTAACTGGACCTATTTCGTTTTAAGAGCCCCTGGTTTCTCTCTGCATCCCTTGGATTGGTTAACGGAACTGTTTGATCCCACTAAACTGTGAATTCATATTTGGATCGCAATAAGCAATGAAATATCTTGATCCAACCAAGTATAACTAGCTGCCTAGATAAGCTTTGAATCAGATTTGGATCCGCCATTGAGTTCAATTTAGATCAGTTGATCATGTATGATACTCCATGTAATTAAACCCAAGCTCGACCGATGGATCGGGTTCAGATGGATCTGAATATGGCCATGAATGTAATGTAAGAATCGATAGGAACCAAAGTCATAAGTGCAGTGAGAATGGATATAAAAAGTTCATCTCATTTACAGCAGTAAGGATGAATCAGAAACAGATGGCGGACTAGATCCAGGTAAGTGAGTCCAACTCCAACCCGCCGTGGCTTTACTTAGGCTAGGGTCGTGATCGAGAATGGGCCCGAAACAACTGAACCCATTTCTGTTGCAGCTTTCATTTGTAAAGTTGTGGTTGGATCCAGATCATCAAATGTATGCCCTACCAGCAGCAAGATCCATAGCAGCTCGGGTTGAGCTAAGTTGGGTCCGTTATACAGTGTAACTGATAGTCTATAACTGTGTCGGGTTCGAATCAGGCATGAAGCTCTTGCCTCGCAGAAATGGCAACGGGCAGGTTGGAGATGGGTATACCTATACCCACCCCATATCCAAACTTCAGTTTTGTGCTCCACGCCGGCCTGGAGCGGATACGGGCATGGCTCTTTCTGTCCCGAAAGGTAGCAGTTATGGGCACGCTGTACTCAACTCTAATATCATTTATCTTCTTTAAATTAAAAATATTTTAGATTAAAATTGCAAATCTTGTGTAAATACTTGAAATTTTGAAATTAACATTTGTATATACTTACATACAAACAAACATACATACATGATATATGTATATATATGCGTATATACATACATATTATTGTTCCATACCTACATATCATATATATAATATATGTGTATATATTGCATACATACATAATACATGTATATATTACATACACACACACACACATATATATATATATATATTGGAGGCCCATAATGTTATACAACAGGGTTGGGATTACCCATTTTGACCGGGTTCAGGGTCGGGGATACCCGAGGTCCTGAACATCTTTCTCCTTGTATGGGACACACGCCTCCAAAAACTCAATGAAAACGTATGGCTCACAGTAAAACCGTAGGCTTAGAACGCATATTCCACAAATCAACCGTGGGCTAAAACATGGAATAATTTGTAAACAGTGGGCTGTGTTGAAGGCGAGGTCAAAATTCTTTTAGAAGAACGAAGTCATGAACAATTCGCGCAAACAGCAATAACTCACCTCGATAGAAGGTTGATTCACAAGTTTAAGGTCATGAGTTCGATACCCAGTGAGTGCATTTGGCTTCGGCCGCTGCACCACACCTCTTAGAAAAAGTCATGAACTATTGACCTCACCCTAGAACAGTGTCCAATTGCAGCTACAGCATTAGCTCAATGGCAGGTGCTGTTGCTGCTGGTGGGGAGTTCGACTCTCAGACGTTAAACGAAAACATGAAAGATTTGTTTTTCAAATACGAACTCTATTTTCTGTGCTTAAGCATAATTCATTCACCTGATGACATGCTGCAATTTATTTTTAGTTGCCATATAAAATTAAAACTTTAATTTTCACTTGAATATGCTTGGCTATGAAGTCTACATTAGTTATCTTCCACTTCACACTAATCTTCACTAAGATTGGCTTTCTCTGGGTGTGTGCGATGGGGAGGCCGAAGCCGATGGAGAGCCTGGGTGCCGAACTCATGACCTTTAAACTTGTGGCTTGACCCCCTAGCCAGGTGAGCTATTGGTCTTTGCTTAAGAGAATCACCAGAGATTTTGACCTAAAAGAGAAGAGATTAAGGACATATTTGATTGGCTATTATCGTATATTGGGAGCCTTATGTGATTTGGAATCACGTTACATTGAATGCAAGCTCAAAACAGACGTACCAATTTCGTGTTTGTGACGAGTAGACTCGGTTCAAAAAAGGTGCTGAATTCGTGTTTTGGCTTGTAATGTGTTTTTCGGGTTCATCTGATAGATAGATCACCATGCACGACCCAAACCATTTGAATGCATGTTAAACTACTATTATACCTCACGTGACCAAAGCCCCAATCAACATGAAACTATACCTAGAAAAACACAACATAGGATTAATAATAGTAGAAACAACATGTTGGTTTTAATTACCTTGAACACGTTAGGTTATTGACACTCACACACACACACACACACACATATATATATATATATATATATATATATATATATATATATATATATATATATATATATATATATATATATAGAGAGAGAGAGAGAGAGAGAGAGATTGCATCCAGCCCATCACTAACACTACTCAATTATCGTTTTTATACTTTTTCAAAACTCTTTAAATAAAATTTAAATTGCACTCATACAAACCGAAAAACAATAAATGGGACGACCCAAAGCATTTGAATGCATATTAAACTACTATTATACCTCACGTGACCAAAGCCCCAATCAACACGAAACTATACCTAGTAAAACACAACATAGGATTAATAATAGTAGAAACAACATGTTGGTAACGTTGGGTTATTCACACACACACACACACACACATATATATATATATATATACATATATATATATAGAGAGAGAGAGATTGCATCCAGCCCATCACTAACACTACTCAATTATTGTTTTTTATACTTCTTCAAAACTCTTTAAATAAAATTTAAATTGCACTCATAAAAACCGAAAAACAATAAATGGGCATGAATAAGCATGTCAAAAGTGGGCAGGATCCGGTTTATATATATATATATAAAGCTAACATATTTTATTGTCAATTATCCACAATAGTTGCTAATTAATGGATGAAAGGTACTTTCATTTTTTTCTAACTTTTGGCACAATGGGGAGGCCGAAGCTAGATACAGACCTCCAGTATTGAACTCATTACGTCAACTTGTGATTTGACCCCCTAACCGTTGATCGTTCCAAAACCTAGCAGGAGTTGGACTTGAACGCATTCTAATTCATAAAATCAAAAGCAAGACTTGTTCTAAACTAAGTGGCAGTGGATTATTTGCATCTGTCCTGTTATTTTGTTATTTTGCGTTAACATGATGTTTTGTCACTTCCGACACTTTGTAGGCCTTCTTATGTTAATGCTATTATGATAGGTTGTGCTTGACTTTTCTAAGAGAGAGAGAGAGAGAGAGAAATTGGATCTCGTTCACCTCTCTCGGATGCTGTGCACCTCTACATAGCATCATGATCCCGACCCTTTACTTTTTTGTTGTGGTGCATGATCACAATAAAGGTACTTTTTATATTTTTTCAAAAATTATTCTAAATCTTTAAGTTATACTAGTGCCCTAAAAGTAAGAAGGGAGTAGAAGGGGTATGAGTTCATAGTTTTTCTATGTATTGTCACAATTTTTAAATATAAATTAGTTTAAAAAAATATTTAAGTGATGGATATTGTTCCGGACCACTTTTTAGCATACATTGGAGAATATATTTAGTTGTTTACTTGCATGAATATGACAAGAATGTTGTATACCAAGATAAGATACAATCCATAACTTTACTTGATAGGGTGGGACTCTCGAGAAAGAGCCAATAATTCTCATTCTCTCTTATAATCATAATAGTAATCATAAATTAATTTAAATAGTGGCAAAAGGAGAATAATGATTATTTGCTATAAAAAGATAGTTATGCCCTTTGGTTTTTTAATGAAAAAGGTAATACATGTGTCCCTTCAATTGTGCCTACCCACAAAATAAGCTTATACAAACATCTCATCTACGAGATATACACAACAACATAAAAAAAAAGATTTTATATTTTTATATTTTTGTCTTTATCTATTTTTTAACCTTTAAAAAATTGTTGTTTTTTTATTCGAGCATTACTTCTATTCGCTTAGAGCAGGTGCTCAAAGAATTGTCCTATGGTCAAAGCAATTTGCATACAATCCAAAGCGATCTCCAATAGGAGAAAGTGTAAATTTTGCTTTTAAGAAAGTGCCTTATGACATGCTTCAAGCCTTTATCAAAAGTCTTCAACATCAAATTTTCTCAACAATCAAAAAGCAATATTTGAAGATGAAGGCCACAATACTCGCCATGATGAACCAAGATTTTGTCCACCTTGACTGCTTTGGTGGTGTTAACTAGAAGTGGCAATAGATATTTCACTACCTTCCTTGATGATTATTATAGATGTATGTATTTTGTTGAATCCTAAATATAAGGCTCTTATCACTTTCAATTATAAAGTTAAAAATCAGTTGAAAAATAAAATTAAACATTTAGAAGTGATAGAGGAGGAAAATGTTTTTCTAATGATTATTTTTCTTGAAGGATTTGATATTATTCATATACGTTTAACCCTTAGAACCCCTCAACAGAATGTGTTAGTGAAAAAAAAAAAAAAATGAAATATACATGGATATGGTTAATGTCTTATTGTTGCAAGCAAAATTGCCTTTTAACTTGTACGATAAATCACTTCTTACTTCATGTCATATTTCAAATAGAATTAGGATGAAAAGAAAATTTCCTCAGCTCATAAATTATGGAAAGGAAAAAACCTTAAATTAGATATTTTAAAGTATGTGAATGTCTTGCATATCATAAGAATAATGATTTGAGTAGGACTAAGTTGGTCCTATATGGACTAAGTGTGCATTTGCTGGTTATGTCTCAAACTCCAAAGCATAAACTCTTAGTTTTAGAGTCAAATGTTATTATTGAGTCTAGGATTTAAAATTCTTTAAACATTTTTAATATATGGGAAACAAGTTCAATCTCCTATAGATCTTTCACTTTATAGAGCCTCTTATGAGAATGTTGAACAACAAAATTTGCGAGGCAATGAGCAATCTAGGGAACCAAAGAAAAGTTTTAGAGTCTGAAAAATGAAAACGCTTAAACCAAATGACTTCCATTGCTTTGTAGAAGGTAAGAAAAAGGAAATTATAAGATTTGGTTTGTTCTTCAAGTGGAAGATGATCTTAAAAAGAAGTCATGGCTTCTAAAGCTACACACTTTTCAATAATATGAAATAATACTTGAAAACTTGTCAACTTATCTTTAAATGTTGAACTTATCACTTAGAAAGATAGATTAGTAGCTAAAGCCTTTCAACAAAAGAAGGTATTGATTATTTTTATACTTATCTACCGGTTGCTAGAATCACCTCTTGTTGGAACTTGGTATCAATTAACAACCTACATGCTCATCAAATAAATGTCAAAACAACATTCTTAAAATGTAGATCTCACAACAAAGGTCTACATGTAACAAGTTAAAAGGTTTGTTCTAAAGGAAAATGAAATACTTATATAAACTTAAGCAAGCCACAAAGTAATGACATGCAATGTTTGAAAAAACTATTTTGCTATTTGACTTTGTGCATGTGTTGTCCAAATATATTATAATTGTTTTATATTAGTTTTTTTATATGTTCATGACAAGTTAACGGTGAGTAATAATATGAAAGTCATGATATGAGTGAAGAGTTTTTCACCTTCCAAACTCTGAATCTTGGACAAGTTGATACCATATTCAGTATTAAGGTGAAAAGAAATATTAGGAGTTATGTATAGAGTCGATCTCATTACATAAAGAAAGCATAGAATAAATTGAGTTACGTGAAAATCAAAGAAACAAGTGCCCCTCTTGATTTAAGCACCAAGTTGATAAAGAATGATAGAAAATATGTACCTTAACTGGAGTATTAAGTGTTATTGAGAGTCTTATGTATACTAAAGAATTGTAGCTAATAAATTAAGTAATTTATGAGAAATCCAAGTGTTATCATTGGATGACTATTGGTCAAGTTCACCATTTTTATTAAGAAAACTAAGGTTCTAACTTTTCAATATTCGAAGTTTCCTGTTATTTTAGAAGGATATATCCACACAACTTGGATATCGAGTTTGCAAGATTGGGTGTTTACCTTGGAAGGTGGTCAAATTTATTCAAAATTCAAGAAGTAGACTTACATATCACACTCAAGTATAGTAAAAAAAAAACATTAGTAAAAGAAGGAAAGAGGACGAGTGGTCAAGGGATTTTCATTTAGAAACTCCATTTATCTTTAGAGATGTGAGATTAACTTGTATTTGTTGTAATAGTCAAGCCACTCTAGCATGATATATAATGAGAAGTCAACAAACATAAGTCTTGAACATTATTATGTGAGAAAGATAATTAAAGATGAAATTATCTCCCTTGCATTTGTGAGATCAAAACAAAATTCAACGGACCCATTTACTAAACCCCTACAAGAGAGCTAGTGAGAAAGACCTCAAGTATGGCGAGGTTTAGCTCCACAAGTAGGCCCACTAATCATAACAATTAAAGGGTTTTAAGGGTAAAAACAAGTTGTTGTTGACCGAATGCTTGTAATACTTAAGATACATAAGTATGAAGCTATTATTGTTATTATAAACATGGGAGTTGAGATTTTGATACTCTTATTTGAAAGCAGGTGTCTTCATGTGACAAAGACATTATAAGAACCTCACTTATATGAACAAGTGGCAATGCCACTCTAATTGAGATGTTAGGAGTTACTCCAATAAATGTTCATGAATTTGAATGTGCACATAGACATATGAGTGCTAAGCGAGCTGTATGGAAGCAATGAAAGCTATCTTTATGTATTTAATATTGCCGATGTTATCACAAGTTAATAACATGTTTAAAGTTATTGTGCTACATTGAATTGCGATGATATCTTACAATATTTATGCTGAGGTAATATTCAAAGTGAAAGACATCTTACTTTATGCATAAACATTATTTTGCTTATCTATTTTGTTGGTTTTTATTTTTTATTCTTTAATTTAATCCTTAAAATTTGTTTTAATATAAAGTAGTTAAAGGAACAAATATATATTTAAGTGAATGGATGTTGTGCCCATTCACTTGCTGGTGTATGTTAGACAATAGACGTTCAATAAAATATATTTATTGTGAATGAATGTGATATAGGTGTAAATTTTGACACAAACATGGCACACCAAAAGACTTTTCTTGAAAGGGTGTAGAGAAATCCAATATATTTTTTTCTCTCATAATCATGATAGTTACTATTGTACGAATGATACCTTTATGTGAATATTGACAAAAAATAATAATTATTATTTGGTATCAAAAGACACTTATGTTTTTTAACATTTTTTATATGAGGACATTACATAATTGAATTTCTTTGATCTTGATTGATTGAAATAAAAAAGGCTTTAAATCCGTCCTTTTAGTTGTACCTTTTTGTGGCGTGTGATAGGACAAAGAAAAGCTCACACAACAACAATATAGAGAAGAAAATTTATATTTTGTTATCTTATTGTGTATCTTGGGAAATTTCTCGTTTGTCCATCAAAGCATTCTTTTCTACTCGCTTATCATAGGTGTTGAAAGCTTGTTGTATCCACTAAAGCAAATTAGCTCAAAATGATCTCAAGTAGGACAGGGTGTATTTCAAGCCTTTATCAAAGTTTGTGTCCAATATATTATATATATAAAAGTTTAATATACTTGTCATGTTATAAATCTCAACTATCTATTTTAAGATATGAATGGCAAAGTTAAAAGTGAAAAACCAAAAAGGATACATTCTTTTTACATAGTTGCTCGATTTATATGTGTATCTTTTGCTTTTAAACTCAATCATACATTTTTAAAAACCTTTAAGGACGAGTAAGAACATTAAAGTCTTCATCTCTCTCTATATATATATATCAAAAAGTCTAATATATTTGTTATGTCCTTGAAAATTTCAACTATCAATCTTAAAAGATGAAGGGTTGAACTTAAATGTGGAAAATCAAAAGAAAATATATTTTTTGCAAGTTTACTTGATTCACATGTATATATATATAATGTGTATTTAATATACTTGCCACTTTATATCCGTGAGTTTAATATATATAGAGAGAGAGAAAAAGAGAGAGAAATTAGTACATGCTCACATATGTTAGATGCGATCTCAACTGTTTGATCAACATTTATTTTACTAAGTACACTTAATTAAAAAGTGGAAAAAATACTCAAATACTTTTTCCTGGTACATTTGATATAAGAATCTCAATCATCGATTTCGCTGATCGAATGGTTGAGATTTTTACGTATATTTAAGCACAAATGAGTGAGATGATTGTGTATATGTACTAACCTCTTATATTATATATATATATATATATATATATATATATATATATATATATATATATATATATATATATATATATATATATGTGTGTGTGTGTGTGTGTGTGTGTGTTCTAGAGAGCAGGGGTGGGAGGGGTTCTATTTGTTTCCGGCTTTTCGTACAAATTGAACTCTCAAAACATGTGTTTCGATAAACTGTAAAGCATAGTACAAACATATTCCCAGCTTGTCTGACTAACGTATGCATATAGAGTTCACCTCATCTCACTACGGGCCAAGCCAAGCTCATCCTGTTGGTTTCTTCATCAGAAACGAGGAAAGGAGCTTAGTATGAACACATATCAGCTGAAAGACCGAGTTTATGTGTAATGAGTTTTATAACATTATATATAAAATGTGAATACATATAAAGTTTATATACTTATATGGAATTAAATTTTGACAAGTTTATAAGTCTATACATATGAGTTTTATAACCTCTTATACATATAACTTATGGATCGTAGATCCAAATAATTTAGTTGCACAATACATTGTGTTTAGCAAAACACTTAAATAGGTAGAACCGTGGTTTAGAACCGAACCAAACTGAAACCTACTGTTTGGTTTGAGGTTGAGGCTAGAATCAAACCAAACAGAACGGTGCACACCCCAAATAGGATTAGGTGCTACTTTTTTACCTAAGTTCTTTCTGGGCATAAGGCGAACATTTAAGAAGTGGCGATCCAAACCGACCTGTACATGCCATGTTCATGATCAGCTCAAATGGTTTAAAGATCGGACTAGACCGATCTAGGGACGAGCTGAACCGAGCTAAACTAGGAGCTGCTGGGTCCATTTATCAGCCATAATAGAAAAACTGGCTCCGTTATTGGAACCCTACACCGTCTTCTTTCTATATATCTATCTGCGTTTGCTCCGACGGAAGTGCAGTGGCCTTTTTCCAATTGTGTCTTGGTTTCCGAAGGTGTCTTTGAGACCAGAATTTCCCGAATCCCAAGCAAACGGCAACGGGAATGTGAGGCATGAGGATTCAAAATTCCCACCCGAAACAAACGGCAGCGGGAATCTGAGAGAGAAGGGATCAGGGATCAAAAAACACAGCCAGTGGATTGCACAAGACGACCGCAGTCTCTCTCTCTCTCTCTCTCTCTCTCTCTCTTGTTCGCGTTCTTGTACAATTCAAGTCCAATCTTCTCTTTGCTTTTTTTGTTACATTTCTCTTTGCTTTTTTTAGGAGAACCAATCTTCTCTCTCTCATTGTTGTGTTGTTCTTGGTACAATTGAAATCCAATCTTCTCTTTGCTTTTCTTAGGGGAACCCATTCCCCCCTCTCTCTCACACACAGACACACCATCTGAGAAGCCTCCGAATACAAAAACCATGGCTCTCTTTCTCCCTCTGTGAGTGAGTTCGTCGTAGTGACATTTGAAAGCCATGAGGCAGAAATAGGTTTTGATTCGATCTACACCACTGCCCATGATCACCATCATCCCCATTGACCACTTTCATTGTACCTAAACTAAAAGGATAAAGGAGAAATTGAAATTCGGACAGAAGCAGAGAAGGGGAATCGAGGAACTAGCAGGAATCGATGGAGAGATCGAGGGCGAAGAGGTTATACAGCAGCAGCAACACGACTATCAGCGGTACCAACAACAACTACCCTCATTACTATGACCGGCCGAAGCGACCGTTCAACGGTGGCAGCCACCACGGCCGCCACCGGCCGGCCCCGGTCGTCGACTCTGGCCAGCCGGTCAATACATGCTTCCGCATTCTATGCCCTGAAGCCAGGGTGGCGGCCGTCGCCGGGAAGGGCGGCACCGTCCTCAAGACGCTCCGGCAGGAGACCGGCACGTGGATCGCCGTCCACCAGCTCGTCCCCGGCGACGACGAGCGAGTCATCGAGATCACCGACGTCCGCGACCGTGAACCCGACGGCGGAATCTCTTCGTACTCGCCGGCGCAGGACGCGCTTTGCACGATCCACGAGCGGATCCTCAGTTGGGACGACGATTCGGCCGCCGGAGCCGGCGGACGGATTCTGACGCGTCTTATCGTTCCTCGAAGCCACGTCGGGTGCCTCCTTGGAAAAGCAGGGAAGATTATCGAGCAGATGCGACAGGAGACGAATACTCAAATACGAATTCTTCCCAGAGATCATCATCTTCCTCGATGCGTCTCGGCTTCAGACGAGCTCGTTCAGGTACTCGTTTCCATCTCTCCAATCCAATTTCGTTTCTTTGCTTCTTAATCTTGTTTCAACTTTGCATTCTTGGCAGACGCGTATATTTCCGATTTTCCCTTCGAATTCCCGATTTCCAGTTCTATGGTGGAATACGTTATCCAGAAAATAGGGAATTTTCTGTTTTTTGGGTTTTGTTCCACTCCGCATTCATGTTTGGATGAGTTCCGTTACCTCACGAGGAATGAACTATGAGAATTGTGAGCATCCATATTACCGGTTTATTGCCATGCTTCAGGATCATTCTTACCTATTGTTGGTTCTTTGGTAGCTAGAACACTTGCTAATGTCTTGTTTCTGGAGTCCTTTTGCCAACTTATTGTCTAAAATGTTGTTTAGTATACTTATATGTGATGTCTTTATGGATACGCCTAATTCAATGTCTGATTGAATGGCGGCCGTGATAAACACTTTGCTGATGATAGTAATTAGCTTGAAAATTTTTTCTGGTTCGAGAAAGTCTCTAGTGTATCTGTGGCGATGCTTTCAGAAAACATCCTTTTGTTGGTCGTGGTTATTTGTCGACAATGATTTTGCTTACCTTTTCCATGTCATGGATTTTTTCTTAACCCTCAAAATCGGCAGCTTAGAGGTCTCTGTATTCTCTTCACCCATAGTGCTTTAGACAAATTAGTAATTTGATTGCATTCGCTCAAGCTTGTACATCATAATCTTTCCATGCCATCATCACATTTTATACGCAGGTAGCAGGTGATGAAAATGCTGTAAAGAAAGCTATTGCAATCATTTCATCGCGCTTGAAAGAGAATCCTTTCCGTGATCGTGGTGCACTTCATGGCAGATTGCATTCACCTGAACAGCAATTCTTTCCTGAAGATGATTTCACATCCTACTTGAACTCTGGTTCAATACGAGGACCACAAGATGGGCTTGCTGCAGGAATGAGAAATTCTGGATATTCTGTACGGTTATCTGGATATGGAAAATATGACACTGATGCCAATCATATTGCTGATCACTTGGAACCATTTTCCAGTGAAGAGATAACTTTCCGAATATTATGTCCATGTGACAGAGTTGATAGGGTTATTGGAGAGGAGCATGGTCTACTTGCTTTGCTTCGTGATGAGGTCGGTGTGAATGCAAAGGTTGCTGATCCGGTACAAGGATGTGATGAGCGGATAATCACCATTACATCAGAAGAGGTACTGTATCTGTATGTTCCAAAGCACAAAAGTTGTTCAGACTCGTCTGTTTGTTTTACCATGTGACTTTGGTCCTATCAACCCTACAAGAAGTTCCACCGTTTATTTAATTTGGTGTGTTGCAATTTACTGGAACAAGTTGTGGAAAAACATCCTATGGAGTTATTTAAATCTCATGAGAACAGGAAATGACTTGTAATCTAGATTAGCATAATTTAAAATCTAGTTATGCTGATATTTAGAGTAAAAAACTATACACCAGTAGAATTATTCAATTGGTAATTATCCATTGGCATATTTGCATGCCTGTCCTTCTATGCACACATTCTTTAGGTAATTTTGGGAGTCATTCTCGAATTTGAAAGAAAGGTGAAGTGTCATTATCCCCATGCTCATTTGTGAAGGTTAAACTTATTACTTCTGATAGTAAGTAGATGGTAATTTGTTGCTTTTTCTCTCAGCTGTTAATTATACACTGCCATAAGTATAACCTTCTACTTTTGTCTGTATGTGCTTTTACTTGCACTGGGAGGCCTCAAAAGTGCTGGAAAGGAACAGTAAACTGTGATTCTGTTTTGAGTTAAAGGCTAATATAACACATGTGAGAGCCTAAGGCTAATATAACACAAGAGAGAGCCTAATGATGCAGAATCCATGTAGACACCTGACTTAGTGTGGGTAATGCTTGACCTATGTCACACGGGTGCGGATACGGGTGCGGGTGCGGGATACGGCAAATTTTAAAAAATTTGGGTGCGACGACACGGCTAGAGTATATAATATTATATATTATATATAATATTGAAGCTACAACAAGTGAGACATCAATTAACATAAGTATATGACAATAGCAAGTACACAATTTTATATTAAAGCAAAACAAATAAACTGGAAACAACTACTAATTTCATCGTAATACACAAATCAATCTTCACTATCTGGACCCATTTATCCAAAAAGACCCGAACTTCAAAATCGATACCAGATTTTGAAGCGTGAAATATCCACACTAAAGAAAGTGAAGAAGGTCCGCGTTGAGATATTTTTCTACGTTTATCGCCGGAGTTTCATGGGAGATGATAGAAGACAAGCTAAAGGAGCATTTTGAAAATTATGGTGAGGCAGCTCAGGTGGTTATCATGGGAGATAAGGTCACGAGTCGACTAAGAGGCTTTAGTTTCATTGTCTTCACGGATTACTCCCTCTTTGATCGGGTTCTCTAGGATAAATACATCATAGACGGCAGAACCGTGAGTTACAAATATATATATATATATATATATATATATATATATATATATATATATTGCATTTTTTTTGCTATGCCGCACCGACACGGTGTCGGTGTCGGTGTCGCATCCGTGTCGAGGTCAACACTCCACCTCTTAGAAGTGTCTGTGTGACTTAGTGCTTGACTTTTCATTTTGGTTTTGTTGTGATGTGGTCTTTCAATGAAGTGTTGAGTTTTGGTTATGTTTTCGAAGAACTAACTAGAAAGGAACAGACTGTGAAATACTTTAGGAGCTAAGTTAGAGTTTCAAAACTTTAAAACACAGAACCACCATATCCATGGTGATGTGTTTCAACATTATTCACTTAAATGCTAGTCTTTTGGAGAATAAGATGCCAAGCTAGTCTAAGGCACTCTCAATATGCATGAAATAAGCAGGATGACAAGGACCTGTTAGAGGACGCTTGTTAGGAAGCAGTTGGAAGTGGGGAAATCTTCTTCCGTTGCAAGTTTGTGTTTGCTACTTCGCTTCATGGAAAAACAACACTTTTAGTTTTCAATAGTTCTTAGATATTTAGCTTATTCTATTATCATCTTGACTTAGTAGGGGTTGTGGCTGCAACTGAGAGTTGGGAAGAGTGATAATCTCCTCTGAGTTCAGTTTGTAAAGTAACTTCTTCGTAATGAGCTCTCAGATATCAATGATGGATAATAACTGTTAATTGCGCACTTGCAATAGAGCATACTAAGACGGTTAGTATGAGTACTGGGTCATAGATCCAGAATAGGTAGTAGGTAGAATATCCAGCCTGCGCCATAGAAAAGCAGAGTTAATACAACAGATTTCTTGTTTCATGTTTTTCTTCCTTCTCGTTCACTTAAAAGGATTTACATGTTGAGGTATTCGTCTAAAAGTAACTCAGTATTCTTGGTAACTACTTTCCATCTCGAAGTGCTCTGGAAGTACCTGATATTACCATAACAACAACAACAACAACTGAGCCGTTTCCCATACTAGGTGGGGAAGTACCTGATATTACCATATATCTATAAAAACGGCAGGTTGTATCCACTCTCTAAGAAAATTGCATATGCAAGGTTGCCTTAAATATATGTGAGGAAATATTTTAGCTGGGTAATTTCCTTTGTTTGCTCGGTTCCGCATCATGCATGATTCCTTGAATTTTCTTTGTAAGTCTATGCCTTGACTTTAATTGAATAATGTGTTCAGATGGTTTGACTTTTGCTGAATTTCAAATATTGCTATTGGAATAGCTTCTCATGAGTATTGTCGCTCTGTCTTCCACTTACCCCTTCAGATGATGGTTCAGCTTTTGCTGAAACTAGAATTGCTAATGAAATAGCTTCATCATGACGACAGTTCTTGTCCTTGCCAGCCCCAGGCGCTTGAAGTTGACTACTAATAGCTACTTCACATGCTAATTTCATTTGAAACAAAGAGCCAACTACTGAGCTTTAAAAGGATTTGAACTTTATGTACTTCACGAAATTTATGTGATCTTATTTACCATCATTATATGCTGAAAATTGGGAAAAAAATGAACGGAGAACTTGACGTTTATATGACACATGCATAAGTTGTGCACAGAGTTTCTTGTTCAATGAATGTTCTTCCATATAACATTTACTGCATGTCCAGAGTAAGCACTTACCGTTTTGTGGATTGCTTTGGGTTTTACCTCGGAAAACAGGAAGTCCATAATTTACCAAATTTCATTGCCATTACTATGAAATTATGGGAAAGAATTATCAAATGTAGGTTAAGATCAAGTACAATACAGAACCAATTTGGATTCATGTGAGGCAGATCTACTGTGCAAGCGATTCACCTTTTGAGACATCTTATGGAATATTTTAGAGCAAAAAAGAAAGATCTTCACATGATATTTATTGATATAGAAAAAGCTTATGATAGGGTACTGAGGAAGGTTCTTTGGAGTAATGTTGTAAAAACCATATCGGTACCCGTATCAATACGGCTATATCGTACCGTATTGTACGGTATGGTATGATACACATTTTTTTTAAATTCAAAAATTCAAAACATTTAAAAATTAAAATTAATGAACAAAACATGTATAACACAGGGAAAAAACATTCATACTATAACAGAAACATCTCCAAAACAAGGCTACAAGCATCCATATTTCATAAATAATATAATTCCATATTCCATGAATCCATAATCCATGATTCCATAATCCATGATTCCATATTCCATAATCCATAGAATCCATAATCATTAAGGTTACAAGTTACAACTTACAAGTACAACTAAAACCTACTAAGTACAACTTAAAATAAATTACAATCATCCACAACGTGGATCATAATCAACAAAAGCATTATAATTAATGTAGTCAGTATCACCACCATCACCATCATCATCATCTCCTCCCCCTTCTTCCTCCATAATAGGATCTGCCCATCCAACACCTTCGGCTTCATTTTCATCGTCTCCAACTCCAAGTTCTGCTTCGGCTTGGAGTGTCCTCCAATTTTCATCATCTAAAATGATAGGAGGCTCCTCCTCTTCGACCCAATCGTCAAGAATATCAATATTTTTGTAACTTAATGGGTCATATGACACCTTCCTTGTCCTCCTTGCATCCTTTTGCATTTGTCTATAAATAAAGAATATTTAAATTATAAAAAATTATCAAATATAATATAGCCATACCAAGCATTAATTATTAATAAGATTAAGAAAGAAGAACTAGGCAACAAAAAATAATATATATTTTCTAATTATTACCTTTGCCTTAACTTCATGTTATAGGCAACATATATCAAATCATGTAGTTGAGCATGCTCTAGCTTGTTTCGCTTTTTCGTGTGAATACATTTGAAAAAGATCCAATTCCTCTCGCACCCACTATAACTACATGTTTGACTCAATATATGTTGAACAAACCTTATAAAATTCGGTGTATCTACACCAAAATGAGCCCACCATTCATCTGAAATAAAACACAATAATGATTAATAAGAAACACATGAAGTCAATCAATTAATAACTTAAATGAATATCAATAAAAACACAATACCTGGTTGCATCTGGGAGCGGAGTTGGATTGCAATTGGCCTTCCAAAATCTCCAACACTATGTATATACTTGCTTAACTCTAAATGAATATTACAACGAGTAGATGAATCTTCAACAAGGTCAATTGCATTTAAGATACCTTTTTTCACTTCTTCATCTTCCACAAAGTTAGGAGAAAATCGAATAGAAGAGTTAAGGAAATATGCAACAGTATGTAAATCATGTTGCATTTGGCAGTTCCAACGTGCATAAATTATCTTCAAAACTTTCTTTAGAAGTGACTGATGGCGGTCAAGGTTTGCTTGTATTTCTAATTTGGCCTTATCTATAGCATCATATATATAAGACATAACATGTCTATCTTCTCCGTCTACCATCCTCATTATCTTAACTAAAGGTACAATCATCCTAAAAAAATTTGCTGCAACTTTCTCAAAAATCAGCATTAAAAATAACATCTATCACAACAATCCCTTCCCTCTTTCTAGACCAACTAATAAAGCCCTATTCATTAGATGCAAACAATTTTTTCAATGCATTTTTATGTATGACAAGACTTTG
Source organism: Brasenia schreberi (assembly GCA_036023115.1). Taxonomy (NCBI): domain Eukaryota; kingdom Viridiplantae; phylum Streptophyta; class Magnoliopsida; order Nymphaeales; family Cabombaceae; genus Brasenia; species Brasenia schreberi. The sequence continues at coordinate 27,696,717 of JAYKKT010000090.1, read as the reverse complement.
CACAGTAATGACATTTGTAGCAAATCTTGTCAATGAAGGCCTAATCAATTTCCTTTCAGCGGTATGAATTCACATCAAATGTAATATAGAAGGATCGTTATAAACAAACTTTGTAATATTTCTATGTGCATCTATAGTCCCTCTTATTTCATCCATTGCACTCAAATCTTGAAGCATTAAGTCTATGCAATGTGCAACACATGGAGTCCATACTAAGGATGGATGGTTTGCCTCAAGCATCTTACCATCTGCTCTAAAATTTACAGCATTATCAGTAATGAATTGAACAACATTTAAAACACCGACTTCCTCAATAACTTCCTAAAAAATAGGGAGTAAATTATCTGCAGTTTTATCAATATTGGAAAAGTCATATGATTTAAAAAATAATGTACCTTTAGGGCAATAGACTAAGAAGTTTACCAAAAACCTACGCTGACTATCTGTCCAACCATGAGTCATAACAAAATATCATGTATCCTTCCATGACTTCCTAAATTAAGACTCCATGCATTAACAATATCAACCCATTTCTACAATAATGTGCCCTTGAAAGCATAAGAAGTAGGGACACTATAGCCCGATCCCACACTGGAAATCACATCCACCATACCTTAAAAAGAAAACGAGTTTGTAACATTGAAAGGAAGGCAATTTTCATAAAAAAAGTTCAACACACTTTAAATCTACTTTCTCAATTACCTTATTTGAAGCCATAACTGATCTAATGCTTGACTGAGCTCCAGGAGTCATACGTGGGGGAAAAAATGAAGGCATACACTAGGGTCACTACCTCCTCTAGTACCCCTCATAGGCATCGGGCGAGTAGGAGCTCTTGCAGTGGAACAAGAGCCAACGTCACTGCTACTACCACCAGAACTACACTTTTTCTCTTTTCTCGCCTTCTCCTCCCCTCTTCAACCATCTCTTCTTCCATCTCAACTTTACCATGAAATTCATCACCACCATGACCATAGTCATCATACATCCCCTGAGCAGTAGCATCTTCAAATGGTCGAGACATATCCCAATCACCTATTTCTGCCCTCTCTCTCACCCTTAATTTCTTCTTCTCCTTCATAGCCTCCAATACCTGCTCAATCTCATACTTCACTATTTCAGGAACTCGAGGACATGCACTAGCATCTTTCTTGGTTCCCGCAAGGTGATGCTTCATACGAGAAATAGCACAATATTTTATAACATTGCAAAACATGCACTTGTTCACAAGCCTATTGCCTTCATACACAGGAGTGCAATATTTCCAAGCCGGATTGACTCGATCGAAAGGCATTAAGACAAGAGTGGATAATCAATAAAAAGGAAAAGGCTTTTTAGAGGTTAAGAATCATGAGATCTGCAAAACCCCTAAAATGTTCAAGTAAAAAATCAGGTAGAATGACAAAGGAAAGATGTATGACACGAATTTGAAAAAACCCTAGAGATAGGGTGTTGGATTGAGTGAAATACTTGAGAATCATGTGAATAAACCATGAAATCAATAAGAACAAGTTAAGAAGAGGATATGGAAGCAAGAAAATGACGTGAAAAAGGGTTTGTAAAGAAAGAGAAATGAAATCTACAAGTTTTGGATTTTTGGAATTTATAACAGAAAAATCAGCATAGACTCGTATGATACGGGATGTATCGTACGATACGGTGCGATACACCCCGTATCGTATGATATGGTACGATAAATTACGATAAGTGATACGTGTCCATGTATCGTACCGTATCTTCATACGATACGTGATAAAATTGTATCATATCGTACGATATGATTTTTATAACATTGCTTTGGAGAACCTTAGAAAAAAGAGGTATCCCATTGACATACATTAACCATATAAGAGACATGTACGATGGTGCAAAAACATGTGTGAGGACTCATGAAGGAATGACAAACTTCTTTGAAGTTAATATTGGGTTACATCAAGGATCAACTTTAAGTCCATACTTATTTATAATGGTAATTGATGAGTTAACAAAACATATTCAAGATGAAGTGCCTTGGTGTATGTTATTTGTAGATGACATTGTGTTAGTGGAAGAGTCTAAGGAAAAAGTTAATAGAAAATTGGAACTATGGAGAGAAGCATTAGAAAGTAAAGGCTTCCAATTTAGTAGAAGAAAGATAGAATATACGGAATATAAGTTTGATCATTTGGTTACTTCAGAGGACATAAAAATTAAAATCGGTACACATTGCATCCCACAAGAAAAGTTTTAAATACCTAGGGTCAATTTTTTAGAGTGATGAAAGAATTGATGGAGATGTTACGCATAGACTAAATCACACAGACACTTCTAAGGGGTGGAGTGTCGACCTCGACACTGGTACGACACTGACACCGACACCGTGTCAGTGTGGTATGGCAAAAAAAAACCGCAAAAAAAAGTTTTTTTTTGTTACTCACGGATAAATGGGTCCATATAATGAAGATTGATTTGTGTATTATGATGAAATTAGTAGTTGTTTACCATTTATGTGTTTTGCTTTAATATAAAGTTGTGTACTTGCTATTATAGCTGTATACAATATTAGCTTGAATGATTTTGGGTGTGGACAATTGGTTTCTTATATATCAATCTGACTCCATACTGTATGCCTTTGCAAAGAATAATCTCTGTCACCAAACATGTTTGAAGACTAGGAACATTGCCACATCAATGAAACATAAGAGTATGACATCACTAGTAGATCTTAGCACAAATACTAGTATATGCTATATCCTACAAAAGATTTGGAAACTCTTTGAATCCATAACTTGGATATTTTGCTCCTCGTAAAATCATTCTAAGTTTCAAATCATTATGAGGGAACTTGCTAATTGATACCTACGTGCACTCAAAATTAGCAAATACTAGTTGTATTATGATTGATTTATGTAGCTTAAATATTATATATAATATATAATATTATATACTCTAGCCGTGTCGCACCCAAATTTTTTGAGATTTGCCGTATCCCGCTTCCGCACCCACACCCATGTGACATAGCGCATAGAATTAATGATAGTTGGCTAAAATGGAGAGGAGCATAAGTATTCTTTGTGATAAGAAGATACCATTAAAGTTAAAAGGTAAATATTATAGAGTAGCAATTAGACCTGCCATGTTTTATGGTTCTGAGTGTTGGGCAGTTAATCATCAACATGTACAAAAGATATCTGTGATAGAAATGAAGATGTTGAGATGGATAAGTGGTCATACAAGAAAAGACCGTATACATAATGAGGTTATTAGAAATAAATTATGTGTGGCACCAATAGAGGATAAAATGAGAGAATATCGATTAAGGTGGTTTGGACATATAGAAAGTAGATCAAAAGAAGATTCTTTAAAAAGGTATGAAAACTAGATTTTGAAAGTATTAAAAGAGGTAGAGAATGACCACAAAAGTGTTGGAAAGAAACAATAAAGAATGATCTAGCTTTTTGTGAGTTAACTGCTAACATGGCACATGATAGAGCTCTGTGGAAACAAAGAATCCATGTAGCCGACCCCGTCTAGTATGGGAAAAGGCTTAGTTGTTGTTGTGTCACTGCCAAAATGATAAAACTGTTTAAATTTTGTGGCAGAAACCTGTGAACAAATTGCAGAAATGTTCACAGGAATAGTCTGTCTTAAATTAAGTAGACCTTTTTCTTTTTGTACAACAAATAAGTGGCAATCAATGTAGAGCTATAAGTTCTTTCAATTGCATTCTTTGCACGTGCATTTTGAAGACAGTTGGTGTATGATTCTACATGAGATAGTAGCTTTAAATGCTTGCTATTACTTAATGTGCTGTTCATTCACGTTTTATTGGTTTTATTAACAGGATCAAGATGACATCCTTTTCCCAGCTCAGGAAGCTTTGTTACACATACAGACCCACATTGTTGATCTTGTCCCTGATAAGGAAAATATTGTGAAGACAAGGTTGCTTATTCCATCTATTGAAATTGAACACTTAGGTGAAAGGGATGTTTTCCTTGCTGAAATGTGTCGTTCAAGTAATGCTGAGATACGACTTTTACCCACAGATAGACAACCATTGTTTATGTCCAGTTCTGATGAGCTTGTTCAGGTTAGTGTTTTCTCCTTTCCATACCTACTACATTCATGCTTTTTGTGACCTAGGCTGGATCGTTGAAGACAAAATCATATATATTTCAGATTGTAGGTGAGATAAGGGCAGCCCGTCAAGCTCTTCTTCAGCTGACAGACAGGCTGCGAAGTTACTTCTTTGGCGATAATTTGTCCTCAAGAGAGCCTTCATGCGTACCTGTAGATGGCCATGTTGGTAACATGGGTGGAATGGAGCCTAATTCTCCGATTCGAAGCTCATTGCCTGGCGATGGTAATGAGGAAACTGATCCTCCACCAGTGTCTGTTCAGAGCTTGCAGGCTGCAACAATTCCATGGGCAGCAAAGGTAACAATATTATTCTTGGGTGTTACTTGTGAAGACTGAAGACTGCAATGTTGTTTTGTTCCTGACCTCAGTGAAAGAGGCTCTAAGTTCCCGACATCTGAAGTATGCTTGGAGTAACTTTATGCTGACTTTTCGTGTGGAGCAATTCTCCTTTTGCTATTTCCATAGGGCTCACTGAAACAGGGGATCTCCTCGTGACTGGGTTTAGCCTATCTTGCAAATACTTCTCATGTCTTATTCTGGTTTTGGCGTGGCTCTGTGCTTTCCTTAAGTGGTGCTTTGGTTTCCCCCTCTGCATTTTATGCTTTATAATTTGGTAGTTTATCTCTAAAATCTGGACGCAAAAAATTGTAGTTGTCCAAGATGTCAAGACTAAATTGGCATTTCCTTTTATTAAAATCAATAGAATTACCATCTCAATTGCTTCCAGACTGACATCTCAACAAAACAAAAACAAAAAATAGTTGTTTTGCAAAGTTTATTGAGTTTAGAGCATCCCTCTCTCTCTCTCAATTACATAGGCACGTACATTTATATATATATATATATATATATATATATATATATATATATATATATATATATATATATATATGTATGTATGTAAGTGTGTATGTATATATGAGTTGCAATGGTTGCATATGGTCAATCACAGAAAAGACACTGCATACAATTAATACTTGCAAAAGAATGACCTTAACCTTAACGAGGCCTTCCCCACACTAGATGGTGTTGGCCAGGGGATGCAACATGAGGACTACTTAGGATGTCATCCATCCTAGCCTGTGTTTGTCAACTCAATAATACATTTTGGATTTCATGGCCCTGTACCAGCTAAATGTTTCAGTTCCACCATATCTCTCTGTTTATCTTTGTTGGGTACTTTGGGGTTTTGCTGTTTCTCCTTGTTATGGCAGTCTAATCATACGTTGGGATTACAACCCATGATACTATGTCAAGGCTTTAAAGGCATGTTCTAATATTCATTCTGAAAAATATCAGCAAGATGTAAGCTGCGACTGTTCCAAGGCACAAAACCTCAACATGGTCTGGAGAAAAACTTATATAGATCTTCATGGAAGTCAAGTCCCTCATAATAGATAGTGAATCCTTTGAATGTCTTATGGACTTGGTGATCTAATGAGGCAGTTTTGAAAACTTAAACGAGATGTAAGCTGTGACTGTTTTAGGGAAGTAGTCTTAGGTGCAATTTATATGGGTTACTGTGGAAGTCCAAACACCTATAATAAATATTGAACCCTTTTTGGGTTGCAGTGGAAGCAATTTAGCACCACGGATGTGATGCTTCCAAAGTACCTAAACTAGAACTTGCTCTATGTTTGTTATTTAATGTCTAAATGGAAATGATGCTTTACATTCTCCAACTAGAATTTGCTCTTTGTTGTTTTTCTTATACCCATGGAGAGGAACTAAGAGGCAAAAAGATCAACCCAGAACCAATTATTGCTGACATATATAATATATTGTGAATTCATATTCTATGCTTACAAGAGACAAAGTGGGTTGAAGAAAAAGCAAAGGAGATTGAGGATACAAGTTTTAAATTATGGTACTCAGGTAAGGGAAAGGCTCGAAACGGAGTTGGTATTATCATAAATAAAGATTTAAAGGATAGTGTACTAGACATACAATGATATGGTGACTAAATCATGATGTTGAAATTAGTGTTAGGAGCAGAGGTTTTGAATATAGTTTTTGCTTACGCACCCCAAGTAGGACTAGAAGATAGTATAAAGACGGCTTTCTGGGAAGAGTTAGATAAGGTGATTCAAAGAATTCCACAAAGGGAGATGATTTGTTTAGGAGGAGACTTAAATGAACATGTCGGTAAAGAGGCATTAGGATATCAAGGTATTCATGAAAACTTTGGCTTTGGAGATATAAATGAGGAAGGTGGGTGTAGATATGAAAATTTTACTCCAAGCCTATATAGAGACTTGAAGGAATCTTCTCAAATCTACTTCGTTTGCGCGAGCGTACTAGCTAGTTTTCAAAATTAGCAAAGTTTTGTAAATCCGACTTTTGGGTGATTGTGGCTAAGCGAGATCTTTTCGCTTTAAGCCTTCTTGAACCGATGCTCAAGGGTCAGCCTAAGCGCTTTGAAGATTTCATGTGTGCAGGTGTGATTTAAAATCCACTCAAAAAAATTCGAGAGATAAGACCAAATTTTGTGCACTTGGTGTTTTTAAAGAAATTTTTTGTTAAGTTTTAAAAAACAGAAACCGGTTCTGTTTTAGATCTTGTTTCATGAATGATCAGGCACATATGTTGAGATTCCAAAAATATTTTGTTCTATTTTTGGGTGCTGTGATTGTTCAAAATTAAATCAGGGAAGTGTCTCTGCTCAGACACTCGTGACTGCTCTGTCACTGAAATATAGAAACTCACAAAAAGTTTTGTATTTCGGTGCTCAGAGCTTCGATTTTGGTGAATTTGGTTTTGTTGGAAAGCTATGAATGTCAGCTTTCCAATGAACCAAGTTTCACTCGATTTGGATCACTACACAGAGTTATGAGACTTTTACCCAACCTCTCTTGCAGGAAAATAGATTGTGCAAAAACGATTCTAGTTTTTTCCCGATCTTACACACTTTTAATTACATGGTTGCAGGGCCCTAAAATTATTGAAAATTTTATCAGAGGTGGGCTTGTGTGTGTAGATGAAGTGTGTCAAATTTCAGATCAATCGAAGCAGAGATGAAAAAATGAAAATTGAAGCAACATACGTATGCAGAGATGCTGAAAACAGTTTTTCAGTGTTTTTACAACATATGTGATGCAACTCACCCGAATTTAAATAGCATAAACACAGCATCCCAAAGTAAATTACTGAAGAGAAATGAATGGAAATATGTAGATTAGCTTAAGCATAGAGTGGATTAGAACTTATAGGAGTTTTATAGAGTATAGAGAGGTAGAATCAAGAAAACAAACAAGTAGAGTGCATAGAAAATGAAATTGACAGCATATCTACTTGCTGTTACAACATGGGGGGAGACAAAACTCTATTATTACAACACCTTTCTTTGAATTGAATGTTAAGAGAGGAATTAAGATTGAAAACTGGAAAGAAATACTCACTTAGCAAACCAAGAACCGGATTAACAAAGGGGGAGTTTGACCCCTTCCTTGATGGGAACCGCCCCTTCTTCTTCCTTCCTTTTCTCTCTTCTCTCTTCTTTTCTCTCACACTCTCTCTAACTTGCAACACTTTCTCTCTCTCCTAAGCTCTATCTCTCTCTTTCCTCACGTTTTGGAAGGTCCCTCCAAGTGCTAGATGCTGAAAATGAGCCCCCCTTGGCCTCTATTTATAGGCCAAGGTGCCTTCCATGGGTTGGATCTCCTTGGCCCAAAATTTGATCCAATGTTGGGGCTGATCCACGTGGCATCATGTGGCCCTTTGTGGTCCCCTTTGGTGAGTCCATCCAACTCCTATGTGGGCTGGGTCATGGTGGAACCAAGGTGAATTCTGCTCGCTTTGACTTGGCCCTTCAATCCAATGTAGGTTCTGCCAAACTTGGCCAAGGTATGTCTGGGTCATGGCGTTTTCGGTGAGGATGGTTCAAGATCATTTGGTAAAGGTTATCCAACTTGATCAAAGTCCTTTAATTAGGTAAGGCTAAAGAAGATTTTATCATACCACGTTCAACCAAGGTAGGTTAGGCCTAGATTAGCCAATGGGTCACGGTTTAGCCAAGATGGTTGGAGTTCAGTTGGACTTGATATGGGTCCAGTTGGATGCACTTGGGTGAGGCTTGGCCAAGTTCAAATTGATGCGGCTTTGTATCATGCTCGGTGAGGTCTTGACTTTATTTGATCCCCGTCTTTGACTTGATCCACAATTGAGCTCGGTCCTGGCTTGATGCGGGCTTGGCTCGATCGTTACCTTAATCCTTGCTGATTCTTCGGAGAGATGATTCATCTTTATCTTTCTTTATGGTTTCAAATATTTTCTTATTTAAAACCATTTCATTTTGAAATACATTTGAAAATATTGAGTTTTGTCAAAATCTTCAAATATTCTTTTTTTTAGAACAACTGAGTTCCATTCTCAGTGTTCGTCTGCATGGGTGACCTGCTTTCGTCCCGTGAGTTGGTCTTTACCTTTTCAACCACTTTAACCCTTTGTTGGGTGTAGGGTATCAAACCACTTTCACCTTGATGAGTGTAGGGTATCAAACCACTTTAACCATGGATGGGTGTAGGGTGTTGGACCACTTTAACCCTTGATGGGTGTAGGGTCCCGTAGTAGGACTCTTCTCAATCAGGCGAGTTTTTGAGGCCTGATTTGGATTTGATTTGATTTCAAAAGGTTTTTGATAAGTTTGACATTTAGCAAACATGCTTGGGTTTGGTTCCCAATATCTCATTTTCAATTATTTCTTTGAAGAAAACTGTTTGAAGCTATCATTTCTTTAGATGAAATCATTTGAATAGGCAGAATGCTGCCAATTTGGGCTTCAGGGCAAAGCAATCATTTTTTTGGCTTTTTGTCAAAATTTGATTTTTCTGAGAGAGGTACAATGTACCTATATTTTGAGGTTGCCACGAAATTTTGGTGCGAAAAGGAGTTTGTTTAAGGTGTCTTTATTTGAAAACCCTTAAAAGACCCAAAACCACGATTTTTTCCTGAACATGCGAAATTTGTAAAAGATCAAATTATTTTGAAATTTTTTTTGGGTGTTTACAGTGGGGAGATTTTAAATTTTGTTATGGAATTTGATCTCTTTATAGTCAATGCAATCTTCAAAAAACGAGATGAACATTTAATTACTTATAAGAGTGGCTTATCACAAATACAAATTGATTACTTTATTTATAGAAAAAAAGATAGAGCGTGTTGTAAAGATTAAGGTAATTCCAAGAAAAAGCTTAACCACCCAACATTGACTTTTAGTTATGAATTTACAAATAAAAAAATGGACAAAGAAGAAAAGAGTGTATCGAGCTATTCAGACTAAATGGTTGAACCTCAAAAGCGAGAAAGAAGATATATTTAAACAGAAAGTCCTTTTGGAATTATGTTTTTATACCTTGTGATATGTGAAATAATATGGCTATACATATTAGGAATGTGGCGAAAGAGGTGTTATGTGAATCTAAGGGAGGTGTACCAGCACAAAAAAAAAGCTTGGTGGTGGAGTGAAATAGTGCAAAATAAAATCAAGGCAAAGAGGGCATGTTACAAATTACATTATGCTAAGAAAACTAGTAAAACTTTAGAGGCTTATAAGAAAGCGAAGAAGGAAGCGAAAGGCCGTCAGTGAAGCAAAAGCTAAAATTTGGGAGGATTTATATAAAAAACTCAACTCAAAAGAGAGTGAAAAAGATATTTTTAGGATAGCTAGGGCTAGAGATAAGAAAATTAAAGATCTTAATTCATTTAGAATTCATCAAAGACGATGATGAAAAATTCTAGTGGCAAATGATGATATAAGAAATAGATGGAAAAACTATTTTTATAAGCTTTTTAATAAAAATAAAGATATTAGTATTAACTTAGGAGAGTTAGCCAAATAAAAAATGTATATAAACCACAATTTCTACCGACGTATTCAAAAGAATGAAGTCAAAGAGGCTCTTAAACATATAAAGGGTGGTAAATCGGTAGGACCAGACAATATTCCTATAGAAGTTTGGAAAATACTAGGAGAAACAGGAATCACTTGGCTTACAAGACTATTTGATGAAATATGGAGAAACCAAAAGATGCCTAAGGAATGGAGAGAGAGTACACTTATACCCATATATAAGAACAAGGGAGACATTCAGATTTATGTGAATTATCGGGGTATCAAGTTAATGAGTCATACTATGAAATTGTGAGAAAGAATTATCAAATGTAAGTTAAGACAAGTATCGAGTACGATACAGAACCAATTTGGATTCATGCAAGGCAGATCTACTATTGAAGCGATTCACCTTTTGAGACGTCTTATAGAATATTTTAGAAAAAAAAAGAAAGACCTTCACATGATATTTATTGATCTAGAAAAAGCTTATGATAGGGTACCGAGGGAGGTTCTTTGGAGAACCTTGGAAAAAAGAGATATCCCATTGATGTACATAAACCTTATAAGAGACATGTACGATGGTGCAAAAACATGTATGAAGACTCATGAAGGAATGATAGACTTCTTTGAAATTAATATTGGGTTACATCAAGGATCAACTTTAAGTCTATACTTGTCTATAATGGTGATTGATGAGTTAACAAAACATATTCAAGATGAAGTACCTTAGTGTATGCTATTTACATATGACATTGTGTTAGTGGAGGAGTCTAAGGAAAAAGTTAATAGAAAATTGGAACTATGGAGAGAAACATTAGAAAGTGAAGGCTTCCGATTTAGTAGAACAAAGATAGAATATATGGAATGTAAGTTTGATCATTTGGTTACTTCAAAGGATATATAAATTAAAATTGGCATACATTGCATTCCCAAAAGCAAAGTTTTAAATACCTATGGTCAATTTTTTTAGAGTGATGGAAGAATTGATGGAGATGTTACACATAGAATTAATGTTGGTTGGTTAAAATGGAGAGGAGTATCAAATATTCTTTGTGATAAGAAGATATCATTAAAGTTAAAAGGTGTCTGTGACAGAAATGAAGATGTTGAGATGGATGAATGGTCATGCAAGAAAAGACTTTATACATAATGAGGTTATTAGAAATAAATTATGTGTGGCACTAATAGAGGATAAAATGAGAGAATATCGTTTAAGGTGGTTTGGACATATAGAAAGAAGATCAAAAGAAGAACCTGTAAAAAGGTATGAAAAACTAGATTTTGAAAGTATTAAAAGAGGTAGAGGACGACAACAAAAGTGTTGGAAAGAAACAATAAAGAATGATCTAGCTTATTATGAGTTAACTGCTAACATGGCACAAGATAGGGCTATGTGGAAACAAAGAATCCATGTAGCCGACCCCATCTAGTATAGGAAAAGGCTTAGTTGTTGTTGTTGTATATAATATATTGTGAATCTGGGAAGATCAGCTAAATAGCAAGCGGCAATGACTGTGTAGCATTACTAGTACAAGAATTCAATGTATGCACAATATGAACTATGAAATAAACAACTAACAAACATATAACAATCTCAGATGTTGCGGCATACACATCTCTTTTATATTTGTTATGACTTTGTTGGTTATAACTGAAGGTGCCTTCAGTACGTACCAGCTGTCATATACCACCATAGCAATGAATGCCAGTATAATGAGAATATTCTGATTCTGATCTCCTTTCGGTCTTAGTATAAAGTGTATTCACATCCGTGGTATATTTTCGTATTACATCACCTCGCATTCTAGAGTATAGAACACTGAAATTTATAATTTGTGAGGAACAGAAGTCACATTAAGATTTGCCCATTCCAGGTTCTTTTAATTAATTTTCGTGATCATGTCTATGCTTCTTTTGGTGACCATTTTCTCCCAGTTCCTTCTTTTTATCCTTATGTGGTTGATATTTGGTTGCATATCCTCCTTTGCCGTGAGGTTTCTTTCTAACAAGATCTTAAAACTGATGGATTTTCTTCTCAGTTTCGCATAAGTGCACACTTGGTTCTTTCATTAGTAGCATCTAGTATTGTTGCATTTACTGTGTTTTTTTTCACGAGTTCCTCATTAAGCTCAGGTAGTAAATATCTGAATTATGTCCTCAACAGCTCGTCCATGAATTCTCTTTGCAAACAAAAGTTGGTTCCCGCTTTTGTCATCCTCAAAAAAGTTGTATTATTTTTCCCAATAAGCTTGTGATTTCATCTCACAGAACTAACATTCTAAAACTACAACATGCTGCCAATGTATCATGGCATGGTTTCAAGATGTCATATTGACCATGAAGATGCAACCTTTGCATTTCTTGACTTACCCTCAAGAGTACAAAACAATGGTAGAGCCTTTACAAATAAATCTAAATGCTTGGGCTTAGTTCATCTCCGGGAGCAGATATCAAATCTGAGATAGATCTGTGATTTGTACTAATTGGTTCGATTTGGCTTCTTTTTGTATAATTATTTCGTCTATGAATTGTTCAGTGGATCTTTTGGCGGGTTTACACATTCAACTTACCTAATTCATGTTTCATGGTACTTGACAACAGACATTGTGAACGTGGAAGGATAATTAGATTATTTCCATAAATTTTCAATCCTAAAACTGTCTCGAGAAATTGACTTGGTGCAATGTAGGATGTAAGAGGGGATGCTTGTAGAACATTGGCTCCAGAAGAAAACAGTGCTCGTGAAGAGATTCCAAGTGCAGTGCCAAATGCACTCGAAAGGTATATTTACCTTAATGTTCCTCGTACTCTCTTATCCCTCATATTCCTTTTGTTTGCCACGTATCAGTCAATGTTTGCATCACATGGTGATGTCATCAATCTCATTCATTTCCTGCAACTCTAGATTTTCTGTGGGAATAGTCACCCGAACAACTGTGGAAGTTACCATCTCTGAACATGCCGCCACAACCTTGACGAGATCAAAAAACAAGCTGATGCAAATTAGCGAGGTTGTGTCCCTACAATTCAGATCTTATTTATCTAACAATAAATTGTACCAGTAATATTTCTCACATGCATTCTAATTGTAGATATCCGGTGCAAAAGTTGAGCTTGTACCAAATATCTCTGGATTGACAGAAAACATGATCAAGATATCTGGTACTCCTGAACAGGCCGAGAAAGCTCAGAATCTTCTGCAAGGTTTTATATTAAGCAGTGGGTATTCCCAAGTTTGTCATTCCTTTTTTTTGAAACCCTACCTAGGGTTAAGCAGACCCCTATGAGATGCACATTTGGGTATTGAACTCCTGAACTGCTGTCACAGAGCGACCCCCCTTGGTCATTGAGCTAGTATTCATTTCTCTATGCAGCTGGATGATTATGTTTGATTCTCTTATTTCACTGCCTAATTGCTACTGTCCTCTTTTTTGCAGTTGAACAAGATGACACTCCCGGTGAGTCGCAATCCTCTTTACCATAGGAAAGAATTCTAATTGCTTTTGCTGTAAATGCCCTCACAGATGGGCTTTGTTTGACGTCTGCCCAATTGACAATTTTTTTGGTAGAGTTTAATTTTCTGATGTATATACGAAACCTTGGTTAACTACCATACTGACAAAGGTTTACAACGGCAATTTATCAGCATCTAATTTCTCGGGAGCTAAGGAAAATTCTTTGTGGGGGTTAACATGAACAAGATCTGTTAAAAAACAAATGAAATAATACAAAGAAAGTTGCATATAGAATAGGAATTATACATAGAAAAAGCCCAAAGAAACATCTGTGTGGGATCTTTCTGACCGGGGAGGGTAAGAGAGTTGAAGGGGTTGTCAAGAAGAGATGTTTCGCTTTACAGTGCACACACACACACACACATATAACCCTAACTGTCCAGTCGCACTTGACATGCGATCAGTAGTCCAACGTTTATCAAAGAGTCAGTGCAATTATGAGAAGGCGAGAACACCTTGCTAGGATTGCTAACATTTGGTACAGGGGCACACAAATTCCGGACTATAAAGCAAGCAGAGTTACCAATCAATAACGTCCTGTAGTACATGAGAATAACAAAACGTACATCACTTTTGCGCAGTTTCTTGTATAAATGATATATACCAGGAAATACAACACGAAGGATACCAACTATTACAGAGGCGCAGAACTTAACTATTTTTTACCGAGACCAAAGACAAGCCTTTCCTACACTGAGATTGGATGCACGGATTCTTAGTCTTCATTGAGCTTGATCGCGTGTATATTAACAAGGCTCTCTCTCTCTCTCTCTCTCTCTTGCTGGTATGCAGTTGATTTATAACTAATGTACATTAGCACCAGCATCATCAACTGTAAGCATCCTACTCACAGCATTAGCTCACCTGACAGGGCACCGATCACAAGATGCAGACTGTGGGTTCAAATCCCAGGGCAAGCACACGTTAGTCGACCTCCCGCGAAAAGAAAATCAACTGCAAGCATCAAAGCGTTTATCTCAGTGCCAGCATTAATAGACATCAATTCAAATTAACATGGATGTAACCCTGGATGAAGATGATTGATACCCAAAAAAATCAATATGGACATACATAAAACAGTAAGAAGTCCAAGCAACAATGACAAGAATCAGTTCTCGAACGGCTGGCAAACATGCATTCGAACCTGATTGAAATAATCAAGGGATGTGTAAGGAGATATACAAATATGCAAATGTTACATGGCTTGGACATGCATCAGCAAGTTAACAGTAGGGTAAAGCTCTACCAAGCATCTCGGCTGACGAATTGTAAGAGAGGTGCGATCTAGTCCGTTCTGAATCTAAATGGCCATTTATATTTCTTCCATCATTTGATAATTCCTTCACCAACTGCATAAACTGCCACCAATTTTCGCCCCCAAACATGTTTTTACTCATCCTCACAAAGTTGAAAGAGAAACATCTTTTCTGATAGCCATCTGGGCATATCTTGGAGGCCTTTTTGATCTGTCTAGAGGAGGCATCATCCAGATAGGGCAAGGAGTTTTCACCTGATACGGGTACATCTGATAAAAAAATGGCATAAATGATTTGCTTAAGAAACCCTTCTGGACTGCTGTTTCTGTTATTCTTCCTCTCTATTGCATCACGAAGATCAAAGCATGCGCAGCACAGTCACCCGATGCCAACCAAACATTTGCACAATGGGAAGATAGCCATTCCTCGTTAGGTATTATAGTAACCAGCAGTAAGCTCTTCAGGATGAGATTCGGAACGATAATGCCAATGTATCCCTGCAACTTTACCATAAAGGTTGACGCCTGTCTCATAAAATATGGCCTCAGCTGCCATGCATAATAAATATTTCACCATGGTCAAGGAGCATGTTAGAATACCACCCAAGAAAAAAACGCCCATAAGGTGAATCATCGGGTTCAAAGATTGTTACACCACGGGCCGTTATTTCTAAAGAAATTAGTTTCACTTGGATCATCGGGTTCAAAGTTTGTTTCATGAAAAGGACCGGCTTCTCCCCAGTCAGGCATCCCAATCTCTCTTGCAGAAGACTTCAGCGACCCAAGCATGAACTGAAGTCAAGAAAACCGAGAAGCATTAGAGAAAGAAGATGAGAGGGAAGAAAAGAGAATCCCCATAAGAATCCATAAACTAGGGCATCTGGAGGCGAACATTATTGCAAGCGCATTCAGTACAAATAAAGGTTAAAACGCCTAATCTCCACCTATGTACCTTGTCATAGCACTGAAATCCACCAGTATTTTTGGAACTCCACATCAAAGTGTCAGAATGAAATGAAGGATATCTGAGCTCACCCCCGGGTCCCATGCCAACCTGAATTACCTGATGATGATTACGATTTCATGAATGGTCCATGATTCCATACAACACGAAATCATCTAAAGGCAAACCAGTCGCAATACTTTTATAGCTCAACCAAACAGAAATCTTTGGACTCATCGTGATCACAACTCCCAGGTACTTCCTGAAGGTGTTCCTGAAATCCCTCATAAAATCAGAATACGCATGGATTGGGGATCGCCTCATCAGACAGGAAGCATATCACAGCCTAAAGACAGACATTCTCCATTCCTCCTTCCCATTCTGTCGGTATATGAGAGATCTAGCTCTTTCTCCATTTCTTCCAGCACCCATCTAGGTAGTGGTACCCTTAAGAATTTGAAACCATAAGGAAGGTCAAAGGTGCCTCAGTAACATTAGGATAAACAAGTTCTACATACAACAACAACAACAACAACAACAACAACAACAACAACAACAACTAAGCCTTTTCCCATACTAGATGGGGTCGGCTACATGGATTCTTTGTTTCCACGGAGACCTATCATGTGTTATGTTAGCAGTTAACTCACAATAAGCTAGATCATTCTTTATTGTTTCTTTCCAACACTTTTGTGGTTGTCCTCTACCTCTTTTAATACTTTCCAAATTTAGTTTTTCATACATTCTTATAGGTTCTTCTTTTGATATTCTTTCTATA
Source organism: Brasenia schreberi (assembly GCA_036023115.1). NCBI lineage: Eukaryota > Viridiplantae > Streptophyta > Magnoliopsida > Nymphaeales > Cabombaceae > Brasenia > Brasenia schreberi. The sequence continues at coordinate 27,680,274 of JAYKKT010000090.1, read as the reverse complement.
TATCCAAACCATCTTAAACGATATTCTCTCGTTATATCCTCTATTGGTGCCACTCCTAATTTGTTTCTAATAACCTCATTATGTATACGGTCTTTTCTTGTATGACCACTCATTCATCTCAACATCTTTATTTCTGCAGACATCTTTTGCACATGTTGATGATTAACTGCCCAACACTCATAACCATAAAACATAGCAGGTCTAGTTGCTGCTCTATAATATTTACCTTTTAACTTTAATGGTATCTTCTTATCACAAAGAATACCTGATACTCCTCTCCATTTTAACCAACCATCATTAATTCTATGTAAAACATCTCCATCAATTCTTCCATCACTCCGGAAAATTGACCCTAGGTATTTAAAACTTTCCTTTTGGGGGATGCAATATGTGCCAATTTTAATTTCTATGTACTCTGAAGTAACCAAATGATCAAACTTACATTCCATATATTCTGTCTTTGTTCTACTAAGTCGGAGGCCTTTGCTTTCTAATATTTCTCTTCATAGTTCCAATTTTCTATTAACTTTTTCCTTAGACTCCTCCACTAACACAATGTCATCTACAAATAACATACACCAAGGTACTTCATCTTGAATATGTTTTGTTAACTCATCAATCACCATTATAAATAAGTATGGACTTAAAGTTGATCCTTGATGTAACCCAATATTAACTTCAAAGAAGTCCGTCATTCCTTCATGAGTCCTCACACATGTTTTTGCACCATCATACATGTCTCTTATAAGGTTAATGTATGTCAATGGGATACCTCTTACATGAAATTTTTAATCCGCAAGTTGAAAGTCTAAGAGAATTACAGCTAATTGGCACACCACCCACACCCACAGGTCACACTAGAAAAAACGATGACATATTAGTGATGGGTCTAAGATCCACGTCAACTGATCATGATTGAGAAGAAAAAGAAAACTATAGTACATCTGAAAGACTAACATGCTCCAGTACCTTTTATCTAAGATCCCTTAAATTTTTAAACAAGGAATTCAAATCCCTAGCTAGATCAGTCAGAGCTGGGTCTGATATCCTTGAATACCCTACCAGAGTATGGAGCCTCATTAACTGAGGATCTTGAGTATAGTAGTTGAATGGCTCAGATCTGACCATGGGCCTTTCTAACAAGTAGCTCCTATCAAACAACCTTATGCATTGCAATCCACACGGTTACTGCTAACAAATTGTATAGACATAGGCATGCCTTAATCCATAAAAGGAATTCTTCTAGAAATACAACTATTAGAAACAAACGATGGACACAACTAGACAGTACATAAATAATACTTTTCAGCAAACACTCGTAGCTCCTACCAGGAGACGTGAATGATTTTTGAATAGACATTGCAGCATAATAAGCTGATTAACAATAAAATAAGAAAATGCTCGTAGAAAGAATTACAGAAACACTCAGAGACAACCAGTGATCACGAAATATCAATGATAAATCTTCATAATCTAATAGGGGAAATTAGAACAAGAGTCAACTCCAGCATCTACTTGAAAAAGTTTCATATGAAAGAATGTGGATGGCGCCCATAGACAAGTTAGATTCTCCAAACATAAAACTGCAACATGGTAGAATACCAAAAAACCTTCTGGAGAAGGACAAAGACCACATGAATCACTCAGTACAACTGAAACAGCTAACTCAATAACACAAAGAAGTCCACATTGATATTAAAAGAAAAGTGAAAAAAAAATGTATATGGTCAGGGTCACCAAACCTACAGCTCAACCAAGTCAAATCACACACGAAGATAATGACGTCAGCAATCAACAGGAAGCTAAGAACAAGTTGGTTACACCGACATCCTTGAGGAATCTAGTTCTAGCTCCTGACAACATAAAAAATCATTTCACATGAAACACTAATTTCTGGGACATTAATGGAAAAGAACCAAATTGGCATTCATTGTTCTGCTTCATTTTCTATTTTTGGACTGGTGACCGTAGTTGTTAGCTTCTTACAAGAACCAGCCATCTAAACATTAATGACCGGAGTATAGACAAAGTCAATCAAATTCAGTTCAAACCAAAATGCAAGTCAACTGACCGCAAATCGTCAAAATTCAAAATAGAAAGAGAAGAAAATAAAATGAGATGCTCATGATTTATGTTCACGAAAAAGAGAATAGAGGAAGGGAGATTAAGAACAAGCTGCACCACTATGCAACTACTTTTTATTAATTTTTACTCATTAGAATTTCAGGTTCTGATGAAACTAGCTTGAAACGGTCGATTTCGGTTTACTCAGAACCGACCATTAATGGAACATCAAAAAGTGAGTTCCCGTATGAAATGAATCGGGTCTTGGTCAGACCCTAGATTAGGGCTAAAATTTTGACCTCTACCAGACCAGCATAGTTCAATTTATGACACTTATAGAATTGGTTAGCTTCATGTCCAAATAAAAATTGAATTTAATTAATATAAAAAGAATAACAAATATTTTCTTGACAACAATTATAAATATTAACATTAAAAATAAGTATATTAGTTCAAATAAAAATTGCATGGAACACTATTAAGCTCAAACGGGATATGCTTCCATTAAGAATGTTTTGCTGTGAACAAGGCGGATTTAGGGAGTGAAAATGGGTGTCGGGGTCGAGGATCAGAAAAGCGAGAAAATCTCCGATGAGATTGAGGTGGGGATGAGGATAACAAGTCCTTGTCACACGAGCTCCGACTTTTCTAAACTTCTTTAGTAACGTAGAACTCCTAAATAAAAAGGAGAAGAGGATAGAACATGCAAAGGAACATAGTACTTGATGTACAGTATTCTTGTATGATGTGCTTCATGCAATATACTACAAGTTTATAAAACTATATGCAGTGCAATATACTGGCTTGAGTCAGTTGTGTGGTCTTACCACTTTAATATATTACAACTATGAGATACCATTTCTTTTTGTAAGATTCTAACCTAACCACGACTCATCAAGCTAAAAAATATCGAACCCAAGTCTAGTTAGGCTTTGATCGATTCTTTCCGAGGATGAAAGGGGGTATGGGGATCAATCTCCAAACTGGGAATGGGGATGGAGACCATGATCCCTGTCCCCTCCCCTCCCCATGAACTAGTAAAATTGGGGGTAAATAAGCTCAAGACCAGAATTTCCAGGGCCAGGTTAGTTAAACCAGTCCAAATAAAAGATCCATCGAACACCAACCTTGCGTATGCGCGGGTGGGCTCTCAACCCGGGTGCTGGCTTGAACACCAACCTTGAGATTGCCATCCTTAACAGACATAGCACAAGTACATAGTGGAGGCTCCCCAATACCAGGCTAATTCCATTGCTTATTTTTCAGGAAATATGCTGCGTAGTTCCACCATCTCAATTTCATGAGCAAAAGTGATGCCCTCAACAACCAAATCATCAGTTCACTCTTAATCTCCAACTCAAACAAATTCTCGAGACAGAATGCAAATAACTATCAACATTATAGCAAATTTGAGAAACTTAACAAGTTACAACACCTTAAAAGATTTAAACCACCTCATGAAAATCAACAACAGCAATAACTAAGCTTTTTTCACGTACTAGGATTCTTTGTTTTCATATATCTCAATCATGTGTCACGCTAACAATTAATTCAACATAAGCTAGATCATTCTATATTGTTTCTTTTCAACACAATTTCATATTCCTCTTTTAGCATTTTTACAATCTAGTTTTTCGTATCCTCTTAGTATTGTAGTGCTTTCTTTGGTTATCTTTCTACGTGTTCAAATTGTCTTAAACGATTTTTCCTCATTTTATCATCTATTAATATTACTCTCAATTTGTTTATAATAAACTCATTACATATAAGATATTTCTCTGATCACTTATCCATCTCAACATCTTCACTTCTGCTACAAATATCTTTTGTACATATTGATGATTAACTGCTCTTTTAACTTAAATGGTATCTTCTGTCACATTGAATACATGATGCACCTTAATATTTTAACCAACCTATGCTAATTCTATGTAAACTGACCTTAAGTATTTAATTTTTTTCTTACAACAGATACAATGTGTGTTAATCTTAATTTCTAGGAATTTGAAATAACCAAATGATTCTTTGTTCTACTAAGTTGAAAGCTTTTACTTTCTAATGTTTCTCCTTATAGTTCAAATTTCTTATTAACTTTTTCTTTAGACTCATCAATTAATACAAAATGTATTTTGTTAACTCATTAATCACCAATACAAATAAATACATATTTAAAATTGATATTTTATGTAATTCAATATTAACCTCAAAGAAATGTGTGAGTCATTCATGAATCTTAACCTTCATACGGTAAGCTTTTCTAGATCAATGAATATTGTATGAAGGTTCTTTTTTGTTGTAAAGTGTTCTATAAGGTGAATAACCTCAATACATCTTCTTGTCATGAATCCAAATTAGTTCAATGTTATTCTCGATATTTATCTAAACCTATGTTAAACAATTAATTTTTATAATTTAATAATATTACTCATCAACTTGATATCTCGATAATTTGCATAATTATGAATGTCTTCCTTGTTATTTTATATGGATATAATTATACTCTTCTTCCATTCTTTAGAGATTTTTTAATTTTTTATATTTTATTAAATAATCTTTTAAGGCAAGTAATATCGTCTTTCTTTAACGATTTCGATACTTCTATGAGAATATTGTTTGGTCCTACATATTCACAAATCATCATAAGTTTAAGAGCCTCTTTGACTTAATTCTTTTGAAAACGTTTGCCGAAATTACTGCTTATATATTCTTTTCATTTGGTTAACTCTCCTAAGCTAATATTAACACCTATATTTTTATTAAAAAACTTATGAAAATAAATTTTCTACCTATTTTTTATATCGTCATAGCCGACCCCGTCTAGTATGGGAAAAGGCCTAGTTGTTGTATTTTTTATATCGTCACTTGTCACTAGCATCTTTTTATCATCATCTTTGATGCATCTAATAAGAGTAAGATCTTTAGCTTTTTATCTCTAGCCTTAGATATCCTAAAATCTCTTTTACCTATTTTTTTAGTTGAGCTTTTTATATAAAAATATTCGAGACTTTTTTGCTTCTTTCTTTGCTTTCTTATAAGTTTCATTAGTTTTATTGACATAATAAACTTTGTAACTATCATTTTTTACCTTGATCTTCTCTTAAATCATTGAGTTTTTTTTTTGTACCGGTAGAGAAGTCAAATAGGTCTTGCTTGGAGGATGTCTCAATCCTTAAAAAATGGAGGGTTGAGCTAGAGAATTTTGACCCATATTTAAAGCAGGACGAATGGCTAGGCTTATATGGCCCAGAGGGCCAATCCGGCCTAGCCCACAAGACTACAAGGCTGTAGGATATTAGGTTGGGTGCTGAAATCCAAATCCAACAGCAACATTTCAAGTTTCAACAAGCCATATACACATATAATAAAGACAACAACAACAACAACTAAGCCTTTTCCCATACTACACATATAATAAAGAAACTATATATATTATATATGCTGTAAACACCCAAAATCAAAATTTTTCTTAAAACTCCAAATTTCAAAAATTAAAATGATTTAAAACCTTTTGAAAAAGTTCAAATATTTTAGAAATACTTCAAAATAAAGGTTTTAAATTAAAGTTAAAAGGCCCAAATGATTTTAACAAATCAAGCGAACAGGTAAGACCCAATTCAATCCGGGATGAAGCTCAAGTTCAAAAGCAAAGGGATGGATTAAGTTAAAGGCATATCTTCTTCAAACAAATCAAATTACCGAGGCCATCACCAAAAGCATCTCAAGTTGGTTATGCAAATCAAGGAGCCGTTTGGATCAACCAGAGGATAAGGATGAGCTAGTTCATTTCGAAATAAAGTGGAGGGACGTTTTGGAGCTGGTTCCAAAGATTTATTAAAATCTTGTTCAGCCCGTATATCAAAACCCAAGCAAGTGAGACGTACTGGAGATTGATCAAGGCACCCATTCAAGCCTAGCTGGGTGCATTTGAGTTCACTCGGCTAGGGCTAGGCGTGCCTAATGGGAGCCAAGAACCAACCCACATGGGGCTAGTCCATATCACCTAAAGGGGGACCACATGACGAAACCTTGGGGCTGGATATGGGCCATGGAAGGCCCGCCCCAAGGAAAGGCCTAGAAGAGGCCCCCCTTGGCCTATAAATAAGGCTAAGGTGGGGCGTAAAACTCATCAAGAGAGGGGTTCAAGGAAGGGCTGCATCAAAGAATCTTGGGTGTTTAGTAAGGAAGGGCTACACCTAGGGAATTCGTGGGCTGCTAGGGAAGAGTGGAGAGAGGGGAAAAGAGGGTAGATTCTAGGCTAAGTGCTGAAAATACTTGGAGAAAAACGTGAGTGAGATCAAAGAGAGTGTGGGCCGAGAATCATCTCTTGGAGCCGATTCTTGGGGAGAACTTTGTAAGTATTTCTCATCCTCGATTCCTACATTTCTGTTCTTCCTATTTAATTTGGAAGGTGTTGTATTAATAGAGCTTTGTCTCTCCCATGATGTAATAAGAAGTAGATGTGCTGTGAATTTTCTATTCTTACTTACGCACTCTATGTGTTTGATTTTGTGATTCTACCCCAATATATTCTATAAAACACTCTATATTCTCTAATCCCCTCTATGCTTAAGCTAAGATATATATTTCTATTCATTTCCCTTCAACAACTTGTTTGGTGTTGTTGAGTTGTTGCAATTTAAATTCGGGTGAGTTTGCATTCATGTATGTTATAAAAAATGAAATTCTTGTTTTTCAACATCTGCATACCTTGATTGCCATATTTTTCATTCCCTGATATATGATCTGAATGCTCTAAAATTTTAGGCACAACACCTACACACAACAACACATTAGAAATAAAATTGGCAAGAATTTTAGAACCGTACAACCTCGTGAATAAAATTGGGCAAGATCGGACAAACTCAGTTCTATTTTCTACACAGTCAGTTTTCCTGCAACAGGGTTTGGGTAAAAGTCTCATATTTTCGTCTGTAGGAATCCAAATTTGATAAAATTAGTCTCATCGGAAAGCTGACATTTATAACTTTCTGAAAAGACTAAAATCATAACATTTGGAGTTATGTACCCCGAGATACAGAGGATTCTTTGAGCCTCTGTATTTCTGTCACAAAACGTCCTGAAACTGTTGGGTTAAGTCTAGTCTCCGATTTAATTTTGCAAACTTACTGTCCCAAAATTCAAATTAAAAAGTGGTTTAGGATCTCGATACTTCAGGCTATGATCTATAAATTTTTTATAAATTTTAGAGATCCCTAAACCACCAAGAAAATTTCGGGAATAAGTTCTGAACCAGTTTCTGTTTTTCAGAACTTATTGATTTTCAAGCTTGAAACCAAGTGCACCCATTGTTTCTTAGCAAAACACCTTATTTTCACGTGAATTGAAAAACATCACCTATGTCTTCAAAATCCCTAAGCGCTTAGGCTAACCCTTGAGCATCGGTTCAAGAAGGCCTAAAGCGAAAAGATCCCGCTTAGCCACAATCGCCAATCAAATCGGATTTTCATACACTTTGCTAGTTTTGGAAAACTAGTTGGCACGCTCGCACATCAAGTAGTGTTGAAAGATTCATTTCAAGTCTCTACATAGGCTTGGAGTGAAAATTTCACGTCTACATATGCACATACACGTAATAAAAAAACTATATATATAATGAAAAAAACTATATATATATATATATGTATATATACACACATATATGTATATGGCCCAACCCGAGCCATATTAACATCTCTATGTACCGATATACCACTCTTAAATTCATCTAACACATCTTTTAATATTTTCCTAATATGCTTAATCATATTGTTTCACGTATCACAAAGTATACCTACATCATTCTAATCGTCTCCTTAAAGAGCTTTTTGTTTAAATATATCTTCTTTTCTTTCTCATTTTTGAGGTTTCACCATTTAATCCGAGTAACTTTTTTTACTAAATTAAAATTTTCAAGAAACATACCTTAGATGCAACCACCTCATGGGGTGGGGTGGGACTCAGGATCAAAGTCCCAATCCCCAATCCCCATCTCCTGTGGATTCCCGTGGGGACCCATCTGAAAAAGACCGGATCCTGTCTGCTTCTCACATTTTGTCCTCCATGGAAACTTGTCGGAAAAGGTCAAATCCTCATAAAAACTAGACCTCTATGAAACTTTGGCACAAACAACTTTAATCGAAGTAAACTATGACTCGAAGGGGCTTGAACTTTTTAGAATCAATAAGAGGAAGAGTAGGGATTGGGTTCACGGGGCAGAGACCCCTACTGTCCCGTCTCCACCCCGCTCTCCTGTCTCCGTTTCTACTCCCCGAATCCATCCTGTTTGGAATGGGTCCCCATGAGGAGTGGGGGATCTCTTCCTCATGAACATCCCTAGTAAACAGTTTGCCTTGCAGACAATCTCCACCGACACTGACAATGAGGTGCTTAATTGGCACAAGTAGGATTGACTTTCTATACTGCAGAGAACATTGTGTAGCACGCACGCGTGCACAAACACAGACTATATCCATGTATGCTATTTCTAATGCACCACTCGATCACCCTAGCCGTAAACAAAATTTGCGAGACACAGAAACATTTGACCAAGAGATCAGGAATACTTCAATAAAAAGAAAAATCTTATGCAAGCTGGTGACAAATTCAACAAATTTTATCATATTGGCTTCATCCTTTTCTTGTTAAACTTCTCTACACAAAATAAATCAATACATCGCAGCTAAATGCTTTCCTTTAATACGAAAACATTCACATGTTATAATTAATTGCTAACAAAAATTATTACACGCACAATGAAAGCAGGAGAAAGTTCATTAGACTGCTATTAGATGATGGAATGCGTGACTGCTCTCTTGTTCTCAGCAATCAGCATCTCAATTAAGTCAGGCTCATTTATCTAATCATATAATGTAGATAGGTTCCCTCAATCTTATCCCCTTCCAACCTTTTTTTGCGTGAAAGCATACACGCGTAGCATGTAAAATTGATGAAATGAATATCGAGAAATATGATTCACGTTCACAACTACAGGTTCAGTGCTTGATGCCATTTATAAACATAAGCCTCTCTTACTGAAGTTTCTTATACTTCAAATCCAACTAGAACTAAAGAAGTTCTGAAAATACATCTACCAAGAAAATATCTCCAGCCAGCTTTGGCAGCAGTAGTTCTCTGGCGCTGGCATATCATCATAGTAGTATCACAACATAAACGTGACATCTTTTTTAGCAGCAAAACACAATAAAAGAACACATGATCTTATTATCACTGATGTCAACGCTATGATGGATAAAAAAGGTTGTTATTCACAAGTAGAAGTTCCATTCTTGCAATGGCTACACACTAGAAAATGCTCGTTTCATATAACGCGCAATCTGCAGACTATACACAGCAGCAGCTAACAGCAGTGCAAGGAAACAAGAATGAAAAGAACACTCAATTTCATAAACATCTAACCTTTTGCTATCTGCATATGTATAACATAAACAAGAAACAGTTCCCAGAAGAGTTTTGCTCCAGTGACATGAGAGAATAGAGATTACCACCCATCTATTTGTATCATGAGCTACAATCATGCAAAACTCACCATTCACTCTAAAGCATAATCGGGAAACTGATAATGCCATCATCAGCTAGTACTCATCCCTGTATATCTTGCTTCGCCTCATGAATCTGCCGAAGCTTTTCTCCGGTTGACATCCGTCCTAATGTTTTGTAATTCGATCAAATCTTCATTCACAATCTTCTCTTCAACTACAGTTAAATGTCACCGCTGTCTATAGCTTCTATTTCGCGGTTTCACCTTAGTTGGCTTACCAACCTGCCTTCTTCTCCCATCTCCAAACGCTTCCTCATACTCCCTCTCTACCTTGCTTCGCCTCGTGACTTTCCCGGAAGAACCATTTCTCCGGTTAACGCCTACCTTGCTTTGCCCGATGCGACCCTTTCTCCGGTTAACATCCAGCCTCGTATTCCCGTCCAAACCAACACCTTGTTCTTCCTCTTCATCCGCTTTCCCATCACCAATCTCTTCCCATCTTTCGGTATCAGAATCAAATTCCGGCACCGAATCGAATTTGGTTGCATTCACATAATTCCCACCATTATTCCGCAGCACCCTTGCGATGCTTGAAGTGTTTCCGACGAAATAAACACCGTCCTCTTTCTCTTCGTCTATCTCTGCACCAGTGAACTCTTCCTGCTTGACGAAATCGGAATCATAATTCTTAAGCGAACTGAAGTTGGTCGCATCTACATAATTCAAATCAGTATTTCGTAGCATCTTGGTGACCGGAGCTGTACTTCTGACGAATCCAACGACTTTATCTTCCTCCTCGTCTATCCCTCCGTTAACATACTCTTCTCCTTCGCTCTCTGAGACGTAGTTCCGACTTGAACTGAAGTTAGTTGAAGCCGTAGAACTAGCATCATTTCGAAGCATCCTGGCCCCTGATGAATCTGATTTTCTCCTCCGGCTCGACCTTGAGTCGGAATTGAGACCCCGATCCTCTTGATCGGAATCGAACTGATCGTCGAGATTCCGCGGTGGAGTCGTGGCCCTCGTGTAGGGTTTGATGCTGTGCACAACGCCCTTGGGGAAGAACCTAGCGGACGGGAGCCCGTCGGGGGTTTGGAAGAGCTGTGGGCCGTCGTTCGGAGACCAGAGGTCGTAGCCGCCGGGCTTCTGGAAGCGGTCCGCGAGGGTCTTGACCTGCTCATCGGCGGTGACGGAGAATAGTACGGGCGCTCTTTTCCGGTTAGCGGCGTCCTCCCACGGCTTCTCCAGCTCGCCTACGGCGGCCTTGAGCTCGGCGCGTTTGCGCATCTCGTAGAGCTGACGCTCGCGGCACAGGCGAGCCTTGAGGAGCTGCTTCGACTTCTTCTGCTGCATCCGCTTCCACTGCCATTTTGATACCCCGCCCGGGTACGTCCGCGGACCACCGCCCATTCTGATGACCGTCGTCGTCGCCGATGCAGTTGGGAATCGGGCGGAACTGAGCGGCGGGAAACGGAGGGCTTGGGATTCGAATGAAATCGACCTGACGGAAGACAGAAGGCCGGCCGAAGGATTAGGAAACGTCGACGCCCTCATCTGCAAGACCACCATCATCTCTCTCTCCCTCTTTCTCTCTCACACACACACACGTTTATCGTCAGGGGTGGATGCGGTCGACGAAACGATTCTGGCCTGAATGTAATCTTAAAATCGCAGCCGTCAAAATGGTGACCCAAATATCGTGTAAGCTGAAGATGGACGGCCACATTCTTTTTGGCTCCAGCTGTAAATTCTGTCCATTTCTTTGTATCTACTTTCTGTATCAGTCCTTATATTTTGTCTAATCTCTGAAAGGGTCCTAACTTTTAAATGAGCATGGCTCCGGTGAGACCTTACTTTTAGACTCCATTGAATGAAATACTGACTGCACCGTGATTGATTGATAAAGTTCAAAATATTTAATGGCATTCTTAGGAAGAAAAATGCAACTTTCAGTATGTTGTCTATAGGTTCAAATATTTTCTCTCTTTCAGTGAGTGCTCGCCCTTTAATGTATCACACCTTGTTGGTGCACATTTTGTTACTTCTTCGATTGTCAAAAATCTCTCTTCGTTCTTCATCTTTTATCTAGATAGTGTAACACCAACTTTTTTTTTAATTGTTGAAATAAGTACACCACCTTGATGAGGAGTCGACTCATAAGTCAAAGATCATGAGTTCAATACATGGTGCATGTATATAGCTTCATCATTGAAATAGGTAAGCTGCTCTCTCTATGTGGTGGTAAAGCGAGTGGATTGCACTCAAAATGTTAGCTCAATGACAAAGTGCTTTAGTGCCGTTATTACTGGTGGGAGTTCGACTAAGTGAGAAGCGCTTTAGTGTTACTGCTGGTTGGGAGTTCGACTACGAGAGGGTAGATGTGTGGGTGCATGTGTTAGGCTTCGGTCTCCTTTTGTCACGAAAAAAAAAGTGACCGGATTTGAATGAAAAGAGCGTTTTGAAGAAGTAGGGTCATTTTTGGATTAGTCTAAATGGATGAAGCTCTTGAAAAATAGATAGAGAAGGAGCGATATGCTGGAAAAGAATCCTACACGCATTTCCTATACAAAGCATCATTCCTGCATCTTCGATTTGGACGGCTAAGATTTCAAAACACATCGTTTCCCGTGGTTCCGATGGGGCCTAGCTGGCCCCTAGCACCAACAAACGAATGCCAGTCTCTGCCTGTAAAACATCGGTGTTGGCAGCAGCTCGACGACGGACACAGTTCGTCGGAAAATCGCGCGGGCTACCGGAGATGCAACGCACCGCCGTCGTTCCCCCATTATCCCCTTTTTTTCTTTCCAATCCTTGCGTGACGACACCAACGTAAGAATCAAGTCAACAAACCGTTGCGTGGATTATAAAAATAAGAAGCGAATTGTGAGAATCAAATGGCAACCCTGTCTTTTTCGCATTTCTTCAACCCTTCCCCCTCTATTGCGTGCGGAAACGCTACCAAGTCTCCCCCTTGGAATCAGAAGAAGAATCCTGTTGGTTTTCATGGTGGTGAAAATGGAGGCCTGAGATTCGACTCTCATTTGAGGCTAAGTCGTCGACGGAGGATGGTTCTAGCGGCGGTTGGCGGAGTTCCGGGAGATGTTGTGGGTTCGATGGCGGCGTCCGTCGCCGGAGCGTTCTCTTCGAGTCCGCCCACGTGGGCGTCGGCGGTGGTCAGCAATTTGGTGATTTTTGTGGTTGGCTCTCCTCTACTTGTGACGGGTCTCTCCCTCTCCGGCATCGCTTCAGCTTTCCTCTTGGGAGTACTGATGTGGAGATCATTCGGCCCGCCAGGATTTCTTCTGGTTGCTTCGTATTTCGTCATTGTGAGCGTCGTTCCCTCTGTGTGTGTGTGATCTGGTCACTAAGTCAGCTTTTCAATGTCGGGATTTTGATTTGGATGTGTGGTTCTTCCTCTGCCATAGTCTATTCCTCAGGTTTTCTATTGCGTTCAGCGAGTTCTTTTTTGGTACTTCTCGTGTGGGCTTTTTTCTTCTACTGTTTATCGAGTTTTATCGAACACTTACGAAGATTGAAACTTCAGTTGTTTGACTCGTTCACATTTATAATTCAATCCTGATACTTGTTTTGATCATCTAATGCCGTGCAAGACTAATCTCTAATTGATCCTAAAGCCTTGTGATTTCTTTCAAAAGCGCATTGAATTGTTGTGCATGAAAATATTGTGAGGAAAGTACAGAAGTTCCACTCATGGTAATCGGCTCAAAGCCTGATTGCTAGCAGCCTTTTTCAGCTAAGCTCTAAGTTGTTGAAGAACAATTAATCACTTTGATTTGGTCTCATTGATCACCATTCACCATGCCTTTATTCAACTTCGATATTCTCATACACGTTTCTGTAATGAAAGCAATTGCCATCATTAGTCGCTGATTATTAGGTTGAAAGCTTTGTATTTATCAGGAAATATGTCTCTCTAATCTACGGGCATCAGATTTTTTTTCTTGTTGGCACCATTTTTGAGTATCTCGTGATGCTTTACGTGTGGAAGATGTTTCTTCAAGTGCGGTTACCTTTGGCTTGAAACTGTTAGTAATACGGATGTAAACAGGGTACTGCCGCAACAAAGGTGAAAATTGCACAAAAGGAAGCACAAGGTATTGCGGAAAAGCGCAGAGGAAGAAGAGGGCCAGGGAGTGTTATTGGGTCTAGTGCTGCTGGATGTGTTTGCGCATTTCTAGCGATCTTGCAGGTAGGTGGAAAAGCGTTTGCGGAATTATGGCAACTTGGGTTTGTGGCAAGCTACTGTACAAAATTGAGCGATACAGTTTCCAGCGAGATTGGCAAGGCATATGGTAGAACCACGTAAGTCCTTCAACTCTCAAGCACCTTAGAACTAGTTATTGCATGTATACTGGTACCTATATTTCTGCTTTCTTACTATTTTATGCTCTAATAAGTCAATCATTGTAAGATCACAAAACATTCCAAAGGTGTTTGACATGTTTGAAACGTGTCTTAATTCTCTTTGTATATATGGTTGTATTGGTTCGTTGCAATTCAATACAAGTTTGAGGCTTTGAGTGCTTTTGGCATTTTATACATGACTCTGATTTATTGTCCCGTGTATGTTCTGCCTTCTTCTTATGTTTATGCTTTGTTGGAGAGCTGTTGGAAATTTTATTGGTTCATTGAAACTAAATGAAAGTTGAGTGCTTTTGACACTTCCGTTGGTTTTATGGTCGTGTTTCAGTTGCTGAAATCAATGTTTATGGTCCAGAATTATGCCGACATTTTTTCTTTCCTCAAGACGAGGTTTAAATCTTATCTGCAATAAGCAAACAAATAGTCTAGAGGTTTAGGATGCAACAATTTTGATGCAGCATTCATATGTCATATCGAAGCGTAACTTGTTCAGCACTTCCCCTCACAACAGGTATCTTGTAACTACGTTTAAAGTAGTTCCCAGGGGTACAGAAGGAGCTGTGAGTGTCGAAGGGACCATTTCTGGGCTTTTAGCTTCAACCGTCCTTGCTGGTATCAGCAGTTCTATGGGTTTGGTATGTCTTCCATTACTTTCCTCTGTTCATATTGATTTCTTTTATCACTAATCTATATTCTTCTTTCTGCATTTAATGCATTTCACATTATCTCTTCCAATACCAAGTCTCTTCACCTCCGCCCGATTAACCTGTCAGATTTTTCTAGGTGATGGCGTCCAATTTAAATGGGTCTTTGAGCCCATGCTTTTTTGCTTTTGCTTCTTTCATTGAAACCTTTGATAAGGACTAATTTTGTGCTTGCAGCGTTGCACAAATGATACAAGAGGCATCCTATAGCAAAACATTAATTTTTCATGTGGTCTTTCTAAAAAGGCTCTGGAGTTTAAACCTGTTTCTTGCTTGTTCATATGTTTGTTGCTACACAATCACCTGGAACTTTGTGATTTGTTGTCATGCTTTTGGCTTGTAGATTTTCTTCCCGTAAATTCATCTTCCATTTGTTAAAGAGTGTGTACAACGATAGCCATATATAGTGGTTGTAGAAATTCTCATACAGGATTTACAGATTAAAACGAGCAGCCTGAGTTGGAGCAATGCTAATAAACTGAAGTAATGTTTACCTATGCCCACGATGTTCATCTGAATAGTACTCCTGATTTAGAGATTCACTCTGAAGTTGAATAGCAAAAGAGGAAACATATGAACATAGACTCCTAGTTTTGAACTCAGGAAGAAAGTACACATCCTTCTATCTATTTCTCTTCATAATTGTGCTTGTTTGAAGTATTGATGAACCAGACTAGTATTTTAATGTCTAAATCAAGGTTAGGAGCTGGGTTTCAAGATACTTTGAGGTAGGTGCGCGTTCTTTTCTTATGGGAGCATGTTATGGGTTGTTTTTGATGTTTCTAAATGTGCATAAGATTATAAACTGCTCTATGATCATTTTGAATTGATGTTTAATAACATTGCATCACTTTGATTTGTAATTATGCTTCAATATATGGTGGATAAATTGACTTAGAATGACAGAATTTGTACACAGCATAGCTATTTTTTATAATGTGGGTGCTTTTGAATATTCTTCCTGCGGAACTTTCTTTTGTTTTTTCTGCTAAAATGCTTAAGTATGATGATAACATAATTTTTATTTTAAAAGATTGACTCTAGTGAAGCTGTTCTGTGTGTCGTTGCATCTCAAGTTGCAAATCTTGGAGAGAGTTTCATTGGCGCTTCATTCCAAGGGAAGGATGGGTTTATTTGGGTAAGAAATAATGCAGTTTACTACTCTGCCATTTCCTTCTTCTCCACTATGCTATAACTCGAGCAAATTGTCTCATTTTTATTTGCACTCAAGAATGAAAATTTCACATATTGTTGTTCGCTTGACTTGTAAATGGTAGACAGATGATAGCACTTAATTTACATAATCAAGCATGTGATTGACACAGCGAATAATTGCTTTATAGATATTACTTGAGTGAATTTTCTTTAGCATTGACTTCGTTATATTATCTTTGACCAAGTTGTTCTAATGATATGTAACTACTGTTCTACATATAGATAAACGCTTCCACATACACAGAAGCATGCACATGCACACACACACACAAATCTATGAATGCATGTCAATCTGTTCCTCCTAACAGCAGGATGACGTGGATGGTCTTATTTCATTTCCGTTTCCCTCAATCTTTATTGGAATATTTCTTTTAGATGAATCTACATTGTGTTATGAAGGATCAATTTTCTTTGGGTCTAATTAACATGCCAGCATGTTTCCCTACGAGTTGTGAAAAATTGATGGACTATATGCATTTAGATTTTCAAGACTTAAGGTGTAGAGCTTTGATTCTCACTTCAGCCTAGGCAATTGTGCAAAAACCTTGTGGATTGCCATGTAGTAGTAGTTTGCAATCTTCGGGTTTGGTTAGGTCAGGTATTAGTATCCACTCTAGATGCCATAGCAGTGGTCATATTTGTTTCCAGGTTACATTGTTTATGTTCTTTGAAGTTCTTAGCAATTTTGGATGTTTGTGCTGGGTTGTCTTTGGATTGTGGTTGACATCACGGTGACCTCAAGCACTATTGCATTGAAAAGTATGGTAGATTTGACCCAAAGCTACTAAACGTTTTGTGTGGCTTGTGGGATGAATGAGCCTGGCCAGAGTCAGAGACCGCTCTGGTTAATATCATGGTCAGCGATGCAAATTGGTTGGGGGTCTTGGAGTTGGTTGCTTCTTCCTTCTCCTATAATTTTCTGTTGACCTTCTGGTATGAATTGTTGTTTTGTTGTCAAAACAATTCCTCAAGATATCTTTTCTTTTTCCTGTTTTGCAGCTTACCAATGATGTCGTCAACATTATAAACATTTCGATCGGCAGCGCTCTTGCCATTCTGATGAAGCAACTCTTGGTCTAGTGAGTCTTAGAGTGCCATATCGCTCATTTAACCCTATGGGGATGTTTTCTTGATTTTTCCATTACTTTTGTTCATCTTGTACATACATTTACTGATGTGGCTGATACTACCGATGCTAATTTTATGAGTCATAGTTCTGGGTGAATTTACTTTGGAGTTTTTTTTTTACAATGGGGAGGCTGAAGCCATATTACCAACCCCTGTATCCAACTCCATGAGCTTCAACTTGTGAGTCCACCGCCCAGCCAGGCGAGCTATCGCTCTTGTGCCTGGGTGAATTTACTTTGGAGAATGTTGTAATGCCCAAATAAAGGATTAATCAGCTTTAAGTACAGAGTATGAAGAAATTCTCAAAAGCCTTGTATGAAAGAAAGCATAGGACTAGTGCCATCATAATGGAGTTGAATCAATTGATTTGAATCAAATTTTTGTAAAATCTACTTTTTGGATGAACCTATTCAGCCTTCTTTATCCTCATCAATAGGTTATTTTTATTAGTTCTCAAGAATTTCAAAGTATCTTGATTCTTTCATTTAAATTTCGCCTGTTTGGAGTAATCAGATTCTCTGAATTGTTCTGAAAATTGGTTTCATTCAAAACCGATTATGACATCAATCAGAATTTTCTTGCGGCAACTCCCCATTTATAATCGTCCACAAATCCTTATGGTGTTCATGTTGGATTGAATTATCTATTGTTTTGGAGTTCTTTTCGAGATATTTGATTATTACACTTTAAAGTGGTAAAATTTATTTAGGAATTGGACCTTGCGTCGCTGTGGCCCTCGACAGTCAGCACCGGGCACCTATTGACTCCCACATTCTTTCTTTTGTTAATTAGGGTAGAACAGGTGATATCCTTCACTTTGAATGATCAATAAGTATGATGATAGAATGCTAACCGTATCCCCGTGGTAAAGGCATACAGGCGTGTATGGACTTGTTGTTTTCTGAACACAGTTGCTATTTTGTCTCTCTTTTCATGTTTTTAGTCAATTTTGCAGGCTCCCAGCGGGGTCTAGTTGGACTTGGATCAGACCAATTGGGCCATCTTGGACTTGAACCAGAGACCTGAAATATAACCAAGGTGTATCTTTTCGTTAGTCCTAAGCCATCTCCAGCGACCAACATTTTTTTCTTGTTGATTCGAGGAGCCCCCATCAAAGGTTAACCTGCAGCCTAGACATGCTCACCCCCGTGCTTTGCATGCACCGCCATGTAAAATCTGCACCGGGGCACAATGAGACTTAGGCTCTTCATCATGTCGAGCCATGACCATCATGGATAATTTCTACCCTTTCTCAATGTGGTACATTTTCCTCACTTGATCACCAACGCTATATCACTCAAACTGTACCTCATGTATCAAAGCCTACCAAGATCATTGTTCATGTTAATCAACATTAATATCGTGTTGACATCAATTAATAGGGGTGTAATCGAGCTGATTACAAGCAAGTTTGACTCACTCTGACTCGTTAACAAATTCTCGGCTTAAGCTCAATCTCTTTGAACTTTGATCTTCAGGATTGAGCTCGAGCTATGTTCAAACAACTCGAGCTCATCTTGGGATGCTCATCTGAGTGCAATCAAGACTTGATTACGCTCGTGCCTTGGACGGATTGAACGGAGACTAGATCAAATGCACTTACAAGACATTAATGGGAAGACTTAAAATGAAAGGGAACGCTACATTAGCCTCTTTATTCACTTCGTGGGACACCCTCAAGCAATTTCAGAAAACAAATCCACACAAATCACAATGGTGTTCTTGCAAATCATTTCGCATCACACCTTAAGAATTAGAACTCCAAACACAGAACAAATTTGTTCTAGAAAATCATCGCTCCGTTACATGAGATTCAGACTTGAGCCACCCAAAGTTTCATCTGGAAAGCCTTTTTGAACTCTGATGCATCTCATGCAAGTTTCTGCTGCTGCACATTGCATGAATAAAGCATATTTAGCAAAAAGTTCATTGAAGCTTTACCACAATTAGATTAACAAAGATGCGGAACACATAATGCTATTCATTTGAGTAGCTAAAGCTGCTCATTAGTGAATCAGTTCATCTTTTATTAGTTGGGAACTTTATTAGTCAACTAGTCACCCTTCGGATTCTTAATAACAGTTTTATGGAGTTGTGCTTCTTATGTCTTACCCTTTTCTCTTCCTCCATTTCGGCTTTGATGAAAGAATACAGTGCCACTCCAGCAATTTCAATGACTGTTCCAATGTCTGTTTGCTTACTGATCTTGTTTCCTGCAATTACATCATAAAGATGAAGATGACCAAGCCTACCTGGAGAAGAGGAACATGGAGATTGGAGATAGTTGATAAATGAGAAGAATGCCAGTAAATATCAAAAACTATAATTGAGAACCCGATGACGAATGCATGCTTCAACACATTTCCAACTGCATGTGTAAGGGGAGCCACACGTTCCAGTGTATTCGTTGCTAGCTGAGAACATTCAATCAAAACAAATGATCAGATTTACTAATGTCAGATTAAAGATGTGGCTTGCAGTTACAGTGTCCGTCTAGCTTCTGTCATGGCTACAGAATGCGAAAGACTTCCCTAGAGAAGGTGTGAGTGCTTGATCAGCAAAAAGGTCTCAACATGCTGCATTTCTCAATGAATGAGAATAAGCTTTAATGCTCCAACTGACGCTGATAAAGATCATATAAATGCAACATCTTCCTTGGATATGCATAGTAGTTTTTTCCCCCCTTCTTGTATCATTTGATGCATATATACCAAAGCGTAGAGGAATTTAAGCAGATGAGAGTCCATGCAGGGACAACAGTAAAACGACTTGGGGAGTAAACAAGGTCATATTTGCGCTTTCAGACCTTGATTGTGTTCAGCTAGGGATCAATAGCAACTAAAGCTTGTGTTGCTCTTAAGAAAGAACACATTCTTTCGAGTACATCTTAAACTGTAGGATTGATAGGAGAGACTCAAACTTCTGCTAAGACTTTCCGAACTCCAAACACAAATTTCTAACGTGAATCTCCTGGTCTTTTTTTCTCACTCTTAGAACCATCCTCTCAGCCATTGGAGTAGCAGGGGCCTTTTATGAATCTCTCCATTGTTGAGTGTGCATGTGTTTTATGTATGTGTGGTCGTGTAGATGCACTACATGATCGATTGTGATGCGAGAATATCATCCTTTTGAAAGCAGCTCGGCATGGACTATATACCTGGTTGTAGAGATGGTAAAACATCCCGACCCAAAAGAGATCAGATATAAACTTGGTTAGACCAACTTTGGCAATGGCATCTTTGAAACCAGATTGTAGCAGCTGAGGCCCCTCAACCTGTGAAAAGGTAACACATTTAACATAATTCAGATTAACTCAGATGAATATGCTAATACATCTGAATTAGAAGCAACACTTACGATGATAGCTGGAGGAATTCAGACAAACAACGCAATGATTAAATGTAAGCATACACATTGGTGCTGTCCATATCTGTCTGCAGTTGCCACAAAAGAAACGGTTAAAATGCACTTATAGGGTGCGGAAACACACACACACAAGAGAGAGAGAGAGAGAGAGAGAGAGAGAGAGAGAGAGAGAGAGAGAGAGAGAGAGAGAGAGAGAGAGAGACCATGGCTTTCTTGGAATAGATGCTTCTGTATGTAAATGAGATGTTGGAAATCATGGCACTGATAAACCCAATCCAATTGAAGGATATCTCAGTCAGTGATGCCACGGATACACCTGAAACGTTCCAAATTTTATCAGCTAAAGAGCTATTATAGAGAGCAGCAAAAGATCCAACTTGCTATCGTTATCTGTATTTGAAATTTAGTTTCTAACTGACATAGTACCAGAATTGATCTGCAATGATTTGCTCCTATTGAAGAAAAATATGCTTACCAATAACAACCGGTGCGAGAGATAGCCATAAATTCAGCTGAATCTGTAACCCAAGAATGAATTGAGAAGCAGCAGCATTGAAGAAGGGCTCAAGAGCTGCTCAAACTGTCATTCTCTTAGTCATACATTTTAAAAAGCAGTTTATATCCGTAAATCTATCCTCATGAATGATTGAGTTTCATTCCTTAACATGGAGATGACAAAGATATACCTTTGATGGTATGAGTAAAAGAAACTGCTACGGCTGCAAATGACACATTGCTAGTAACATGACCAATTGCATGGCAGATCGCAACAGGAACCAGCAGTTTGAAGAGGTTGTTTTCCAGAGGCTGCACAGTACACATTATAGAATTCATTACCAAACTTGGATTGATTGGCTTGTGTACTTCATGACGATGTTACATGGGTGCATGCATTAAGCTATATGAAAGGGCAAAAGCAAAAAAAAAAAGTAACTCAAAAAATCGTGAGACACAAGAAAATCTGTGTAACAGTATATATGATCTATAATATTTGATAAACTTAAGAAAAGTACGTTGTTATTACAAGCTATTATTTATAAACAGGGTGATAGTTGATGAGCTTTAACAATGCATAAGAAGTTAAAGGAGCAGAAAATTTGCTAGGCGCAGATTGTGCTAGGGTATCTAAAAACCAACACTCATGTCCTGCCCGTATTTGACTGGATAATTCACCAGACAGAAGCATTCATGCAATACAGCTTCATGGCAAACCAAGCTTAAGGAACTTACAGCACGTTTGGGAAGCCAAAAACCCAGATTACTAAACAGTAGACGACGCCTACTGCCAACTGCACCACCAAGACAAAACTGAAATGTTCATCAAATACTTTTCAGAGATTCGAGAGCCAACACCCTCAAGGTTTCAGAAATTAAGAGTCAATGTTATGTCAGCAATAAGCTTCACTTACCAGGGGTAAGGGAAGTAATTGTAGATCTTCTTGTTCAGAATGTTGAATATAACATTGAGAAAGTACCTGCAATCCAAATTGTTTCTTAAAACAGCTCTTTGCACCATTCATCAACCCTATCAATGACCAGATATTGCGAGTTTTATATGCTATCTACATAAGCAATCACAAGGAGATGATGCCTGAATGATAATAATGAAGGTGTCTCAAGTTGGTGGCACTAAGCTCTGCATTATACTATATAGAATGCATGAAGCTGAACTGAAGTTTGACTTCTAACTGCCGAAAGGAGCAACCCAAAATAAGACTCTGACCCAGGGATGAAGTGCTAATGCTCTCTCTCTCTCATGTGAATCAAATAGAAAATGAATCAGCATCGTTCAGTCATTATCATAACCACCTTTAAAGTTCATGCATCAGAAACCCACCACCTGGATGGCACTCGGGACAAGAGCCTAGTCTCAGCATGCATTGACTAGAGGATTAACTACAGTGATTGCTGAAGTAGAGATACAGTACTAATTTATACCAGTTTTATCAGAATCAATGGAACCCGCCTGAACTGGCAAATCGGGAATTCGTAATCTCTCTGACAGCATCTCAATTCAAATAAGTTCTGGAGGTGTACACTGACTTTCTGTCGAAATCGTTTTTCACTTTCATACAAAATCTTCAATTCGGTTCGGCTTATTCTGTGGATTATTTGGAAAAACTTCTTCTATTTGAGAACTGATTATGGCAACATTGATTAGAAACAGTGATAAGATTAAACTGGAGCTCCCATTTCTTCTTCTTTTCTTCCCGTAGAAGGGGGAGGCCGAAGCGAGATGCATGGCTCCAGTATCAAACTCATGACCTTCAACTTGTGACTCGACTTCCTAACCCGGCGAGCTATTGCTTTCTGTGCTGGGAGCTCCCATTTCAAACAACTAAACAGGAAAAGGACTTAACATCATCGAATGAAGCATTAAAAGACACATTACCACATAAAGAAGAAGAAGCCAGTGACCAGAGCAGGGTACTTCTGAACAAACCCAAGTGATGAACTCTTTGCCTCCCTACAACACCAACAATAAAATCACAAAAGGATCGCCATTAGAGCATCAATCAAGAGGCTCAGAGAAAGACATCCCGAAATCTAAGGAAACAAAAAAAAGAGAGAAAGAAACGGACCTCACTCAGAGGATTCCACTTCTCCGCCTTCAGCCGCCGCTGAGAGAAGCGGCCGAATCCCCCGCCTCTGATGTTGGCGGTTGCTCGTTTTCCTCAATGGAGACCATGCCACGGTCTCCAGAAGCAATGCAGGCCTCAGCTGCCTACCGCACAAAGCATTCCCTCCGCCGTCCATCCGTTGCTTGCTGCTGCATTTCAGTAATCTATTCTCTCTACAACCATCGAAACCATCACCCGCTCCCCTTTTCTGCAAAAGATTGCCGCAGATGCCGAGGCGGTCGCCATTTCCTCTGAGAAGGAAAGCTTCTCGTTTGTTTTCTTATTTTGGGGAGTCAAAAACTTGTGTTATATAAGAGAATTTTGCCCATTGATTCCGTTATTGGGGAGATATGTGAATCGGATGTATGATTTAGATGGGAGCAGATGAGACATAGCAAAAAGGAATATTGAGAGAATTTTAATGGCGGAGACTGAAGGGAGGCACTCCTTATCCAAAACGTATGGATAGCATGGCTGCAGTACCGCCATGGTGTGGTCACTGTGGTGCCTCACCAGCTCTTTTCAATCTTGTAACGTCCTCTTGCACCTGGTTTCTTCTTTATCCTTGATATTCGTTAAATATTTTTGGCCTTTCAGTGACACTTGAAAAAGAACGTTTCATCAGATTGGTCAGCAGAATTTGGAGATGATTCCTCAAAATCAGATTTTGAAATCTCAGCCCTTTGTGCTCGTGATGGAAGGCTGTTGTTTGTCGAGTTTGAGGTTTAATTTTTTTTCTTCTAAACCACTGGCATCCGGAAGGACACCGGCAAATCCGGCTGGAGCCAGGTCGACCCACTACTGGGTCAAGCCCAGCACTGGTTTTCCCCATTCACAAGACTCCAACTTGAGACTTGCTTAAAGAGAACCAGTGCAGAACCGCTTGAAGCAACCAACCGTTGGTACAGTTGAAATCTTGTATATGCTAGAATAGAAGTAGAACTTGCTAGTTATTTGGTGCTATTGTTGAAGTGTAATGGCACTAGAACTGTAATTGTATAACAAGCTTTGATGCATTGTACTAATAAATTGAAATTACGTTGGAATAATAATTGATACAGCAGTTCAGTAAGTATTCAATAATAACAGCGGCACATGATTGACAAGAATTGGTAGTTTCCAAATAAATCTGAGCAATGATCAGTTGTAGGAGATCAGTATGTGGTGGTATGATATTTAGTATCAAAGGAACAGAACGTATGAAAGGAGCACTCCCACTAAAAGCAGATCGATCGTAAAAGACTGGAAGCATTGAATCAACCTGCAACTTTCAAAAGTATCCAGCAAGATATACAATTTACCAGATGTACTATTCCTTTTGAACAGAGGAGAACAACCAATGGATTTCTTATATTAAACGTCGACTATGCACAAGATATTAACCGCCACCGTAAAATTTTGTTGGACTTAAAATGGATTCTATAAAAAAACAAAGAATCGATATAGCTGACCCCTGGAAAAAGGCTTAGTTGTAGTTGTAGTATGTTAACTCTGATAATGCAGGTGTTGGAGTGATAATTTTATATATATATATATATATATATATATATATATATATATATATATATATATATATATATATATATATATATATATATAGAGAGAGAGAGAGAGAGAGAGAGAGAGAGAGAGAGAGAGAGAGAGAGAGAGAGAGAGAGAGAGAGAGAGAGAGAGAGATGTTGGATCAGGGTTGAACGGTTTGGGTCGATATTAACATCCCTGCAGGCAGGTAACCTGGTCCTCTTCTGTACAAACATTTATATTTGAACATGACACATATCTGTACACATAAAAAGGGGAGAGATAAACCCTAACATTTCAAATCACAAGTATACATATAAGGTACATCATCCCCAAAATGAGATGCATCAAGCAGATACATGTGACCTATAACCAGTACATTGAACACCCCAGATATCAAGCTTGTAAGACATATCACCTTCGTTTCAAAGGCTTCCAATCTAAAATCAGATCAAGTGATCCAAAAGATGACGATCTAGCACCTAAAAACATGTCTTTGATGTCATCTTTTTGGTACGACGGGGAGGCCAAGGCGATTTGCATGCATGACCTGCTTATCGAACTCATGACCTTCGTCATCTGAGTCGACCCTTTGTCAGCTGCTTGCTCTTTGTGCATCTTTGATGTCACCTAGTTGACGATATTTGGGTGCGCATATTAACATCAATTTTATTCTTTTGGCTAGATCATGATCTTCGTCAGATCACTGGATTCAAGAAGCCAGCCTCCAAGGAGACACCGTCTGACCATTAGCGTGTATATATATATATATATAAGGAAATTAGTACATGTTAATATTTAGCCGTTTATTTTTTAATTTAAAAACAAATGAATTCAATGTCAACCGGTGAAAAATAGGAATTGAGAGAGTACGTGAGTGGGAAACCGATTCCATAGCGCTTGGTGGGGAATGCCACGAACAGCATGCTGCAAAAGAGTCCGATCCCCACCGGCAAAGAAGACAGCGTCTCCTGCATCTCTGGCGTCGGCGTCGGGTAGAAACAATCCACCATATTCTTATCAAGCATTACGATGGCTTCGAAGACGAGCACGGAGGCGAAGGCATGTACGAAATCTACTAGCCGGAGCCTGAATTCAAAGAACTTCTCCGGGGACAATTCGGAGCCTGTCATCTCCATCGAGCACCCAAAGCCCGCGAGGGGTCGATACCGTGCCGAACTGTGCCGTCGGGTGCCTGAAAGGTGTCGATGAAGCAAAGTAAGAAGGTTGAGAGTCCGCAGAACCCAACAAGGAAGGCGGAGTTGGACCCGTAGGCGGCGTCGCAGCAGCCACCGTTGGTGAAAACTGGGGAGAGGAACTGGAGGGCGAGAACGGTGCCGGTGGGGAGGAGGTTGGCGAGGTCGGCTGTGCTTTTGAAGGTCCGATTGATGGCGTTTTGTATGGAAATGTTGCGTTGCTGCTGCTGAGCTTGCAGCTGCTCGTTATTGTATTCTTCGCTTAATGACGGTTCTGCTGTTGTGCCTCCACGTCTATCACCTCTGCCATTCCATAGAGCTTAATGCCCAAGAATAAAGAGAATGACATATCAATACAATGCTTAATTCCCAAGAACAAAGAGAATGCAGAACAATAAAAATGCTTAATTGCAAAGGACAGAGAGACTGGCAGACCAATAAAATGGTATTGAATTATCAGAGAGAGACAGAGAGAGTCCTTTGGTGGGTGCATGTTGTGATGAAGTTTTATAGAGAGTACTGTGTTTTGGTTTTGGGGGTTATGATGGTTAGAGAAGGCTCAACGCTTTCTTATGTATGCTTTCCTTGAAAAGGCAGCCGTTTGCTTACAGTTACTTTCATGTGCAATCAATAAGAGAGACAGAGAGGGAGAGAGATCAGTTCCGTGTTTGGTGGTATTCGTTTGCGGCGAAGCAACGAACATGGTGTAGTTGGCGTGCCGGCGCTAAAAGCACGGGAACGCGTTATTTGTAGCCAGCGAAAATAAGGATGTAAGTTTAATTGCCAAGAAGAAAATAATATTGAAAGTCTGTAAACAGCAAACCTTCAAGAAGGGGAGTTAGAATATTTGGGCACAAGTTTTCTTTTCTAAGTTCATCTCTTGAAGTCCTAAGATTACTTCAGATAAGTGATTCTTAATCTGTTCTAAGCTGCCCGCAGGCTTGAACGGAGGGGGAAGAATGCATCTCTCATCATTTATGTCATTTTGCTTTTTCTTAACCTTTCAATTCTATCGAACTCTATATCTTGATTGATTATAAACGATATATAGCATTCAAATGCATGAATTAAGTAATGCATGCAAGAACAGGGAGGCAATGCAGAGATGGATTTATTTATCAAACATGGACAATTTTTTTCTTCTACTGGTACACAAACAGAATGTTTTACCCACCACCATCTTGTATCATGGCATTATATTTATGTGAATCCATGAGGGGAAGCATGCTTGCACGTCCCGGGTATCGAACTCATGACTTTCAACTTGTGAGCCGACTCCCTCCACAGTTTGAGAGCTATTGATCGTTGCGTTCATTTTATCTGAGGTATTTGGGTACTCGAATAAAGATAATTTCACTACAGGAAAACCCAGAATCCGTGAAACCACCAAGGAAGTTGAGGGAGCGCATACAGTTGAAGCTCGATAGTGCAAGCCTCGTCAGTGAAAGCCTGAGCACAGCTTTTCTTACGGGTTTTGGGTTTTGTTGAGGCCCGATTAAAACATTTCAAAGGGCGTTACAGATTCTGGGTTTTGTTGAGGCCCGATTAAAACATTTCAAAGGGCGTTACAGATTCTGGGTTTTGTTGTTGTTTTTTTTAGGGCAAGTCGGATCGTACCCATTTCTTACATGCTCACTCGTACTCGTTCATTGTTTTTTTTACATAATTTTTAAAAATTAAAATAAGAAAACATAAACTATTGTACTCATGTTCTAAAAAATGATGATCACACGTGAGTAAAGAACATTAGCGTTAATGGTGGACATGATTCAATCACTCTTCTGTTTAGATATGTTCAAATTTTCTAGCATATTACACGACTCAAACTAAGAACTCTGATGTGTAATTGTTTTTTATGTCATATCTCAATCTTACTACCCTTCTTTTTTTTGTATTGACACATCCTGCCATTGATTTTCTTTTTCTTGAAATTCCGTGTTTCAACAGTTGAGGAGAAAGAACAAATTAAAATATCAACTGTGTATCAATTAAATTTTGGAGGTCCACAGCACGTATAATTTCATATGACTTTGTACCTTGATTTTCCAATATTTAGAACTTCCTGTTCCAACAGTGATAAAAAAGTCTTAAGCTTTGGCCTACGGGTGGTCATTTCTTGTTTATATTAACTAAACTTTAGTAGCTTCCAACTAAGAATTTGTGATCACTGATTGCCCTTCAATTTGTATAAATATGCCTTTGTGTACTTGGAAAAACATGAAATAAAATGCTTGTTTATTCTCAAGGAATGCTTGTTAAATCGAAATTCGATATTTTTGTTATCAACCCACTTTTTGTTTTCTAAATTCAAATTCCCGATTTCTGTTGCAATGCAATGAAAATCTTGGTAAGACAAAAGAAGAATGAACCACTATTTATCTTCACAAATAAAAACAGCATCCCTAGATACACGCTCAGCCGCACATCGTGGCATAATTCATCAATATGCTTATCTTTAATACTAAATTTTCCGTATTGCACTAAAAGAAAACTCACTACTTACATCCACACATTATTCAACACCAATGCAACAAAGGAAGATCGACTCTTCCATAAATGTAAGATACCAAATACATTACATTTTGTATTTTGACAGTTTTATTTAAACTGGGCATTCACAATCTTCATGGCAAACTCTTCAATTGCCGTTGACAGCACTGCATTTCTTCCTGACCTCACCTTCGGATCCGGTAAGGATCTGGATGTCTCCCAGGTTGGCCATGGAGACGCCGAATTGGCGATAGAAAAGGTCGGGGCTCAAGGAAAGGGCGGTGACGAGGGGCATAGTTCTTACATCCAATTGAAGCAGTTGATCAGTGAGCAGCAGACCCATATGCCTCTCAAGGTTGATGTAGTAAGCGTTGTCAAATACTTCCGGTGTTGTTGCGTCGAAGTCGACCTTCGCATCCGGCCATTGGCACTTTCTCTGCAAGTAATTCAGATACAATGGGTCGATGTTCGGATCAGGTTGGCCAGTGCCACTGAAATTGAAGAGCCTGAACTGAACGTTGTCACATGTTGTTTGACCAATGGTATGAAATCCTGATAAAGAGAATTAGAATCATAAATCGCACTTGAAATTCAATGTGTTTGAGAAATGACGCTGCTCTTTATTTTCATAGGAAAATGTAAGGTCTGTCAAATGCGTACCAGAAAGAGCGACAAGGTCAAAAATGTTTAGTCCTCTTGCTTGGTAAAATTGAATCAAGTAATCAATTGTTTCATGCCCAACTGGAAGCGCTGCTGCTTCCTGCTCTAGGGACACATTACCATCTTTCCTCCCCAATTCCACTTCATAAAAGGGTCCTTCAAGCTGCCATCGTCCCCCAGCAATCATTAAACACAAGACAAAAAGGCTCAGGCGCACGCAAGATCCATATAGATTCACACAACCAAAACCAAAAGTTATAAGCTTCATGAAGTATGGCTAGATCCTTTGCTGTCATAGTTCTCGATCCCGTGGAATATTCATTTACAAAATTTTATGAAATATGGCTTTAGATTTCAGAAGCCCGGATAAAGGAGGAGGGTTGTGTTAGGCTTTCGACAGCCAGCGTAAAACTTCATCGGATTTCTATAACATGGATTACAAAAATTATGAGCATTGCTTTGGGGTGTCCCCGCCTAGCGACGTGCTGCAGAGCTCGAATGCAGTAAGAAGTAAGCAAGGGCCGCTACATTTTCACCCGAATGTAGTGAATCAATTGCAGAGAAGGTTCCCACATCATGGACGGGTGTGGGTAAAGAAGTTAGTCCCGCTACATTGCCGCCCGAATGTAGTGAAAAATTTTCAGAGAGGGTTTTCGCATTTTGATTATGGACGGATGCGGGAGGTAAGTAAGCTAGTCCTAGATAATAAGATTCGTATTGGTTCTTGGAATATCGAAACATTATCGGGTAAGCTAATGGAGGTGGTAGATACTATGATTCGGAGAAAGATTCATATTTTATGTTTACAAGATACAAAATGGGTTGGAAAAAAGCAAAGGAGATAGAGGATACAAGTTTTAAATTATGGTACTCAGGTAAAGAAAAGGCTCGAAACGGAGTTGGTATTATCATAAATAAAGATTTAAAGGAGAGTGTAGTAGACATACAACGATATGGTGACCGAATCATGACATTGAAATTAGTATTAGGAGCAGAGGTTTTGAATATAGTTTGTGCTTACGCACCCCAAGTAGGACTAGAAGATAGTATAAAGAGAGTTTTTTGGGAGGAGTTAGATAAGGTGTTTCAAAAGATTCCACAAAGGGAGATGATTTGTTTAGGAAGAGATTTAAATGGACATGTCGGTAAAGAGGCATTAGGATATCAAGGGATTCATGGAAACTTTGGTTATGGGGATATAAACGAGGAAGGTAGGGAGACTTTAAATTTTGCTATGTCATTTGATCTCTTTATAGTCAATACAATCTTCAAAAAACGAGATGAACATTTAATTACTTATAAGAGTGGCTTATCACAAACACAAATTGATTACTTTATTTGTAGAAAAAAAGATAGAGCGTGTTGTAAAGATTGTAAGGTAATTCTAGGGGAAAGCTTAACCACCCAACATCGACTTTTAGTTATGGATTTACAAATTAAAAAATGGACAAAGAAGAAAAGAGTGCATCGAGCTATTTGGACTAAATGGTGGAACCTCAAAAGCGAGAAAGAAGATATATTTAAAAAGAAAGTCCTTCAAGGAGATGTTTGGAATTATGTTGGCACACCCTGTGATATGTGGAACAATATGGCTATACATATTAGGAAAGTGGCGAAAGATGTGTTAGGGGTATCTAAGGGAGGTGTACCGGCACAAAAAGAAGTTTGGTGGTGGAGTGAAGTAGTACAAAATAAAATCAAGGCAAAGAGGGCATGTTACAAATTACATTATGCTAAGAAAACTAGTGAAACTTTAGAAGCTTATAAGAAAGCAAAAAAGGCCGTTAGTGAAGCAAAAACTAAGATTTGGGAGTATTTATATAAAAAACTCAACTCAAAAGAGGGTGAAAGAGATATTTTTAGGATAGCTAGGGCTATAGATAAGAAAACTAAAGATCTTAATTATGTTAGATGCATAAAAGACGAGGATAAAAAAATTCTAGTGGCAAATGATGATATAAGAAATAGATGAAAAAACTATTTTTATAATCTTTTTAATGAAAATAAAGATGTTAGTATTAGTTTAGGAGATTTAGCCAAGTCAGAAAAGTATATAAACCACAATTTCTACCGACGTATTCAAAAGAATGAAGTCAAAGAGGCTGTTAAACATATGAAGAGTGGTAAATTGGTAGGACCAGATAATATTCCTATAGAAGTTTGGAAAATACTAGGAGAAATAGGAATCACTTGGCTCACAAGACTATTTAATGAAATATGGAAAAACCAAAAGATGCCCGAGGAATGGAGAGCAAGTACACTTATACCCGTATATAAGAACAAGAGAGACATTCAAAATTATACGAATTATCAAGGTATCAAGTTAATGAGTCATACTATGAAATTATGGGAAAGAATTATTGAATGTAGGTTAAGACAAGTATCAAGTACAACAGAGAACTAATTTGGATTTATGCCAGGTAGATCTACTATTGAAGTGATTTACCTTTTGAGACGTCTTATGAAACATTTTAGATAAAAAAAGAAAGACCTTCACATGATATTTATTGATCTAGAAAAAGCTTATGATAAGGTACCGAGGGAGGTTCTTTGGAGAACTTTGGAAAAAAGAGGTATCCCATTGACATATATTAACCTTATAAGAGACATGTATGATAGTGCAAAAATATGTGTGAGGACTCATAAAGGAACGACAGACTTCTTTGAAGTTAATATTGGGTTACATCAAGGATCAACTTTAAGTCCATACTTATTTATAATGGTGATGGATGAATTAACAAAACATATTCAAGATGAAGTACCTTGGTGTATGTTATTTGCAGATGACATTGTATTAGTGGAGGAGTCTAAGGAAAAAGTTAATAGAAAATTGGAACTATGGTGAGAAACATTAGAAAACAAAGGCCTCCGACTTAGTAGAACAAAGACAGAATATATGGAATGTAAGTTTGATCATTTGGCTACTTTAGAGGACATAGAAATTAAAATTGGCACACACTGCATTCCCTAAAAGGAAAGTTTTAAATACCTAGGGTCAATTTTTCAAAGTGATGGAAGAATTGATGGAGATGTTACACATAGAATTAATGCTGGATGGTTAAAATGGAGAGGAGCATTAGGTATTCTTTGTGATAAGAAGATACCATTAAAATTAAA
Organism: Brasenia schreberi; assembly: GCA_036023115.1. Classification (NCBI taxonomy): domain Eukaryota; kingdom Viridiplantae; phylum Streptophyta; class Magnoliopsida; order Nymphaeales; family Cabombaceae; genus Brasenia; species Brasenia schreberi. Next base: position 27,648,311 of record JAYKKT010000090.1, on the reverse strand, counting down.
AGGTAAATATTATAGAGCAGCAATTAGGCCTGCCATGTTTTATGGTTCTGAGTGTTGGGAACATGTACAAAAGATGTCTGTAACAGAAATGAAGATGTTGAGATGGATGAGTGGTCATACAAGAAAAGACCATATACATAATGAGGTTATTAGAAACAAATTAGGAGTGACACCAATAGAGGATAAAATGAGAGAACATCGTTTAAGATGGTTTGGACATATAGAAAGAAGATCAAAAGAAGAACCTGTAAGAAGGTTAGAAAAACTAAATTTGGAAAGAATTAAAAGAGGTAGAGGACGACCACAAAAGTGTTGGAAAGAAACAATAAAGAATGATCTAGCTTATTGGGAGTTAACTGCTAACATAGCACACGATAAGGATCTGTGGAAACAAAGAATCCATGTAGCCGACCCCGTCTAGTATGGGAAAAGGCTTAGTTGTAGTTGTTGTTGTATGGCTTTAGATTTCTGATTCAGATGCAGACGTGACATAAGAGATTAGAATGTGAATCAATGCACCTATCATATGAAAAGGCTTGGCTTTGGTTTGATTTGGAGACAGGAGAGAAACACACTCATGCTTAAGAAGCGAATTTGTGGGCATTCATATCTCTGTAAAAGAAGAAAAAGAAGAATATAATGGCTGAAAGAAACTGCACAATTTATCTAGCGTTTTTATAGATGTGAATATAAGATTCAGTTAACCTGTCTGATAGCATCTCGTGCAGCAGTAACGAGTATATCAGCACATGAGACGACGCCGGGGCACTGCCTTTCCAACTCTGCCTTTATGTCATCAATGACCTCAAATCCTCTGGCGTTCTTGTTGGCGGTTGCCTTTCTTTCACTGCCCTTCTGCTGAAGAAGAATTGAAGCATCGCAACCCTGCCAGCGAAATTGGAACCACTCTTTGTCACATATTTGTGCGATAATATTCGGAGTGTTCGAACTTGTATGAGGTCATAGCCTTGTAAGTTTAAGAACCATAAAACCATTTGCATGCATCTTTTAACACAACTCAGAGAGAGAGAGAGAGAGAGAGAGAGAGAGAGAGAGAGAGAGAGAGAGAGATCATACTCTAACGAAGCAGTCACGGAAATGGAGGTCAATGAGACTGGCGCCGAGGGTGATGTCAGAATGCAGCCATGCAATGACCCTGGTCTGGACGATGGCCTGAAACTGAGAGCAGGTCTCGTTGTAAAAGTTGAGATGGAATTCAGCGGCCGGCAAACCGTACTTTTTAGGATTTGCTGCCACCAATGAGCCCCAGAAGAGGAAGAGAAGATTCAGAATGAGAACTTTGGTCCTCATATCTCTCATAGATGGTGGCTGAGAAGGGAGGGGAAATTCAGTATGGCCACGCCGTCGTGGCGGAGAACGGAATTTATCTCCGAAACTTCATGTAGGGTAAGTACCAACGTGAGTTGCAGTATGAATACGACGTGGTGCCAATGACAACAGTTTCATCCTTCCCTTAATTCGGTTCACCAATATCCACCTTTGCTTCTCTTCAAATCGTGGACTTGCGCATTCAACTGCTAGGGATCTGTTTGTCAACAATATTAATCAAATATTCTTTTTCTTGTTAGAAGAGGAGGCCGACGCATCATGCACCAGAGTCGAACTTCTCACCAGCAATAACGGCACCAGAGCGCCCTGCCGTTCAGGTAACGCTCTGAGTACGATATTAATCAAATATTTGTTTGTTTCTCGTCCTTATTGCTCTACCACTAAGCACGATAAAACCACATTGAGGAAGAGAAAGAAGAAACCGGCATAAAAGATGGCACCTGCAGGGCGTTAGCCCACCTGGCAGGGCTTTCAACTTGCACAAGTTCGATTCCCAGGGTGTACAACACCCGGCTCAATAAAAAAGATAGAACCTGATGGTGTAGATATGGTAATGTTAATACATTTACGTGCTAGTCTAAACAAATATCAATCATTCTTGAATGGTTAAAATTTGGAATTTAAAAATTGAAAGTGTTCATGTGAATAAAATGTACCTTTAGATTTAAATTTCAATCATCAATAGAAAAAGATAAATGATTGAAATTTGTTTGAATTTACTAGAAACTTAAGTGTATTAGTACGTACCAGTTTTCTCTCTTTCTCCCTCTATATAATATGGACAAATGTATAAATCGGCAATTATATCTGATATAGTCTCTGAATTTAACTGATTTTACATAATGTAGGATACTATAACCAATATTAGACGTGATCTGTTTGGAACCAGGTTAGAAGTTTCAATCAAAACAGAGTCGAGTCAAAACCGACTGAAACAAAAATCAGTGAAACCAGACACTGAATCGGGTTTGGAATCAAGGGTCTCCTGGTTTAGTTGTGGTTGTATCTTTGATGAAACCAGAACTTGACAGAAACCGGAGCCAACGCCTAGGAACTGGTTCCAGGGCCGTTTAGGACAAACCGATATTGTCCCAAATTCTATGGTTCTAGGTTCCAGGGTAACCGGAACCGGTCATGTGTAGCCAATAATATATCGATGGTACAATATTTATTTGAATAGCTTGTTATTTTAAATTATTTTTATGAAATGAAAAAAGATAAACTATATTACATATTGTATTAATTTGTCGTTATCCTGAATGATAAAGGATCCAAAATATTACAGCGGGAAGCCTTGATTGGCCCAGACCCTTATTTTAGAAAGAGAAAGGCGAGAAATTGATCAAAGCCACAATAAATAAGTGCAGGTGCTGGCCATTTAGGAAAAACTTTAAAAAAAAAATTGTTTAACAATTAAAGGAGCCGAACAAATCGAACAAGATCGGTTCATCGCTAATTCGTCAACTGAAATTCTTTTGTTCTTGTTCAGCTTGTTAGCTCATCTGAACCAAGACAAACACGAAACTAAAATGAGCTGAACAGAAGCTGCTCATTAAAGATTAAAATATCTTTTATCATGTAATTTTCTTAAAAGATCCATTTTTTTTGCAGGAATAATTAAGCTAAACTTACAAGATCTATTTCTTTATGCAGGAATAATTAAGTTAAAATTGTACTTGGTATAATTTCCTTTTAAAACAGAAACGTTTTTATCATTGAATTATATTATGCCCACCCAACTTTGGTTAACATGGTTTTTGAGTAAACATGAGTGCATGCACGCACAAAATTCTTGTGTGTGTGATTGTGTACGTATCCGTGGAGATTCCTCAAATAAAAGAGGGATATTCAAACATAAGTTGGGACTCATTTTTATATATAAAATGAAACATAATTTATGCAAAATGTATCTAAATTGAAACATATGAATGAAATGTGGGGAATGACAATGAATTCATGAAAATAAAAAAGAGATAACGCTTTCTTTTCTTGATTTTCTCTTATAATTTGTTTAAAGGGATTTAAATCCCTGTCCTGTCTCCAACCCTGTTTCTACTCTCTAAATCTTACCCCATTCGGGGAGAGTCCCACAGAGAGCATGGGCTCCCTATGGACATCCCTAACTCTGTGTATGTGCCGTGTGTCTTAATAATTACTCAATTTATATTTTTCTCTTTTTCTTGAGGGTCACAATCTTTAATAGTTCTAGCCCTCAATCTTTAAAGTCGGGAACCATTGAGAACAGGCCCTACTCTACGAGTGCTGGGTGGGTCCTGGGGGCCCATAGCAGCACAACATCGGCCCTAGAACAACATCAACATGACCAACCTCTTTGTGGAAGGGTCAGGTTCAGGTTCAAACCCGAGTTTATATGATTAGTAAGATATAAGATCTGAAGAATGTGGATTCAATTAAATTTGGTTTCAGATCTGGGTTCATATAAGGGACCCGAGCAAATTTTAAGAAGAATTGTCAAAAGGAGATCGGGCACCCAAGGTTTCTTAATTAAAACAATGTCTCCGAACACGTTAACGACATCTGGGCATTTTTCAATTTGATTCTTTTGGTTTAAAAATGTTACCGTAATACCTTGTGGTTTCTATTGCCTATCATGTTAGTCAAAACAGGCTAACAACATTATCCCAAGATGATGTGGAAGACAGTTTCACATGCTCAAGATAATGTGGTTGCTAATTTACTAGTCATATTATTATTAAATGTTAAATTAAAATTTAAAATAATTTTAGTATGGTTAAACTCAACATACAATAATTAGTAATGTTAGAAAATATTAAATGTTAGAAAATGTTACAAGACACTTAATAACTATTTTGTTAGTATGTACAATTGTCGTTTAAACTCCACCCATGTAAGGAATCACCCTTGCATTGCCGGTCTCAAGCCTTGATAAAGGAAGAGGGTTGTGTTAGGCTTCCGACAGCCAGCGTAAAACTTTGTCGAATTTTTATACCATGCATTACACAAATTATGAGTATTGCTTTCGGGAGTCTCTGCCTAGGGACGCGCTGCAAAGCCTGAATGCATTAATAAGTAAGCAATGGCAACTACATTTTCGCCTGGATGTAGTAAATCAATTACGGAGTCATGAATGAGTATGGGTAAAGAAGTTAGTCCCGCTACATTGTCGTTCGAATGTAGTGAATAATTTACAAAGAGGGTCTCCACATTTTCAATATGAACGGATGCGAGGGGTAAGGAAGCTAGTTCTAGATAATAAGATTAGTATTGGTTCTTGGAATATCGAAACATTATCCGGTAAGCTAATGGAGGTGGTAGATACTATGATTCGGAGAAAGATTCGTATTCTATGTTTACAAGAGACAAAATGGGTTGGAAAAAAAGCAAAAGAGATAGAGGATACAAGTTTTAAATTATGGTACTCAGGTAAAGAAAAGGCTCGAAATGGAGTTGGTATTATCATAAATAAAGATTTAAATGATAGTGTAGTAGACATACAACGATATGGTAACCGAATCATGACATTGAAATTAGTGTTAGGAGCAAAGGTTTTGAATATACTTTGTGCTTACGCACCCCAAGTAGGACTAGAAGATAGTAATAAAGACAACTTTTTTGGAAGAGTTAGATAAGGTGATTCAAAAGATTCCACAAAGGGAGATGATTTGTTTAGGAGGAGACTTAAATGGATATGTCGATAAAAAGGCATTAGGATATCAAGGTATTCATGGAAACTTTGGTTTTGGGGATACAAATGAGGAAGGTAGGGAGATTTTAAATTTTGCTATGGCATTTGATCTATTTATAGTCAATAGAATCTTCAAAAAATGAGATAAACATTTAATTACTTATAAGAGTAGCTTATCACAAACACAAATTGATTACTTTATTTGTAGAAAAAAAGATAGAGCGTGTTGTAAAGATTACAAGGTAATTCCAGGAGAAAGTTTAACCACCCAACATCGACTTTTTGTTATGGATTTACAAATAAAAAAATGGACAAAGAAGAAAAGAGTGCATCGAGCTATTCGAACTAAATGGTAGAACCTCAAAAGCGAGAAAGAAGGTATATTTAAACAGAAAGTCCTTCAAGAAGATGCTTTGAATTATATTGGTACACCTTGTGATATGTGGAACAATATGGCTATACATATTAGGAAAGTAGCGAAATATGTGTTAGGTGAATCTAAGGGAGGTGTACCGGTATAAAAAGAAGCTTAGTGGTGGAGTGAAGTAGTGCAAAATAAAATCAAGGCAAAGAGGGCATGTTACAAATTATATTATCTGAAAAAAAACTAGTGAAACTTTAGAGGTATAGAAGAAAGCAAAAAGGGAAGCGAAAAAGGTTGTTAGTGAAGCAAAAGCTAAAATTTGAGAGGATTTATATAAAAAACTCAACTCAAAAAAGGATGAAAGAGATATTTTTAGGATAGCTAGGGATAGAGATAAGAAAACTAAAGATCTTAATTTTGTTAGATGCATCAAAGACGAGGATGAAAAAATTCTAGTAGCAAATGATGATATAAGAAATAGATGAAAAACTATTTTTATAAACTTTTTAATGAAAATAAAGATGTTAGTATTAGCTTAGGAGAGTTAACCAAATCAGAAAAGTATATAAACCATAATTTTTACTGACGTATCCAAAAGAATGAAGTCAAAGAGGCTCTTAAACATATGAAGAGTGGTAAAGCGGTATAAACCATGATTTTTACCAACGTATCCAAAAGAATGAAGTCAAAGAGGCTCTTAAACATATAAGAGCGGTAAAGTGGTAAAATCAGACAATATTCCTATAGAAGTTTGGAAAATACTAGGGAAAATAGGAATCACGTTCACAAGACTATTTAATGAAATATGAAGAAACCAAAAAATACACGAGGAATGGAGAGCAAGTACACTCATACCCATATATAAGAACAAGGGAGACATTCAGAATTGTGCTAATTATCGAGATATCAAGTTAATGATCCATACTATGAAATTATGAGAAAGAATTATCGAATGTAGGTTAAGACAAGTATCAAGTACAACAGATAACCAATTTGGATTCATGCCAAGTAGATCTATTGTTGAAGTGATTCACCTTTTGAGACATCTTATGGAACATTTTAGAGCAAAAAAGAAAGACTTTTACATGATATTTATGGATATAGAAAAAGCTTACGATAGGGTACCGAGGGAGGTTATTTGGAGAACCTTGAAAAAAATAGGTATCCCATTGACATACGTTAACCTTATAAGAGACATGTACGATGGTGCAAAAACATGTGCGAGGACTCATGAAGGAATGACGGACTTCTTTGAAGTTAATATTGGGTTACATCAAGGATCAACTTTAAGTCCATACTTATTTATAATGGTGATTGATGAGTTAACAAAACATATTCAAGATGAAGTGGCTTGGTGTATGTTATTTGCAGATGACATTGTGTTAGTGGATGAGTTTAAGAAAAAAGTTAATAAAAATTGGAACTATGGAGAGAAGCATTAGAAAGTAAAGGCTTCTGATTTAGTAGAAGAAAGATAGAATATATAGAATATTGTTTGATCATTTGGTTACTTGAGAGGACATAAAAATTAAAATCGATACACATTGCATCCCACAAGAAAATTTTTAAATACCTAGGGTCAATTTTTTAGAGTGATGGAAGAATTGATGGAGATGTTACGCATAGAATTAATGCTAGTTGGTTAAAATGGAGAGGAGGATCAAGTATTTTTTGTGATAAGAAGATGTCATTAAAGTTAAAAGGTAAATATTATGGAGCAGCAATTAGACCTGCCATATTTTATGGTTCTGAGTGTTGGGCAGTTAATCATCAACATGTACGAAAGATGTCTGTGACAGAAATGAAGATGTTGAGATGGATGATGAGTGGTCATACAAGAAAACACCGTATACATAATGAGGTGATTAGAAACAAATTAGGAGTGACACCAATAGAGGATAAAATGAGAGAATATCGTTTAAGATGGTTTGAACATATAGGTATGAAAAACTAAATTTGGAAAGATTAAAAGAGGTAGAGGACGACTACAAAAGTGTTGAAAATAAAAATAAAGAATGATCTAGCTTATTGTGAGTTAACTGCTAACATGGCACATGATAGAGCTATGTGGAAATAAACAATCCATGTAGCCGACCCCATCTAGTATGGGAAAAGGCTTAGCTGATGTTGTTGCTGTCATTTGTTGTACAATTGTCGTTTAAAATATGTTTTTTAATGCCACAACATGACTGCTTATTGTTCCTTGAATTACCCTTCTCTAAGTATTTTGAAAATCACCCAACACTGAGTGGGTTGCTCGACATAATTAAATCATCAAATTTGCACAACAAGCAATAGCTCGCCTCGTTATGAGATTGACCCACAAGTTTAAGGTGACGAGTTTGATACCTGGAGCATGCATCTGACTTGATCGTCCCCGTTGTACCGAAAAAGATGATGAAGGCTTTCAATTTCACAAAAGAATTTGTACATTGGCCTGATTTCAACTAAGGGATTAAAGTGTGTGTGGCTCGTTTCTAGCTCGTCTAGCTCAGTTCGTTTTTGTTTCATATTCACCTACAGCTCGAATTATCTAACCAAGCTATGAACAGCCCTTATTTGGTTCACAGAGTCCCAGTTCAACTCTTCGCAAAAGCGATTTCTTTAAGACTTCTTTGAGATACAAAGTATTTATAAAAAGGACACCTTTATTTCCTCGGATGCTTGCATGCATTATGCCAACCCATCAATGGAACCACTCACTGCAAACAAATCTCAATCTAGGAAACTATCTATAAGAAAATATTAATTAAAAACCTGTTTATCAAATAAGGTTCTATAAGTAACCTCCTTCAATGTACAAAATACATACATAGATGTATATATATATATATATATATATATATATATATATATATATATATATATATATATATATATATATATATATATGTATATGTATATGTATATGTATATGTATATGTATATGTATACACATATATATATATATATAGGAAATCCGGATTCTGCCCATCTCTGACATGCTCACTCATGTACATTCATGTTTTCTTATGATAAGAGTATAATTTTAAAAGATTACAGGTTTTCAAAAAAAGACGAAAAAAATGTTACTATACTCATGCCAAAAAAAATAGTCGGACATAAGTGAGTAGAGCTAGCGGTGGGCAAGATTCAATCACTTTATATATACATGCACCTTTATTTGTGAATGTTATCGGTGAAAGTGATTAACTTACATACTTAGTCTAAGTTGCTCTCTCAAATCTCATCAAACTAATAAAATTATCTTCAAAGGCAAAAGAAAACACTCGTAAAATCGGCTCGAGAAAAATAACGCTATTCTAGTTAATACTATTGATCTATATGTATGGTTTTGTTTTGTCAAAGCTACCCAATGTTAATATAGAAACTTTTTCTTTGAGGAGCTTCAAATCCAACATCCCGCGCTAAGAGCACTAACTTACCTGGCCAGGAGGTCAACTTACATGCTGAAAATTGTGAGTTCGATACTTGGGGCATGCATTCGCTTCGGCCTCGATATTGCACAAAGAATCCCAACAGATTAACTTTTAATTATTAATAATGTGACTATCATCTTTTTATACTAAATACAGACGATCTATATTGCGATTCTTACCTGAGCGAATTCTGGATCCAAATTCATGGCAGGTTATGTCTGTTGCCTGTTTGAGTTCTGGTTGGGTTTTGATTTCAGTTTGTTTAGGGTTTTGTTTTAAAAAAGTAATGAAAGATCAAATTACTTTTTTTATCGAACTCACAAAAGAAAATATATTTCATAACGCTTAACTTGTTTGAAAACTATTGAAAATATGTGGCAAAAGAAAATAAAATTGAAGGCGAAACCGGTGGTTAGAACTCCGGTTGGAACCATCAGTTGTAGGACCGGTTACGGTTTCAGTTATCTTGTGGTTTTCGAACAGATTGAACTGTAATTGAACTAAGGGGTCTTGAGTTGTGGGTATGATTCCGGATTCAGTTCAACCAGTTCTGGTTCCAGCCAGTTACGACACGGTTTGATTTTGGTTGGAACCTCGGAAGGATTCAAATCAACCTCGGGAACTTGAGCTTCTGGTTCGATCCATGGTTCCTTTGGAGGCAGAAGAACTATCATTTTACTTGATATGAGACATACTATATGAAATTGATATAAAAGCTTGGTGAACAAACCAGATATATCATATAACACAGAAGGTACTTCTTATAATTTTACTTGACATAAGACATACTGTATGTAGTGATTCTCCATGGTGGTAACAGCCAAACAGTCCACGCTGCTCTTGCTTAGATACGTTAATGGCCTCTGATAAGAATCAGTGATTATTGAAATATCATGCAAAACACGCTTCTAGTTACCAAACAAGATGAAACTTATGTCTTCAACGATACACAATAGAATCAAATCTTGGAAATGGGATTTCAAACCTTCGATACTTGAATGATCGATCATCCTTCAGTAAGATATTGTTTAGTTATCGGCCTCTTCTGCCTGCAAATATGATACTCGCTGCAAAGAGGCGGATAGCGGGCAACCAGCCCTTTGCTGAACCAGGTGACGGTTTAGGCCTGATCTCGACGCCCCCGATCACGAGGCCGCTCTTTCAACTGCTCCCGTTGGTGCCCAACAAGCGAAAATTCAGCACTCCTCCATCACTTCTGGCCACAAACTCCCCCATCTTAACCTCTTTCCACTCTCCGCCGCCAGCACTCCACTACCGTAATTGGGGACTCTCTCAGGCAGTAAACACGGTCGAGAGCCACCGTGTAGCGGGGAGAGCGCCGCCGTATTGAAGCTACCTTTGATCTCCAGCCAGCAATCATCATTGAGCTTAGCTACTTCGGTGAATCTACGAGCAAGTGAGACCCAAATGAATTAGCAAGTATGTTATCTGCCTCGCGGTTCCGGGTTGAGTTAGGCTGTTTTGGATCCTTGACCCAGATCATGCCAAGAGTGATACAAATTCATGGACTTGGTTCGGTTAAGTGGGTTTCTAGATCCAGACTTGGGATTATTAACCCACATATATAACAATAGGGATGGGGATGTTGGCCCAACCCAGACCGACCCAAATAGGATGGAGATTACCCAATTTCATTAGGTTTGGGTTCAGAGCAGAGAAAACCTTAATATCTTTCACCAGGTTCGTATGAGATAAGAAGTACCCAATCTATACCTGACCTGAACACACACACACACACACACACACACACACACACATATATATATATATATTCTATTATTTTGCAGCCTGCCCGAAGAAAAAGACCCAACCTCATAGTACCATCTCCGCATAAAATTGAGAAGATGGATTTAAACTTTGTAGCATCTTGTTTTGGACCTAGTTCAGTCTACCCAAACCGGCCCGCAATAATAAGGGGAAGTCATGTCTGAACCAAGCGTGGATCCATAAACTCTCATGAATCCTAAACCCCGTTCACGTTAGTTAAAAAATGCTTTTTGGATTGGCCTTTTGGGGTTTGAGCCAAATAAATATCCAAACCTAAAAATCCTAAACAGATGTTGAAAGACCCTCTAGGTCAGATTCAATATTGATGGGATCCGAACCCAACCTGAATTAAACCTGCTTACTACGAAAGATCAGCAGAAAAATACGCACCTCGGGTCGTGAATGAATTCCCAGTACCGAGAATTGTCTGACCAACATATCCATAAATCCCTCGCATTTAGCATATGGAACATCTTAGAGTAGCTGCTTTGGCCTGACGGGAATGTTCAATTATGGTATTGAACTCGCGACTTCCTTCGATTTGAAGTTGTTGAGAGCTGACTTCTTGACCAATTGTGGAGGGGCCTCGCTAGCAAGCTTGTTCCCTTCGTATAGAAAAGCACATCGAAATTACACATATATGCACATATATATATATATATATATATATATATATATATATATATATATATATATATATATATATAGAGAGAGAGAGAGAGAGAGAGAGAGAACACATACGTACTTAATTATTCAAGGTATTCAAGAAATAGCTAGCAGAGTTGTAAATGACAGATTTATGTGTGTGTGTGTGTGTGTGCACGCATGCACTGTATAAATTGATAATTGTGTATGATACTGAATAATTTTTAATTAATTCACATAACCTAGGATATTAAAGCTAATACCAGACATGGTTGGTTTGGAACTAGCTTAGCTGTTCCAACCGGAACTGAAATGGGCCCCGAACCGGTTGGAACCAGAATCAGTGAAACCAGACACTAAATCTGGCTTGGAAATGGAGGGCACCTGATTCGGTTTTGGTTTCCCTATATGGAACTAGAATTGGCCTAAAACTGGAACCAGCAATTTGAAACAACCAGTTCTAAAAAAATTCAATTTTTTTTTTTTAAAATATCATTTTTTAAATATTTTACCGGTTCAAAGATTGAGCACCCACATTTTATATCATTTGAATGGAATCCTCATCCAAATGAATACATTTTAATTTTGTGATAGATTTTTTCAACCAAAGAATTCCACCATATTGTTCTATTTTTTTCTTCGTTTACAAGAAGGAGGACAAATCCATGTACGCATGCCCCATCAATCAAACTCACTCTTTGTCTTGTGAGTCAAGAAACATGTGACCTCATTTAAACACAATATGTTGTAATTATTGTAACTTATGGATTTGTATGCGTGTGAGTATGAATTTGAAAGCATTAGTTGAAATATAAATATAATTTACTATGAAATGATTATGAGATATACATGTTTTTAGAATGACTTTTATTAAGGGGTGTATAACTTTTCTATTGATCTATGGATCAGAGCTCACTGTATTATTTTACAACTTATCATGAAGCTAATACTTACATTGTGCACAGTGTCGAGTAGTAGATTGATCGAGATTGTACGACATAGTGGACATGGTTGATTGTTAGCTTGTTTAGATATTTATATATGACTTTTGAGGATTATGTCAGTGGATCTCACAACATTTTGAATGAATTGATTAGACTTTAGACATTCAAGTTTGATATATTTTATTAGAGTTAGAATTGGGTTGTGCTTATTTTTGAATGTCAATTACATTCATACTCGTGCGAGAAGCATCCACATGGCATCAACTCGGGTCGGATCATAGTCCCAACTCGTGTGGGTGTGACATTTAGTCCATTCAATTTTTTATCTAGAAGTAGCCGAACTTGTTGGTCAATAAGTTAATGTAAATAATTTATCTCCTTGGATGGTTATGAAATAATTATTTATCATAATATCCTTAGGCCGAGCCAATTAGGAGCTGGCTATGACTAATGAGACGTCCTGCCAGGTTTGATTAGAAAAAACTTTTTAAAGCATTTTATTTAGATATTAAAGGAGTCGAACAAATCGAACACGATTTGTTCATCTTTTGTCTGTGTGTGATTGTGTAATTTAGTAATAACTCAATCTGCATCTTTTATCTTTTTTCTTGATGGACACAACCGTCGACTTTGCTTTAATGGTTCCAACCGTGAGCCCTCAATCTTTTGTGCTCGGAACCATCCACAAAAGGTCCTACATTGCGAGTTTCGTGTAGGTCCTTCAAGCCAAATGTCAGGTTTAAGTTCACACCCGAGTTTATATGATGAGCCAGATATAAAATATGAAGAATGTGGATTCGGTTAAATTTGGTTTCAGATTTGGGTTCATATAAAGGACCCAAGCAAATTTTAAGAAGAATTGTCAAAAGGAGAACGGGCACCCAAGGTTTCTTAATTTAAAGAATTTCTGCTCATGGTGTAAGATCACTCCGTTCACTTAGATTGTTTGAAATTGCTTTCGCATTTGGTTTTTATTTCTCCTATAATGTGTTATGTATTGAATGTGTACATATTTTTGTTACACATTCAATGCTTTTTTTATACGGCAACACAAGTATTATGTTGTCTTTGAAGGTGTACAACAAGGAATATATAATTCTTGGGAATCATGCCAATGACAAGTGCACGATACAATGGAGCTTTATACAAATCATATGACAATTATGAAGAAGCATTTGATAGATTTAACTTATACATGACACAAACATATGGAGTTGGAGTTGTACAAGTAACTCATGAAAAAGCCAATGAGGTTATGTCTTGTCAATGCCTGGGAGTGAGAAAAGGATGTTGCAAATGCATTGTCTTAGTGTTGTCTTACTATTATTGTGTTAACTTTAACGTGAGATGGTAACATGTTTGGTTTGTGCTCTTTCCCCTCAAATAAGTTAATGACCGAACATGAACAATATTTTATTGTGGCATGAGCAATGAACAACCTCAAATCCAAGATCCATCAAAATATTTTGGTCAATTGTATTAGTAATTCATTATGGCTTGAGCAATGAATATCCTTCCATTTGTAAGCAAAGATCTCTGTATTTTTTGAGTATTAAGGGTTTTCGACTTCAACTCGGGTTGGCTGCTGATATGGACATTTTGCTTCTTATACCCATTCTCCAACCTATCTTTTCTTATCCACAAGCCAACTCATTGTTTCTTATTCAAGATATCGACTCAAAGTATTTGTAATTGGATCAATCTCATGTTGTAAAAATAGATTATTTAGTTTATTCACATTATATAAACTCCTCTTATCAAAATGTACTATAAGTTGGAAAAAAATTTAATACCTTGGATGCCATTAGCTAGTTGTTACTTCCCACTGAAGTCATCCAATATCCCAATGTTGGCAACTTCTCCCACCCTATAGACATGGAGGATCTTGAGGCCTTCCTTCAAGAATGCTACACCATATGAAGGATGTAGATGAAACCACTTTGACATTTAAGAAATTACCATAAGGAAAATATTTAGCTTTCGATGAACAAGCTACCAAACTATGTTGATTAGTCATTGATATCCACCTTTTTTTTTCTAATATTGTAAGGTTGAAGTATATTGAAACCTAATACACCCAATACCCCACTGTCAGCAAAGCTTATGCCATGAAGCATACAGGATCTTGCTTGTAAACCTCTAAAATTATAATGTTATAGTAAAAATCATCCCACAAAAAATACACTCTAAACCTTTAAAATCAAAGATGGAGGACAACCTTGAGCCTATTGGCCAAGGTTATGCTTATGATCTTGTATAATATATTGCATAAGTTCTATCAATTTAAATTGAATAATCCTTTGTGGATTTTTGTTTAGGTTATTGGAGATATGAGTGTTCTGTTTGTAAGCAAAATAATCTCTATGGAAAATAGTAAAGCAAATTCAACTTTATTATACTTTGGCTCCACTATAGTATACTAGGGTCTGATATACAAGAAAAGGAACGTCTTTATATATTTAACCTACTCAGTATCAAGGCTCTCAACTCAGTGAAGTGATCATCAGTAATATGTATCTTATTCAATCTACTATATTATGCGAAGAGATGCCCATCACTTAGATCTAGTAAATAAAAAAGATATTAAGGTTCCTTGATTGAAACTATAACTAAAACAATTATTCACATATAAAACCGATATAGACATTGAGCAAGTTGCTACCAAACAAACAATAACTAAGTTCAAAATGCAATCAACTTTCATGTCTGCAAATACACGAAGAACTGGAGCAACATAGTCCATTATAATGTAATAGATATCACCAACTGACTATGGTTGATCCTGCAACCATGTAAATCATGTGTTGAAAAGCATATGGTTATTGTGCATAACCAATTTAAAATTATATAATAATACACGGAAAATATACCTTTGCTCTTGAGCAATTTCTTTTATCATGTTTTCACCCACTACAACAGTGATATTTCCTTTTAGGTTTATCACTAACTGTATTTTTAAATTTGTTGCTACGTCAAAATATGCAAAAGCAAAGTCACAAAAGTATTCTGGGAAGAAAAATCAAACAAACTACTCTAAGTCAATTACATTGCCAGTTTTTTATATTATAGAAGCATATGCGAGAATCATGCCCTGGCCATTGACATATTGAATAATTCCTTAAGAATTTGCTTTCATCTATACCATAACAAATTCTTTTCCTACTTCCTTTAGCTCGTGCTTGTTCATGATCTTGCAAAATTGACTATTATGTATCATATTTACACTTTCATTTTCCAAATCATTCTCAATAAGATTCTTATTTGTATTTTTATTTTCATCAATGCTCGAAGAGGTAATTTTACATTACACCACGTTTTTACTCTTTATATCAATTGTCAATTTATCAAATGCCTTTTAATGCTTCAATATAAGTTTCATCGAATTGCAAGACCTCTTCCATCCACTTTTGACATTTAATAGTCAACATATGTTTTTTTCAATTATAGATAAGCTTGAGTGTGTAATTGTTTTTACGCACTTATATTGAATAAAAGAACAAACCTTTGCATTTTTTACTCCATCTTTTGAGAATATATTGTTCTAGCAATTGATGAATATTTTTGGCCTTAAACACCCCCAACATATGCACACAAACAATTTCGATAAAATCTCACAAGTGATATCTGCAAGAAGATAATTCTTGAGTTGTTTCTGTATAGTTTATTGTATATCCCTTTTCTGACTTTATATATTAAGGACCCTTCACAACTATATTCAATCTTGATAATTTATAAGTTTCTCAAACTCCTCTTGAAATTTTATAAATAATGCAGGAGTATATGAGTCTCTCACTTGAATTAGTAATGAGTTTTTAATTGAACAAGGTTGCACCCCATCGTTCATTCTAAAATCATACTTCTTTTCTTTAAAAAGTTAACTAGCAATAGCTTTATCAAACTTCTCTACAAATATATGTATTGAGTGCTTGTATTAAGATACTTTTCGAACATATTGTTCACACTTTCACTACCTTGCGTGATTGACATTTTAAACACGAAGGTTTCAAGCAAATAATGCAATGACAATTCTCACGATCCAACCAAAGAATAGCCAACCACTTAATTTATACTATATTCAGAAATAATCTTGTTAATTAAAGAAATTGTTCTTTAAAACTATCACTGCTGAAATTAGAATGTTGTTTATATAAATCATTCAAATATCTTGAAACCTTATGGATTATGTCATAAGCAACATCTATGAACTAACTATGTTTGAAAATACTTTCATGATTCCAACCTTTATTGCTAAATCTTGATCAGTAATAATTAAAATTGATTGCTTTTAATCATTCTCCAAACAATCAAATAAAAGATTCTAGCACTGGATAGAGAAAGAGAGAGATGAGGCAAGCAGTGGACTGTCCCGTCAACTTTGGCTGCTCGAGTTGTCTGCCCTGCTGGTCTTAGCTGCCTTTCTCAACATACTGTGCTACCTCCTGACACCACCACGGATCGAAATGTCCTCATCATTACGTGAAATAGAGAGTTGGAGAGAGATTGGGCGGCTCGTGGACGGCAGATGGCAGTGGTGGTGGCAGCAGCTCCTGGTGTCACATGCCCATTTGCGTATAGTGTGGGTGTGTGAGCGAGCGCGTCCATAAATATTTGTCATCTATGTAGTAACTTCATCTAACGGACCATATTAGATCATTTTGACCTACTTTAGGGACAGTAGCCCCAAATCAATTCCACCGACGTTGCATGTCTTGCAGGTCACTCACTATTAACTTCCACATTTATTGAACGTACTAAATAATTTATTTTCTCAAAAAGCAATTAATTTAGTTTTAAATACACTCTACATATCACCTATCGATGAATAGGTCTAGATACCACATGCTTTAGACTTTATAGTACTAACGTGTATCAACTTGATTCTTGTCATTCGATATTTGCATCAACTTGAATTCCATTTAGATCAAAGGTTCCCGTCCTGTTTAACTTTTTTAAATAAAACTAGAATCAACCACAACCCATGATTTCAAGCCGCCAATTCCAGTATTTTTAAATAATTTTAAATTTTTAAAATAAATTATCAGTTCCAAACTCAAACCAAAACCACCCGAAACCAATCACGAGCCAGTTCGGTTCCGCTGATGTCTACCAAGGATCATGATTATGATTGCACCTGTAATGTACCTCTATTGTCTTTCTATAATGTAAAATATTTTATATTACATATAAAAGTTTCACATTTTCTAGGTGCATCTTTGGTGAGAAAAGGAGTTCGAAGAGACCAAAGCTCAAGATTGAGCTTTGTTGTCACGAACCCCAATCTAAAATCTTGGTCTTCGCATGAGAGTAATTCCGCCCTCCACCGTTCTTTATGAGCAGGCTTACGAGAGAGAGAGAGAGAGAGAGAGAGACTTATGTAAAACTACAAGCTTGTCAAATTAGAGAAGAAGAAGCTTGTCATATTTGTTAATACACAAAGCAAGAAAATTACCGGTTAAAACACCATTACAGAAGTTCGAAACCAGACCCTGAGCAGACGCTTTCGCTCTTACCCATCTTCCACGCCGCACCTGCTCCACAACCAGATCACCAAAGTTCACCCAGCAAAGCTCTTCAACAAAAGATAAGAGGACATTAAAACCAAGCACCCAAATAGAGTTATGTCATGAACCAAACAGTAAAAACCTTCTTGGCTAATTTACAGTTCTTCCCAACCCGTCTTTCCATCAATTCCGACATGATCAGCCAGGAATTTTCACCACTGATTGCGATCCGACAAGACTGGAGCCCGATCACCAATTCCTAATATACAAACAATTTCATTTTGGCTCCGCAGATATCAGACCTTTTAAGCAGGCAGATGCCCCGGCAGGAATTAGTAAAACACAGAAGGCTCCCAACAATGCCGGCTTTCCTCAAGCTACATTTCCATGATCAGAAGCATCTTCATAATAATAAGGTGAAAGTTTCCCATCTTTCCTAATAGGATTGCTTTTCTCATCATTACTGCTTTCCAGAAGTAGCTTAACCACTCTCCTCATGGTAGGCCGGTTGATTGGGAGAGGGCTCGTGCATAGGCGACCGACGTTCAGAACCCTCCACATTTCGTCCTTGAAGCCACTGTCAACAAGCCTGGGATCAAGTACGTGATCCACCCCTTTCTCTTCCAGGGTGGTGCTCACCCACTTCACAAGGTGCTTGCTCTCCCCATACTCCGCCTCAACAGGCCGTTTTCCGGTGACCAATTCCAGGATCACCACTCCAAAGCTGTATATGTCACTCTTCTCGTTCACCCTTAATGTATATGCATACTCTGCATCAAGAGTAAATGACAACATCTAGTCAATATATTGCAACTCTTTCAACATAGAATGTGTTAAAAGCACGACAAGATTATTAAAGTCTATGAACAAATGTTGTAAAAATCATATTGTATCGGACGATATGATTTTATCATTCATTGTACGAGAATGCAATACGATACATGTATATGTATCGCAATAAAAATGTATCGTACCCGTATCATAACATATCATTCGATACATTGCAATGTGGATACTGTACGTCTTCCGATATGGGATGATTTTCTTACAATTTTTTTTATTTTTCAATATTTTATACTGTATTGTATCATTAGTACGATATAGTGCGGTTATCACTCATAGGTTCCCTATACGATATGGGCACTGATACCCCGATTACAACATTGGTATGATCAATGCCGAATCTACAAAAATATGTAAGGATGGAACGAGTTGCATATTGGTACAGAGATGCAAGTAGAATTTACACAATAGTGAACATATTGAAAGAGAAATTAGAGCAGGATAGAGAACTAGCAGTTTGATTCATGTAAATCAGTATCTAGCAGGAAACGAACCCACAATATAAGATCAACAGAGACAAATATAGCATCTCTTCAGATGAACATCTAATATGCACCCATAATTTGGTATCGAGAAGATTAAATGCATCTTGTACATCAAAAAAACAAATGGTAACGATTAAACTTGATGTTGACTGTCAAAAAATTCATCCAGTTTGCAGACCCACAAAATTTTCTGGTTAAGGCGAAGTTTGGTTGGGTAAGATTCAGGTGAGCAACTCCATGTAAATCTTCCAAAATTTCTTGCCTCGATTTTTTCGATTCCTTTAGAGTTTTCGGCGAGCGGTCGCCTCACCCTGCCCACGTAGGTTTCATGCTGAATTTGTCAAGCTCATATAGATAGTTCCAATACAAGAACACGAAACGTATCATGCAAAAAGATGAACTCACATACCAACAACAATAATAGAAAAGAAAACCAGTTCCTCTTTTTAGTCTCCAACTACAAATAAAGAACTTATTTTGCACTATTCGGTAACAGGAATAATTCAAATTTCAGATTTGGCACCAATTTAGGATCAAGAGTTCAGAACAAGGACTCTGAGAGAATGAAACACCAGATATAGAAGGAAAAAAACAGACGAAGGGACATCAAAACCTCACCTACGAGACCATGACTCTGAGAGAGAGAGAGAGAGAGAGAGAGAGAGAGAGAGAGAGAGAGAGAGAGAGAGAGAGATTATGCATCAAATATAGAAGAGGAAAAGGGCACCAAAATCTCACCCCCACGGAACCATGGAACAGAGAGAGAGTGTGTGTGTATGAAGTACCAAATATAGAAGAAAATAACACCAAAGAGCATAAAGTCCTCAGACCCACGAAAAAATGGAGAGAGAGACCTGGTGCGATGTAGCCTAAAGAACCAGCAACAGCAGACATGGAATCCTGAGCCTTATTGCCATGAGTCTCGAGTATCTTCGCCACCCCAAAATCAGCCACCCTTGCACCGAACTCTGCATCCAACAAGATGTTATTCGACTTCACATCCCTGTGAATGATCGGCGGCACGCAATCATGGTGGAGATAAGACAGCCCCTCGGCGGCATCGACGGCGATCTTATACCTCGTCGGCCAGTCGAGATATCCGGCCTTGCTGCTGTGCAAGAAATCACCCAAACTGCCGTTTGGCATGTACTCATATACTAAGAGCTTGCAATCTCTGTTGGTACAGCTGCACCATAGCTTCACTATGTTCTTATGCCGGATTTTTCCGAGGGTCGCTACCTCGGCGTCGAACCCATTGTCGCCGTGGGAGTCGTCGTTCTCGGCCTTCGTCGGAGTCGCACAGAGCCGCTTCACGGCGACGGTCTCAAAGCTGCTGAGCACCGCCTTGTAGACCTTTCCGGCGCCACCGCTGCCGATCACATTGTCTTCATCCAAACTGTCCAGAATTTCGTACTCACTGAAGCCTAATTTGTGAAAAGATGTCAGCGTCCATCTGGATTTATCGGCGGCCTTCTTTTCCTCCGATAGCCGGTAGCTCCGGTACCGGCAGTAAAAGACTGCGATTCCGGCAATGAAGATGATTCCGGTGATGAAGAAGAGCGATCGGAGAAGCCAAAGTAAAGTGCGGTGCTTCGCTTTGCCTTCTTGTAGGTGCGAACACGAGCGGATGAAGCTCGATCCTCCATTGCTGCAGAGATCGTGGTTATTCAGGAAGCTTGATTCGTAAATTTTGTTGTTGAACAGAGGTGGAATGCTGCCAGAGAGACGGTTGTTTGAGAGATTGAGTGAATTGAGCTTCAAATCTTGCAATTCCAGTGGGATCGATCCAGTCAGCGAGTTACCAGAAAGATCGAGATAGTTCAATGCGGGTAGCGTGCCTAGTTGAAACGGGATCGATCCAGTAAGATCGTTGTTGGCAAGATCGAGCTCGCTGAGCTGCTTCCATGACCGGAAATCGGTGGGTAGATCACCGAATAATTCATTTCCACGGAGGTTTAGCTTGGCGAGAAAAGGAAGAGCGAGAAGTCCCTCAGGAAAAGGACCGGTGAAGGAGTTGCCATCACCTAAGAACTCAACGAGGCTCTGGAGGTCGCCGATCTCCGGCGGGATTTCGCCAGTGAAGCTATTTCCAGACAAGATGAGCTGCGAAAGGTTGCCGGCGTTCCCTATGGAAGGCGAAATGGAGCCGGAGAGACGGTTCCCGGCGAGCTCGAGCAGCGAGACGTGCGGGATGCCCCAGAACGAGGCCGGAACCTCGCCAGAGAGTGAGTTTCCCTTCAGCCTAACTCTGTTCAAGCTCGTACAGTCGCCGTAGCTCGCCGGAATCGATCCCGCGAACGAGTTTGACAGTAGCACCATGTCCGTCAGCGCCTTCCCACCACAGAGGTGCGGGGGGAGCTCGCCAGAGAACTGATTAAACGACAGGTCCAGCATCGTTAGCGGCGAGTGCCGGCCTAGGTCAGGCGGCAACGCGCCAGAGAGGCGGTTGTTGAACAGCTTGAGCTCATACAGATTCGTCGAGTTCACGATTTCCGTTGGCAAGCCGCCCGTGAGAAGGTTCTCGTAAAGGTTCAGAGATTCGAGCTTCAGGCTGCACAATCCGGCGGGGATTTCGCCGGAAAGCTGGTTGGATGACGCGTCGAAGCGTAGCAACGACTCCATGGCCTCCATCCCGGCCGGAATCTCGCCGGAGAGCGAGTTGTTGTAGAGCTCGATCTGCACAACCTTGCGAAGCGCCGTAATCGACTGAGGAATCCGGCCAGTGAGGCTATTGCACGAGAGGTCCAGATTCGTTAAGTTTCCGAGCTTCCCAATAGACTCTGGTATCTCTCCGACGAGGCCGCATCCAGAAATCCAGAGATTCTCCAGTCCGGTGAGGTTCCCGATTTCCAGCGGTAGTCGACCGGGAACAAAAGGGTTCATAGTGAGATTAAGTTGCTGAAGCGTGGAGATTCCACCCAGTGCCGTCGGAATAGTCTCGTTAAGTAGATTATTCACGAGTGAAAGAACTCGGAGCCGACGGAATCTGGCGAATGAGTTCGGAATCCCACCGGACAAATTGTTCGAAGACAAATCCAGATACTCAAGCTCCGGCAAGTCCGGCAGCGACTCCGGAATACTCCCGACGAGGAGATTCGAGGAAAGGTCGAGGTGCGTAAGAGATTTACACGAAGCTATATCCACAGACAGAGAAGAATTGATGCTGTTGTTAGCCAAAGACAGAAAGGAAAGCCGCGGAAGCCGGCAAAGGTCCAGCGGAAACGGTCCTTCGATGTTAGTAGATGAGAGGTCTATCGAAACAACTCCTGCCGAAGACGCCGATGCCGACGAAGAGTCGTCGCAGGTAACGCCATTCCATTTGCAGGGGTTATCATCTCTTGGATTCCAGTCGGCCATGGCGGCGTCGGGGTCGAAAAGCCCACGCCTTGCAGACAGCAAAAACAGTCCTTCTTGACTAAGAGACTGGCCAAACGGAAAATCCATGACCACGAAAACGATGAAAAAGTAAAGAAGTGGAGAAGAACCCTTCGCCGGAGATGCTCCCATGGACGCCATGACTTTCACCAGACAGTGGCTCAGCCAGAGCAGCTCATGTTCTTCCTTTGTTCGGACGCGGGGGAAGAAGAGGGAGGAGCGAAGGGAATCAGACGCGTTAAGTAGGAGCGGCGCACCTGATTCGTGTCGTGTCACCGAATCGTCACAATCAACAAAAGACCAAGCACCGTCCAAGCTTTATTTCCGTGTCAATTTGGGTGGACAAAGTAACTTGAATTTCGTGTTGTGTCTCTGCCGTGTCACCGTTTCCTTTACCCCCCAAAAAAGGTGAAGTACCGTCCCCCACTTATTTCGTGTTAATTTGGGTCAAAACGGAAAACCGACTTTTCTAGCAATACTGACTATAGAGAGGCAAGTTTTCTTCCGTGTCGATTCGGGTGAATACAAACTATGAGTTTTTGTACCGTGCACATGTTGTGTCCCCATTTTTTTTTATGTAAAAGGAAAGAAACTCAACGCCAAAAGCGTTAGCTCAACACTCTAGTGCCGTTGCTGTTTGGTGGAGAGTTCGACTCTCAAGGTGCATGTGTGTCAGTCTTCGGCTTCCTCTTCTAAAAAAAACAAAACAAAAAGAAACTCAAGCACCATGAGTTTCTTATCGTGTCAACTTGAATGGACACGAAACACTCATCTACCCTTGCTAGCCAGAGGCAAAGTTTCTTTGTACACCAGCTTCTTTCAAAGACCAAAACCCCACTTCCGCTATGCCCTATGTGAATGTAACCCGGTTGCTTTATCGTGTACGACTTGCAAACACTTTCTCGTGTTCATGTCAAAAGCAGGTCGATCCATGCACTCGGCAAGATCATTTCGTGTCATTTGGGTAGACACGAGTTAGCTTCTTAACCTTGTTCGTGTCCGTCTTCGAGTCGTGTTGGACACTGTCATTGGTGGTGTTGAGATGTGGGGTCAGCATCAATAAGGCAGCAATTGTAGCGGACGGTTTTTAATGTGGAAACATGACGCGACATCTTTACAATGCTGGTCATTATTTTTTGAGGGAGTCTCACTGAATTGCATGGGACCCCTAATAAGAAAGAGATGGAGATATAATTATCACCTTTTAATAAAACAATTTACAGAATGGTACTCAACTAATCATCTATTTGCAAAACGACTACCTATAATTTTAAATTTGCCTGCCTTTTTGAAGTTTTCTGCAAATCTAAGATTGTTTGTTTCTTAACTTTATCAATGGATTCATGCAGTAGAAGATCTACAAATCGGCATTCGGTGGAGCAAATAGCCCATCAAACTGTTGAAGATGCCGCGAGCTAACTATATTATCTGTGGGTTCAGCTGCGAGTTATACATTTTCTTATCAATATTTCAAATTTCAAGTGGGACGTCTGCCGCCGTGGCTGCTTTGGAGAGAGGTGAGGCTGCCAAAGGAGATGAATTGCTAGTTATTTAGCTCGCTTTTCACACATTTCAACTTGAACTAATTTTGTGTTTTGTTTTGAAGAGGTTTTCTAGATGAGTTTCGATCAAGTTGGCAAGATTTTGAAGAGTTTCCTTAGTTTCAGAAAGAAACTCCATTTTCAATTGGCTTTTTCTTGTGAAAAGCAAGCATGAGATAACAAATCATGTTTTTTGCTAAAAACATAGCCCGAACTCATCTTGGTGCGAGATCAATTCAACTTAAATGATCAAACTATATGATTCATGGACAACAAACAATCTATCAATGCGGGTTAACTCACCGGTTTTCGGATAAAGTGTGTCTCTGTATATACATTGATAAGTTAGACAGTTGAACGTATTATATTAAACTGGAGCCGGTCATTTGTAAATAGCTTACACTTGAAAGTTGTATTTTATAATTTTCTCTTTATTTTAATTTATTTATATGTTACTGGAGCCGGTCATTTTAAATAGCTTACACTTGAAAGTTTTATTTTATAATTTTCTCTTTATTTTAATTTATTTATATGTCTGTTCGGTTGGTGGCGCAGCTGGTTCACAATTCACACTTTTGACTCCTCCTCTTCTTCTTCTTTTTTTTCTGTTGGCTGGGGAACATGCAAAACTGCTCCTCTAAAGCACAATGTAAGCGTTCACTCATTCAGTCATCCCCCCACCATTCCGTTGCACCACTACATCCATGTGTGTTTCCTACCCGGTTCGGTGGTGCCGCCGGTAAGCGAACCAAACTGCTCACCCGTCGGCTTGATTTGGTGTGGCTTGAGTTCATAACTAAGCTCTTTAATAATTGTTGTTATCAGAAGCGACGACACAATTCAAATAACATTTCTAAGAATCAATGATGATTCATTTATCGGTTAAAACGTTCCAAAAAAGCATTTTGAATGAGTTCAAACGAACACAAACACGAGCCGGAACAACCTCAAACCCCATCTTAAGCGAAAAAAGATAAGTACAGATTGAGTTCGAACTTGGCTTGTTACACTCGGACTCAGCTCATTAACATGTTTGAAATAGATTGTTTGAACACGAGCTAGCTCGTATCAAACGTGAGCAACCCAGTGTTCGGTTTATTCAGCTCATTTACTAGACCTAGACGGTGGAAAGAAAGTGACTATACTTCGCACTCGGCCTTAAATATTCCAAAAGGACATGCATTCATGTTTGCGTGGGCCAGGTAGGAACTGCACGACGGTACCACCAACACGAGGCTCATAGATGAGCCTCATAAAGAACCACACAGGCGTTTGTTCATGCTTGTTTATCCGTCGTTGGTTCGATCGAGCCAGCTCAAGAATGAAAGAAGGCGCCGAGTCGTATTTCGCTAACTAGCCGGAAAGCTTCACTCCTTTCCTTTGGTTGGAAGCCAAGTTGAGTTAGACAGACAGATCCCTACCAAATGCACACTTTGGACAATGAACTCCTCAGCTAACAAGTTCGGTTCTTAATCAGTCAAGCAGTTCAAATCAGAACTGAATGAGACCAAGAACCAATTGAACCCGAAATCGGTGAAACTGAGACCAGAATCGCTGATTGCAAAGTTTGGTTTTGGTTTCGCCTTTTATAAAACGAGAATTGGCGGTTTCAAACAGTCATTTCTGATATTCTTTTAATCTTTTACAATTTAAATTTTTTAACAAATTTATCAGTACATGATAAGGTTATGTGGAAACAAAGAATTCATGTAGTCGACCCCGTCTAGTATGGGAAAAGGCTTAATTGTTGTTGTTGTAATAAATTTATCAGTAACACACAATTACATACTTCCAAGCTAACCAGAATTGGACATGTCTATCATAACCATTTCGGTAGTGAACTCCTAACCTTTCATGAGTTGGCCAATCTTTTAGTAAGCGAGCTATGTGTAAAATATTCACTTTACAAGAATATATTTCTTAAATTTATACTAAAATAAATTTTTATTTTTCATATTTTTCTTCTAAAAAAGATTTGATAATTTATTAATAAAAAAAGATTTGATGTTTTTTTTTGTACTTTTCTATCTGCGTATCATATTGACATGACCAGTTTAGAATTAACTTGATGATCTCAATCAAAAGCTAAAGGTGTCACAAATTGATTGGAACTGGTGCCGGTGAAATCGGACCTCGAGACCACTTTGTTCAGTTTTGATCTTGCCTTTCATGAATCTTATTAGAATCATGGTTTCAAACTGTTGGTTTTATATTATTTTATTTTTAAAATATAAAAATTTTGTAGTTTTTTTTAATTTTAAATGGTTCAAAACTCAAACCGAAACTAGTGGTCTCAAATCAAATCCAACACTAAAATACATATGGGTTTAAGAAAACCAAAGAACTACTATTGTGATTTACTTAGAACCGGTCATGACTGCATGTAGGCACACGGACTCCGAGTCGTACATGGACAACTAGGACACGAAAAGTGATCAACCGTGAGGACACGATACGATGACGCGGTGGTACAGATTGAAAGAGTGCCGTGGTGGGACGGGTAGGGTTGAAGCGGACCTACCAACGCTTCCCACCAGCGCATGGCAACGAAGAGGGAGACTTGAGCTTGGCTCGAACCACGTGGCTCGGGCCACCGCCCTAGTCTTGTCCCGAAATATCAAACAAATCCGCAAGACAGTGGGTCCCGTGATGACCAACTTGGATCCAAACCCACATCTCACCCGATTTTGGATCAATAAATGGGAGACGTAGCTGTCGAGTTCGTAGAGCCCTACACTCGTGGACCGGACTCAAACGGGTCCGGATTGTGTTGGAGGATCCGAACTCGAAGACCAAAGAGAGAGAAGGGCTTTAATAGAAAATTAATTGCGCCCATGCGAGCCTTCTCAGGGTCTGACTCTGTGGTGGACTCAGTAAGGTCTGCACTGTCAGATGGCACCAAATTCGGTGTTGACTCGGTAGACTTTACGTACGGTTTTAATATTTAATATTTTAGATTTTCCTCGAAAGAGTCGTAATTTAGATTTTGCCAGTGCTATGAGGGCCCAGAAGGGCTTCATTTTTAAATTATGATTTTTCTTCCCAAAAAAAAAAAGGTTCTTCCATTAGACAATGTGGGCTAGAAGAGCCACGGGCTTTTATTGTGTTTGATGCCATAGTTGGGGTTTTCTAATGTTCTCTTGGTGGAGTTTTCAATTTTTGGGTCTCAAATTCATTCTCAAGTTCAAGTTCTTTCACGAACTCAGTCAAGCTCGATACAGTTGGATCACGAAAGCACAATGGACAATAGCTCACCAGGCTAAGGAGTCCACTCACAAGTTGAAGGTGATGAGTTCAATACAGAGGCATGCGTACCTAAACAAAAGGATTTGGTTCCCAAAGTTCAAACTCAAGCCGATCTTGACCGAGCTGAGTTCATGAGTTTGTTCAAGCTGAAGAACGAAAGAAGCCGAGCTTCAGTTCTTCGAATATAGTTTTAGTTAAGAAGAATGCAATCTAGTTCATTGTACTGTAAAAAGCACAATATGAAGGTTGTAGCAGAACCCAGTTGCGACACACCCTGATTTTGGTTCTATCAAATTCCGGCGGCGGCTCCGGCGGCGGCTCCGGCGGCGGCTCCGGCGGCGGCTCCGGCGGCCAGGTTGAGTCCGGTTCAACCTGGCCGGCCCGATCCAAATCAGCCACCTCTCTTTTGGAAGAGTATCTTTCACTGCATGATCTAAGGGGCGGCTGACATGACAATCTTTCTCGGTTTGTTGCTCCATTCGGCTTTTGGTACTTCATCTTTTGACAGCGGTAACTTTCTTTCCATAACGTACCGGAATCGGTCCCAGCAATAAATATAGGTAGGAATCACGAACAGGAGGCCGAGCGCCGGTCTCAGAATTTAAATAAATACTTATACAGAATCGGACGTACTGATCTTTAACCAAGTCGTAGTATTGATGGTACGGCCTACAAAAGTTTCCTCAAAGCAAGAAAAGTGAGTCTCGGTGCCGATATTTATCTTTTTACCTGAGGTCCCCATCGGCCGGACATAGTCATGATTAATTATTTGCTATCTCTCACTTGAAGAGATTTAAGTTTAATTAACCAATTTAAAAAAGAAACTCTTATCATTTGTTTTATCGTTGAGAACAAGATATCTTCTTATAAAAGGTGTTCTAGAAGCATCTCCTTCTTTTTAAT
The DNA here is from genome assembly GCA_036023115.1 of Brasenia schreberi. NCBI lineage: Eukaryota > Viridiplantae > Streptophyta > Magnoliopsida > Nymphaeales > Cabombaceae > Brasenia > Brasenia schreberi. Next base: position 27,620,240 of record JAYKKT010000090.1, on the reverse strand, counting down.
TAAAGGCACACTTTTACTTGTCAAAATTCTCGTATCACATTCCCTAAGTAGTCAAGGAAATATACCCCACATGTAACTCTATATAAAAAATATGTGTTTCTCTTGTATAAAAGACATAATCAAGAGAGAGGAGAAGAGAAGTGAGAGAGAGAGAGGATGATGGATATGGATAGTAAAAGGAGAGAGGGAGGAAGAGGTGATCAACTTTAGTGGCTGGTTTTCGCAGAAGGAGGGGGGAAGGAGAGAGCGACGACAGTAAACATGCTCCAATTAATCCCCTATCACAAGAGAGAGAGAAGATGGAGAAACGAGAGTGATGGGTGTTTTGTAAAGTGGAGCATTATTAAAAAGAAGGCGTATCTTTAGTGAGGTGTGCATTTAGTAACTATGTTATCTATAGTGATTGATATAGTTTTCTTTTGTAGGTTGGTACTTATTGACATGTTGAAATCATAATGAACCATGGTTGAGAAACCAACACCATGATATTTTCATACTAGATGAGGTCGGGTATATGAATTCTTTGTTTTCATAATAATTAACTCAACGTAAACTAGATCATTCTTTATTATTTTTTTATACTTTTATAGTCTTCCAAATTTAACTTTTTTACTATCTAGTTTATCACATCTTCTTTGTAATGGTCGAATATGTCCTACAAAATCTAACAAAAACTATATTGATTTAATTTGAGGTTTAGGCCTAAAAGCGAACCTGACCATGACCCTTGCTGCTATAACTACTAATACCATCATTGAAAAGTTAAAAGTATCGAAGTTGAGCAAATTTAGACCCCATCTAATTTGCAATATAAGAACAAGGCACACATTATTGATATAAAAACCATCCTTAAAGGAATGAAGCAGTGATCACTTCAAGTTAGTGGTTGACCTACGTTGAGAGGAGGTGGGACGGTCACCCCACCCAACATTGCACTTGTCGGTTGCACCCCTACGCACTCACACCAGTGCGCACACGCACGCACACACAATTTCTAAATTCCCCACTACTTAAAAGTAGTAACATTGAAGAAATTGATTGTGTTTGAATTGACCTATTTTCGGCACGGGTGCAAAATACCATTATGTGAAGAAGTGTTCATAGTATATCATACAACACAGGTGCAACCCGAATCCATATCCCTAAAGTAGGTAATGTTTTAAGGAGTAATGCTTCTAACACGAAGGCAAAATAAGACCAGGCAAAGATGACCTAAAACACAAAATTGCCATCGTCTAGAAGTGAAAAGCACAAGCCTGCACACACACACACATATTTATTATATATATGATTTTATATTTTTTATTAAATTGGGAGGCATTTCATTTAAAATAATAATGGAAACGTTGATCAGGCAGTGGCCATGAGGAACAAGCTAGTTGTTGCGTGACCCCTTGATTACCAGTCCGTATTATTCTTCTTTAGTCGTTCGTACATACGCATCTGGTGTTGGCAGATGGGACTGGGTCTGATTTGCATTGCATCGACCCACATGCCTCTTTAAGATCCCTCCATCTCTCTCCAACCAAATAAAAAAAAATACATCACCGTGGATTCTCATCATTGACATCATGATTTAGGTCTTACATAATATCCTATTATCGGGTACATATGGTTATTTATATATATATATAAGAAAATCGATAGCAAGAGTATAATTTAAAAAATTAAAAAATAATATTATTACACACTTAAAAAAACAATAATCGGTTGAACAACATTACTCGTTAACGAGATAAAATCCTCCCCCTTTCTTTCTCTCTATCTCTATAAGGAAAAATAAATTGAAGTGAGAATGGAGTAATTGCAGTTCGGAATTGAAACCACCAGTTTTGAGATTGGTTTAGTGCAAATATTGGATGATCCAAATGAGAGGGAGGCAGTTTGGTTACTGTTGTGCGGTTCCAGTTTGATTCGTGTAGTGACTCGGTTCGCTTATCGTTGGACAAAAATTTGTCATGTCCAGTTATAACCATCTATATTAAATATTTAATATATAAATATGGAATTGATGACCTTGATTAAGGATCAACTCTTAGTTTTCTCCATTACATAACATATATAAATAATTTTACACTATTTATTATAAATTTTGAACCACGTAAACCTAGCATGTAAATCAGATTTTAGAGATTAGGAAAAGCAATTCTTATTAACCAAAGTGTGTCAAATAAGATAACATGGTATTTGACTTTGGTACACTCTCTCTTTAGTATGACAATAAGTAGAAACAGACATGGCGGGTTCCGGTTTACATGAAACTACGATCGGGTCAGTGCTTGTTTGAACCTGTCCATTCCAGTTTAGGTTCTAAACCGTTTGGAATCGAAGAATATTATTTTTTTAATTTTGATAAAATATTATTTTTTTTTGAAACAAATGGTTCCGAACCACTGGTTTCAGTTTCGACATGGTTTCGATTCTGTAGAAGCTGGAATTGTAACTAAACCGGGTCTATTCCGGTTCTGGGTCTGGTTGTAGGTCCGGTTCCGATGATTCCTGTTCCTACCAATTCCTAACCCCGCTTGTTTTTTTGTTGAAACCGTCGGGCCGGTTATGAAAGTGGGATGCTTCTGAAATTGTTCAGAAAAAGAGTACAGAGTTGGAAATAGTTACTAAACTAGTGATGAATCTGAAAATTTCAACGGATTCTTTGTTATCTTTACAATGTGTTCAAATGAAAGCATAAACATGCGTGTCAATTGGTAAATTTAATATTATGCTTTCCATGTATTCTTCCTTTTCTATACAAAAAAGGGCCCCATATTAAATATATTCTTCTTTAGTATCAACGCCTTTAGAATTTATCTTAAAACTGTTATTTTTTAAATAATTGAGGTCTTGAATTTGCTTCTCCATCAGACCAATCATGTTAATTTCTCTACTGTATATTTTCCATTTCTTTATATATATATATATATATATATATATATATATATATATATATATATATGTGTGTGTGTGTGTGTGTGTATGTGTGTGTGTGTGTATGATTGGATTTTTAGTTCTTGTAGTGTTAGAAAATATGCCAAAATCTAAAACCAAAATCTTTTACTGCTACATTGATTCTTAGTTGCCAATGTGCTCGATCCGGCACGCGAAGATTTGCCAAATCTCCATTTTAGCAAAAAGATAAAATGCTTGGATTCCTCATCATGCTAGGAAAGAAGGCATTTGTTCACTAATGGAATGTCAATTCTCTGGTTTCTATCAAGGGTTGCTCTCAGAGCCACAGTCTACCCACTGGGCCCAATGTTATCAAAATCAGTTCAAATCAGCTACTTCGGATCGAATCATCGAAAAATCAATTCACTTGGCTTGCAAGGGGTTCACTTAATTATTGGAGAAAACATTTCCATGTAGAGATTGAAAATGATGTTAAGGAAACTAAAAGTAGAAAATACAAAAAGAATGAGAAGGTGAGGACCTATTAAACAACTCCACTAGTGTGTAAACTAAAAGAAAATTGCAAAAAAGGAAAAGAAAATTTTGGACAATGTGTTCAATCTCCTTGGGACAAAAGTTCCCAAACAAGAAGAAACAAATTAGAATGCTAAGAAGTTTTTGACTGAATTTTGGTGGCATTATGCAAAAGGGAAATTGTATGAAGGTGAGATCCAATAACCAATTTTGTTTACATAATATAAAACCTACTGCACTTAGTGTGGGAGAAGGCATGGTTTTGGTTTTCGATCTTGATCGACCGGAAATGGTGTGTTACCACCCTCGAAATCCATATATTTGCTGCAATTACAGTCCATCTCGAGCTCGCACTGCTAGAAAATGACCCTATTTCAGCTGTTGGTGAAAACTATTACGATTGTTAGTGACAATCGGATTTATTTTTAGTTGGATACTGTCTTTATGTCTTCAGTGGGTTAAGAGTTCTTGGTTTCACAATAAAGATTGAGCTAAAAAGTTAATTTTAACTTAAATATATTTCAAATTTGGTAAAAATATAAATTTCAAATCGAGCTACGGCTCAGCTCATTTACCTATCAGCTCATCTAATATAAGCTTAGTTCGTCTTCGATGAGTAATTCAGACGAGTCGCAGTCAAGCAATGATGTAATGGGATGAGCCATGAACAGGCTCGGCTTGGCTCATTTTGAGGAGGATTATCATCTAGTTGTTTACTATATAGGCAACTCAAACGCGTGTAAACTGTGGGTTTGTGCCATATCTTGCAAAGGCAGGCTCTCTTCAAAAAACCCAAAGTTTTAGGCAGTTATCAATGAATTTTTCATATAATAGACCTGTCTTGGCTCATTTTCTTCTCTAGGTCGGTTTCAGAAAAAGGTTTCTTACCTTTCTCTGGAAGAAGAAAAAAATAAACAAATTATTTCATTTTATAACACACACACACACACATATATACATACTAGTGATGTCGGGTAGTTCAATATTCAAGAGCTTATATTGCAGTCCCGAAATCAGAGATGATGTGTTGGAGAGAGAGAGAAAGAGAGAAGCTCTCTGGAACAAATTAAGCAACGAATATTAAGGGATATGCTGTCGTAAGAAAACTGTGATTGATTAGACAAGATAGCACTCAAAATTCGCCAATACAGCAACCTCCTTATGGCGTCTGATTCAAAAGGAAAAGCAATTACTACATTCCCTCTTGTCTCCCAATTTCCTATTCTCAAACAAGTTGGCACTTTAAACCATTATATATATATATATATATATATATATATATATATATATATATATATATATATATATATATATATATATATATATATATATAGAGAGAGAGAGAGAGAGAGAGAGAGAGAGAGAGAGAGAGAGAGACTGAAGGCAAATAAAATCCAGCACAAACCTAGACAATGACTGGAGTGGTCTTTCGATTTCATGGCACCCCACTTGTGCAAGAAATCAATATCCATATTAAAACAATCTCCCTCTCCCTCTATTTATATATATATATATATATATATATATATATATATATATATATATATATATATATATATGAAGTACCTACTCCCACGTTCATACCTTTTGATGAGATTTATATGTATGACCTTTTGTCGCGGAGACAGCCCTTAGCCATATGCTGAGACGCCCTTTTTGGAGGTTTATTTGTCACGATTGCTTCAATACGTCTGAGTACACTTATTATGACAATCGATCAGATTTGTTTCATCTATATTCCTCGACCCAATATCATCCAGTTATTTAGATACTTAAATGTCTCGGAAAGAAAGACACAAATTCTCAAGAGGTAGCCATAAATACATAATGTTTTCCAGTTATTAATCTTACATACACATTTATGGCTAGATCTAAAACGGTTGAGATAAAAAAAACAATTTAACGTATACGATGTATTTACATGTACAGTACAAAAGGACGGTGGTACTTTTAATTCAAATATTCACTACTCATCAAACCTTAAATGGTTATGTAAGATTTTGCACCAAAAAAAGACATTATACATGCCTTCATTCCCCCACGTACGACTCTTGTAGCTCAGCTGAGCATTAGATAAACTATAATTTCAAAGGAGGTAATTGAGAAAATATATTTGAAGTGTGTTGTTTTTTTATATAAAAATTGCCTCCCTTTCAATATTGCAAACTCATTTTCTTTTGAAAGTATGGCGGATGTTATTGCAAGTGTGAGATCGGGTGAGTCTCTACTTATGATGCTTTGAGGGATACATTAATGGAGAAATGAGTTGATATTATTAATACATGGAGTTTTTAACTTAGGGAGTTATGGAAGGACACGTGATGCTCTATTATGACTGATAGTTAAACAAATGGTTAGCATAGGTACACAATCAATATATATATATATGGCGGATGCTATTGCGAGTGTGAGATCAGGTTATAGAGTGTCTACTTATGATGCTTCTTTGAGGGATACATTACTGGAGAAATGAGTTGATATTATTAATACATGGAATTCTTAACTTAAGGAGTTATGGAAGGACACGGGATGCTCTATTATGGCTGATAGTTAGACAAATGGTTAGCATAGGTACACAATCAATATATATATATGGCGGATGCTATTGTGAGTGTGAGATCGGGTTATAGAGTGTCTACTTATGATGCTTGGAGGGATACATTACTGAAGAAATGAGTTGATAATATTAATACATGGAATTTTGAATTTAGGGAGTCGTAGAAGAACACGGGATGTTCTATTATAGCTGATGGTTGAACAAATGGTTAGTATAGGTACACTATATATATATATATATATATATATATATATATATATATATATATATAGAGATAGAGAGAGAGAGAGAGAGAGAGAGAGAGAGAGAGAGAGAGAGAGATTCCCTACCTAATGGCTTTCTATTCCCGTAGATATGAAATTGATTCCCTTTGGAAGGAATCATCTTATCCACCAATTCCCAAATTATGCTTCCTAATATTCTGACCTTACATTCCCTAACTCTTCTTTCATGTATACAACATTTATATCATGATTTAAATGAAGAATATGAAGAAGAACGGTCTCACATTCCCGAGTTCACATAATTTATGCCTTCAACGAATTACAGTAAGTTGAGTGTCTGAATGCAATATTTGTTTTGTTTTTCAGAAACTAAAATTTATTTTTGATACAACAAAATCAAATCTTATTCTCAACTAAAGTTTTGGTCTTCTGGAAAAACCTAGCGATCCAGCAAATAAATGGTAGCTCGATTTATGAATATCTACGAAACTGGAGCATCACAAACTGATTTTTTATTTCGGTCACAAGAGGGTACCGAAGCTTAACACGCTTACCCACACACATGGGGGTCAAACTCCCCACCAGCGGCAATGGGTGAAACTGAAACAGGAACCAGCTGAACCTAGAACTGGGGAAACCGGAACCAGGCTTGGAATTGGGAAGCACCTGATTCGGTTCCGGACTCAAACCGGAACCATCCCATGACAGGTTGCTGATACTTGCAACTCAAAATGTTGTTCGTATGTGTTCATTGGCACAGTTCATGAACCCAAACACGAGTTGCTGCGATCTAAATTTTGAAAGGACATGGATCTGCCTAACTACAGCTTAGTGATCCAAATAAAAATTCGAAAGGCAGTGTTGGTCACACTGCATAAAGATTGAAAAGCAGTAGTGCTTTTAACTTGTCTCTCTGGGCGACATCATTTCTCATCTCATTTGGACACCAAACACAAGCACTTTCTCCTTTTGGTTTCCGGAATCGATGGGGATGACCTGTACATGTCTTCCACTTTGCTCTTACCTTTCTTCCCCATCCCCACCATCATATGTCTCATCATAACTTCACACACAAAAAAAGTTATAAAACACACACATAAAATATATATATATATAAAGAGAGAGAAAAAGAGGTAATGATAATCTCTTTGAGTTATAATCTTACGTAAATATATCCACCACTAGATCTTTGAGAAAAAGTTATAAATTCATAATGATAAAGCTCATATACACACAAATATATATATATATATATATATATATATATATATATATATATAGAGAGAGAGAGAGAGAGAGAGAGAGAGAGAGAGAGAGAGAGAGAGAGAGAGAGAGAGAGAGAGAGAGAGAGGAGAGGGCGTAGCCTTATATACACAATTTTGTATGGTATATAATCGTGAATCTTCGATTTCACATGGTTTTATTACTTCAACCACCGGCCAACCTCCTTCACTATGTTTTACTACTACAATTTTTAGAACTATTTTCTACGTTTGTTACAAAACCACAAAACTGCACACACAAATAAATAAATAAATATTTTCTTGATAGTTTTGATAGTGATTGATGGCGGTTTTGACATGCAAAAGGTGATTATAGGAAGTGAAGGAGTAGTAGAAGGTGTTATTAACATCTCCGAACTCAAGATGAAGATCACAGGAGCAATGGAATATGATACCTTAGCATAATCTTACTTTGCAAAAAGAGTTTTCCCCGATCAATATAAAAATTTCTTTCCAGACCTACCTTCAACTCGATCAAACCCGCCAGAAAAAGAAGTTAACTATGTTATTTATTCAGAAAAAGCTATACTTCCATAACTTCACGCGACTGCATTATGGCAAGAACAAGACAGACTGTAATAGAAGTTTCAATGAAGGTGTCTTCAGAAGGTCCTGGAATTCTAGGCTGTCAAAAACTTATAGGCATCACATTTTGGGCCCCGTCGATTGCTAGTTCTTAAATATTCCTATACAGACATCCAGATAACATCTAATAAACATGTCAAATACTCGACTGTGTCCAGAGATGACCTACAGGATTAAGGTTTGATAACAAAGAGAGGCTCCATTCATCCCTCACCACAAGCACAAGACTTAGCCAAGTATAGGAAGCCAGTTGAGGTTAGAATATACATATATGTGTGCGCACATGCATACACATCTCTCTTTCTGTGTGTGTATTAAAAAATTGTAAAGGGAAGCTGCACGTAAAGGTAAGTCTAAGCTGGAGAAGAAAATGAACAAGTACAAAAGTTAATTGTTGAATAAGAAACTGCTGCGATAATTGGTTCATAGATATGTGCCCCTCTCAGCCTCCTGTAGCAGAAGAACCCCGGCTTCTTGTGCTTTTGATGGAGGAACTATTCCCCCAATCACTAAAAATAAGATTTTATCACTTAATGTATTGATGCCATGAGAAAAACAGAGCAAAGCTCACGTGGCTATGGGGTCGAGTCAAGAGTTGAAGCTCACGAGTTCCACACCCGGGGTGTGCATCTGGCTTTGGCCTTGCCAATGTATGAAAAAGAGATCGACGCCGTGAGACTAAGTAGTTCAAGATCAAAACACATGTTGACAGTGCACATTTTCGAGAGGGTTCCTTCCTTCCGTTTTGCATCTTTTCTCACTTGTTTTCCCGATCGAAGAAGTCAGTGGTAAGCTAATGCCAATGTAGTACAACGAGCCACGGCTTCCTCGGATAGCAAGTTCCATGACAAAAGCATGCCTTTAGTGACATAGACCCTATCATAAAGATGGAGTCTGATTACAAGGCCTGAGACTACAATATTGGCCTCGTAATCAAACACAGGCTTTGGCCCCGCTGTCGATTACAAGGACGACTAGAAGGTGGGCTGCTGAAACTAGAACTGTAGTTCCAGTTCCCAAGTCCCAGCCTCGTAATCAAACATCCCCTGAAGTTACTCAAAATACTGCAATGGACCTGATGACCAACTTGTGTCAATGGTGGCAGGCCTGTGCTCGAAAGCTTGCTAGATGAAACAGCGTCAGAGAATCTGCACAAGAATGAAACAGAAACTCCATCTAAGAATTCTCTTCATCAAAATAATCAAGCAGGCTTCACGTGGACTTACATTCTAAACTTAAATTACTTCTTACCATCGCTTTCAGTATCACTGATTTATAAAACATGATCTTGCTTGTTTGGAAATGAGCATTGTAAGATAGATAATCATGTGATCGAACTTCGTTCCAAAGAGAAAACGCTTGGTTTCGACACTCCATATCACTGTCAGAACCCGCAATCAATTTTGCAACGCGAAAACATGATCAAGATTCTCCCAGGTCCGGCTTCAACCATGGCACTTCTTAGTCAAGCAAGATACCTTCAAGTGCCAAAGGATCCTTCCAGTCATGAGACTGGTGTTCTAATCTGTTCAATAGCAGAACGTCCTTCACAAGGTTTAATCAGAGGGAAGCCAAGAAGCTTTCTCTCTCTCTCTCTCTCTCTCTCTCTCTCTCTCTATATATATATATATATATATATATATATATATATATATATATGCAAATGCACTGTGTATGTACATGAACATTTTGCATTAATTATTTTTTGTATTTTTCTATGAATGTCAAAATGAAGCTAGATGCAAAGAACAGCTAGGATTTTGGACAAGGACCATTGGCTGGAGTTTTGGACAAGCGGCGAAATCTCACAACAAATATAGGAATGATATTTGGCATTGGAAAGTACTAGAAATCTGTCTATGTGGATGACATTGTTTGTCCTTACTGATAATGGTACTAATTAATCCATAAGAGAACAAAAAATGTGCAACCACAAAGTCTTTGTCGTCAACAGATCTTTGGCCTTTGAACGTTGCGTGTATTATTGATGTATCGAAATCGATTTAGCTTAGGCAAAGCAAAACTGATTAGAAAGTTCTAGCTGGACCTCGCCCGGTCCTCCATGATTAATTAACTATTGCAAACTGTGGTTTAATGTATAAAAGATTGATCTTCCATCGGAAAAACTTAAAGGCTGCAACCACCCTTATTGATTTTGTGCGTATAACACTCCATGTGAGAGACATGTGAGTGTGTTTCAGATGGGTGGTGGTGGTTTTAATGAACTCATATGAATTTTTTAAGTGGATATTAGGATATGCATTTTTTGTGACTATTAGTATTAAGTGGAAATCTTAGCGGCCTAATGGTGTTTGATGCATAACCTTTCACAAATGTTTTCATGGTCTATCTTGTGGAGCTTTGAATAATTTTGCATTTAATACACATACTTGCATTAAATGCAAGTAAAAAGCTACAATGATACATTTGATTCAAATCTTCAACGTCATCTAAAATTATTAAAAGAAAAAAGAAAAGATTATCTTGCCCTTCATGGAGTTAAATATGGATGATGCAAGATCAGATTAAAACACCATGTAGGAGAATCCACTTGTGAGAGAGAATGTTTAGACTCATTTCACATATAGGAAAACTTGATCTTTCCCACTTTTAACATGTCCACCTATTGTTTTTAGGTATTATGAGTAATTTCAAAATTGTGAAGGAGCTTTAAAAAAATGATGAAAGTTATTTTTATTATACTTATGACACCCAAAAGGATAGACAAGTACCACGATGGACATAATCGATGGACATATATATATATATATATGTATGTATATGTAACATTTGTTCAACATTTTATAACAGCAGAAAATGATATACGAGTTCCTAAAAAGGCTTCAATGTCCAAGAAATCAATGTGATTTGATAAGCTACAATCTACTAAGACATTGATTAGATTCAGAGGTGCAAACTCGTTGGATCTCCGTGATCTCCAATATCTAATTCGAAACCTGGACCTGACTTTGGCAAGTACTGATATTGGGCCCAAAATCAGATAATAAAAACCACAATAGGACGATATTCGAAGAACAACATCTGGCATTATTTATTTGTCCAATTTTGGTAAATCTTAGTCAGATGGGCTTCTTTTCTTGGTACCGGACCCTAACCTTTCGACAAGTCCGATCTGATTAGAACCAGCAAACCTCAGCGATAGATAGCAAGAAGGCTGGGGATTGGGCATCATATGGCCGAAGGTCTGTGAATCCTACACACACACAGGTATATATATATATATATATATATATATAGAGAGAGAGAGAGAGAGAGAGAGAGAGAGAGAGAGAGAGAGAGACGGGTGGAGGGAGACTGGTTCTCCACTGAGCACGGTGCTCAATCGAGTGGGGTTTGCTTGTTCCACCGATTCAACCATCAAACACCGCCTTCCACCACCTTACTACTCCTTTACTCTCCAAAACCACCTTCCATCGGTCAACATCACCGCCATCAATATTAAATATTTAATATAAATGGTTTTATACTTTTTTAGGTGTTGGTGATGGTGGTTTTAAGAGACCTAAGGTGATTTTGAAGAGTAGAAGAATAGTAAAAGGTGGTGAAAGGCTGAAAGGCGACATTCGATGGTTAGAATCAACCACTCGATTGAGCACCGTGCTCAGTTCCGCTCCGCCACCACACCCCTCTCTCTCTCTCTATATATATATATTTATGTACATTGATGCATACATATGTCGGTGCTCACATGCAAGAAGCTGTTTATATAAATGCAAATCTCGCTATTTTCAGTCATTTTGATCAGGTAAATCGACCAACCTTCAGAAAGGCTTTATAGTGACTATCAACCTTCGATTCATGAAAAACCGATATGTGATGAGTGTGTGATGTTTGAAATCTATGGTTATTCTAAGCCATTGATTTGAAACCTCATAAAATACTTAACAGAATTGGAATCCAACAATTAAGAGTTGATGTCCAAAATCCACCACAGACAGCCAACACTCAGTCACGAGAGAGAGAGATCTTTAAGTTTCTAATGTAAAATGCATTTGACAATGATCCATCATGCATTTGCAGATCATAACCTTGATCATTAATTTTGTACATCCTTCTTCATGAATGCCAAATTTCTTTTTTTTTGGATTATAATCATGATAAACACTTGAGATTTCAACCATTTCCCCATTACAAATTCTTTTCTAATTAAGGGACTAATGGAAAAGAAAATCATATATATATATATATATATAGTGATCGTATCTTGCTCACTACCGACATTCTACTTATCTTTTATCAATATTTTTTAGATCATAAGTATAATAATATTATCCTTCATCTTTTTTTATTCTTAAAATTTTTTAAATTACATATACCGAAAAGCAATTGATGGGCATTTTAGAGGTACACCGAATCCAAATTTACACACACATGTGTGTGTAAATAGATATCTAGATAGATAGATATATGCAAACATGCCCACGTACATCCCTTCCCTAAAATGAGGTGAGTATTGAAAAGATACAACTTTTGGAAATCCCGAACCCATAACCAAATACATACATGCACGCCATTGAAACATGAGAATAAGCAAGTCCTTAAAGATTGATTTGTCACTTATTTGTCGATGGCTGACTCCTTATAGCACACATACAAATTCACACAGTTATGCCTAGGGTTTAATTTTGTGTTTTTAATAAATTAGGTTAACCTATAAAGACAACCCGGTATCTTTTTATGTCACTTTGGATGGACACAGACACAAACTTTCCGGATCATGTTCTTGGGTTTTCGTGTTGCTCTGAAAATTGTCAGCAATTTTTGTTTTGGGTCGTATTTGTATTACGTCTGAAAGCAAGTCAAATCAAACAAGACAGGATTTTTCTCGTCACTGTATGGCTAGACACGAACACAGATCGTGTTGGATATTCAGATTGCGTCTGATATTGCTAGTTTCGGTATAAGTTGATAACCAAACTATTTTCTCACTGCTTTAGCCATAATTAACGTATAATTAATGAAAAGAATCCTTGTACACCATCATTTAGTCTCTCTCTCTCTCTCCTTTTTTTAATGCCGAATTGATGAATTTCTTATTTACCAAAGATTTTTTTAAATTTTCTAGATACGAGTTTAATTTGATTAGATTTTCTGATTCTATGAACTGTTTCCAAAAAGCAATTCTATTAGAAAACCATTGGTCCAGAGGAGGTAAGAGGATTATTAAGAATAAATATGTACTGCGGGTGAACTCACTAGTTGAAGGTCATGAGTTCAATATCCGAGTCATGGATTTGGCTCTAGCTTCTCTATTCAACAACAACAACAACAACAACTAAGCCTTTTCCCATACTAGACGGGGTTGTCTACGTGGATTCTTTGTTTCCAGAGATCCCTATCGTGTGTCATGTTAGCAATTAACTCACAATGAGCTAGATCATTCTTTATTGTTTCTTTCCAGCACTTTTGTGGTCGTCCTCTAGCTCTTTTAATACTTTTCAAATTTAATTTTTCATACCTTCTTATAGGTTCTTCTTTTGATCTTCTTTCTATATATCCAAACCATCTTAAACGATATTCTCTCATTTTATCTTCTATTGCTGCCACTCCTAATTTGTTTCTAATAACCTCATTATGTAATGGTCTTTTCTTGTATGACCACTCATCCATCTCAACATCTTCATTTATGTCCAAACCATCTTCATTTGTGGCTTCTCTGGCTTCTCTATTGTACCAAAAAATTCTGTACATAACCACCAAAGTTATGAATTTAAATAGATGTACCGTATTTCAATAATGCTTTTAAATGTACAATATTCTTTATAGAGAAGAATCGAAACTATTAAAAGAGAAATAATCAAATTCATTTTTGGAATATGTTATTTTATCGTCCTTGGTTGTCATATATCATCGACCAGTCGGTGCAATGAATTAAAGAAACAAAAGAAGGCATGGTGCATGCGGCGACTACCTGCGCAAGCGCCGTGCATGGTTCAACGTGATTGTGATATCCTCGTGCTTTGATATTAGTTGTATAGTGAGCTCATAGTTGTTCATACTATAGACTGTTGGCCTTTCCTTTCTTCAGATCGATCTATGGCCCAAATACTTCTCTCTCTCTCTCTCTCTCTCTCTCTATATATATATATATATATATATATATAATCTGGTATATGCTCAACCTAGTTTGTGTTTGAATCTACTCAAACATTTTTACCATTTAATCCATACAATCAACAACAAACTATACCATTATGCATAAATACATGATGGATAAAAGTACAATGGTACACATTGTTTTATAATATTTAAATCTTCACCATTAATTGTGTCGATTAAACAGTGAATATTTGAAAAGATTTAATCATACATAAAGATTGAGCACAGATCACTCAGTCTTTATACATACATACATATATATATATATATACATATATACATATATACTATATATATGTATATATATACATATATATATATATACATATACATATATATATATATACATATACATATATATATATATACATATACATATATATATATATATATATATATATATATATATATATATATGTATATGAGAGAGAGAGAGAGAGAGAGAGGAGGAGGAGGAGAAATCTAGATATGAGACAAATTTTTTGTTACATATTTGGTGAAATTAGCTAAACTAAGAATGAAGAATTCCTAAAAGGTTCTTCCATGTCTTGTATAAATTTGACATAATTTTTTAGTAATATAACTGCTGAATTAACCCCACCATAGTTTAATACAAGAGAAACTAAATACCAAATATTGTCAAAAAGAATATAACTAAATGTCTTTATTTAGTCGAAATGAACTCGTGTGTGCCACGAAAGGGGATAGCTCGCCCGCTAGGGGGGTGGCTCACTGGCAAATGATTAGGAGTTCAATACAGGAGTACACTTTTGGCAGAGGTATGATTAACCCAGCTTGAGTATCAAAAAAAGGAAAAGGAAGAAGAAGAAAAGACTGACCGTGACCTAATGCTCTATTTGGGAATCTTTCAATAGCAACACTAAACATAGGTAGTGGATGATTATTTCTGAAATTTACATTTTATTATTGTTTTCATTGTATTGGATTTTGAATTACATACTTCCTCGATTGGACTCTACCCATTCTTTCAATCATTTTGACAAGTGATTTCATTTTATAACAGATTCTACCAACAGTGCCAACTGCATGAATCAACACACACATATATTTATATATATAAAGAATTTAGTATATGCACACACATTCATGTTATTTTATCAAATAATGAAAATCTTTAAATAGATTTAAGCATGTATCTACCAATGCTCTCTCTTTCTACCTATCTATCAATCAATCTATCTATTTATATATATACATGAATCTCTCTAATTATGACCAGTGATCATGGATCACCTTTAAATAGATTTAAGCATGTATGCATGAATTCTCTTTCTCTTTCTATATATATAATCATGGCTAGTGATCATCACCATTCTTCATAAAGATATAAAGAGAGAAAAGTGGAACAGTTTTGTGGTTATGGCTTTTAAGGGCACGTAACAAAGGCCAAAGGGTGTAGGGACATACTACCAAAGGCCAAGGGTGCACCCAAACCATCATTCAAAACATCACAATCAAGCCAGCCTATCTTCTCCCCAAGCTTTGGCCCCATGTAGAGTTGATTCCACAAGGAGAGAAAATACTAAAAAAGAAAGAGGGTGAGGTTGCAAGGGATGGGTAGTGTGACACAAGCAGCACAAGTGGGGCGTGGGTGTGGTTCCCCCTCCAAACGACATGACTTGTCATTCAAACGTAACGCCTCTCACTGTGACACCAACCCATCTTTCAATACACAGATGCACATAATCTGGTGCATACAACCAAATCCCCCTTGCACTCATTTCCCCATACCCTACAACTCCCCCACCACCATTGAAAATGCTTCCAGTCCAAATGAGGCTCTATTCCTTCGGCATGGGTGTGCCCCAAGCTTTATCTGGTGGGGCATGTAAAGGAAGGGTAGTTGCCCCACTAGGAGTGGAAACTTAGGACCTCGCCTCATGGACATGGCCAGTCCCAAACTGGTTCGGCAATTCCAACCATAACCGAATAGGGTCAGGAACTGACTGGAACTGAAACCAATGAAATTGGACCCGAAACAATGAATCACCCGGCTTGGTTTCAATTTCATGTTCCATGAACTAGAAGCGGGGTAAAACCGAAACCAATGGTTCCATATTTTTTTAGTTTTTAATTTCAAATTTTAATATTGTTTTAGTTCAAAATAATTTAAGCCTCAAATCAGAACCATCGGTTTCAATTCCAGGTTCCATGGTAACCGAAACCAATTTTGGGTCTGGTTTGGCCGGTTTCTATTCCAGGTGGTTGACGGCTCTGTCCAACTCTGGTTGGAACCATAAGTCAAATTCCAAACAAGCTATGTCTAGTTTTGATTATGTCATCCACTAAGTCCAGTTTTTTTTACTACAGTAGGCAGGTCAAATCCAATGCTTGCCCTAAACATAGAACTCATGACTTTTAGCTTGTAAGTTGTCATCCTAACCAGGTGAGCTTAGACCTATTTGGTTCTGGGTAAATTGAGACTCCCGGTCACCAACCGGTGGTTTTGGTTCTACCTAAACCAAAAAGTGAGACTGTTCCAGCCCCCTTCTGCTCCAGTTTGATTTTCCTCTACATAGTACCGGAACGGAACAGCAGGGTTCCTACTTCTAGTTCAGTTTCGGTTCCCCCTATTCCAGCCTGTTCTAGGATCAGTTCAGTTTCGGGTCAACCTGCAGAAGAAAAGTTGGAACCAGACAGATCTAGATGAGTTGTTGCATGTACACCCATTTTTTGTTCATTTAACAATAAAAGCCAACTAAATATGGAGAGATTAGAACAACCTATCATATTTTCCTCGTAAACTTGCATTAAATGTATGCTAAGATTACAAAACCTTTTCATGTATCTCCTTTCACGCCTGTTTCATTATTGGTCTACTTTTTTTTTTCTTTCAGCACGTTCATCATGTTGGGATGACCAAGGTTGCTGAAGCCGTTTGTCTGTCGGTGTTTGGTTGATTCTACTATAGAAGTTGTCCGAACCCTTTGTTTGCTTATGGTTCTTTATGCTTTATGTATTTTCTTATAATATAGTGAAAATGGAACAAGGCAGAGTTTGTTTGATTTGTAGGTTATGCGCAGAGAGTTTTTCTCATAAGACTTTATATGAATATGTCACTTTTATATACAGATTTCTCTATATTTATATATAGCTTTGGTCTTCCGAGTTTACCATCTTGAGCTTTCTTTTCTAACGGTTATATTCACCTTTGTCTGAGAGATGCCTGGACCTTTTGAAAAACACAATATTAGTTTTAAAGATGTTTACTTTTTGAAACATATGATCTCATGAAATCCAATAAGAGAACCCTTCTTTCTCACATATCATTGTTAGTAATAGGACTGTCTACTACTTACACGTGGAAACCTGACAAAAGAGTATTCGTGCAAAGTGCATGGATTAGTTATTGCGGAGATGATAGCAGGAAAATAAACAATCAATTCCCAACCAGAGTTCACATACAAGTAAACCAAAAAAGTGACGAGGAGTGTGACCCCTTATCATTAAGAGAGAGAGAACAGGAGGGTCCAACCCTCACATGAGTCCCACGCTCATCAAGGCCACCTAGTTCCCCTTCCCCCTCTCTCTCTTTATCCCCTCCCCCTTTCTCTTCCCTACATCACTACGCCTCTCTCTCTCTCTCTCTCTCTCTCTCTCTCTCTCTCTCTCTCTGTGAATGGAGGCCTATCAGAAGAAGGCGCGTGGGGAGTCCTTACTTGGCTGTTTTGCGAAAGAGCAGCCACCAAGATCTTACAAGAAGAGACTGACTGAGGAGCAAGTGAAGTTCTTGGAGATGAGTTTCAGCTTGGAGAAGAAACTCGAGCCACAGAGGAAGGTTCAGCTCGCTTATGATCTCGGTTTGCACCCGAGACAGGTCGCCATTTGGTACCAAAACAAACGAGCACGCTGGAAGACACAGAGACTCGAACTCGACTACAATGCCCTCAAGGTGCAGATGGAGTCGCTGGCCTCGGAGAAGAGACGTCTCGAGAAGGAAGTCGCTAGGCTCGGCAGCGAGCTCGAGTGTGCAAGAGAGGTGCTGAGGAAGAATTCCGGGATTGATATACAAAGTCTTGATCGTGACGATCAATCTGGTTCTTTCGACGGAAAAAACGGAGAAGAAATCAGCAGAAAACAAGAGGAAGAAGCCGGGGTCGGTGCAAAGATGGACAATGGTAGTGCAGTCACTATGGAGGATTTATACGCTTGTTTGGTAGGATTTGAGGGGCACCAACATGGTAAATTGCAATTTTATGATCTCTTCTAGGTAGCCCGTTGATCTGGGCATGGCTGTATGCATGTGATGAACTTGTTGCATGATTGATGCTTGACTGCAGCTCCCGTGTACAAAGAGAAAGGGGGAAATCGGAGAAGTCATTTCGGACTCCAATTTCAGCGCTTAATTATGTGATAGTTTTTCTATATTTTGTGGTGTATTGTGGTTCTCGTGTTGTTTAGTGCATAGGCAACTCAAAGGATGAAAAGACCAATATGAGTTGTCGGTGAAGTCAAGAGATCGAATGTAAATGCAGCTTCACTCTCTCTCTCTCTCTCTCTCTCTCTCTCTCTCTCCTGCGTGTAGGCGTGCGCGTGCTCATATCTTGTGAGTGTGCCTTTTGAAGTTTACTGTTGCTTATTCGGTGACACTGAGTAGGGCTGTGAAATGAACCAAACCGCTCGTGGGTTGACCTGTCGGCCATCACATACGCTCAAGAGCATTGAACTTAGGTGCCTACATCTCTCTCTCTCGCACTCGCGCATGCAAGAACACATACACTTGGCGTTGGGGCTGGTAACAATTAATTGAACAGGCACCACCTGGGTTCGTCAACACGAGCACAGGCTCATCCTAATGCTAAGCAATATTAGCTAATCTCTCCAAAAATGTAAACATAGATCCCATAATGAAATTAAAATAATATTCTTTGGTATACTTTCTCAGTTAAGTAAATGTTTAGTTTTGTTATAATAATTCAACAGTGGAAGTAAAACTTTCAACTCCCAAGCAAAGGTGAAACGCAGCTAATCAAACTATCGAAGCCCACGATGCCAGACCGACAGAAGACAAATGAGCACAACTGCAACAAGCTGATCAACCTCAACCAATACACAAACAAGCTTAAGACAAGCCGACTGGACCCGAACCCTGAGCCATGATCTCACTTCCTGGCCCTACTCATAGTAAATTTTTATTTATGATCAATATTAATTTCGGGAGTGCGTATCACAAGTTGGTTCGAAAAAGTATAGAAGCCTGTCAAATTCATGTCATGTATACAGCGGATTCTTCTCCTTTCTCTCACTACACAGTCCACAACTATTAGTTATTATGCTAGCTAGCTAGCTTTCAAAATAGCATTATTGGAGGAGGGCCCTCATTGAAGACAAAGGAGGCCCGTTTCTCGCTTTAATATGATAAAGACCCTCTGAGAGACTCTATGCCTTCATTTTAGTCCCTAACAACGACGATCTTGTTCACTTCAGAAAGAAAGAGAAAAAAAGGGAGAAAGGAAAAAGAGGACTACTTTGTTCTACTGGGCCTTTCATTTCTTGGTAGTGATTTCATGTTTCATCAGTACAGTATCTCATCATCGTGGTCCGAAAGTGATCACGGCCTGGCCGGGGATCAGGTGATCAAAGAGATCATGATCTGGCACTGAAATGCATGTCATTCATGTCGTCTCGATGATAAGGTATCGGGATGATGGTATCATAGTGTGATCTTTGCATCTCAACCGTTCAGTTCTAGGAAGCGTCACAGGTACACCGTCAGCTCTTCATGGGAATTCAGATAGATATATGCTAATGTGATCTTTACATTGTTTGATATATGCTAATGTGAATTCAGATAGATACTGGGCTCTATCACAGGTACACCGTCAGTTCTTCATGGGACTCGGGCTGATGTTGAAAAGCTCTCCTTGTCCTATTACCAATAATGTCTACAAGAAACAAGTAGGAAAGTAAGAGACAATTACAGCAGAGAGAGAGAGAGAGAGAGAGTTCAATTCTTCCTCACCCGACTAATCATCAAACTAAGACACTCTCAAATCTCAATCACTCGTACAGTCACATCACAGAGCAGAGATGAGTAACATGCAATATTAGATGCACTTCATTTTAAGGCACACATGATCAAGAAAACTATTACAATGAAATGGCCATTCTCGGCTTGGGTAACGGCAGGACTGGCAATCCAACCGTTACCTGAGGAGAGGCCGGATAAGTAACAGACAATCGTTACTGGAAAATCTGGTAACGGCCATCCGTTACCTCTCCCAGACGAGGGAAGCCTCGAGAGGAGAAAGCCAGACGACAGGGGAGCGGGTGCCTATAAAAAGGCAACCATTTACAAGGTGATAGAGATTCACAGATATACAAAATACACAGAAAAACAGAGAAATACAGTCGTTTGAGAAAACCCTTGGGTGAAAACCTCGCGACATCAACATCCGCTACGCTCACTGAATCTCCGACGACCCAGAAGACCGAAAGGTAAGCTCCGAAATCCACTTTAGTGGTATCAGAGACTAGTTCCCTGCAAAAAAAAAAAACAGAGAGAAGAGGGTTAGAAATTTTTTTTTTAAGAAAGAGAGAGAAGTTGACGGTCGATAGTCGGACAGGAAAGCTAAAGGCAAGCCGACGGAAAGCCTCAAAGGCAAAACCAGAGGCAAGCCGGCGGAAAGCCCAAAAAGGCAAAACAACGGCAAGCCAAAAAAAGCCTGAAGACAAGACAGAAACAGCAAGTGACGAACGGCCAGCAGTCGGCTGGAGTGCCTGAAAGTAAAAGAACTCGACAGCCGACGTCGACGGTCGGCCATCGGCCGAACCTCTCTCTCTCTCTCTCTCAGGAAAAATCCATATCTGTAAAAGTTTTTTTTTTATTTTTTCGCTTTTATAGCGATATAAATAAAATAAAATAAAAAAAACCAGCAGTTTTCAGAAAATCGCGGCGGGAAAGCTAGCGGTTTTCAAAACCGCCGTCGGTTTCTCGAAAACCACGTTTTTCTGAAACCGCCATTGGTTTCAGAAAACCGCCTCGGGTTTTGAGAGAGAAAGACAGAACTGCCCCCATCATTTTCTGATTATTACTTAATTGCCACAGTAAAATGATAGGTTTACTCCTTGGCCGTTTTTGAAAATTACAAAAATATCGGGGGCTGTTAATTTATAGTATTATCCAACCCGGTTTGGAAATTACGATTTAAAATAACAGTTAAAAGATAGGTTTACCCCTGTTTCTTTTGAAAAATAACAGATTCACCTTGAGAGTTAAAATTACGATTTTAACCCCGATCAGTTGCGAATTTTACAAGAATACCAAATAGTGATTTTACGAGTTTGTCCTTGTGATTTTACAAAAATACAAAAAGGAACAAATAAGTAAAATTACAGATTTATCCTTTGGTATTCGTTTAAGGGTTTAGAGGCAGAAAATCCTTAGAAAAATTATTAGTTTTTTCAATTCTACATCAAGTTAACGTGTTTCTTACTTTGTGTTTTTTCTTTGTTTCCTTTAGAAAGAAAAAGACCGCTTGCTTAATATTTTTGCCAAACAAAAATGAGTTATAGGATATGTGTATCCGAACTGGCAAAAACAAAAAAACTAAACGGTCTGAACTTCCAGATATGGAAGAGAAGAATCCCGTTAGCTCTAAGACTAGTATGTGTAGAGTATGTGTTAAAAGAAATAGTGCGTCCTCCACCACCAGACGCAAATCAACAACAGTTAGAAATGTATAAAACATTTTTAAAAGACGATACCATAGCAAGAACTATAATGTTAACTTATATGAATGATGACCTGATTAGAGTCTTTGAAGAATTTGAGACTGCAAAAGAGTTGTTTGACTCGTTAAGAGCTAAGTATGATACAACTGCAAAGTTGCATGTGTAGTTGCTGCTACAAAAATACAATTCCTTTAGAATGAAGGAAGGAGAAAATGTAGTAGAATATGTAAATCACATGTTGATAATAGCTAGAGATTTAGCCGTAGCAAAATCAGTCATCCCCGAACGAATACAGATATCAACTATAGTGAATAGTCTACCTCCATCATGAAATATGGTCACCACTGCTTTAAGGTTAGGGGCTGAAATCAACCTTTCGGAATTGCCCCTAAAGCTAACAATTGAGAAAGAACACATGCTCAAAAATAAAAGGGAAAAACTGCTAGTATTCCATGATGAGTTGGCATCTAGCTCCAAATCCAACTAGAAAAAGAAACCAAATAAAAAGTTTGGCAAGAATAACAAGAAAGGCGGTCAAACTTTTAAGAAATCACAGGAAACCGGTTCCCGGATCAAGTGCTTCAACTGTGGAAAGATGGGGCACTACAAGAGGGATTACCACAAAAAGAAAGGTGGAGGAAACAACCCACAGCACGGACAATCGGAGAAGCAGGACATAATCTGTATAATTTCAGAATGCCTATACTTGGACCGCCCAGTTACAGGTTGGTGGATAGACTCCAGAGCTACAAGACACATCTCAAAAACAAAGGAAGGGGCAATTGATCTAAAGGAATATCAACCCGAAGAACATCGTGTGTACATGGGAAATAATACTTTTTCAGATGTTTTGGGTATTGGATCCTTTAGGATATTTGTACAAGGCAAACCAATTGTACTGACCGATGTGTTAATTGTGCCATCTATAAGGCGCAATCTGGTCTCGGTCCCTGCCTTAGTAAAGAAAGGTTTTGAAGTTAGGTTTGTACCTAACAAGGTGATTGTGGAAAAACATGAGAGAATCTTATTCTCAAGAGAATTTGATGTAGAACATGGATTGTTCAAGTTATCCGATAATGAAAGTCATCAATCTTCTGTTTATATTGAAAGTGTCTTTTCTGTTGATGTGAATATGTGACATAAACGCCTAGGGCATATAAGTCTAAAAAAGTTGAGGAAATTATCCAACTTTGACTTATTACCCGGATTTGAGGAAAAGACTTTCAACAAATGTGAAGCTTGCATACAAGGAAAAATGACAAGGAACACCTTTCCTAATGAAACAAAAAGGGCAACAACCCTGTTAGAGATTATTCACACAGATTTATGTGGACCTTTCAGAGTAAAAACATATCGAGAAAAGGGTTACTTTATAACCTTTATCGATGATTACTCTAGATATATGTATATATATCTTTTAACACATAAATTAGAGGCACTTGAAGCATTTAAAGAATATAAACAAGAAGTGAAAAATCAATTGGGGCATACTATAAAAGTCTTGAGATCAGACAGAGGAGGTGAGTATACTTCAGCAGAATTTTTAGAATTCTGTAAAGACTTTGGTATTACTAAACAAAATACAATGCCTAGAACACCTCAACAAAATGGTGTAGCTGAAAGATACAATAGAACCTTATTGAATATGACAAGGTCTATGATTATTGATGCCTCTCTACCAAGGGTCTTTTGGGGAGAAGCGATAAGTACAACTGTTTACGTGCTCAACAGAGTACCATGTAAAGCTGTGTTCACTACACCATATGAGATGTGGTTTGGGAGAAAAGCCAACCTAGGAGATGGAGATCAATTGCACATGTCAAGATCCTTGAACAGTTTAGAGATAAACTAGACAGTAGGTCCTTGAGGTGTATATTTATTGGATATCCAAAAGGTTCAAAAGGATATTGGTTCTATCATAAGGACCAAGGACTCATTGAAAGCAGAGATGTTGAATTCTTAGAAGATTCTAAGAATGACATCCTGAAAAACAATGAAGAGTATTTTGATGACTTGGTAGATTTTGACCAATCATCTTTTGAACCCATAGAAGAACTTCCTAAAACTATTGATACCTTAATTGGACATAAGAGGTCAAGAGTCACTCCATCCTATTTAAAGGATTATCACACTTATCTCTCAGAAGAAGTGTGTAATTCGGTAGATTTAGATGAATTGACTGATAACTTGACTTATCAACAAGCAATGAATTCATCATAAGCAACAAAGTAGGAGAAAGCCATGGATGAGGAAATTGAATCCATTGAAAAAAATCAAGTCTGAGAATTGGCTGATTTGCCAAAAGAAAGAAAAGTTATAGGCTGTAAATGGGTTCTGAAAAAGAAATATAAGGTCGATGGTACAATTGACAAGTTTAAAGCATGGTTGGTTGCAAAGGGTTTTTCGCAAAAAGAAGGGATAGACTATGTTGAGACATATTCCCCAGTTGCGAAATTTACATCCATACGTATAATCCTAGCAATATCTGCATACTATGATTTGAATTTACATCAGTTAGATGTAAAGACCGCCTTTCTAAATGGCGATTTAGAAAAAATCATATACATGCAGCAGCCTGAAGGATTTGTGATTGAAGGCCAAGAAGATAAAGTGTATAGGTTGAAAAAATCTCTATATGGCCTAAAACAGTCACCTCGCCAATGGTATTTGACTTTTCAAAATGCCATTATAGAACTTGGGCTTGTGGCTAACAAACTTGATCACTGTGTTTATGTTTGGAATAGTGGGAGCCACTTTGTCATCTTATCTTTATATGTCGATGACATATTGTTGACTGGAAATGAAAATGAAATGATTGTCAAGACCAAGTCATGGTTGAACCCCAAGTTCGAAATGAAAGATATGGGAGAAGCATCCTATATCCTGGGTATAAAGATCTCTCGAGATAGAGGATCTAGACTCTTATGCCTGAGTCAAGAGAGAGATATAGACTATATCCTCAAGAAGTTCAAAATGGGTGAATGCAAGTCTGCAGATATACCTATTGTAAAAGGGGTGAAACTAAGTAAGGCTGATTGTCTCGGTGAAGGAGACGATAAGCCTAATGTTCCTTATGCTCAAGCTATTAACAACTTAATGTATGTTATGTTGTGTACAAGACCTGATATCAGCATTGTTGTTGGTCTTGTCAGTAGATATTGAGGTAATCCAGGTTGGCAGCATTGGATAGCTATAAAAAGGATTCTAAGATAACTGAAAGGAACAAAGGACTTGAAACTATGTTTTCAAGCAAATGAACTAGAAGTGGTAGGATACTTAGACGCTGACTTTGCTGGGAGCAAAGATGACAGCAAATCAACCTCAGGACAAATATTCTTATTTGAAGGTGGTGTTGTTTCTTGGGCATGTAAGAAACAAGATTGTATAGCATTGCATACACAGAAAGCTGAGTATATTGCTTGTTGTATGACTGCAACAAGTGTTGTCTGAATAAGCCGCTTCATACGTGATTTAATGCTGGAAATAACAGATGAGCCGGTGGTTATCTATTGCGATAACAATGCAGCAATTACTCTTATTAAGAGTGGAGCAGATTGCTCAAAAAGCAATCATATAATGGTAAAATACCACTATGTTCATGATATGGTTATGAGAAAGGAAATATCCATCTCATACATACCAACAGAAGACATATTGGCAAACCCCTTAACCAAAGGCATAACGAAAGAACTCTTCTCAAAACATGTTAGAAACATGGGTTTGAGATATGTTGTTGTATAGGTAAATAACCATACAACGGGTGATTTGTTGTGTAGGAAAATAACCACACAACAGGTTCTGATTGCAATAGTAATCAGGAATTGATATAACTAGTGAAAACCCCGAGAAAGTGGGAGGAAAACCAGTATGTCGATACACTTGGCTCGAATGGCCAAGTGAGAGATGTTATAATGAAATGGCCATTCTCGGCTCGAGTAACGACAGGACTGATCATCCAACCGTTACCTGAGGAGAGGCCGGATAAGTAACAGACAGACGTTACCTCTCCCAAGCGAGGGAAGCCACGAGAGGAGAAAGTCAGACGACGGGGGAGTGGGTGCCTATAAAAAGGCAGCCATTTACAAGGTGATAGAGATTCACAGATACACAGAATACACAGAAATACAGAGAAATACAGTCGTCTGAGAAAACCCTCGTGTGGAAACCTCGCGACATCAACATCCGCTACGCTCACTGAATCTCCGACGACCCAGAAGACCGAAAGGTAAGCGCCAAAATCCACTTCAGAAACGCCATAAGAATTCCCATTAGCATATATTTGTGTCGCACAACTTTTCCCGAAGAAGACACGGATGCACGTTTGGAGCAGCAGTATGAGAGAGTACACCATGTGATGAACGTCAGAGAAGGTTATCTCTCTTCGCATGCAACAGGGAGAAGGATTGGGAGCTAACATGCAGGAAATGTCTGCCATAAGCTCCTTCTACAGACATTTGGTTGGTCTACCAATTGCGGTTACGTCAAAAGTCAGCATACTAATGTTGACTTTAGGACTGTTGTGTCACTGTTTTTACACGTATCGCTCATATTTAATGAACAAAAGAGGCATTTGCTTGCGGGTCTCCCATGAAATAGGCTACTGCAGAACCATGTAAACTACGTCCTTTACGAATTGCAGCATTTTTGTTTTCTTTTGTGTGCCGCAATGTGTCCACTGTTAATCTTAGATAATTTGTGATTTAGTGATGAGCAAAGCTCTCAAAAGGTTTTGATGGTCTTCATATATGTGTCAGTTCTTCGTCAGCATGTATCTCCGTGTAGAAATCATATAACGTTGCCCGATATGATTCTGCAAGCTTTCATACAATCAACTCTAGTTGGACCTTTTGCTATAATTCGAATTTGATTCATCACCTCTCAAACCACAACTTTGAAAAACAGCACTGAGCTCAGAACTTCAAAAATTCAAGGAGAATATTCCTTATGGTGTATATAGAAAAGAACCTACGATTTTGATGAGCCAACTTTTTAGTCTTTTCCTGAAATTTGTTTATGGTTTATATAGAAAAGAACTTACAATTTTGATAAAGCTAACTTCAGTCTTTTCGTGAGATTTGTATTCAATGGTAACTAAGAAGACATGCAGCAGAGCCACATATAGTGGGAGAAGGCTTGGTTGGGGTTTCATTTGGTGGTCATGATATTCAAGGAATGCCCACCTTACACAAACTTAAATACAAGAAAATTAACATTATAAGATCGCATCAAATGTGACACACACACACACATATTTATATATATATATAACACCATATCATATGCTGCGGTACTGTGATATTTAAGGTATTTCCCGATAGGTGAGACACGCATTGATAAAAGCGTAAAAGTGATACACTGATGCTGGTATCTAGATGTATTGATCTATTGTGCCACATACGATGCCACCACAAATTCTCTGATATCTAATGACACAAGAATGTCTCCTTAGTCCAGGGCTTTGTTTCAAAACTAAAGCAACTTAAGGTAAAAGATAGAAGTCCTTTCAAGAAAAAATTCAAAGCATAAGTGATCAATTGAAGTGGTCATACAGAGATGACATTGAGAAATCACTAGTAAACTAGGAAAGTCTAATCTAGCATGACTTAGAAGAGAACAAAGATAAGGGAAAATGATATTCATAGAAAAACAAATATTCTTCCTTTCCCCATATCGACTTGGGTTAGGACTTCGCAAAATGGGCTCTAGACAACCTTGGTTATGGGCTCCTAGGCCTTGATAGGGTGTGTATCCCATGTTTAACATTATGTTTCAAAGGCTTCTTGAGTTTTAAAAAATTTTGTGAAGTGGATGGCCTTGAAACTTGGTGTCATCCATATCATGCACATACACACGTCTAGTTTGGCCTAGGGGTTTAGAAACAAAGGGAGATTTGGGTTTCCCTAAAATAGAGATGACTTTAGGTGGATAGGCTTCACTCGGGCAAGACTTGGGCTGCCCTTGGATGCATACGATGGACTTGGGTTTACCTAAGGGATGGACGACTCCTAGGTGGGGGTGGACCAAAGATGATGGTGGAGGAAGCTTTTTCATGTTTGGCTCACAAAATAGGTGACTTGATATGCAAGAGAAATTCCAGATTCCCTTGAGTTGTGGGTGATCCTCTCTTAGAATTATCACTATTTGATTTTTATATGAGATTTTGACACATCTATGAAATGTGGAAGACACAACCCATAATGCTATGAATCCATGACCTTCGTAATAAGAGGTACCTTCGTAATAAGAGGTTGTAAGGGGGATTTATGTTTAAGACATGAAATAACCCCTTGTGTACTATGATCCCAACTTTCATGCTAATTCTAACTCCTAGGGGACATGATGCATTAGAATAGCACGTGCTGCAATAGCATTAAGATCTAAAACATGCGCAAAGCTGATAGAACTAAGCCCCTCAATGAGTTCCATTATCCAAAATACATCAGCCTACAAAACCAAAACTATTTAAAAAAAGAAACCAAGACAAGGAAATCGAGTTGAACATGAAGCAATTTACTTGTATATCGTACACTCAAACAACAACAAAATTTGACCATCAAGGGTGGGGGGGAAGTAACACTCAGATTCATCTTGATTATCAGTACTTGAATGAACATGAAGAGGATTGAAACAGATTATAGTCGCACATCAAAAGAATCAGATCCGCAACAGGGAACGCACCTCCATCAATCGAGGATTCACGGTCTCTTCATGAGAATGTAAACATCCGCCTCCTCATACGCATAATCCGGATGCAGAAACTCTCGCGCCACCTTCTCCACCAAGAACAGATTAGGGCACAGTTCCCAGAATTTCAGGTGCACTTCCGGCGAACGCACCTGATAGCCCAATAGCACCATGGAGTCCGGGCCGGCAAGTGCGGCCATAGTCACAAGAAGCGGCTCCACGGATTCCTCAATGTACACGACGTCGGTGGCGAGCACGATCAAAAGGGGGCTTTAGGGAATCGATCTGCGCTCGGTTGTTCCAGTACAATTGAGCGATCTTCGGCTTCCCGGTCGCAGAGGCATAGAAAATGGGGAGATTCGTTTGAGGCTTCGTTTAAGGGCGGGGACGACGGGGGGGATGTCGGTGAGGACGACGTCGAGGCCGAGGCCAGCGGGGCCGCTGCCGGCGCCGAGCTCGACGGCTCGCTTGTTGCGGAAGGGGAATATGGATTGTTGAGGGAAGAGAGGGAGCGATCGACGAACTTGAGGAGGAGGAGGGAGCAGGGCCAGACGGAGGTGCCGACGTGCATGGAGGCATTGTCTTGCTGAATGGAGAGTAAGTGGTTGTTGGGATCTACCCTCATCTCCACCACAGGGGAATCCGTGAATGCTCTGGCTGGCGGCCGATTCCTCTACTTCAGTCGGAGCCGGAGGAAACTTTGCGGGCCGGCGGGTGATGTGGGTATCAATGGATCGGATCGGATCGGATATATCCGATATCTAACGAAAAGCACCCAGTCTAGGAATGTTGATGTGTGGGACCGAGGATCATCCCCGTTCCATTGTCTCCATGTCCATGATCGTGACTCGAATAAAAAAAACACTTTCATCTCTCTTCTCGTGTTGACACAATTAAAAAAAGTAATATTTTTAAATTTATTTTTATAGTTTATTTTATTTGTTGATGAACCTAACTTTCGAAAAGGTCTAGATCAAGTTTGGGGATGGAGACTTGCTATCCCATCTCCGCTCCCTTTATGTCAGAGATTTCTTTACTCTTTTCGTCTTCGTTCCAATAATACTTCAAATCCGCTTCATTGGGGACGGGTCCTCACAGATAGTGGAGATCCTTTCTCCATGAACATCTATCGTTCAGTCACCCATCCAACACAAAATTTAGAAAATCAACTTAAAACCTATAACTCATGATAGGATCCATGCCTAAAATTTAGGAAATCAACTTAAAATCTATAACTCATGATAAGATCCATGGGCTATATGTATAGTTTGCCTCACCCGAAACCATCAAAAAGAGTTTTAGATGCATCACTGGTCTACCGGACAAGGTGAGGATGCCCTTCGTATGAAACCCATGACCTTCAACTTGTAAGTCAACCCGCTAGTGTTTATGGTTGTGTTTATTTTCAGAGCAGATCGACCTCAACACAAGCATTCTTTTTTTTTATTATTAAAGTTTGGGTAGACATAAACCATGACTTGTTGAGTCGTATTGGTGTCTCGTATATTTTCAGCCTCTATGCCAAAGTGGTGTCTTCTTTTAAAATCCAAAGCTACGTGGATGCCCAGAGTATTTCGATCTCGTGAACGTTCAACTTGTGAGTCGACCACTTAGCCAGTGTGCTATTACTGTTTGTCGTTTAAATCTCACCTTCTTTTTTGGTTGAAAAAACTTTATTTGTGAGCTCTTGGATAACTTTATTATGCAGCTCATCTCACTCAGTGCAGAACAAGGCTAGCTTTTCATTTTGGTTTGGCCAATAAAAGAGAAGTTTATTTGCAAAATAAAAACTAAAATCAAATTAACCAAAGCCAATTGCAACCATGATCAGGATACTCCGCATTTGGCATTCCTCCTGATCTTGCTCATTTGCAGAAGAGCTTTGTAGCTTACAACACCATGAATTACGAATGTAAGCTTCAAAAGTTTCTTCCTTTCTCTCGTTTCACTGCATTCATCTCCTTAACACAATATAATTTACTGAAATCTTCAAAAATTAGTCACTAAAAAATCTTCAGTTAGACTTCCATCTGTAATCTCAGAGAATCTCTTCTGTCTCTTGATCTTGCACCGATTAGTTTGTGAAGATATTAGGCTTTGGCATCACAAAAAGGCTTCCACTCTCACCAACACCAAGAAAATCTCTTGTTTCTCCCTCTTCACTCTCAGACTTGTGAGACAAAACATCATTCTTCATCATCACACTGCGAACTGATGGGACATTAACACTACCAAATGCAATATTCTTATGAAAAGCATAGTCCTCTTTCTGCCCCATCAATCGGCCTCCAGCAACCAGAGCGCGTTCTTGGCTTGGTGTAAAATTTCTATGCTGAAACAGATTCTCCGCCAATGACATTGCTCCCATCTCAGTTGCTTTCTGTAACAATGCAGTTGCTGACATATGGGAGTGTTGAGATCGTTGGTATTGATTGCTGATGTTGGTGTTGGTGTTGGTGGTGGTGCTGCTGCTTCCGTGCATCGAAGTCTCGATGCCAAAAGATCGGTTAATTGCGGAAGATGATGTGCTTGTGAGTCCTAAAACAGGTAGAGATGACGACCCAGCTGTGAATTCCATTCCTTTTGTTGTGAAGCAGTTGTTGAAGTTGTTTGTGTGTCCACTGAGGTTGGATGATGCTATTTGTTGGAGATCAGAGAGAGAAAGCCGGCCGTCCATCGCATTGACCCATTGAATATCGTTTCCGCGCATGAGTGGCGCGAAATTGGAAGGAAGAGAAGCTTGAACCAGGAAAGGATCTCGTATAACTCTTGACGTTTCTTGGGCCAAGGCATCACAGAATGCTCTGTGTGTTGTGAAGCTATCCTTTCTGTACACAGAACACCATTTGTTAGAGAAAGAAATTATGAAGAATATATAATAAAACCATATTCAGCCTCGCCTGTGCGTGGTGTGTGTCCATATGCGTGTATATGTATATATATGTATGAACATACGTACGTATCATACATGTATGCATACAAGTTCAACGAGCCGAGTTGGCCACCTAACCCATGATTTTGAGTCTTTTTTTAATGGGGTGTGGTTACAATGGAAGGCCAATGATTTGAGTCTGATTTTGCCGTATATTCGATTGAAGATGGAAAACTGATTTAATTCAAACTAGTCGTATGTTCATTCAAATTCAACCAGAAAAGGGTGAATATTCATGGAGGAGGAAGACAGCAGTTGACCTTGAGAATTGAGTGCCACAATCACATCGGTATTCTTTGGTTCCACAAGTCTTAGAATGAGCTTTCCAATCAGATTGAACTGCATATCTCTTTGAACACTTCTCGCACTTCCATTTCTTCTCTCCATGCTTTCGGCAGTAGTGCTTCTTGATTCCAGTGAGATCGCCGAGCGCCCGCGTAGGATCATGGTGAACGCAGCTCTTCTCCGGGCACACGTACACTCTCTTCTTCACGTCTTTCGTGCTCCTTTGGCGAAGTTTCCATGGAAGATTATGCCCGCGTCTGTGAAGTTGGAGATTCTGATCTCTTTGGAATCCTTTGCCACAGATCTCACAGACGAAACGATTCGTTGTCAGGAGAGCTTTCGGAGACAGGGCGATCACTTCGGCATCAGGGTCTGTAATATCAACAAATGCTAGAATTAAGCAGATACCATTGGTGCAAGATTGCTCCCCAGAAGCAATAAGTCTTTTGGGGGATGAACGGTTTAGATGATACGCTAAAGCTCAAAACTTAAAGGATTTGTGTTTTGAATTAATCGCCAAGGTTCCTGGTGATCATATCCATCATTCATCCACGAAAGTGGAACCGCCATGAGATTGTGAGACTGACACAAGTTTATGCTCTCCAATATCACCATGTCATTTGTAATTTCGAAGCATTTTTTTCTTGTAGTTTGAACTGCTTTTGTTAGAAAACTCGTAAAATATGAAGATGCAGTCGTATCAGTATCGGAGAGTGATATTCCCTCCTCGCTTGAGTAACTTCAGGCTCTTTAGACGATTCCTTTTCCGGAACTTTTTGTTCGGACAGCTTCATTACAAATAAAAGATATCCTTGAATCAGTATATATATATATATATATATATATATATATATATATATATATATATATATATATATATAGAGAGAGAGAGAGAGAGAGAGAGAGAGAGAGAGAGAGAGAGGAATACTGGATCCTCTAACTTCTTCTAAATCTAGGTTCGCCCACAATGCATAAGCATGCATTCCCATTTCCTCTTAGGGGACAATGATTGTTATAAAATTATCATTTATATTCTTTTCAAATTCTTATAACTTTTAACATGAGAAAAGAGTGATTCAACATAAGTTGAGGCCTAAAACAGGGCCGATCTCAGGTATTGTAGGTATTCTACGGAAAGAAATTTGAGACATGTGATAAGTGTTTAAAAATTTTTGAGGACCACTAAATTTATAGTAGTGTTTAAAGTTCTGGATCTAAAGTGGCTGCCTTACTGGCCTTACCCATGAGCCACCTCCGGATACGAGCCACAACAAAATTCATCTCTAATGACAACCTTTTGTATGATCATTTGGTCCTTCAAGTGGTTCTCTCACCCCGGTCAAATGCTACTGAATTGTTAGCATAGATGAATTGAAAGTTGGCAGCTAGGGTTTACCACTTAAAAGGATTCCTCGTCATGAGAAAGAGAAGAGATGCATTTAACAGATATTGTATAGAAACAGCGACAGATCCACATTGTGGGGAAGATTGCTCCATTCAAAATTCTGAAAATTTGTATTTTTGTATTAAAGTTTTTACAAATTTTGAAGAGTTCTAAAGCCCGGCCCTACCGAATCTTTAGTGCGCCACTATGAAGCTTAAGATAAGGCCAAGAAGTTATTCTTGTTTTTGTTATATTGGGAAGGAGACTTGCCTGGAGTGCCGGGAAGGTTTCTCTTCCTCTTAAGGGTGCCATGCTGCGGATTACTGGCGTAAGCAGCGAGCTCTGGAGCAGCATACACACAGATTGCTGATGACAAACCATTTGACAGCACCTCTTCTCCTGACATCTCTCTTCCTTAATACTCTTATCAACCTGCACTAGCCTTTGGTGATACCTCGATGCCTTTATCACCAAGCAGGAAAAGGGAAAACAGCTGCTGTTAGTATGGAAAAGAGAAAGTAGTTGCACTCAAAGCCTCTGCAAAACGCAGATGAAATGAAAAAGGACGTAACATCCGCTCTGTGAAGAAACTTCATACTTCTACTTAAATCATTGAAAGTTCTCTTTCCTCTTAACAAGAAAAGATGAAACTAATGACTGCCCATGATCGATCATTCAGAAGAAAATTATCCATCACAGACATATATGAGATATCTATCATTCAGTATGAACATCTACAAATGCAGTGAACACTTTTAATGCTACCAAAACGGGAACTCTTACCAATCGATCTGAAATACGCCAACTATCGAGAGAGAGAGAGAGAGAGGTGGTGTTCTCCTCTTCGGTACTATATATCGTATGATGCTACGTGATCGTGAATTCTTTGTCTCAGTTTTTACTGTTGCAGCCAATAATTTTTTACTAGCTACGATTTTTAAACTGAGGTAGCGTGTTCTGTTAATTCCAATTCCCAACAATCAATCCAAACAGCAAAAGACACAGAGAACGTGACACTTGTTGTCACAATCTACGCAGTAATCGACCTGGAATTGGGTACTGGCTTCCCGAATCACCATGAGAGCCTGCAGTGAAGTTTCTCCAGTCACCGTGACACGTCAAGTGACACGTATGAACTTTTCTTTTACACAAGAAGAGAACTACACGAGGGCAAGTTAAAGCGTGTTGGGTTTATATATATATATATATATATATATATATATATATATAATAAGATTCGTATTGATTCTTGGAATATCGGAACATTATCAGATAAACTGATGGAGGTGGTAGATACTATGATTCGGAGAAAGATTCATATTCTATGTTTACAAGAGACAAAATGGGTTGGAGAAAAAGCAAAGGAGATAGAGGATACAGGTTTTAAATTATTGTACTCAGGTAAAGAAAAGGCTCAAAATGGAGTTGGTATTATCATAAATAAAGATTTAAAGGAGAGTGTAGTAGACATACAACGATATGGTGACCGAATCATGATATTGAAATTAGTGTTAGGAGTAGAGGTTTTGAATATAGTTTGTGCTTACGCACCCCAAGTAGGACTAGAAGATAGTATAAAGACAGTTTTTTGGGAAGAGTTAGATAAGGTGTTTCAAAAGATTCCACAAAAGAAGATGATTTGTTTAGGAGGAGATTTAAATAGACATGTCGGTAAAGAGGCATTAGGATATCGAGGGATTCATAGAAACTTTGGTTTTGGGGATATAAACGAGGAAGGTAGGGAGATTTTAAATTTTGCTATGTCATTTAATCTCTTTATAGTCAATACAATCTTCAAAAAATGAGATGAACATTTAATTACTTATAAGAGTGGCTTATCACAAACACAAATTGATTACTTTATTTGTAGAAAAAAGATATAGCGTGTTGTAAAGATTGTAAGGTAATTCCAGGAGAAAGCTTAACCACCCAACATCGACTTTTAGTTATGGATTTACAAATAAAAAATAGATAAAGAAGAAAAGAGTGCATCAAGCTATTCAGACTAAATGGTGGAACGTCAAAAGTGAGAAAGAAGATATATTTAAACAGAAAGTCCTTCAAGGAGATGTTTGAAATTATGTTGACACACCCTGTGATATGTAGAACAATATGGCTATACATATTAGGAAAGTAGCGAAAGATGTGTTAGGAGTATCTAAGGGAGGTGTACCGGCACAAAAAAAAGCTTGGTGGTGGAGCGAAGTAGTAAAAAATAAAATCAAGGCAAAGAGGGCATGTTATAAATTACATTATGCTAAGAAAACTAGTGAAACTTTAGAAGCTTATAAGAAAGCAAAGAAGGAAGCGAAAAAGGCCATTAGTAAAGCAAAAGCTAAGATTTGGGATGACCTATATAAAAAACTCAACTCAAAAGAGGGTGAAAAAGATATTTTTAGGATAGCTAGGGCTAGAGATAAGAAAACTAAAGATCTTAATTATGTTAGATGCATAAAAGACGAGGATGAAAATTTCTAGTGACAAATGATGATATAAGAAATAGATGGAAAAACTATTTTTATAAGCTTTTTAATCAAAATAAAGATGTTAGTATTAGTTTAGGAGATTTAGCCAAGTCAGAAAAGTATATAAACCACAATTTCTACCGACGTATTCAAAAGAATGAAATCAAAGAGGCTCTTAAACATATGAAGAGTGGTAAATCGGTAGGACAAGATAATATTCCTATAGAAATTTCAAAAATACTAGGAGAAATAAGAATCACTTGGCTCACAAGACTATTTAATGAAATATGGAAAAACGAAAAAGATACCCGAGGAATGGAGAGCAAGTACACTTATACCCATATATAAGAACAAGGGAGACATTCAAAATTGTGTGAATTATCGAGGTATCAAGTTATGAGTCATACTATGAAATTATAGGAAAGAATTATCGAACGTAGGTTAAGACAAGTATCAAGTACAATAGAGAACCAATTTGGATTTATGCCAGACAGATCTACTATTGAAGCGATTCACCTTTTGAGACGTCTTATGGAACATTTTAGAGGAAAAAAAAAAGACCTTCACATGATATTTATTGATCTAGAAAAAACTTATGATAGGGTACCGAGGGAGGTTATTTGAAGAATTTTGGAAAAAAGAGGTATCTGATTGACATATATTAACCTTAAGAGACATGTATGATGGTGTAAAAACATGTGTTAGGACTCATGAAGGAACGACAGACTTCTTTGAAGTTAATATTGGGTTACATCAAGGATCAACTTTAAGTCCGTACTTATTTATAATGGTGATGGATGAGTTAACAAAACATATTCAAGATAAAGTACCTTGGTGTATGTTAATAAAAAAATTGGAACTATGGAGAGAAACATTAGAAAGCAAAGGCCTCCGACGTAGTAGAACAAAGACAGAATATATGAAATGTAAGTTTGATCATTTGGCTACTTCAGAGGACATAGAAATTAAAATTGGCACACATTGCATTCCCCAAAAGGAAAGTTTTAAATACCTAGGGTTAATTTTTGAAAGTGATGGAAGAATTTATGGAGATGTTACACATAGAATTAATGCTGGTTGGTTAAAATGGAGAGGAGCATAAGGTATTCTTTGTGATAAGAAGATACCATTAAAATTAAAAGGTAAATATTATAGAGCAGCAATTAGGCCTGCCATGTTTTATGGTTCTGAGTGTTGGGTAGTTAATCATCAACATGTACAAAAGATGAATATGACAGAAATGAAGATGTTGTTTTGGATGAGTGGTCATACAAGAAAAGACCGTATACATAATGAGGTTATTAGAAACAAATTAGGAGTGGCACCAATAGAGGATAAAATGAGAGAACATCGTTTAAGATGGTTTGGACATATAGAAAGAAGATCAAAAGAAGAACCTGTAAGAAGGTTAGAAAAACTAAATTTGGAAAGTATTAAAAGAGGTAGAGGACGACCACAAAAGTGTTGGAAAGAAACAATAAAGAATGATCTAGCTTATTGGGAGTTAACTGCTAACATGGCACACGATAGGGATCTGTGGAAACAAAGAATTCATGTAGCCAACCCCGTCTAGTATGGGAAAAGGCTTAGTTGTTGTTGTTATATATATAAAGATTTTTTTTGGGGTTATAAAA
This sequence comes from Brasenia schreberi, assembly GCA_036023115.1. Classification (NCBI taxonomy): domain Eukaryota; kingdom Viridiplantae; phylum Streptophyta; class Magnoliopsida; order Nymphaeales; family Cabombaceae; genus Brasenia; species Brasenia schreberi. Next base: position 27,582,972 of record JAYKKT010000090.1, on the reverse strand, counting down.
AGGAGGTGGAAGCCCAACACACCCACCAGCACATGCAACCTCTCGGGGTCGAACTCATGAACAACAACAATGGCGTCGTTGAGCTAACGCTCTCGGTATTTTGATCTCCATGAGGTTGTCCTCCATAAGAGTTCTTGGATCGAATTCGCATTGATCACTTCCGGTTGTGCTCGAACCACCGCTTTGTGTCGGTAATTTTCGTGTTTTGAGTTGTGTTCTTGTAAAGTTTTACCGTGGGGAAGGATGGAGCCAGATGTAAGCCCCCGGGTATCTAACTCACGACATTCAACTTGTGAGTGGACACCCTAACCAGGTGAGCTATTGCTCGTTGTGTGCATTCTTATAGTGTTATTTCCATGTTATTATCAGAAACAGGTCCAGCCAAACACAAACCGTTATTTCTTGTCGTGTTACATTGGGTGGACATGAAGATTCCCCATCATATACATAGTTAACACATTCGGTTTATGGAGCTTTAAGATCGTATAAGCGTTGAGGTTTCTTGTTTCTGAATTTTGTGTTCTTGCCAAGAACAGATTAACTTAAACTTGACTCTATTCATGTCATGTTAATTTCGGGTGACAAAACATGGACTTTTGTGTTTAGGTTGTGTGCCTCCAAGTTTGCGTGTCGTACCTGAAATCCCCGGACTCGGGTCAGAGGTGCAAGTACTAATCATACATATCTCTGGGTAGCGTGTGAAACTAAGGATTGAGGATGTCGATGGTTCAGAAATCTAGTAAACCCACTAACCCGAGTTAATTTTATGATTTGATCGTTTGATAAACAGGCCAGATTCAGTATTGAAATTTTAGATCGAATCCAGAATCCATTGGGCATTGAATTGTTCACCTGTAAAATACAACTCAATCAGGTAAAGGAATGTGATTCAATACTAAAATGGATCCGATTCAAGCAATATTGAAATTTTGATACTCACCAGGATCTGTACCCAACTCCAATCCAAATTCTGCAAGAACGCAATTAGGTCAGGTCCAGCTTTTCGGGTCTGACCCAAATCCAAACCCATGACACCCCTTAATCTCATTGATTGCATGTACATGGAGTTGGATATTCATGGGAATTGGATTGAAATTGGACCTTTAATCACCTCAGGCACTTAATTACCTAAGGTCACAGGTTCCATTGTCTCCGGACTTGCCTCGTCCAGCCAGCTACCCGATAGGCGTGTTATGTCACAGTGACACTTTACTGTGACACGGGATGCACCTTCTCTTCTTATCTCAAATACAATTATGTCAAGATGACGCGAGATACGTCACTCGTGTCCATCTCCTATACGAAAGAGAGACATGCTGACACTAATGGGGACACGATTCGAGAGCTAAAAAGTGTCTAAATGTCAAATTACATGCCCAAGGATTCCTACAACCAAACACATGCATTGTGAAATCCCTTGATTGCGATTCTAAAACAATCTCTTTTGTCTTTGGAATCATTCAACTACCCCGTAATTCATCTCTATTTCTACCTTCCTTTTTATTATTATTTCCACGAGCCGAGTTTACCCTTCCCTAGTTTTAACCATTTATTTAAGAAAAGACTTGCTAAACCTCTTCTTTTTAATTTTCTAAACTCATTTTTATATTTTTATTTAATATGCCCTTTTTAGCTAAATGTATGTGGGTAAATTTGTGCAAACATATGTGACATACATATATATATATATACACACACATAGGGCATCTTATATGCATAATCTGTTTTGGTACATAATCTTACACAAACGTTTTCACCGTTCAATCTTTGAGAACGACAGTAGAGATTTAAATCACGTTAAATACAAAATACAACAGTACATTTGATTCAAATCTCTATGTCGATCTCAAAGATCAAAGAATAGAGATATTTGTGTAAGTTTATGCACCAAACAACATTATGCAGCTAAGACTTCATATATATATATATATATATATATATATATATATATATATATATATATATATATATATATATATATATATATATATATATAGTGTGTGTGTGTGTGTGTGTGTGGTGCAATGCATTCTTATGGTTCTTATTTCGCATTATTTAGTAATGACTGAGGGATGAGGATGTAAGTACACCCTTCTTTTTATTGTCAAGCTGGGTTAGGCAGATCCCCACAAGATGCACACACCCCATGTATCAATCTATTGACCTACCACTTGAAGCTTTGATCCCCTAGCCAGGAGAGCCTTGGCTCCTTGTCTGCAATTAGACAAAAAAATTTATTATGCCACAGAGACAGTTTTAAAAGAATAAATTTGCAATTTTGTACGAATATCAGTGATAAGTAATGACCTCATGAATAAATATATGAAATAAACATATAAAGACAACGATTGCACGTATTATTATTTTTTGAATGATTGTTAGTTTACATTTAATTACATAAGCAACAGAAACCTAGTTCTAAATCAACAATTTTGAAAGAATAGTTGAAAATTTAAAAGAAGAATATCATTGTTAATCAATGATTGCTCATTACTGAGCATGCACAACAAGAACCTAACAAGGCGATGATCAGAATAAGTATCTTGTCATACAACGGTCTGGGCCAGTTCCTGTTACAGTCCTAGAACCGTCGATTCTCAGGTGGTTCCGATTTGATTATGGAACTGGTGATTTGAAACCATTGGTTCTGGTTTTATAAGAGGTGGAACTGAAACTGAACCGAGTGTTTTCTGATTCGGGTTCCCAGTTCAACTGGTTTGGGTCTAATTTGAACTGCCGGGTCTATTAGGAACCGATCATGTCTACTTGTGGGTGAAGCCACTAAGGCAACTGCCTTAGGCCCCTGGACTGTAAACTCATTATAGTATCAATTTTCAATGCTCCAAAACGTTCTCAAACACTAAACTTTTAGGCCCCAAATATTGAGTCTACCCTGCTTTATATTCCCAAAACCTCAAGCCGTAAGATAAAAAATTTCGCTTTAGGTCTCAAATTGTGTTGAGCCACCGCCGGCCGGACACTTAGTCGGATCGGATGTTGCAAGTGACCAAGACAACTAAATGGATCCAATCAATACTTTGAATGGCTCTAAGATATTTAAATGTATCATATAACTCGATTACATGAATGGGTAGCATTCAATTTTAGGATCTTCGGATTCAAAACCTGAGTTCAAATTTGAATATTATTATAGAAAAGTCTGACTTAATGGAAATGATAACCTTCAAATCCAAACCAAATCAAATCCAACCAGTTGAAACCCAAATTTGTGAGCATACCTGAAAAATCACTTAAAAAGGAAGAAATGTGAGTTTAGGTCACCTTAGGCACAAAATAATGGTGGTAACAACATGTAAACCATGCACAACATTAAGGCGTAAAGGCATCTACGAGGCGAGTGGGACGATGAAGGACGGATTTAATAGTTGTTGTCACGAGGAAGGCTTATAAATAGTGACTATAATGTCGATCAAATCAATCACATTACAACTCTTTTTTTTTCTTCGCTTAGCTTCTCCTAATCTTAACTTAGCTTACTAATATTTTATATGTCTCGTCTAAACAACTTCTTTCATTGAACGAGTAATATCGACGATAATCGGGATACACTCAATCAGATTCTCGAAGACTCATATTCATTACTTGAAGCCTTATCTATTTTCTTCCTTGAAAATAAGGGTTAAAGTTATGTGACACACCCATGTCTAGTTCCACCGGTGAATTCGCGTTGCCATTTTTGACAACAACACCAACAAGTACAACTAAAAGGTTTAAATCTTTGAATAAGATCACATGACATATCATATTACCCTCTTTTGTTTGGCATTAGCTAAACTGTCCATTTAAATAAACTGCAAAACTGAAAGATAAGCATTAATTAAGACCTTGTTTATGGTTTTCAAAGATAACATGGCAGAGAATAAGCAGGGGAAGCCCAGAGAGCGCGTAGATGAGCTCAGCCTCCCGGCGATGGCCAAACCATTTTTGCCTTGGTGCGCTGCACCCACTTCGTTAGCCGCGCGGTGAATTTTTCGGTCCGCGCGCAGTGCCGTCTGCACGTGGGCTGACTTGCTCGGGCTCACCCTAACCTTACTAAGAGAACAGGCCATGGCTTGGTCTGCAAACCCTACAACAAGTAGGCAACTTTATTAAAATAGTTTTCTATTAAAAATAATAAATAATTAGTTCCTTTCAGGGGCAGTATACAGTAAACATTAAAATAAGTAGCTAAAGCACGTTTTTCTAGTTGTTTAAAAGTAGGAAATTTATATTGAGTTGCTTTTTTTTGTTTATTTACATTTAACAGCCTGAAATATGGCGGGAGTGATCAATCAAAACTATCAGCAATTCATGGATTCTTAGACTCTATAATGCTTCATCTTGCATGGAATTAAATTTAGAAAAGCAAGATCATGGTTTTTTATTTTCTTTCGATACTCTAAATTGGCTTTCTTTTCTTTTGCTTAAAATTTCAAATTTCCTTGTTAGAGCTTCGACCGTCTCTTCAAATGTCATACTCATTTTATTCTTAACATCTACCGACATAATATAAACTTTTTCTCGCATAACCTTACTAAGATCGTACATGTTCTCTATTTCATCTAACTCATCATGCGTCCCTTAGTCAAAGTGAGTGTCGTTATTGAGCGTTTTGAATTCAGCCGCACATCATTATCATTTTCATTTGGTGATGCTATTGATATTGATATTTTCACTTTTCATATTCTCTTGCTATTTCATATCCTCCTGGGGTACTATTAATTCATCATTATCATCTTCATTTGGTGATGATATTGATATTGATATTTTCACTTTTAACACCAAACTTTAAGTTTTCATATTGATATTTCTCTTGCTATTTCATATCCTCGTGGGGTACTATTAATTCTCGTGTTATATTGTTCTTAATTCTGCTGCAAGATGGTACTAACAACTCTCTCTCTCTCTCTCTCTCTCTCTCTCTCTCTCTCTCAGGGAGAGAGAGAAAGAGCGGGGGGGGGGGGGGGGGGAAGCTTTTGAAATTGATACGTCTGTTGCTGTTTATTTGTATCCTTTTAGATGTTCTTCTCACGTTACGATAATCTTAGTTCTGCTGCAAGATGGCATTAACAATCAGCAAACACACACAGAGAGAGAACGAGTTACGAGAGGGTTATTCCCGACCGCGTCCGACGTCCAACTCACAAGATTCCTTCGCAAATTCCAAGTTATGCTCGTATAGAAAAAGCGTTCCACTGATTGCATATTTGTTTTGTTTTTAATCATCTCTCTCTCTCTCTGTAAAAAATGAAAGGCACTATAAACTTCATAACCGTACATCACGGGGATGATATAGATTAGAGTTATATAAATATATGTGATGGGAGAGAAGAGTACGTAGTTGTTGGATAAGCAAACCATGCATGCAGGGTTTTGGATTTTGCTTTGGACTTGTTTGTGCTTTGTCTTTTCATCTCCGGCCCTCCTTTTTACGTTAAAGTGAAGCTCTTGTCTCTCCCACCATCACACGTGAATTGAACTTCAACTTTCTCTTCCAAGTCAAGGGGTTCAAGAAGAACCTTTCTTCAAAGTCAAGCTACAACTTAGCTTTCCATGACGTGGGTTGTCAAGGAGAGAGGCACCATGCACTTCAATGGTCATCTTGTTATATATATCGATGATGTAGTGCTTGCACTCTACTTTTCATGATCGAAAAAACTGATAATTTTAGTGTTAGTATTTCCTTCTTAAGCTTTGTTAAATATTTGATTAATGCTTCTGCCTCCAATATGAAGTGGGGTTTTAGCTAAAACTCCTAAACATGCTGGACGATCGAACCTGGGGTGTTCGTGTTTTGTTTAAGAAAATTATTGCTTTGATTGCGACTCGACTCTCTCGTTTTAGATGGCTCAAGCATGTGCTGAAAGGAATAGTGACCTAGACAAGTTGATCATGTGGTTGCTCATTAAATTTAAAAAACTCATCCTTTTGTAATTGTAATTGAAGAATTAGAAGTCTTGTTTGTTTAAATTAATTCAAGGTTGGCTCTTTTAGCACAACCTTTATTGCAAAATCAAAATTCTTGTCAAATTGAAACATGTAGACCCATATAATTAATGGGGTTAGCATGTTCCTTGCATATTTGCATGATGCTTATATATAAATATTAAGAATCCTCAACTACCATTGCACATTCTTATATAGTGAATTAAGCTCAAAACCCAATCAACCGGTTCGAACTCAAATCAACCTGTTCGAGCTCGTCCTTAGTAACATATATGAACCCGGTGCAGCCAATCGACGATCCCAACAAGCAAAGCTCCCTGTCTGGTTACTTCAACCCTCCAACCAGACCAAGGAATATTTCTCGTTGTCTTTCTTATGACAAGAAAAATATTTTTCAGCTGTTGCATGAGATCGGCTCTTATGGAATAACTTGAATTCTAACTTCTAAGCAAATTTGAAGATTTGAATGGCAATATTCTTTATTCGGAAGAAGACAGCATAGGATAAAACACATTCATCTTGTAGGTTATCAAGCTCAAGAACATTGTTCAGAATCTTTGAAAACTTAAATTAAATAAGCAAACTTGTACAAGTAGGGTTGCAATTTCGGACCTGAACCCGAAGGATCAGGCCCTGGTCCAGTTTCAGGAACCACGTGTGGGGTTTGGGATGGTGTGAATCGAACCACCAAAAGTCGGGTTGGAAAGATCTGAATCCAATCAGGCCTGTTCTGGTTTTTTTAAGAAAAGACCGAAGAAAAAATGGGTCGGGTCGGGGTCGACCTACTTTTGACTCAAACCCAACCCATCAACCCAATTTGCCATACCTCCTTTTTTTATTGGTAGGCTGGTGCTAGCTAGATAAACCGCTGCCAGACATGAAACGCCCCTTGGTATTGAACTCATGACCTTCAACTGGAAAGCTTTCTAAGTTGACCCCCTTGCCAGGCCAACCCGCGGCTCCCTTCTGCAACCCAAAGCCTCTGTCAGCTTTCGTTTCCTAAACCCAACTCGGATTCCAATTGGATTTTCACTGTTTTTCCAATCAAATTCAGAGAAATTTGACCTAAAACGCAAACAATTGACATCTCTGATTTGTTCTTCTCAAAAGAGAAAAACACAAAGGAGGGAGTCAGATAATTGCTTTCTGGGTGCTTTCTGGATTTTCTGGGTGGTTCAGGTCATGTTGGGTCTAAAATCGCTCCAACTAGTTCTAGTACAAGCTTCCAAAAGCAGGATCTGGACTTGGACATACACGGACCCAATCCAAATCTGAACAGTTCACGCACTTCTCTGCAAGTCATAGAATGGGAAAGAGTTATACATGGCATAAACTAATGGATATCCACATATAATCCAAATTATTTCACCATCGTTTGGATTGATCAACTTTTTGGTACAATGGGAACGCTGAAGCCAGATGCACACTGTGGATATCGAAGTCATGACCTTCAACCTGTGTGTCCACCCCCTAGCCAGGTAAGCAATTGCTCTTTGTGCACAATGATCGACTTTTCTTCACTTCTTGATTAAGCACCCTAAGCATTTGGGAGCTAAAAAACCATGGTCATCTATTAATGGTGAAACTTCATTGCACAAAGCAGTTGCAGACCTACAAAATTTTATGGGTGAGGCAAAGTTCACTTCAATGAAATTCAGGTGAGATGGTTCATATTTCTCAAAAAGAAAAGTTAATACTATTTATATATGTATATTGACTGGATCATGTCTACTATTGACGTCGTCCACTTATATCCGACCTTTTCTTTTCGAAGTCATGAGTATAACAATATTGTTCTTCATTATTTTTTGAAAACTCATATATGAAAACTGTATCCTATCCACCTCTAGCATGTTCATTCATACCTACTCATTGTTTTTCGATAGCATGAGTATAATTCAAAAATTTTAAAGTAAAAAAAAAAGAACAAAGAACAATGCTATTAGACTCATGCCTCTACAAAACAACGATCAAACATCATTAGGCATCGTCAATAGTGGGTAAGAACCAATCACTATACCACCCATATAACTTTTCAAAAGAAGTTCTACTTATATATATATATATATATATATAACATTATATATATATATATATATATATATATATATATATATATATAACATTTTTTATTTTAGGCGACACCACTGCATGCCTTCGCCCATGAATGGGTTCACGACTTCATGGGAAGACAACCTTTCAAGACAAGATTAGTGGTTGAAAACTTTCTACATGAACAACAAATATTACCGTGCGAAGTTTAAATTACCACTAAACAACTTTACGAAAAGTTCAATGAATAGTACAACAACTAAATCCGCATAAACAAAATCAGTAAAAGTCAATAGGGAATCTGGTCCAGATTAGAGAATCGGTCGGCTCCAGTTCAAAATTTAGCACCCCATTATGGATTCAGATTTAGTTTGACATCGAGTATCCAATCAAATCCTTGTGAAACCTCCGTTTAAAACTGGGGAACTGCGGTACAAATACGGTTGGGAAAAGGACCCGGTATTACTTGTTTTTATTGGCACCGGAACCAAAATTGGGTCCAGTTTTGGACATAGATCCAGATTCCAAGGTGAATAGGATTTTGAACTTGAATCCCCATTCTACATTTCTATTTTTGTACTCAGATTTGGATCAGTACAGTTGAAAATCAATCCATCTTTGAATCCAAACATGAGTCTTACTGGGCAATGCTGAACTGGCTCTGTTTACCTTCACATAGCGGCTGGTTGTTTGACTCAACTTAGCTTCTGTCAGCTCAGGAACATCACCAGCATCATGAGCGGAGCATGGCCCTCTTAGACAAGACAAGCTGTGAACATGCCAGTCTCATCTCAGGATGGGTAGTTTGTGTGCACCATGTTTATATATATATATATATATATAGAGAGAGAGAGAGAGAGAGAGGCATATGCTAGCGTTCTAGCAAATCTAAACAAATATTAATCATCAATATTTTTTATGATGAATGGTTCAAATTTAAATCTAAAAAAAATACATGTACGTCTAAGTGTATTAACATATACAAGTTTTCTTTTATATATATATATATATATATATATATATATATATATATATATATATATATATATAGAGGTGAGTCTAATATGCATGCCCATCCTTCTAGGATGACCGATGATGAGAAGCGATCTCTCAATTAGATATGCAGTTTTAAGGCTGAGGAGAGATGGATTGGCTCTTACAATAAGACGGCAGAAATTAACCGATCCCTTGAGAAGCATTAAGCTTCCCTTTTATATTCAATCTAGTTGGTCTTCATGTTCTTCCTTTAAACGCATTCTCGTTGCAGGTGTCATTTCAGCCTCCTATTTTTGACCATCTGATATTGAGATGGTTGTTGAAAGGCTGCCATGGCTGTTGCTGGTTGCTGAGGAGGGGGAGTTGTTTGTCCCCATGAGAGCACCTGAATGTGAGCTGTTTGCGAGCTATGGTGGTCTGGCAGCTTTTGGGAGCTGCTTCACCATTCACTTTCTTTATATTGTAGCAGTTCACCATTCATTTTCTCTCGACTTGTGTTCCAGCAATTTGCTCTTATTAATCTCATTTATCAATGTATTCTTTGATTGTAGTGAGACTTTGAAGTGAATAAATAGCATTGTAATTTTGTTTCTTGATCCTTAAGTATTCTTGTTTAATTTATAGCTCTCAAGGATTAAAAGGTTTAAAACAGATCTAACTTATTTTCAAATTCTGTTACTCGATTTATCATAGAAAAATTTAAGGTGTTTACTACATATTTACATTTATATAGTTAGTTGGAATAGTAAGTATTGATATTAAATATACAATTTCACTAAAGTCTGAAATTACGGGTTTCTGTCACATCTTATCAACGACGTGACTTTCAAAACTAGAAAGTAACATAACATATCAAGAAATCACTCATCCTCACTCTCTGCAATATCAATCTTAGTCTTTAAGATTGATATATCCTCCTTACAATATGAAGGTTCAGCTTTAGCAACATTCATTTACGTCAAAACGTTCTTTTCTTCTTGTTATCGCTTATAGGATCATCCTTTGTATCATACAATGTTTAATCTTTGAGATGAAGTGGATGCTCTTCAATGTGTGTCATATGAGTCGTACCTACATAGCTAAAAAGTAAAATTAGTTAATCAAATCAAAACAAGAGACTCACATCTCAAGTACATCTCTCTGATGATAATTTGACCAAAAACAACAAAACCAAAATCAAATCAACAACATACCTCGATAAATAAATGAATATCTCTTCAAACTGACCTTTTATTTCTTCATTTTCCTTTTCCTCTTCTTTTTTCGATGAATTTTGATACGTTTCTTTGCTACAAATAGATCGGAGAGTGAAAATGAATGGAAAAGGGGGAATAGATAGTGGTTGGTGCAGAAGGAAAGAGAGTCAGTTGATCTGAAAAGGTACCTTAGTAATTTTGAGGGGTATTTTATGAAATGAGAAAAAATGAGGGGTGTGTTATAGTAAAAAGGGTGTTTGTGTAAGATTCGTAGTTAGGATTCTTTAGTAGTGTCATAACGTAAGAGCATCTCTCTCTCTCGATTCTCTCCCAATTTTTAGGGTTTTCCCATTTTTCAATCTCCGGTCAATTGGTTCTTCGTCCATGGATCTATTTTATGTGCCTCTAGATTGGCAACTCCAATCTCACTGGTTTCTCATTGAAGCAATGGATCTACACGAAAAGCTTGATTTCTCCGTCGGTACAATGAATTGTTTGCGAATTTGGTATTTATATGATATAGTTGTAATGTACACATAAGTAAATGGGCTATACGAGCACAACCAAATATGTATATACGATGCCATATATACACACACACACACAGAGAGAGAGAGAGAGAGAGAGAGAGAGATTCATCTACTGAATTACTTTTATCTTTGATGTAAAAAATTATTTGTTAAAAAATACTTCGGTTTCATACATCATCGTCTCATTGCTTGCACGTATAGGCATAACAACAATTGCTTTTTTGGCAACAAATCAACTTCTGAATGTTGGGCAATTTGAACTTTGCATCTAACCAAGATTAAGCCATAAGCAAAGGTTTAAAAGATTTAATATATAAAATGTAAATATTATAAGATTTGCATGATAAAATATGAATATGATAAGGTGGAAATGTGGCAACAGATAAGATCGGATTTATAATGATAGAAAGATCACCCATAATGATATAGATCTTATCCATTCATATCAGTTCTAAACATAAGGATATTCATTGTGTATTCCTGAATCAAGTTATCAATTTCATATTCTGGATAGCAATTTTGGAATCTCATTCGTGTAGTATTGCCAATTGTCGGCCTTTACATCAACTGCTTCTGGACTGTGGATGAGGCTCTTTCTATTTTTAGATCGGGATTACTATTTGTATACCTTTTTACTTTTACATATTCTTTTTTTTTTAAATACTGAAATTATTCATTAGCATTTTCTCTCTCCTCTCAACACCCAATTTCGGCATTCTCTTCTCTGTACTCCGACGATCTGCATTTCATTCATTTTTACCATTGTTCTCTTCTTCTTAACTCAATAACACATACTCTTGTGAACCTCATCGGAGAAAAAAAGAATAAAGAAAAGAAAAAAAATAACAAGAAGAATAATCAAGAAAAAGAAAAGAAAAAGAAGGATAAAAAATACACAAATACACTTTTACGAATATGCCGGTTGATTTTCATATTCACCTTAATCTTGTCCTAATTACATATGGTGTAATTACATACTACTTCCAGAGACGTTCTGACCTGATGTATATCGCACTTCTCTATAGATCACAATGGCAGATGTTTCCATTCTAAAGTCTTGTTCTTATAATCAAACCCTCCCTCACAATGGGCCGGGCCATTTCTCAAGCTTATACCAAGGGGAGCCTCCTAATGTCACAACATGTTCTTGTAATCAAATGTGTCCATGCATAAAGCATGAGGATGTAGCTGCACGAATTGAAGAGACCTTATTCTGTCTCATCTTCTTCACATGAGACACTGTCCATCCGTAGATTGAATTCTTGTTGAACCGAGTTGAGCTGCTAGGTAGATGATCTCCACATGAACCTTTTACTAGCTTAAAGTGAAATGAGAACTGGTGTTCATTAAGGTTAAAACCTAATCTCATGACTGTCTTCAAGCCAATCATGTACGTTATTGATATAGATTGAACCAACGAGATATCCCTATGAGAATTTTATCTCATATGAAACTCCAACATTGTTTCAGGTTGCAACATGAAGCATTGAATATTTGAAACCTTTAGACATGTCATCTGATTTGAGCTTTGCATCGGATAGCATGGGTATGGGTACGTCATTGTGTGTGCATGTGCTTGTGTGAGTGTGTGTATGTACCCACATACGCACAAGGTACCAACTACTTTGGGAGGGTGGTGCTTGCTACACTGTATATTATACACATCCGAACAAAATCTGCACCTTCTCCCTCAATTAGAATCAAAGGCCAATTTCTGCTTCAACAAATCAAGAAAAGCTTTAAGTATGTGAACTATGTGGTAGAATGCTTACCAAATATATATATATTTGGAGAGCAAGAATGTAACAAGATAGTCTTTTATATTTTCGCAAATACACTTATAATTTTCTAAGTGACACTCATGTCCTAAAAACCCAAGAGGATGTGCAAGTATGCATATGTTAGAGATATGCAGAATAAACCCTACTCTCTCTCTCCCTATATATATGTTAGAATTATATAGTAACTATGATATAGCTTAGCCTATAAAGTTAAGTTGTAGTTCCATCAGTTTTCTCAAGTGGTTATTAAAATGGAGCTCATCTAGTGAAAGAAAAGTGACAATGAGATTAATCAAAGGAAAAGGAAGATGGGAAGATTTTTTTAAAAAAAATAAGTCCCTTAATGATGTGTAAGAAATACTTGGGCTTTAGATGGACAAATACCAAGTTGTACTCATACGTGAGATGGACGAATACCAAGTTGTGCTTCTGAATATGAGTGTCGAGGATGTGAAGGCAAAAATAAAGTTTAGAGTTGTTAAGATGGATTTACTTCATGAAAGATCTCAAACATTTCCTTATATACGAGAGGCACAAGCAATATTATATCTTCTGTACGTTATTGGATGTACATTCTACCAATACAAGTCTAGGGATAGGGTGTAGCTTCTATTATATAATTATTAGCTCACAATGTTATAAAGTGGGCAAGTATTTAGTTTCTATATCTAACAAATAGGTTGCATAGGGCTCCATCAATCATATATATAACTTCACTAATATACACCAAAGGTTTAGCATCTATATTTGCTAGAGAATTACAATAGAAACTAAAAGTTGGAGCACTCCATACCGCTAAGAAGTGTCATCCTTATTCATTATATATATATACCATGTGTTACACAGTGGTGGATATTGCCATTTGAAAATAATGGAAGGAATGTTGTTGACCCCCTCTTTAAAAGCAACACCAATGCAACGTTCGATCATGTAATAATTACCCAAGTCAAGGTAGGCATCGACATACACTAAGTTAGTCATGTAAAATAGTTGTAAGCAATATAATGCCGAATAACCTCAACACTACCCTCTTTCATGAAAATTGAGAAATATATGTCACAACATGTATGTACTCATATAAAATATTCCCTCCAAAATTCAACCCAATATACCTCACCTTTTCTTGAAAGCTTCCCAACATCCCAATATCTAAAAGTTATCTCCAATAACACCAACATATTTGGCAACTTATGATATTATAAACCAAGGTATCTTTTGATTTACAATGTTTTGTCCTCAGATTTTTGGTCTCATAGAACCTCGACCCGTGATAGGATCCTCCTAAAAAGAAAATGAGTAAGAGGGGAGGTTGTGTTGTGCTTGTCAAGTTTGAAGAGAAGGGATATCGGTGGATTGTTGATCACCATGAAAACAAAGTTTTCAGCATATTCGGTGGTTGTTTCATTTGAGGATAGCGGCAAGGTGATTCATGGTGAAGGATGGCAATGTTGGGTTTTTGAAGTGGTGAAGGTGGCATGGGTGGTTTGCTGGGAAATGAGGTATAGAGAGGGCAAGCAGATGACCAGTTGGTGGTCTGAGTGGTGGATGGTACGTAGTTGATTGAATCAATGGGAGGTAGAGGGGTTTTCAGTTTGAGGTATGCAGATGGTGACGGGAGTGTTGATGGCAGCAACCTTTAGGTGGCAATGGGCGGTGAAGGGTCGATATGGCAATGGTTGATGGTGGCTATTGTGGCTGTAGTGAGTGACATTCAGAGAGAGAGAGAGAGAGAGAAAGAGAGTGCTTCTTTTCCTTTTGTGTTGATTTGTAGGTTACAAAGGATCACAGAAGAGGAAATAGGAGATGATGAGAAGAAGGAACTGGATTTTTCTCTCATTTGCAGGGACCATGAGTTGATCAACACATGATTTTTCTTTCCGCAATCTCTCTTTCTTTTATGGCTTTTCACTCTTCTCCTTTACGTAGGATGCTCAACGAATTACCGATGCCCCATGAAGGGCCTCCTTGCTGCCTTTTTTAGAGTTGTTCCCCTGAGTATTTATGTTTGTTTTGTCCTCTTAGATGTAATGCCCAGATTGTGGTTCTTCGAAGGTCTCTTTTGTTCTCTCATTTCTTATAATGATGGATCTACCTGTGGTTCGCAACATTCCGTGTAAATCATGAATTTTGTAGTCGGAAAACTTTCGCCTCTTAATCTTTTTCTCTTCCTTCCACCTCTTTATAAGATGACAACACCCATCTTGATCGTATCTTGCTTATGTTATAATTCATGTAGATCCTTTTCCATTCTCTATAAAACTGTATAGTGAATGATTGCTACTGCTTGACTTTCCCAGTCACTTTTCAACCATTTTTTATGCAGTAAATCCTTCCTTAGTCTGATTTGGCATAGTGTGTCGATCTTGCTTTTCTTCTTGCAGGACATTCTGCCAGGGTGATTGCAGCATGTGATCTCTGATATTTTGTCCCTAGAGTTTTTCTGGTTTTTGCTTTGTGCAGGCTGAACCTGGCTCCCATCATGCTGGTTCCTTCACTTTTGCCATGGCCGACTCTTGTATCTCTTTGTTGTCTCCTATAATTCCTGTATTGGGTGTCTCCCACATGGATTCTCTCTCATGTACTCTTTTCAACTTTCTATGGTTGTAATATGTATTTTATCCTCTTTGTTGCCTTATGCATCATTGTAATAAGCGACCTACTTTGAAAGGGGCATCTTTTGCTTACCATGAACAAAAAAACCGAGTTTAAGAGTCTCCATGCGCAATTATGGAATAGCCATTTCTCAAATAGCCGATTATCATGGCATTTCATATGGCAATCGGCGTCTGCAGCAACACTTTCCATGCAGCATCCAGACAACTAGCAGAATTGTAAATGCTCTTCTTAATTAGACGAACTCCAATACGAAGCATTACCTTTAGTTTGATGCGGTGAAACACAAACACATATGCATGCATGTGTATGTATAGCAAGAAGGTATATATCGACACAAAACTAAGCGTACCAAAATAATCATCGTCGTCGGTATCCCAATGCGGAGAAGATCCACCGGCCCCGCTGTCATCGCTAACACAACCAGCCATTGCTCTCGTTCCCCAAAACCCCCCTCCTTCACATCCAAAACCTACAAAACCAACCTT
Organism: Brasenia schreberi; assembly: GCA_036023115.1. NCBI lineage: Eukaryota > Viridiplantae > Streptophyta > Magnoliopsida > Nymphaeales > Cabombaceae > Brasenia > Brasenia schreberi. The sequence goes on along the minus strand of JAYKKT010000090.1, from coordinate 27,567,370 downwards.
AAATTCCCAAATTTCGTGCAACCCATTTTTTTAAACCTCGAATTCTTTGAGCCCACAAAAATCCTAGACTCCCCATCACATAATTCTCGATAAACCAAGCATGAATTCGGCATCCCATGTGAGAGACGAGGAAGAAGAAGAGAAACCTGTACCACGCACGGATGATAGATGAAACAGCAGAATGGAGCAGTACGACTGGAGAAGAGAGGGTTAGAGCATCGAGAGACATACATGTCCATCCCATCCCATCCCGTTACATGAACCGATTTTTTTAAGTGAAATATGACCCGTTAGTTTCATTGGCCCATTCAACTGAAATATGGTCCAGCTAAGCAGGTCAGCAGGTCATCGTGTAGGAAATATCTTGTATGCTGCCTAGTCGGGTCCGTGCAGACTCAGGCGTCGCTTATAAAACGGCGAGTATGCCGTATCGTGAGGCAGTCTCCCTCCCTTGTTTTGATCTGCCGTCGTCTTCCTCCTCTATTGAGCGAGCGTCTTCCTCCTCTATTGAGCGAGCGTCTTCCTCCTCTTTTTGAGCGTTCGGTGACAATCTTTGAGATTGTGAATCCGGTGAGACGAGTGAAATCTTCCTCCCTCTCTCGTCGATTCTTTCCCAAGGGTTTTCCGATTTACCAATCTCCGATCATCCTGGCCATGGCGGTTCCCACTCAGATATTCGTGCGCGATTTCGACGGCCGTTCTATGTGCCTCCAGATCGTCGGCTCCAATCTCACAGGCCTCTCCTTGAAGCAACGGGTCTACGCGGAAACCCTGATTCCTCCATCGGTACAACGCCTCGTCTCCGGAACCCGGGTGATCACGGACGATTGCGTGCTAAAGCCAGATGTTTCCGGGTTGTTTCCCTCGATCAACCTCCTTCTGCGTCTCCGCGGGGGCAAGGGAGGGTTTGGATCGCTGCTGCGAGGCGCGGCGACGAAGGCGGGGCAGAAGAAAACCAATAATTTCGATGCGTGCAGAGATATGAGCGGGCAGAGGCTCCGCCACGTGAACGCCGAGCGGAAGTTGGAGGAGTGGAAGGCCGAAGCCGAGGAGCGGAAGCTCGAGAAGGTTGCAGAGGAGTTCTTGAAGAAACAGATGAAGAAGGATAAGAAGAGACCTAGCGGAGATCGTTCTGAGAACTATCTGGAGAAGTACAGGGAGGAATCATCCAGGTCTATTGATGAAGTGCGCGCTGCCGTACACGAATCATTTGGCAGCCTAAGTGCGAAAGGGAAAGGAAAGGTTGTGGAAGAGGAAGCTCAGCCATCAAAACGTTTGAAGATTTGGTAAGGAACGTTTTCTTATTGATTTTTTTCCTGTGATCTTTGATCCCTTCTCCATTTCTTGTTGTTGTTTCCTATTCACACTTCTGTAATCGTCCCATGGTCACTGTTTAGAGTCCAGAAGACCTTATCAAATTATGTTGAACGATTAAGTACTTTTAATTTTTGTTGCTTCATGGATTTGATTTCTGGTATGTGATTTTTATTGTCAGTTTCAGATTAATGTTTGGAACTTTTATTATTTGTGATTTATGTTTATGTTCTCCTTGTTGTGCTTCTTGGGGGATTGAAATTCGTTCTTGTTATTTGATCCTATACGTGTGCGAGATAGGTGTTTCAGAGGCTAATGCTTAGGTAAGCGTATGTGCTTCATGAGTTAACTAGTAAGTTTTGGGAGAGTTGTCTGTCACTTGTTCCAGCAGCTGTCTAAAGGCTGTCACTATGGACAAGAGGGTGGTACATGTTCCTCATACGTGTGACATGATTGGTGAAATTGTATAATAAAATACAGTAACAATTGACGTGAACACTGAATATATGAAAAATGATAGTATCATGTCTGTAGATTTTCACTATTTGCCATAAATTATAAGGTGGAACACCTACCAGAAGTTGCTAATTTCTCTGTTGAATGATTCACTTGATAGGCTGGATAATTGGTTATTCGATTTCCAATTTCCAGTCTGAATATATGAAAAATGATAGTATCATGTCTGTAGATTTTCACTATTTGCCATAAATTATACGGGGGAACACCTACCAGAAGTTGCTAATTTCGTTGTTGAATGATTCACTTGATAGGCTGGATAATTGGTTATTCGATTTCCAATTTTCAGATTGTGTGGCATTTTGGTTTTCAATATATTACATATATTATTTTTGTGTCGTTGTGGTTCTTTCTAATAGTTTTTGTACTTATTTATTATACATGGAAGTAATTAGTGGGAGATATATAGAGACCTATTCTATTTAAGATATAGTATGATTAGCTATGGTTTATTGGGCCATATTATCCTTTAGGTTGACTACTACTTAATATATTTTCCAATGTTTGTATCTCATGAATCATCTGAGTACCAATCTTCACTAAATAAAGCCCCTGACCAGACGCTAATGCCATCCAGTGTTGTTTGACGCATATCGTATCACGATCCACGATACGGGCGTATTGTATCGTAGCGTATCGTATCGTACTTTAATATTAAAAAAATATAAAAATATATAAAAATATGTAAAAAATCTGGAAAAATTAGGAAAAATCTGGTAATTGCTTTGAATTCATATAATGCAAAGTTTAGTACATATTGAGCATTCAACATTGAACAATTGCATCCAAATTTACATATTTTGAAGCAAAAAATGAAATACATTTACATTTTACATATTGTAAATTTGTATCAGGATAATTAACTAAGTAATCTTATCTTCTCCTTGATGAAGATTCAAAGTTTCTTATCACTTTCTGCTTCAAAATCGAAATCTTCATCTCCTTGATGATGTTGTTGCACTCCTTTCAAATTAATCCATGCAATGTCTTCTTTGGTTAGGAGTGCATTTTCTTCGTTATCTTTCATAATTCACTCATCTAATATATCAAAATTAACAAACTATTATCTTTGTACATGTAGTTGTCATATTTGCTAATTTTCATATGTGAGCAAAATGATGAGCTCCATTTCTTTGATTATTGAGTCTATGATACCTCAGTGATGTGATATTGTTACTTGATGATATCTCCTTTTTCTCTTACTGGAGACTAGCTTTTTAACTAAGGCTTTAGCTTTATTTCTCACTTCACCAACTAAGTTAAGCCTCACACACGTTCATCATGTTCAACTCAATGGAAGTCATGTAAGGTGAACCCTAAAATAGTGAAGTTGTGAAATGCCCACTCAATGAACCGAGACAACCAAATTGTTCTTCATTGTTTGCGATTTCATGAAATTAGAAACTGGTTGCAGAAATATACCTAAAAGTTGGCAATAGAAAGGAAAATAATTTTGTAACAATTTTTTATTTGTTCATAAATTATTCTTATTCAATAAATTAAATTATAAACCCGAATTTACATGTTACATACACAGCTTGCAATCGCAAACAAGCATATTGGAGGATGCCTTGGAGAGAAGTGAAGAGATGCCATAAACCCGCAAAAAAAATTGGAAAAAAAAATGAATTTTTTTTTTGGCTTATCACCCGTATCGTACGATACGGATAACACTGATGCCATCTGTTTTATCTGTTTTATGGGACTAGTTGACGGGAAGCATGCGGTGCCACAATTCTGAGCACTCTTTTGTATCAGACTGCTGAATACGATGCTTGTATGAGCCGCAAAAACGCAAGAATGAGTTTGATTCAAAAGTTACAGATTTTGAATCTATATTGTTTCTGCAGTACTTAGTATCACCGCCGCTTAGCAACAAGAAAATACAGATTACAGATGCATTTATTTGCATTTAGGGTAAAGGACATATAATGTGCATCATGTGACTGAAATTTTCACTTGGAGATCTACTTCTGGGTCACTGGGTTATATTTGATTCTCTTTCATACTTCAAGTCATCAAGCATGTTGGATTTGTTCTTCAAGTTCTGGGTACTCTGTTTCTGGTGTACAATGCTTTACCAGACAGCTTGTAGTTCAAATTGCTAGAAGGAGTGGCTGCTAATTTTTCATTCTCCGTCTTTTGAAATTCGTTTTTTCTTGTCAATGCTGGAGATCAAAGCGGGTTCCATCTGATATTTACTGTTGCAGGAAGCTTTGTTAAGAAAAATGCACTCGAACTGAATGTCATGTTAAACTTTAAACAAGAGCTTCTGAAACCTCTCTCTCTATGCTTTCCTGTATTATTTGTATCTGAAGCTTTTATTCGTTTGGAGTTCGTATTGTTGTTACAGCAGTTGGTCTTCTTTGGCACAAGATCACAATCCAGTCCAGCTTTTTGGGTTTTGAAATATTTAGATTTCAAACTTCCATAGTTAACCATTAGTAGCAGTTGAATTTAGCCTAAGTCAATAATTCTTATGATGCCAAAGATTTCTTGATATATTCTAGAGTACGTTGGTTGTGGTGGCGGCGAGTCTTTTTAGATACAATCTTGGTCCTTTGCATTCATGCGGGTGTTTGGAATCCGCAGGGTCCTAGAAGAAGAGGATGATGATAGTGACGACAGTGATGATGATGAAAAGTCCATTGTTCTTGACGAAGGGAACTCTGATCAATCTGAATCTTGTGAGCAAGATGTTCATGGAAGGCCCCGTTCTGTGTCAGCAGCTTCTGGATTAGGAACGGATGGTGCAAGTGGTTCCAGTAGTCCACAAACCAATGGCACTTCTTCTGAATGTGATTCACTGCAAAATGGTAGAGACTGGTCTGGACTCGATGATGCTATAGCAAATAGGTCCATTGCCTCTGTTGATTATATTGAGCATGATTCTGTGATGGTGGTGACAAGCGAACAAGGAAGCAGTGAAATTATTGACACTTCCAAGGAGGAAAAATCTGTCATTGCTGCACCGGCATCATGTACCCTAAATCATGACAAGGTTGAACTCGAGCGTACACCCGAGGCACTGAAGATGGACAGTTCATTGAAGGAAGATGCTGTTGGGGGGAGTTCAAGTTCCTCTGACGATGGTGTGCTCAATTTTGATGATTTTCAGACGTCGAAAGACATGGAGGTAGGTTTCCCCTGCAATTGGCAACTATGCAATTTGTGACTTACCTTCATTGTCTTTTTAGATAACTTTGGTTTTCTTTCCCCAATAACGGAGAGTAATATATTGGGGAAAGAATCCACTTTCTATTGAATCCAAGACTTCTAGCAAGTCTTCTGCTATTGTAAAATTCAACTTTGTTCTGAACTCTCTTTCTATTTTCCCCCATAGGTTCTTGGCATGGAGAGGCTAAAGATCGAGTTGCAAGCAAGAGGACTGAAATGTGGAGGCACTTTTGAGCAGCGTGCTGAGAGGTTGTTCATGCTCAAAACAATGCCTATAGACATGATTCCTAAGAAGCATCTTGCCAAGACGAAATGATCATCTCTAAAAGCATTCAGGTTATTTTGGATAGTTACCGGAGATGGTCAATTTTCAGGTGTCGGCTACGTGTGCTTTGGATGACTGCCTTTTGAAAGCGTGGCATCAAGTTCGCCTGGATCATCTGCCGGGCCGGCTGATATTCATATTCACCTTAATCTTCTCCTAGTTGGGATGTTACTCTTAGTGTGTGTTATACACTACTTCTAGTGACGTTTTGACCTCATGTATCGTACTTATCTATGGATTACATGGGCAGGTTGTTTCCAGTGATATTCATATTACAATTGCTTGATTTTCCTAGCCACTTTTCAAAATTGGCAGAGTGTGCTGATCTTGTTTTTCTTCTTGTAGACCATACTGCCAAGTTGATTGCAATTTGTGATCTTTGATGTTTTGTCTCTTGGGTTTTTCTGGTTTTTGCTTTGTGCAAGCTGAGCCTGGCTCCCATCATGCTGGTTCCTTCACTTTTTCCATTCTTGGCTGACTCTTTGTTGTCATGTAGAAGTAAATTTAGGACCATGAGGAGGTGGCTCCTAAAAATGTGGATTGAGTATTCAACTCTGATGGTTCTTGAACTTGTTCTCTTATGTGTGTCTTCGTTGTCACATATATCAGACTATTCTCTCTCCATAGAGCTTCTAAATGAATGGATTAATAGATAACAACTATATAGCACATGCTTTTAACAAAATAAATCTCATGATCAGATGGTAACCCATGTGAGTCATAGGCCGAAACCACATTCTTGGATCAAACCATTAACTGTCCCTTGATTCACTTTCTTCGTGATTAAATAAGTACATGTTAAAACTTTATTTTCTAGCCTCTTAATAAGCTTAAAGAAATCTATAAGATAGTGTTTGTTAATGATTCGAGATTCCTTAAATGATTTATTGGTTTCTATCATTTGTAACTCCATCAATAAACTGAGTTGGGTTCATATCGTATTAAACTTTCGAGTTGAGCAATCAATAAATTCTTTCAATCTTGTATGGCTCTCAATCTTATACATAACTGTAAATAATCTTGTTAGAACATAGGTATATATGTTAAACACGTTTATACATATAACAAATACATATTTATATACATACAAACATTGTTCGACAATTGTGAGTTGCATGAGTATCATAATTTAAAATCCGATCAATCCATGCCGACATGATCTTTTTCTTACAAGAAACCAACAACTATTGATTAACATAGGATATTATGACATAGAAGTTCCACTTTGCTTTCGGTCGACATAAATTCTTAATTTATATACTCTCTTAAATACCTTAACACCTGAATATAATTTTCTTTCATCTCCGAACTTAAGAAAACAAACATCATAAAAAAAAAATTATCAATAGATATAAATCTCATTACCTCATCAAAATTCATGTTATAACTATTCACGTGTAATCAATCTCTATTGCCTATAAAAATACATATAAAAGTTGAATTGAAGTAGGATTTGCAAATGTAATATTACCCATATATTCTATTTTTGACATGCTTCGATGTCATGCGTAATAATGATAACAAACTATTTCATATAAGAGTCTTTGGAGAACTCTTTGACCATCCCATTTCTTATCATTTTGTCTTCATTGTCGCTATATAAATGTACTTCGTTGTGCTAAGATTTAAGTTGTCATTCATCTTCAACTATATTAATAATTATTTTGTCTTACAATAACTTTTTATTATCTCCTTTGTTAATTTAAATTCAACAACAATCAATCTATCAACAAATGGGTGTTCTCTAAATACAATCTAAGAAGATGATTATGCATCCCATTAATAACAGTCAACTTCTACAAATCATCTACCTCACCCGCTTCATAAAGTAAAAATGATCATCTTAATATCTTTGTATCGGTAAAACCTCTATTTTCAACATCAACAACTTTCATACTTCTATATTCACCATTCCTATCACATCTAAGCCAAACTTTATCCTAATGTTTAATCCTTCTTCTATATTGAATCAAATCATCCTGACAACAAAATACTTCACAAATAATCAATCCATCACTCACACATTCATACAATACATTTGTTGGACAATTAACGATCTCTTCATTAGATGTATATCCAAATTCTCGTCCAGTATTAGTCATCCTACATCGAAGAAGGGATAAAAATAAGAAAAAAGATAGCGAGGGAGACATCCATCACATAGTGGACACCAACTTAGGTGATTGCTTCATGCATTTGGGTGCATCCTGTGCATGGAGTAGATGTCAAGCTGGCGTTTGGTTTCTTAAATGAATGTGCTTAAGCTTGTATTGTTTTTGGAAGCATATGCCAAATGGAGTGAGTGTATGCTCCTTGAAATAAATAGGTTGAAAAAAGAAAGAAAAAGAAAAAAAATAGAGGAGAGGGAAGGAGGGAGAAGGGGAAAAGGAGGGAGAAATATACCTCATACCGCCATTATGAGAGTGATAAAAGTGACCGGTGAAGATATGTGCCCTAGTAAGAGAGAGAATGGAAAGATGGTCGAGAAAAGGAAGAGAGAAGTAAAAAATAGTATAGGAGATGTCATATGATGGGGCAAAAGAAGGAGAAGAGAGAGTGTGGTGATGGTATTTTAGATAGAATAGGTGCTAAGGGTGTATGAATAGCAAAATCAAAGTTTGTGCATAGCAGAGTGCTTTATGTTCCTTATTTTTATACTATAAGCTACTTCATTCACTCATGACTACTTTGTTAGATTATTAATTTATAAAAATTGTGATTTTTAGTTTTATAATATATTATCAAGTATTACGAAGAAAACCAGTATATGTGTTTATATATATATAGAGAGAGAGATAAATAAATAGAGAGAGAGAGAGAGAGAAAACCTAGTGTTTGTTGAGAAAATATTTGTTTTGGTTTCATACACTAGCTTTTAAATTCGTGTATGTGTGTGCCATTGCTTAGTTTGCATCTAACCAAGATTAATGCACAAGCTGAAGATTTAAGATTAAAATGTAAATACTATAAGATTTGCATGATAAAATTGAATATGACAACATATAAGATCAGATTCATAATACTATATGTGACATTCACAGTGAAACAAAATCACAAAGGAATGTGATTCCATTCTTCAACCTATATGTGTGTTGTTTCACCCGCGAACCAAACATGACCTCGATATGGATTCGGTGGTGAACTGCATCCTTATTCTGTTACCACTTACCAGGCCCAACTAATCCAATTCAAAACTAGATTTAGATTTGGATATAGATCCTATCCATTGATATCATTTCTATCCATACGGATAGCCATTTCGTGTTCCCGAATCTAGTTAACCATTTCATGTTCTCGAATAGCAATTTCATGTTATTCCATGTTACAATTCAATTGTCTTTAAATACCGAAATTTAACAGAAGCATTTTCGGAGAAACTCTTGAAAAACGAGGTGTGCTAATACCAATTTGGGTGTGCGTCATCCTGTTACGTTTTTTGTGGGTCAGCGTCGCTCCCTCGAGGGCTGGAACGTCGTGGCACAGCTCCTTCACCTCATCCTCGCTCCGGTCCATTGGTTCCTCTCTCGTTCGGTCAACAGTCAGAGCGGTTTCGCGCGATCCTGTTGCGTTTTTGTGGTATCAGGGTCGCTTCCTCGAGGGTAGGAAAGTCGCGGCGCCTTCACTTCATCCTCGCCCCTGTGCATTTGTTCTGTTATAGTTCTCTTTCGGTCAACAGTCGAGAAGTTTCGCCTAGCCCATCGCTCTGCTCATTCCGATATATCAATCTCCGATCATCCCTCTTCGGCCATGGCGGTTCCCACTCAGGTATTCGTGCGCAATTTCGATGGCCATTCTCTGTGCCTTCAGATCGGTGGCTCCAATCTCACTGGCCTCTCCTTGAAGCAACGGATCTACGCGGAAACCCTGATTCCTCCGTCCGTACAACGGCTCGTCTCCGGAACTCGGGTGATCGCGGACGATTGCGTGCTAAAGCCAGATGTTTCCGGGTTGTTTCCCTCGATCAACCTCCTTCTGCGTCTCCGCGGGGGCAAGGGAGGGTTTGGATCGCTGCTGCGAGGCGCGGCGACGAAGGCGGGGCAGAAGAAAACCAATAATTTTGATGCGTGCAGAGATATGAGCGGGCGGAGGCTCCGCCACGTGAACGCCGAGCGGAAGTTGGAGGAGTGGAAGTCCGAAGCCGAGGAGCGGAAGCTCGAGAAGGTTGCGGAGGAGTTCTTGAAGAAACAGATGAAGAAGGATAAGAAGAGACCTAGCGGCGATCGTTCTGAGAACTATCTGGAGAAGTACAGGGAGGAATCGTCCAAGTCGATTGATGAAGTGCGCGCTGCCGTACATGAATCATTTGGCAACCTAAGTGCGAAAGGGAAAGGCAAGGTTGTGGAAGAGGAAGCTCAGCCATCGAAACGTTTGAAGCTTTGGTAAAGAACGTTTTCTTATTGATTTTTTTCTGTCCTTGTCTGTTGTTTAGATAGAAAAACTTAACATATTATAGCAATTAATGGATTCGTCGTCGTTGTTCAACATCTTCGCTACCTTTTCCATTTTTTGTTGTTGATTATTGAGTTTGATTTCCTATATTTCCTATTCACACTTCTGTAATCTTCCCATGGTCACTGTTTAGAGTCCGGAAGACCTTATCAAATTATGTTGAACGATTAAGTACTTTTAATTTTTGTTGCTTCATGGATTTGATTTCTGGTATGTGATTTTTATTGTCAGTTTCAGATTAATGTTTGGGACTTATTATTTATGTGATTGATGTTTATGTTCTCCTTGTTGTGCTTCTTGGGGGATTGAAATTCGTTCTTGTTATTTGATCCTATACGTGTGCGAGATAGGTGTTTCAGAGGCTAATGCTTAGATAAGCGTATGTGCTTCATGATTTAACTAGTAAGTTGTGGGAGAGTTGTCTGTCACTTGTTCCAGCAGAGGTCTAAAGGCTGTCACTATGGACACGAGGGTGCTACATGTTCCTCATACGTGTGACATGATTGGTGAAATTGCATAATAAAATACAGTAACAATTGACGTGAACACTGAATATATGAAACTTGATAGTATCATGTCCGTAGATTTTCACTATTTGCCATAAATTATAAAGGGCAACACCTACCAGAAGTTGTTAATTTCACTTTTGAATGATTCACTTGATAGATTGGATAATCCAATTTTGAGATTGTGTGGCATTTTGGTTTTTAATATACGACAACAACTAAGCCTTTTTCCATACTAGATGGTGTCAGCTAATTGTTTCCACATAGCCCTATCATGTATCATGCTAATCGTTAACTCAACATGAGTTGGATCATTCTTTATTGTTTTCTTTCAAGACTTTTGTGGTATTCCTCTTCCTCTTTTAACATTTTCACAATCCTATTTTTCGTACTTTCTGAATGGTGCTTCCTTTGATCGTCTTTTACATGTTCAAACCATCTTAAATGATTTTTTTTCATTTTAGGTTTTATTGGTGTCACTCCCAATGTATTTCTAATAATGTGACCACTCATCCATCTCAACATTTTCATTTCTACCTCGGACATCTTTTGTACATATTGACGATTAAATGCTCAATACTCATAACCATAAAACATAGCAAGTCTTAACTACTCAATATTTATAATCATAAAATATAACAGGTCTAATTGTTGTCCTATAATATTTACCTTTCAACTTGTATTTACTTGTTACATAAAATACCTTATGCTCCTCTCCATTTTAACCACATGCATTGATTATATGCATAACATCTCCATCAAGTTTTCCATCACTCTAAAAAACTGACACTAGGCATTTAAAACTTTACTTATGAGGGATGTAATGGGCATCAATCTTAATTTTTATGTCCTCTAAAGTAACAAAATGATCAAACTTACATTTCATATATTTTATCTTTGTTTTACTAAGTCGAAAGCCTTTACTTTCTAATGTGGCTCTCCATAGTTCCAACTTTTTCCTTAGACTCATCCACTAACACAATGTCATCTGCATATATCATACACCATGGTACTTCATCTTGAGTATGTTTTGTTAACTCATCAGTGACTAATATAAATAAATATGGACTTAAAGATCCCTAATATAACCCAATATTAACTTCAAAAAAGTTTTATCATTCCTTCTTATCTCTCTTGTTCTTGTATATGGGTATAAGTATATTAGATCTCCATTCTTCAAACATCTTTTGGTTTCTTCATATTTTATTAAATAGTCTTATGAGTCAAGTGATCTATGTCTCTTTTAGGATTTTTCATACTTTTAGGAATATTATATTATATGGGTGGTAAATCGGTAGGACCAGGCAATATTCCTATATAAGTTTGGAAAATCCTAAGAGAAACATGAATCACTTGGCTTATAAGACTATTTAATGGAATATAGAGAAGCCAAAAGATGCCCAAAGAATGGAAAGCGTGTACACTTATACCCTATGTTATCAATAATAGTTAGCGGGTTGTTAGTGGTCGACCCTGATATAACGGTAGCGGGGATATAGCGGATTTAACAATACACTTTTATTTATGAATATATATATATATATATATAATGGGTTCTCTAATTTCTAAGAAATGTCAATGTAAACACCCCAAAATGGGAATGTTTTCAACAAACTCCTGAATTTCGAAAAACAGCTCACAACCTTGTTTTGAACTTTTAAAACCCCGAAATTTTGAAGTTTAAACATTTTTCAGAAAATATTTCAAAATAAAGGTTTTGAATTCAAATAAAAAACACAAGGATTGCAAAACAACTCAAACAGACAGGTGAAACCCGATCCAAAATCCAGCTCGAGATCAGGTCAAAAAGTGAAGGAGAGGCCCAACCCATTCGGATAAAAACGAGACGGAAGATCGAAACTGGTGTTCATTTCAAAAGACAAGTTCAGCTTCAAAAGTGCAAAATGAAACCAAGTCCCTGATGAAACCCTCAAAAATCAAGAACCAGGCCTGTCAAAATGAAAATCAGAGTCCGTTCGAAAATCTAGGATCGACCTCATAAAAAATAAGCCCAAGACGGGAACAGACGGATCAAATCAAACATAAAAAAGTCCTAAAAAGCAAGACATTGGTTGGTTAAAGAAGCTGGGAAAAACCCAAGCTAAAATCGGATCATTGAGGAAATGGAGCCCACTCGAAAATCGTCCGTTTCATGCGCCAAAAAAATTACGCAAAAGAAAATGTTTGGATTGGATATGGACCAAAAGATTCAGATCAAGTCCCACTGAAGATTGGATCGGGTTGGATCTTAGGATCCAAACCTGATCCAAAGAACCACCCTTGGCCTATAAATAGGGCCAAGGGGGTTCACGTGAACTCTCTTGGAAAAATTGGGGCTTTGGGAAAGGAGGAGAGAGAGTGTGTGAAAGTCAACAAAAGTGGGCTTGTGGGCTTTACCAAGAGGAGGACTAGCTCAAGCAAAGGTGTTTCACGTGGAGTTCAAGTCAAAGAAGGTCAATAAAGGTGGACTTGTGGGCTTGATCAAGAGGAGGACTAGCTCAAGCAAAGGTGTTTCATGTGGAGATCAAGTCAAAGAAGGTCAGCAAAGGTGGGCTTGTGGGCTTGATCAAGAGGAGGACTAGCTCAAGCAAAGGTGTTTCACGTGGAGTTCAAGTCAAAGAAGGTCAACAAAGGTGGAGTCAAGGCTTGGCCAAGGTGAGCTCCTAAACCAAGTGGGCTCAAACTCGGCTAGGGTGGTTGCACCATGGAGGGTTGACCAAGGAGTACTCTGTTAGGCTTGGGGTGGACTTGACCGAACACCAAGCCCAAACCGTGGGCTAGCTCTTGACCCAAGTGAATTGGTTGCACCTTAGAGAGGTGGGCTGCACCTAGGGCTCGGCTAGGGACCTGCTGCACCAAGGTGGTGTGTTGACCAAAGTGGGCTCTACCTTGGTGGACCGGCTGCAACAAAGTACATGGCTAGGATGGCTACACCTTGGACCAAGTGGGCTACCTTGGAGACACTACACGGCTGCAACTTGGGCTAAACCCAAGCACCAAACCGCACCAACTTGGGGCTAAACCTGGAAGGCTAAGGTGGTTGCACCTTCGGGTTTACTTGACCTGGTCGAACCACACCAAAAAGAGGGTTGCATCAAACCGAACCATGAGCTCTATCGAAGAGAAAAATTATAGTTTTTTAAAACTTTGATTTTAAACCGCTTTCTCTCTTAAATTCAATTCGGAACGGGGTTGTAGTAATGGAGCGAAGTCTCTCCCCATGTTATAATATTTGTGCATGAACACGATCGCACCCACGAGCACTTGAGCCTTTTCGCTCTTAACTGGTGGATGAACACGATCACACCCACGTGCACTCGAGTCTTTTCGCTCTTTACACTCACAAGCACTTGAGCCTTTTCGCTCTTAAATTAGTGGATTGAACACGAGCACACCCATGAGCACTCGAGCCTTTCCGCTCTTTACTCTCACGTGCACTCGAGCCTTTTCGCTCTCTTAAGCTAAATATATATATATATATATATATATATATATTTTTTTTTTTTTTTTTTCAATTCGCGTGAGTTTTACTTTCGTGAAAGTAGAGGGTCTGTACTTTGAATTCGCGTGAGTTTTACTTTCGTGAAAGTAGAGGGTCTACACTTTGAATTCGCGTGAGTTTTACTTTCGTGAAAGTAGAGGGTCTGCACTTTCAATTAGCGTGAGTTTTACTTTCGTGAAAGTAGAGTAGTTGCACTTTCAATTTGTGTGAGTTTTACTTTCGTGAAAGAAAAGTGGGTGGAATTTAAATTCGGGTGAGTTCGCATCATCGTTCTCAAAAACTCAAAACAAAATTTATAGCATCTTTGCATCCGCTGATTGCGGCAAATCGCTCGAACGCTCGCTCCAACCACGCTGAAATTAGGCCACACATTCCACACACACATCAGGCCTAAACAAATAAAACTTGCAATAACTTAGGGTCGTCCAACCGTCGTAATAAAATGAGAAAAAGGTACAAACCCGAATTCGTCAAAACACTTCGTTTGAAGTCAAACTTGTTTGAAAATCGAAGTTCCTAAGCGCTTAAACCGACATCGGTTGAAGAAGGTTTAAAGCGAAAAGAGTATGCTTGCCTACAATCGCTAAAGTTAGAAAAATGTTTGAAAACCTTTGCTAGTTTGTGTAAGCTAGCTGGCACGCTCGCGCAAGCGTAGGCACGAAAAGGTTCACTTCGAGTTTTCTAACTTGGGAGTGGAAATTTTCATGTTTATAGAATTGGCACACCCGGTGGGACTTGGGTCTTAAGCAAACTTCAATTCAACAAATCAAAAACTTCCAAAAAAAATTGAAGGAAAGTGTTTAACTTTTGCCTTTTTGCACTTATAGGATTTCCAAAAATTTGAATCATGTCAAGTTCAGACTCCAATGAAGTGTCTAGCTGAGCCTTGTGCTCATCAAGTTCATTTTCCAAAATGTTTTCAAAAATTAATTTCAAAAACAAAAAGGAAAAGCTCGAAGACTTGCGAGAGGAATTTGAAGCAAGGATCGCCGTCCTTAGCCAAGAGGTTGAGGCAGCCGAGTCTTGCTCGTCTAATGGCGAACCCGCCAAGGCTAAGAAAAAACCTAGCAAGTCGAAAAAGCCCATAGAAACCTCTGTCATGGAGGGTGACCAATATTACGAATCATTTACACACTTAAGGATCGAAAAGCCCTCCAACAACTGTTGAGAGACTAAAACAAAGAGAAAAGATCGTACGCACTGTCGGATTTTCTTTCTCCTGATTACCAAACAGATAGTGACGATGACATACCGAACTTCCATCGGTATGATGGCACGGGGGATCTCAGATCCCACCTGCAACTCTTTTCTCGTAGAGCCTATAAAAAGAAAAATGATTCTGCCAAATGGATATATTGGTTCCTCCTCTCTCTTAAGAAAACTGCTTTAAAATGGCTTGCTTCCTACGACCTAAGCCAATTCGCAACTTTTGAAGAGTTGGCGAATAGTTTTATGCAAAAGTTTTCTCACAACGTGAAAGTGACCCCCACTTTGAACACCCTAAGAGACATAAAACAAGCATTGAGCGAGGATATACATGTATTCATCGTTCGATGGAGGTCCCTCCTCGGGCAAGTGAGAGAGCCCATCTCCGAAGGATGTGCAGTAATGCTTATCCTTGACAATTTCAAAACGGAGTTAAAAACACTTCTTTCTTTGCACGAGATTTCAACTTTCCATAAATTAATCAAAAAGGCTTCCCTCTTCGAAGCAAATCTAAAAAAGGGGGTCTACGATGACTTATGGAAAGGAAAAATGCTTCAAAAACCACGATTTGAAAACCAGGGACTTACGGGCTACCCACCGCGGACAATGGGGCAAAACCCCAAAAAAATTGCTAATGTCCGAGTCGAAACGAACCCGGCCGGCACTTCAAAGAAGAATGAACCAAAAATTGGAAAAAAAATTCAAAAAACATTTGAAAAGAGGGAGTATACCCCACTAGGGCAACCCATCTCGGAGGTCCTCGACCTCCTACTCGCCCACGGAATGGTAACCCTCCTCCTTATTCCTAAGGAGACACCTCCGAAAGGAAAATTTTTGAACAAAGTTTGCAAGTATCATCGGCTCAAGGGTCATGATACAAATAAATGTTACTCTCTTTTAAATAAAATTGAGGACTTGATAGAGCAGGGGGTCACCGAGGAACCGGAGTTTGCCCAAGTCGTTCTTAAAGAGCCCTTCCCCAACCACGCAAGCACCAGTGGAAAGGAAAAAGAGGTATGTGTTTTCTCGGCTTTCTTAAATGGTTTGGAGCATGCATCGCATACGGATTCCACTACTTGTCACACACCACCTTCTCTCATCATAATAAAAAAATCCAAGCAAGTAGTGATCCGGGGAATAAACAAATAAACAAGATCAAAGAAGCCTATCCCATACTAGATAAATGTGAATGTGAATCAAACTACAAACAACAACAACAACTTGGCCTTTTCCCATACTAGATAAATGTGAATCAAACTAAATAAACAAATTCTATTTTTAAGTTTTAACTTCTAAAGAAGCCTATTTTGTTTTTATGTGTCAAAAATATCTTCATTTCATCATGTATTGGAATAGAAAGGAATAAAATCTTTGAGAAACAGTTTGGAAGCATAAAGCTACTCAAAAATGACTAAGAAGCCAAACATGTTGTGAGTATGTGTGCATGTACACACATAAGCGTGCATTAGTTAGACCATAGATGATGATGTACAGATATACACCAAGCCTTTCCCCTGTAATTTGTTCCCTTTAACTTTGTGGGAAGCACAACCTAATAATAAGATTTACAAGATCAAAGAGAAGAAATCTCGCTCACCTAACGATGCTTGAGCTAGCTCCACATATTTGTTGTATCTCCGTCCCAGCATCACATCGTGCAACCTCACCAACAACCACAATGTGTAAAATTGCCAGAAATGTGCATGATAAAATTCCCCACGTCCTACAAGTATTTTGATTGCGAAGAACTAAACACTCACTCATCATCGGATTCCACTTTAAGGAAAGAAAATCATGATCAACAAAATGGGAACTTCCAGGATGAAGAGGAACGGATGTTATCAAATCAATTAGTAACAACATGGGACTGGCAGGATGAAGAGGAACTGATGTAATAGAAATAACACCAACTTTCTCGTCTTTATGATAAAAAAACAATTTATCATATTCATTACCAGATAAGAGGTATCCATTTTTAGTTCTAAACCACCGGTATTCGAAAGCCCACCTCCCAGATGAGCATAGCGAATACTATGAAAAACTACAAGCTTGTACCAATCTGCCACACTTCGAATGTAGTATAGAGAGGACTTCGAGAATCCATTTTTCAACAGATTGGTAACAAATGAAAACCAACTTGATGCTTTTAGTTTACCATGCATTAGGGTGTAACTCCATTTTTCTAAAAGTCAAAGCCAAAGCTGAAACCAAACCTTTTCCTCACTCTTAATTGAGATCAACTATAATGAATAGTGACTACTCAACTCGATCTTCAGTCATGGCAGTCATTTAACCGTGGAAAAGCGAAGATCGTATTTTATTGTTTCCTTCCAATCACTCTGCTTTCTCGAACAGTATAGACAAAACATAGAAAACAAACTTCATGAATGATGATGGTTCTAAAAACGAAAGACCAAGTTCATGAAGTCGATTGTACTTTAGTTTCAAGTAGATCTAATCGGTGTACTAGCTAGGTTGGATTGGTTTTCAACAAGTTCATAAGACAAAACGATGTCGCCAGTAATTCATGGTTCGAAGAAATGAAAGAGAAAATGGTATTGAGGGAATTAGCACCATCCGAGAAAGGCGAAGGCAACGGGGAGAAGGAGGGTATGGAAGCCAATGCCGACATTGAGGTTGTGGAAAGTAGAGTAATGAGCATTGCCATTGCGTGATTCAGAGATGGGGAGCCACGCATCCTAAGGGTTTAGCTTTGTTAGGTGTCCGACTTCCTCAAGGTAGCCCTTCATGTTGATGAGGACGGGCATTATGGGGGTGTCGATGGGGCTCAGGAAGGACAATGGTGTCCAAGGGGTCCGTGGAGTTTTCGTCCCTCCGCCCCTTGCTGCCGGGGATACTAGCGACGAGGATAACTGGCCCTGACGAGGGGGCGTTGGCCGGTTGGTGTTAAGGGGCGAGAGTGAGATGTTGAGAGGACGTTCGACATGAATGGTGGCATCGCTACTCGGGGCGGGAGAAGGCGAGAGTATTTATTTTTTCATTTGGATCGACCCGAACTAAAACAACATTATTACTCCTGTTCGCTAATCGTGATATACTGGACTGCTATAGCGGTTCGGTCCGCTATAGCGTTGTTAGCGGCGCAATAGCGACTATGGCAGGTCGCTCGCTAAGGGTCACCCGCTATAACGTCCGTTATAGTGCGCTATTGATAATATAGTTTATACCCATATATAAGAACAAGGGAGACATTCAGAATTGTGCGAATTATCTGAGTATCAAGTTAATGAGCCATGCTATGAAATTTTGAGAAAGAATTATTGAACGTAAGTTAAGACAAGTATCGAGTACAACACTGAACCAATTTGGATTCATGCCATGCATATCTACTAGTAAAGCGATTCACCTTTTGAGACGTCTTATGAAACATTTTAGAGCAACGAAGAAAGACCTTCACATGATATTTATTGATTTAGAAAAAGTTTGTGATAGGGTACTGAAGGAAGCTCTTTGGAGAACCTAGAAAAAAATAAGTATTCCATTGACATACATAAACCTTATAAGAGACGTATGATGGTGCAAAAACATGTGTGAGGACTCGTGAAGGAATGACAATTTTCTTTGAAGTTAATATTGGGTTACATCAAAGATCAACTTTAAGTCCATACTTATTTATAATGGTGATTGATGAGTTAACAAAACATATTCAAGATGAAGTACCTTGGTGTATGTTATTTGCAGATGACATTGTGTCAGTGGAGGATTCTAAGGAAAAAGTTAATAGAAAATTGAAATTGTGTTGAGAAACATTAGAAAGTAAAGGCTTTTGACTTAGAACAAAGACAAAATATATGGAATTTACGTTTGATCATTTGGTTACTTCAGAGGACATAGAAATTAAAATTGGCACACATTGCATCCCTCAAAAAGAAAGTTTTAAATACCTAGGGTTAATTTTTCAGTGTGATGAAAGAATTTATAGAGATGTTACGCATAGAATTAATGTTGATTGGTTAAAATGGAGAGGAGCATCAAGTATTCTTTGTGATAAGAAGATACCATTAAAGTTAAAAGATAAGTATTATAGAGCAACAATTAGACTTGTCATGTTTTATGGTTCTGAGTGTTGGACAATTAATCATCAACATGTACAAAAGATGTCAGTGACAGAAATGAAGATGTTGAGATGGATGAGTGGTCATACAAGAAAAGACTATATATATATATATATATATAATGAGGTTATTAGAAATAAATTATGTGTAGCACTAATAGAGGATAAAATGAGATAATATTGTTTAAGGTAGTTTGGACATATAGAAAGAAGATCAAAAGAAGAACCTATAAGAAGGGATGAAAAACTAGATTTTGAAAGTATTAAAAGAGCTAAAGGACGACCACAAAAGTGTTGGAAAGAAATAATAAAGAATGATCTAGCTTATTGTAAGTTAACTGCTAACATGACACATGATAGGGCTCTGTGGAAACAAAGAATCCACGTAGCCCACCCCGTCTAGTATCGGAAAAGGCTTAGTTGTTGTTGTTGTTTGTTTGTTATAGGAATATTATATGGTTTTAAAGATTTACCAACCTTCGTATGTTTAACACCTTCTTTGACTTCATTCTTTTGAATACGTCGGTAAAAATTACGGTTTATATACTTTTCTTATTTGGTTTACTCTCAAACTAATACTAACATGTTTATTTTTTATATTATCATTTGCCACTAGAATCTTCTCATCCCCATCTTTGGTGCATTTAACAAAAAGTAAGATTTATTTTTCTTATCTTTAGCCTTAGCTATCCTAAAAATATCTCTTTCACTTTCTTTTAAGTTGAGCATTTTATATAAATCCTTCCAAATTTTGGTTGTTGCTTTCTTTGCTTTCTAAGTTTTACTAGTTCTTAGCATAATGCAATTTGTAACATGTCTTCTTTACCTTAATTTTATCTTGCACCACTTCACTCTACCACTAAGTTTCCTTTTATATTGGTACGCCTCCCTTGGATACACCTAACAATACTTTTGTCACTTTCTTCATATGTATAGTCATATTGTTCCATATATTTTAAATATATTATTTTTGTGTTGTGGTTTTTTTAATAATTTTTGTACTTATTTTTTATATATGGAAATGATCAGTGGGGGATATCTAGAGACCTATTCTATTGTATGATATATTATGATGAGCTATGCTTTATTAGGCCATATTATCCTTTATGTTGACTACTGCATAATGTATTTTCCAATGTTTGTATCTCAAGATTCATCTGAGTACTAATCTTCACAAATAAGGGCCCTGACCAGACGTTAATGCTATCTGTTTTATGGGACTAGTTGATGGGGAGCATGTGGTGCCACAATTCTGTACACTGAGCACTCTTTTGTGTCAAATTTCTGAAGATGTTGCTTGTATGAGCTGCAAAAACGCAAGAATGAGTTTGATTAACAAGTGTGAGAATGTTTTCCTGTAGCTTTTATAATTTATAGTTATGTAAATGTGTGCCAGGTTTGTCCTTTGCAAACAATGTCCACAACCACATTTACCAAGTGCTCCTGTAGTTTCACCATTCTAGGAACTTGCAGTTTTAGGGAAAGCCACAGGATACACCTAGAGGTTTAAGTTTCTTTTTTGCCAGCACTTTCTGGGGTATCCCTAGAGGTTCAAAGTATTTGTATCACAATGCTCGAGATTGTTTTGGCAATTCTTTTTCAATCTTTTGTTCAAAAATTTGCTCACCAATGACTAGGTTAACTGGGTCCACTTGGTTAACCCAGTGAATCTCTAGACTTTAAAGTTTAAACCACAGACAGGTAGGTCCTGGTTGAACCGACCAAAAGGGTCTAGCTACCAGATGCTACCCGAGGTGTTTTTGGTAGGTCCAGTTCTCCTAGTGCTATCACCTAAGCATGCTCAACTTCAGAATTTTGATGGGTTCTGGTGCACTAGCAGTCTAAAGAACTACAGATTGCAAGGAGAAGGTTTTTATGATGTCTGCTGGCTTCAAGGCAATCCTCGTTTATCTAGGAGTCTGACTGGATATGTGGGGATGAACCCTCATTACCTATGGAATTTAAACGCAGTGGTTTCATATATGGATAACATTGTATACACTTATGATAATGATTGCTCCTGTTTATATATATAGCTTTATTAAGCATCCATCTAAGTGTGTTAAGTGTCCTTAGCTTCCTGCAGTTGCTATCTTGTGAGAGTTAAGCTGGCCCAGCTTTTTAGATCTAATCATCTGTTGAAGGTGCTATAATCTTTACAAATTTTGAAACTATTTTCTTACTTTGTCTCAATCCCTCTGCTTCATCTCTCTTTTCTCATTATTTCTTCTTTCTTTTGTTGCTTTGCTGGCCCTTTTCTGGATAGTTTAATGGATATTGCAGAATAGCTTACATTCATATGACGTGTTCTTGGGTTATCATATGCTTCTTTATTATGCATTAGACTTTAAGAAAATATTCTTGTTTGGTGTGCATGATATTCTAAGAACATATTCTTGACTTAGTTGTTTTGCATTTTTTATGTCTTCATGTATGTCACTTATACTTGTTCTTCACATTGTCAACATGTTTTAGACTTCAGTCTTATTGTATTGTACATGTTATTGTTTTAGCCTTTCTTGTCCTATTGTTTCTGGGTTACATGTATTTTGCTAGTTACTTTTGTATCTATTTATATTTCAACAACTGCATAGATAAAGATTCATGATATCAATTGTAATCATTTGGAAATTGCTCGATGTATCCCCTAATCCGCTAAAATGCACCTTGGTGACAAGAAAATACAGATTACATAACAGACATATAATGTGCATCATGTGACTGATATTTTCACTCAGAGATCTACTTCTGGGTCACTGGTTTATATTCAATTCTCTTTCATATTTCAAGGCATCAAGCATGTTGGATTTGTGTTTCAAGTTCTGGATACTATGTTTCTGGTGTAGAATGCTTTACCAGACAGCTTGTAGTTCAATTTGCTAGATGGAGTGGCTGCTAATTTTTCATTCTCCGTCTTCTGGAATTTTTTGTTCTTGTCACTGCTGGAGATAAAAGCGGGTTCCATCTGATATTTACTGTTTCAGGAAGGATTGTTAAGAAAAATGCACTCCAACTGAATGCATATTAAACTTTAAACAACAGCTTCTAAAATATCCCTCTCTCTCTGTATTATTTGTGTCGGAAGCTTTTATTTGTTTGGAATTCATATTGTTGATACAGTAGTTGGTCTTTCTTTGGCACAAGATTACAATCCTGTCCAGCTTTTTAGGTTTTGAAATATCTAGATTTCAAACTTCCATAGTTAACCATTATTAGCAGTTGAACTTAGCCTAGGTCAATAATTCTTATGATGCCGAAGATTTCTTGATATGTTCTTTTCTGCATCTTTTCTTGGTATTTGCTTGATAAAATTGCGCATTAGATGGTAATCTCTAGAGTTCATTGGTAGTTGTGGTGGCAAGTCTTTTGGATTCAATCTTGGTCCTTTGCATTCATGCGGGTGTTTGGAATCCACAGGATCCTAGAAGAAGAGGATGAGGATGGTGATGACAATGATGACGATGAAAAGTCCGTCATTGTTGATGAAGGGAAATCTGATCAATCTGAATCTTGTGAGCAAGATGGCCATGGAAGCCCCAGTTCTGTGTCTGCATCTTCTGGATTAGGAACGGAGGGTGCAAGTGGTTCCAGTAGTCCACAAAACAATGGCACTTCTTCTGAATGCGATTCACAGCAAAATGGTAGAGACTGGTCTGGTCATAACGATGCGATAGTGAATAGGTCCATTGCCTCTGTTGATTCTATTGAGCAAGACTCTGTGATGGTGGTGACAAGCGAACAAGGAGCTAGTGGAATTGTTGAAACTTCTAGAGAGGAAAAGTCTGCGACTGCTTCATGTACCCTCAATCATGTTGACGTTGGACTCGAATGTGCACCTGAAGCATTGAAGATGGAGAGTGCATTGGAGGAAGTTGCTGTTGGGGGGAGTTCAGGTTCTGATGATGATGGAGTGCTCAATTTTGATGATTTTCAGACGTCAAAAGACATGGAGGTAGGTTCTTCCTGCAATTGGCAACTATGCAATTTGTGACTTTACTACGTTCATTGTCTTTGTGGATAGTTTTGCGCTTCTTTCCTCAATAACGTCGAGTTGGTTGATAAGTCACTTTCTATTCAATCCAGGACTTCCGGCAAGGCTTCTGCTATCGTAAACTCAACTTTGTTCTGAACTCTCTTCTTTTTTCTTTTGCTGTAGGTTCTTGGCTTGGAGAGGTTGAAAATCGAGTTGCAAGCAAGAGGATTGAAGTGTGGGGGCACTCTGGAGCAGCGTGCTGAGAGGCTGTTCATGCTCAAAACAATGCCTATACACATGATTCCTAAGAAGCATCTTGCCAAAACCAAATGATCATCTCTACAGCATTCCGGTTATTTTGGAAAGTTGACGGAGAGCATAAATAATTTTCAGGTGTCGGGTACGCATGCTTTGTATGCCTGTCATGTGAAAGCGCGACATCAAGTTCTCCTGTATCATCGGCAGGGCCAGCTGATGTTCATCATCTTAATCTTGTCTTAGTCATTATGTTACTCTTATGGTGTGCTATACACTACTTCCAGTGACGTTCTGACCTCATGTATCGTACTTGTCTATGAATCACAAATGACAGATGTTTCCGTTTCATTGTCTTGTTCTCGTAATCAAACACCTTAGGGCAATGATCCTAGCTAAAGTTAGGATGGTTGCCCCAGGTTCGAGCCGCTCAAGACCATTTCTCCAGCTTATACCAACCAAGGTGGGCCTCCTAATGTCTCAACATGTTCTTGTAATCAAATTTGTCTATACATAAAGCACGAGGGTGGAGCTGCACGATTTGAAGAGACCTTATTCAGTCTCATCTGATTAACATGAGACACCGTCCATCCTTCCTTCTTGTTGAATCGAGTTGAGCTTTGAGGTAGATGATCTCGACGTGAACCTTTTACTTGTAAAAGTCAAATGAGAACTGGTGTTCATTAAGGTTAAAACCTAATCTGAAGAATGTTTTCAAGCCAATAACGGAAGAACACCTCTAAGAACTCTATTATGATCAATCAAAGGAAAAGAAAGCTGGGGAAAATTATTTAAAAATTAGGTTCCTCTATTGACCCCTCAGCTAACTAGGTTCTGATCATCTTTTCAAAACTGAAACTTTGTTCTAATTGGGTTCAGGTCAACACAATCGGCTGCTACTAGGGCCGTGTCCGAATACATATCATTGGGTCGGGTCCAGATGTGTCTATACCAGACATAACCCAACCCAACCTTCGTAACGTTGCTTCTAATGGATAGAGAGATCCGACCCTACGGCCTAAACCTAGTGCTACACCAAGAATTGCCACCTTAAGCGTCACTACGTAAAATCTGACGGACCATCTTTACATTTAATGGCCACCTTTCAAAGTGTACATCAAAGACTTTCGTCCGCACCTAAGCGTTAGCTCAACGGCAGGGCGTTCTAGCGCCAACTGCTGGTGGTGGGGAGTTCGACTCCCAGAGGGTGCATGTGTGGGTATGGGTGTTTGGCTTTGGCCTTCTCTTGTAAAAACAAAAAAGGCTTTCTTGATGCTGGGGCCGGGAAACGAACACAGCAACTCACGGTTCAGCATGTATGAGCCCGGTCATGTTTAGCTTAAAATATAAGAACTAAACATCAGCTGGCTTGTGAAGCTTTTATGAGCTGAATATGAACAATGTGCATCCAGTTCACCTTAGCTCATATAAGCTAGTTTGGTTAAGTATATGAAATGCGTGTTTAGTTTGGCTCACTCAGACATTATTGTTTAGTTAAGTGTATTGAATCTTATGTACATGTCCAGCTGTGTAATATAATTAGCTTTCAATATTACAAGAAAGTTTCTTCAAAAACTAAAAAAAATATTTAGGCTTTAATTAAAAAATTTGAAGCTTTTAATGGAAAAGTGTATGTGAAATGTACATTCTTAACTTTAGAAAGCAGCTTGGTTTCGTCTCATATATGTGAAACATTACATTCTCACAAGAACCTCATCAGGCAAGGTAAACAGCCTTCCCATACACAAAAACGTGTAAAAATCGTTAAATTCAGACGTTATGTTTGAAGTAGGTGTAGGGTGTGTTTGATGCAAAGTTCGAGGAGGTCTAGACTTAGATTTTGTACTCATTGTTCCAAATTTCATTTTACCAAACGTATATGAAACTATGATTATATAGACTCAAATTGAGTAAAAAACATTTATATGTACAGGAGATGAGTCACAAAAACTCAAGCTATATCCTTCTTTTATATGTTATCTCACCTTGCACAAAAACCCAAGTATCAGTTTCACTCAAATCATTATTACGAGTTCATGTGAGTCTAAGCCTATACTTCTAGTATCAAAAGCATGAAACCACGAACCAAACACATTAAAGGATGGT
Organism: Brasenia schreberi; assembly: GCA_036023115.1. Classification (NCBI taxonomy): domain Eukaryota; kingdom Viridiplantae; phylum Streptophyta; class Magnoliopsida; order Nymphaeales; family Cabombaceae; genus Brasenia; species Brasenia schreberi. Next base: position 27,541,966 of record JAYKKT010000090.1, on the reverse strand, counting down.
CACTTGAATATAAAATCTTAAAGAGTACTCTTCTTCCTTAGATAGCCGATTTGTGATGCAGCGATTTGCAAATTGCAATAAAACCCAGACCTGCATGCACTTCTAACAGAAAAACCTAAGTAGAGGATTGGTTGAGAGCAGATATATTATACATCACGCATCACGAAAAGATATTCTTGGATGATAGAGTTCCCAGTGCGCACTCAAGATAGATGTTGACTACGAAACATTAATAGCACTAGAACTTTCTTCTATCAACTAACATCGTAGAGAGGTGGTAAATGCTAACTTTAACTAGTGTCAAAAAAGGGCTTGATTTGATAGGTGCGCCATTGATCCTCATGAAAATTTGACTAGAGCGAAGCACTTTAATGAATGAGTGTCGATAAATCTTATATATATATATCACTAATTGGATCCTATCCATTATCATTATTCACTCATGCTCGCTCATTGTTTAAGTGACATACGTATAATAACAATGCTCTTTATATATATATATATATATATATATGAGAATTGAATCTTACCTATATTTGTGCTACTCATCTATTTTTTTTGAGTAGCATCCATGAATATAATCACTCATACAAAATGGTTATTTATGGCAGTCTCGGAAACTTTTTTTTCCAGCAGTTTGAACAATCGGAAAAGACTTAAAACCCAAAAATAAGTCTGTCCAAAATAAAAGAAACCTAAACAATCCTTAGAAATACTCAAACAACTGCCAGAAATGGTCAATTTCTGACGCTTCCTCTAGTAGATAAAAATGTATCAAAAAATACAAAAAAAGAATTTTTGGAATCCTTTTTGTCAATGATTGGACTGTCGAAAATGCCTTGTGGAAAACTATCGAAAATAATATGCTTACATTACCCCCAAAAAAATTGCATAGAGTTTGGAATAGAATCCACCACAAATATTTAATATATAATTTTATATTATCAAAATATAAATTATCTTGCATATTTGTATATATCTACAAAGATCAATGTCCAACGTACAAACATTTAGAACAAGTACATAAATGCCATATAGCCAAATAAAACAAAATTCAGTATACAATATTACAAACTTTTAAATCGAGTATATACATATAGACCGAATATATCCAAGGCCAATATTCAAAATTACAAACATCTAAAACAAGTACATAAATAAAAAGAAATAGATCAAATATAACAAAGATCACCATCCATAGTTTATTATAAAGCTAGTGTAGAAGGTCACTGCCGATCATCTCTTTTATTAGTTTTTGTGTTTTGTGATTCATGCAATATAGAATAAAACACGATACGTACTTAAAGATAAGATTAGTGGCCTTCATTATCAAACATATAACATAAATTTTTAAAGGTATATAAAGCAATATTCTCATAACAATCACTATTACAAATTTGAAGTAATAAAATAAATAATTCTTCTTATATAGATTGTTATCTCAAATGTCACATATATGTAAGATTAAATATATTTCCAAACATGTGAAGTAATGAAAGATCACTACAAGCAAAGATAATTTACCTGTGATGACCGTTGTTGCGTTAAATTGAAGGATCTTGCATCTAAGTCACAAAATATCTGATGTATCTCTATAAACTAAAACATAAATTTATTATAATTTAATATGATATATTTCATGTTATAACAAAAAAATAACATGGATAATATACATATATATCATTGGCATAAGAGATTGACTAGAGTGATCATTTTATTTACTATATTGTCAAGTTTGTGAGACATATCTCCAAAGGCACCCTCTAATGATGTTACTCGATTTTGTATTGATGAAGTCAGGGTATATTGATCTTAAATAATCCAACATAAGCATATGTTCTATAAATGTAAGAAGATCAACTCTATATTCATTATCTTGCAAACGTTCGTTACAATTCTTAGGCTTGTAGATCCAACTTATGATGGCTATATCATCTCTCTCCATATTTTTCCTAAGAACATCATACATTAAAGATAGTCAAGTATACAAATACAAAAATTAGAAAATCACAATGTTTTATACTTTGATTCACACATGTTAATTCACCAACTTTAGAATGATTCATTGGGACTAATTATTATAGCCTTTCTTAGCAGCACATGATAGAAATCTAAAAGAAAAGGTCAAGATGTATGATGAAAATGCTATCGTTAGTGTGATTCATTGGGACTAAGTGTTGTAGCCTTCCTAACATCATATGATAGAAATTGAAAAAGAAAGGTTAAGATACGAGATCCCCAACAAAAGCAAGAATATGATCTAACAATTGGAAAAAACAAGAATGACTAATATGAATTTGTAGCGTCTAACAATGAAGGAATTATGAAAGGAATGAATCAATGAGAGATTAACTAGAGAGTAGAGAGAGATTGTTACGTTAGATCTTGCAGCAAAGGGATTTGGTCACCGGAATCGAGAAAGAGTCGTCGGAAAATCGAGAGTGAGAGAAAAAGTTGTAAAATCGAGAGAGATTGTTACCTTAAATCTTGCTACAAAGGGATTTGGTTGCCGAAATCACACGCGAGAGAGAGAGAGAGAGAGAGCAAGAAAGAAAGAGGATTAGGGATTTAGTGGTCCCAATTATAAAACTATTTCCAGTCGTTGGAACTGCCGGAAATAATCAAAAGAATTGTCGGGATAAAAATAAAACATCTTTTATGGTTCCAACCGCCGAAATTGAGGTACACTACCATAAAAATAAAACATTTTTTATCCTATTTCCAACAGTTTAACCCTCGAAATTGTTCTCCGAAATATTTTGAGGGTTATAACCGCTAGAATAGTTGGGCTCATTGTGGCAAAAGCTTGAATTTGTACCAGTGAACTCTCATTATATATATAGATAGAGAGAGAGAGAGAGAGAGAACTACGGCCTAATGTTTCAAATATTACATGTAACTGCCCGTCGTTTGAAAGCGTACATAAAAGCCCCTCTAAATCAGTGAATAGTTTGTTAGACTAATGAAAGAAGTTGGTCGATGACGCCAGTCACTAGTGAGGACTCGTTTTAACAGAAAGGTCGTACAAAAATCAAAACCGGAAACATGCCTTCTCCTACTCTAAGTGGCGTCAGCTACATGGATCCCTAATATCCGTCATTGTACTTTATATTCTCTTCCTTTAGCTTTTAACACGAAAGAATGAGAACGTATAAGCAACTCCACGTTGTTTGATGTATATTAGAAGTCACTACCGTTATGTGAATAACTGAGCAGTTGAAGTTTAATTGTTGAAATGTTTCAAATTCTAATTATTTTTTATTTTTTGTTACACTAAAAAGCAATGAAGTTAATTCGTAAGACAAAACTAGAGAGAGAGAGAGAGAGAATGGTTTCCTCCTCACATCGTTGTCGGCTACTCTAAAAGTAGAACAGTTATGTGAGAATTTGGAAATGATAATGAACAAAGTATATAGATATACGGAGAGAGAGAGAGATAAGAGGGGGCGCATGTTTTGCCCATGCATGATCGACCCTCAATTAACGCCACATGGATTGACCAAAGCATAGACAAGCTTTTTCTTATCTACAGAAATGTTGCCTGATCTATTTTCTGGGAAAGCAAACTAACAGGATATAACTCTACTTTAGTTAAACCACACAGTATACACACACACACACACACACACACACACACACATATATATATATATATATATATATATATATATATATATATATATATATATATATATATATATATATATATATATATATATATATATATATATATATATATGTATGTATGTGTGTGTGTGGGGGGTAAATGTTCAAAATCTTCTTCATATTTGATTAGCATGATCAAAATATTTGAATTAAAAATATTGGTGTATTTTTAATATTTAATACACATGATACATTAAAGGGTAAATACGAGATTGGTGGAAAAATTGATATATGTTATTATTGAAAGACCTGACATCAGTTTTGCAGACGTATATGTTAGTAGTTAGATGCACTCCCCATCTAAACATCACACTAGCATAGTGTTCCACATCATGATATACTTGAAATCATCGATCACTTATGGTTTACTATATGATTCACATTCATCACTTGATATAAAGATTTATTCAGATCTTAATTGGGCAGGCTTCAAAGTCGACAGAAAGTCAACCTCCGATTATATAGTATGTTTAGAAGGTAATGTAGTATCTTCGAAAAGTAAGAAGCAATCTGTGGTGGTTAGGTCAAGTTTAGAGGTTGAATATCGTGTTATCACCCTCAACATATGTGAAGGTCTATGGATTATATCACTTCTTGAGGAGATTGACCTGAAAAAAATATTTTATCATCTCAATCATTCCAATCATCCCAAAGATCAAATGTTTGAACTAATAAGGAAATTTGATCATAGAATGGGGTTTGAACATTTATCACATCATATATATATATATATATATATATATATATATATATATATATATATATATATATATATATATATATATGTGTGTGTGTGTGTGTGTGTGTGTGTGTGTGTGTGTGTGTGTGTGTGTGTACACTGATGGTTACTGAATTTGTGTGGGTTCTGCTTTTTCAAATATATCCAAATTATCCGCTATCTGATATCTAAAGTGATTACGATGTATATTATACGACTTGCATTTCTTTTTCGTATTTGTATCCAAATCTCATTAACTTATGCCCAATTAATAAGACTGGGTAAATCCATATCCAATCCATTTACTTTCTTGTACAATACCAAGGCACCTCGAAAGGTAAAATATGGTGTCTTTTAGAGAGGTCTGTGATCTTTAAATTCATCTGACGGACGAAAACTTTTATGTATTTCTTGCTGGTTTTTAAACCCAGTCAAACAAAGGGGGGAAAACATTAAATGCAATTAAGGAAGGATTAACCCACATGTGGGAAGGATCACTCTTGCATGGCCGATCTCAAGCCCGGACAAAGGAGGTCTCTAGACCTTGTGAGTTGACCCCCTAGCCCGGTGAACTATTGCTCATTGTGCTTTATAATTTTCTTTCATGAGAATGAGAGAGGACTCCATATTGTAATCAGGAGAATACATAATATAAGAACTTAGATAAGTATGTGAACATCAAACAGACATGTTCTACTAGTTGATAAAATGTCCCTCTGGTGTCATGATATTGGTTTCTACAATACCTCCATAGAAGATAATTGAACCCATCTAGGCTCAAATCCACCACTAATAGCGGTGGCCAACACGAATTGGAACGTTTGATAATAGAATTGGCTCCGATATGGACCTGGGCCAGCCAGTCAAAACCATATCCAACCCACCTTTGGAACCATCTGGATCTGGAGCCATACTCAATGAGAAGGCAAATCAAATAAAATGTGCAAGTCGGATCCATACTTTAGATCTTCACTTTCTTTGGACCAGCATCTGTGCGTGGGACCATACATTAGTTCTTCACCTTCCATTTCTACAAAGTTATGGGCCTGTAGATTCGCAACACCATTTTCAATTCCTATCAAACCAAAACAAAGCCTCCTTTCTCATTAAGTGGAGTGAATTTTGATTACTAGTCACTATTATGCATTATTTTTGTCATATTTGTTCGACTTAACCCAAAACAACATGCTTTAGCATCTTCTTTCAATGTTTTAACAAACTTCGGATATTTTTTCAACTCATGATTATAGATTTGTGATGGCTCATAACTTGTGGACTTCTTCGACTTTTAGCAAGTTTGATAAAGTGCATTCTTTTTTTAAACTACTTTGGTCCACAAATTGCTCAATTCCCTCAAAGTATAATTGTTCATGATTTACTGTTGATTTCAAAGCTTTTCATACTTGTTCATATAACTTATTCTACAGTGTTCAAGGTTTATGCTACGCAATATATTGCACTTATTCTACCATCTGTAATATGCTAAATACTCTTAACAATATCGTTCTTGATTATGGGTGGCCAAAAACCCCGCTAAATTGATTAAATCAAGTCAAATCAGTTGTTTGCCTTCATTTATTTTGTGGTTTGGTTTGATTCTGTTCGAAAAGGAAAAAAATGTGGTTGTGTCCATGGTTCGGAGGTTGGAACCGAACAATTAAAACCAAACCTATGTACATATAATAGGCCCTCAGCTGCCATAATCTCTTCAAAGACCTCATGATTTTGTCTCATGACTGGGGCTATATTCAATAATTTGATAATATCATTGCTTAACTTGCTTCTTTTATGATCAGGTTTAGTAACTATACAGACTGTACAACAACTAAGCCTTTTCCCATACTAGATGGGACGACTACATAGATTCTTTGTTTTCATAAAGACCTATCATAATTTTGTAGAATTCATGGTAAATAAGTTCAACAAAGTTTTATGAGCGTCCGAAGCCTTATATGACCCTCCTCCCTTATCCACGCTTGAAACCGGCCATGTAAAGGTGATCACTTACATGGCAACTAAGCATGGATAAGTCGCAATGAGGAAAAATATTACAACAGGACCAGGGATAGTAGTCACTGTTTTTCAACATAAACAAGGCAATGCTGTTTTTTTTAAATCGTAATATATCCCTTTTCACTAAAGAAAAACCCCAAGATCCTTTCTTTTTGAAACAAATAATCAAAACACCTCTTCGTGAATGAACTCCACTTTCCAGTTACATGCATCTGTACTTAAAGATGTGGAAAGAAATGATTGTAAATAGATGGTGTCTAATCGATTTTAATGGAGACGATCCGCGTTCTCCACCTTCTAGTAAAGCAATAACTCTCTCTCTCTGTGTGGCTAAAGCTTTAAGATGATGATGCACAGAAGAAGGATAAGTGCAAAACAAAGTTCGAGCCTAGTTAAGTAGGAATTGGCGGGGGCCTTGAGGCTCTTGAAACTAGTGCCACGATACCAACCCACCATTAAATGCAATCCTATCTCTTATGTGTTTTATTTTCACGTAAGCAGAAATGCTTTTACACGTTCTTGATGCCAAAAAGCAACTGAAAAGGGAAAACTGAGAAAAATGACAGAAGTTAGAGAGAGAGAAAGCCTGAACCAATTGCATTTTACTGCTTTGGATATACAATCACAGATTTCACTACACTACACTTCTATTACACTTTTTCATTAGAATCTTTTTTCGCGGTCCTTATTTCACCATATATACCCAACAAACCAGGCTGTCATGCACCATATTCACTCAATACATCCCACTTCCTCATTCATTCTAGTGTTTGATTTAGATTTTCATTCATCATGGTGAACCCTGATACCGCCCGCACCTTTGTTGGCATTTTAGGTCAGTGACTCAATCCGTCCCTCGAGTACATCTTTATGCAAACTCTCTCTCTCTCTCTCTCTCTCTCTCTCTCTCTCTCTCTCTCTCTCTCTCTCTCTCTCGCTCTCTGTCTCTCTCTCTCTCTCTCTCTCTCTCTCTCTCTCTCTCTCTCTCTCTCTCTCTCTCTCTGTGACGATTTCCGGGGGTTTTCATTTGTTTTCTGTAGGGAATGTCATATCATTCGGGCTGTTCTTCTCACCAATGTAAGTTTTCAGTCTTTTCTGCGTTGATGTTAATGGGTTTTGCTTAATCTCTTCAAAAGAACATCAATATAACTAAATTGTGTATTGTATCACAAAAAACAGGCCAACTTTTATAAAGATATGCAAGAAAGGTGCGGTGGAGCAATTCTCGCCTTTGCCATATTTGGCGACGCTCTTCAACTGCATGTTTTGGATCGTGTATGGCCTCCCAATGGTCCATCCACATAGCCTCCTCGTGATCACAATCAACGGCTCTGGTTTCTTGATCGAGCTCGCATATGTGGTGTTGTTCCTCATCTATTCCGATCGAAAACAGCGCACGAAGATCACTATTTACTTGATGATAGAGTTTGCGTTTGTAGGTGGTGTGTTTCTGATGGTGATGATGTTGGTCCATACCTACGAGAGGCGCTCGCTCATTGTTGGCAGCCTCTGCATTTTCTTTGGTTCCATGATGTATGCTGCTCCCTTGACAGTCATGGTAAGTAAGACTTCTCACATTCACACACACATGAGAGAGAGAGATGTATTTAAGAATTATGACTCATATGGTTTCCAAATTTGATATTGTTTCCGGACATAAATATGTTCGTGATTCACCAAAGTGAAAGTAATTTACATGTTTGGCTACGATTTTTGTTCTTCACAGGAGAGAGAGAGAGAGAGAGAGAGAGAGAGAGAGAGAGAGAGAGAGAGAGAGAGAGAGAGAACTATGACTCGTTTGCGTGACAAAATGATTGGTTAATTTCATTGTAAAAACAAGAACTTTAGGAGTGAACATGGAAATGATGTGCTGATTTTTGCTGTGGACAGAAAATGGTGATTCGTACCAAGAGCGTGGAGTACATGCCCTTCTTTCTCTCGCTAGCTTCGTTCGCCAACGGAATCTGCTGGACTGCATACGCCCTCATCCGCTTCGACCTTTTCATCACCGTATGCACATAAACACTCTTTTTAATTATTTCTCAGACTCTCATCTTTCATAAGCACACTGCATATATACAACTGAAACAGAGATCGATGCATGTAAACAAAATAAGCATGTCTCTGCAAAAAACAAGCATGCTCCTCGACGCAATGCTCCGTCTAAGGGAGAACGGCTACAGCATTCTTGCACTCTCCATGAGGATGAAATACGCCGATCTCGTGGGTCTCCAGAATATGACCATCTTCGCTCTTGACGACTCGGCGATATTCGCCGGCGGCCATGCCTACGTCAACAGCGTCCGGTTCCACATCGTGCCTGACCGGTACCTCACCCATGCCAGCCTCATTGGCCTCCCTGCGGGCTCCTTCCTCCCGACACTGGCTCATGGGGAGAGGCTCGTGGTCACGACCCCGGGCATTGGCCTGAGCATCAACTATGTCCCCATTCGGTCGCCGGACGTTATAGATCGTTTCACGTCAATAATTTCACAAAACAGAACGCCTCTCACCCGTCAACAGCTCTTCTTTTCCTTTCTGTCGATGATTGCATAGAATCGCAGCGAGCCTAGCTTTCGTACAGCTAAGGCAGACAACCACTAAGTATAGGCCCTGAAACTGATCATTCTCCAATGAGTCGTATGGTGTGTGAAACCTCTCACATGATTAGAGAATCCAAAATGAATTAAGAGATGATGAATCATAGAGTTATAGAGTTCCTTATGGAATAGGTCCACTTTAGTGAATCCTTATTATTATTATTTGATGTCACTCAATGTGGTGAATTATATCCTTTGCAATTGTTGATATAATTATGTGTAGTGGAAATTGATTTTTTCCTTAGTGAAAAACTTTCTCTATTTTATATATATATATATATATATATCATAAAATTGGGCCACGCCGAATAAATGAACCAGCCGATATAATTCGGTTCAGTCAGCTCAATTGCCTATACAATTAGATTCTCAAATTTAGAGATAGTTTAGTTTCCGTTCATTCTATTAGGCTAGGTTATTGAACTGAACTGACTGATACATATTCCTCATGAGAGAGATAACCGAACTGATTGATGCACACCCTAACGAAAGATTAAAGAAGATTATGATCCATGGATAAAATGCATGTCATTGTTGTCATCTCGATGACACTTTGGTGTCTAACCAATAAACATGAACTGCGTGCAATATTTTTTTCCTGAATCGTGATATACTTGATGATTCCTACATCCCGTGTCGCATGAGACCTATGGCAGGATCCTCTAGTGCTAATGTCCTGAATGTGTGATGTATATATGTGTCACAATATGTGCCTGTAGATAGATAGATGAACACACAAATGCAAGATCCATCAAGTAGTTCAGTAGTAAAAGTTCAAGGATTGTGTTCTATTGCAGATTCCAAATGTGATAGGCACATTCTTGGGGCTAATGCAGCTGGTTCTGTACGTGAACTTCTACAAATCTACCAAGAGGATGTTAGAGGAAAGGAAGCTCAAGGGAAGTGTTTATCTGACAGAAGTGGTCGTTTCTGAAGACGGCAACAAGCTTCAGAATGAGCGTATATCTTCTGCGGCTGCAAACGTTAACATGAAATAAGAGAGAGAGTTACTTGTGTTACTTAGCAACAACTGGCAGTCTAACGGTAGGAAATTACGATACAGCAGACTGCAAGTGTTTCTTTCCACGACTATTGTGCTTTGTTAAACAAATGCAGTCCAACCTGCCATATTAAACTTCAAACAACTCTCTCTCTCTCTCTCTCTCTCTCTCTCTCTCTCTCTCTCTCTCTCTCTCTCTCTCTCTCTCTCTCCATGGAAGAATGCACTGTGCCACAGAGCCAGCGATTGGTGGGTGCCATGAATGATATGAACGACAATAATCTGGCACCAAAAGATATGCTAATATGTGATTCCTTGTCGACAATAATTCATGGCACCCACCGAATGCGAAAATTTTTAGTGCTAGATCATTCATGATTTTACAGAAACGAGGTTGAACCTCTAGCGAGAGAGAAGTTGAACTATGCTACCTCTAATGTATTTTATTCGTTTCAAATACCATGAGATCTGGGAGAGATGTTAAGAAAGATGGATAATAGAGAAAGAAAATATGTAGCGAGAGAGGTGAACTATATATATATATATATATATATATATATATATATATATATATATATATATATATATATATATATGTGTGTGTGTGTGTGTGTGTGAGAGAGAAAGGAGGGAGAGGGAAAACATGGTGAATACGCACACGCCATTAATGTTCAAAGTCGTTAAAAGATCGATTTAAAAAGTCAAAGGTACATTTTAGTATTATTTTTGTTTTTGCCTTAAGAAGATTTTAGCATGAATGAGCATTCACACATGCTCAGAAATCCTTAAAATTCTCAACCGGTCGATCCATAAGATCAACGGTTAAAATTTAAATTTAAAAAATAAAAAAATCATGGTACTTTTTAAAGTGCATTAAATACAATTAGTATTATTTTGTTTTTTGTTTTAAAGGTCTCATTTGCTTTTTTGCTTTAAAGATTTCAATGGTTAGATTAAATAATCGAGATATTTAAGAACATTTTAGTATGAATGAGTATGTGAATGGATTATTCTCTCTTTCTATATATATACATATAAAACATACCAACTCATTCGGTTTCTATCATATAAATATAATTTAAATTTTTAAAAGGTTTTGAAAATGTACGAAGAGCAATGTTATTATACTCATATCTTCAAAACCCTAAAAAGCAATTTGAAAACATTAGTGAGCAGTGTTAACAGTGGACATAATCCTCTCTCTATATATATATTATAGATAAAGTCTTCCAACAGTATATACTCTCAAATGACTAATCTAGACAACCTCTTATCCGACAGACCATCAAGGATAATCGAGTCGCTACTATTCAGGAGTCTATACCCCATAAAACCCTATTATTCCTCTCTCTCTCTCTCTCTCTCTCTCTCTCTCTCTCTATATATATATATATATATATATATATATATATTTATTTATTTATTTATTTATTTATATATATATTCGAGATCATTATTCATGGTCGACATAACCCTTTTTGGTTATATACATTTAACCATAGGTCTCTCTTTGGCACACACACAAACTCTGGTGATCCTGTATTCTTGTTCATAAAAATGAGGTGGACGAGAAGGAGAAAACTCCAACTGGTGCACATTCTAGTGCCCCGATCCTCTCTCGGGTTGCCGCCCATATTGCATTGCCTTCATACTTTAATAATTTTCTTGGGGCTCACATGAGTAACATCACTTTAGTGCATTTTGCTACGTAAAGCATTTTGCTACGTAAACTAACGGACAACATTGGGCCAGCTGAAAGGTTAGCCATGGACAAAAGTAAAACCAAAAGAAGTTTTTCGAGGAAACTATCCGGTTTTTAAACAGAACGTTTAATACTGTCTTTCGAAACTTGACTTTACAAAACTCCAATTTGGTGACGCATCTCCTACTTGACTGAGAATCTGAAAACATGACAACACAAAGCAATCAGCAAACATATCCAATAAGCTTATCGAAATACGGTATATAATCCCCTGACACAAAAACCTGTGATGTATAAACGATAGAAATAATTAGTTACAAGCAGCCTTTGCTGGCACCACAAAAAAGAATATTTAACAAGGGCGCCTCTGCAAATAAGAGTCAGAGAGAAACGGGTGCTTCCTGATTTTCACATCGCAAAGATGATTTTGGAGAAGATGATAAGCATTACCTTCTCTATGCCTTCCTCTTCCCACGAATTTGAACTTGGACCTCTTTCAACAAAATGAAAGTTACAGCTTTCTCCTTGCCTGTTCCCCAGAGCAGTAACTTCTTTTATTGTCAATATGTACAACGTTTAAATATAACAAAATTGACATTCCTGAAACCCAAAATTGAATTTCTAGGCTATTTTGAGCTTTCCCTCACAAAATGGGTTTTCCTTCAGACGTTAGACTCAAAAACTAGTGCAAAATGGTTCGTCAGTAATATTCCAGCCTTCTGCTTCACCAATCAGTAGTTAATCCTCTGCCAGCACAGAGATAAATGGAAGCTGCGAGCCAAAAATAGTAACAAAATCGCTAGGAAGACTGGGTTTCTTATCTACATTAGGAAGAATGAATACTCCAAGTCATACAACAGGATCCTCCTTGTCACCAGGGATTTGCCTGGGTCGCATTCAGCTTTCTCTGCATTCTCCTGCAATTTAAATTCCAAAGGACAATTATAAAACCAATCTTGCAAAGGCACAATATCAATGTTTACCAAGCACACACAAAACATGATTAAAACAAAAGAGGTTAATCACTGGCTCAGAGGGTCTGCTCCGTGACAAAAGGTCAGGAATTCCATACCCGGCGCATCTGATTAGGGTCTGTCTAACCCGTCAAAAGATAAATACAATAAAATAGAACAATAGTCCAAGCGATTTGGCTATGATAACACGATAACGTAGCTGTCAAAAATCAAATTTGAAGCCCTTTTAAGTACTCATGGTTCATCCATGGACCTAGTAAGAGAAGTACAACTGGTAGAAGATCAAGATAAACACCAGGCATGTCCTGATGACCAAATAATCATTTGTCAGGATGAGAACAAGTTGTCCATCAAGGTCAGCTTGGTCCGAAACTCAGGGATATCTACCAACAGTACACAGGGATATCAATCTTAGGCTTCAATATGTTCAACAACCACAAACATAAGGGCATATGAGAAAACATGCCTAGGATGCAATATGCCTCCAACTGAAAACTCACAAGGCAAAGATTACTTTTGCTTGTGCTGTTACTAGGACCTTTCATCAGAGGAATCTGTACATTTAAAAGAAAATGTCATCATAAAGTAACAGAAATTGTCCAGAACGAAGTTTATGCAGTGAAATGTCATTGTGTAAGAACATGAAACCTTAAGCTCCACTAGAAAGCACAGATCAGTTTAAGCAAGACCTCATCTTCTTCTGCAAGACTTGATAAGAAATACAGTTCACTGATCACAAGGCATTCTTGATATCTAAAATCAGCCTAATCGGAGAGCAAAGGCAAATATTTGCAAATTTACGGTGGACCTCTCCATCCTCTCCTGACTCTCTAAGGAAGAGAGCATAGTCTTTAAAGAGAACCTTAAAATGCGACCCCGGATAAAGTAGGAGGGTTGTGTTAGGCTTCTGACAGCCTGCGTAAAACTTCGTTGAATTTTTATAACATGGATTATAAAAATTATGAGCATTACTTTAGGGCGTTCCTGCCTAACGACGTGCTTCAGAGCCCGAATGCCACTACATTTTCGCCCGAATATAGTGAATCAATTGCAGAGAGGGTTCCCACATCATGGACGGGTGTGCGTAAAAAAGTTAGTCTCGCTACATTGCCGCCCGGATGTAGTGAATAATTTCCAGAGAGATTCTCCGCATTTTTAATATGGACGGATGCAGGGGTAAGGAAGCTAGTCCTAAATAATAAGATTTGTATTGGTTCTTAGAATATTGAAACATTATCCGGTAAGCTAATGGAGGTGGTAGATACTATGATTCGAAGAAAGATTCATATTCTATGTTTATAAGAGACAAAATGGGTTGGAGAAAAAGCAAAAGAGATAGAGGATACAAGTTTTAAATCATGGTACTCAGGTAAATAAAAGGCTCGAAATGAAATTGGTATTATCATAAATAAAGATTTAAAGGATAGTGTAATAGACATACAACGATATGGTGACCGAATCATGACGTTGAAATTAGTGTTAGGAGCAAAGGTTTTGAATATAGTTTGTGCTTACGCACCCCAAGTAGGACTAGAAGATAGTATAAAGACAACTTTTTGGGAAGAGTTGGATAAGGTGATTCAAAAGATTCCACAAAGGGAGATGATTTGTTTATGAGGAAACTTAAATGGACATGTCGGTAAAGAGGCATTAGTTTATCAAGAGATTCATAAAAACTTTGGTTTTGGGGATATAAATGAGAAAGGTAGGGAGATTTTAAATTTTGCTATGGCATTTGATCTCTTTATAGTCAATACAATCTTCAAAAAACTAGATGACATTTAATTACTTATAAGAGTGGCTTATCACAAACACAAATTGATTACTTTATTTATAGAAAAAAAGATAGAGCGTGTTGTAAAGATTGCAAGGTAATTCTAGGAGAAAGCTTAACCATCCAACATCGACTTTTAGTTATAGATTTACAAATTAAAAAATAGACAAAGAAGAAATGAGTGCATCGAACTATTCGAACTAAATGGTGGAACCTCAAAAGTGAGAAAGAAGATATATTTAAACAAAAAGTCCTTCAAGGAGATGTTTGAAATTATGTTGGTACACCTTGTGATATGTGGAACAATATGGCTATACATATTAGGAAAGTGGCAAAAGATGTGTTAGGTGTATCTAAGGGAGGTTTACCGGCACAAAAAGAAGCTTGGTGGTGGAGTGAAGTAGTGCAAAATAAAATCAAGGCAAAGCGGTAATGTTATAAATTACATTATGCTAAGAAAACTAGTGAAACTTTAGAGGTTTATAAGAAAGTAAGGAAGGAAGCGAAAAAGGCCGTGAGTAAAGCAAAAGCTAAATTTTTGGATGATTTATATAAAAAGCTCAACTCAAAAGAGGGTGAAAGAGATATTTTTAGGATAGCTAGGGCTAGAGATAAGAAAACTAAAGATCTTAATTATGTTAGACGCATCAAGGACGAGGATGAAAAAATTATAGTGGCAAATGATAATATAAGAAATAGATGGAAAAACTATTTTTATAAGCTTTTTAATGAAAATAAATATGTCAGTATTAGCTTAGGAGAGTTAGCCAAATCATAAAAGTATATAAACCATAATTTTTACCGACGTATTCAAAAGAATAAAGTCAAAGAGGCTCTTAAACATATAAAGGGTGGTAAATCGGTAGGACTAGATAATATTCCTATAGAAGTTTGAAAAATAGTAGGAGAAAAAGGAATCACTTGGCTCACAAGACTATTTAATGAAATATGAAAAAATCAAAAGATGCCCGAGGAATGGAGAGCAAGTACACTTATACCCATATATAAGAACAAGGGAGACATTCAAAACTGTGTGAACTATCGAGATATCAAGTTAATGAACCATACTATGAAATTGTTGTAAAGAATTATCGAATGTAGGTTAAGACAAGTATTAAGTACAACAGAAAACCGATTTGGATTCATGCCAGGCAGATCTACTATTAAAGCGATTCACCTTTTGAGACGTCTTATGGAATATTTTAGAGCAAAAAAGAAAGACTTTCACATGATATTTATTGATTTAGAAAAAGCTTATCATAGGGTACCGAGGGAGGTTCTTTGGAGAACTTTGGTAAAAGGAGGTATCCCATTGACATTTATTAACCTTATTAGAGACATGTACGATGGTGCAAAAACATGGGACTAATGAAGGAATGACAGACTTCTTTGAAGTTAATATTGGGTTACATCAAGGATCAACTTTAAGTCCATACTTATTTATAATGTGATTGATGAGTTAACAAAACATATTCAAGATGAAATACCTTGGTGTATGTTATTTGCAGATGACATTATATTAGTTGAGGAGTCTAAGGAAAAAGTTAATAGAAAATTGGAACTATGGAGAGAGACATTAGAAAGAAAAGGCCTCCGACTTAGTAGAACAAATACATAATATATGGAATGTAAGTTTGATCATTTGGTTACCTCAGAGGACATAGAAATTAAAATTGGCACACATTGCATCCCCTTAAAGGAAAATTTTAAATACCTAAGGTCAATTTTTCAGAGTGATGGAAGAATTGATGGAGATGTTATGCATAGAGTTAATGCTGGTTGGTTAAAATGGAGAGGAGCACCAGGTATTCTTTGTGATAAGAAGATACCATTAAAGTTAAAAGGTAAATATTATGGAGCAACAATTAGGCCTGTCATGTTTTATGGTTCTTAGTGTTGGGCAGTTAATCATCAACATGTATAAAAGATGTCTGTGACAGAAATGAAGATGTTAAGATGGATGAGTGGTCATACAAGAAATGACCGTATACATAATGAGGTTATTAGAAACAAATTAGGAGTGACACCAATAGAGGATAAAATGAGAGAATATCGTTTAAGATGGTTTGGACATATAGATAGAAGAACAAAAGAAGAACCTCTAAGAAGGTATGAAAAACTAAATTTGGAAAGTACTAAAAGAAACAATAAAGAATGATCTAGCTTATTGTGAGTTAACTCAAACATGGCACATGATAGGGATCTGTGGAAACAAAGAATGCATGTAGCCGACCCCATCTAGTATGGGAAAAGGCTTAGTTGTTGTTGTTGTTATAAGTGGCAAATGCATTCAATTGGCACAAGCTCTCCTGATTTTCTGTACCAACTTGATGTTCTCTTATCAGTCTTTTGACAAACACATTGTTTATGATGAGTTTGGTCCACAACCCACCAATTTTCGTGGATTTGGCCCATGTTCTATAGTTCAAAAACTTTAAACGAAAGTTAAACCCCTTTATTATTGAAGGAGAAAAAAAATCTAAACTTATAATAAGGTCAAAGATACGATCAATAGGCTTCCTGAGACGATGATCAATGTTCTCACGATCACAAATGACTCTGATATAATGTAATGAAGCCGATGCTTAAATGTAGCAACGAAAGATTGATAAAAAAAATATCACCTCAATTCGTCGAACACAAAGCCTTGAAAAAAACTATAATCACATAAGTCCAACAAAATAACTAAAAATAACGAAAATCATATTATTTAATTGCCAAACAAAGGCTTGGGAAAATACGTATATAGTGAGGTATTTATAGAATAGAACAAGAGGAAGAGAGGAAAAAGAGAGAAGAGAGGAAGGAGGACATGAATGCCATAAGTTTGTCCCCCTTCCTCTCTCCTCTCTTTTTTCTCTCTCTTTCTCTTATTGTCTTGTATAAATACCTCACTCATTTACATGTTTTCTTAAGTTTTCATGTGATAATGTAATAATATTGATTTTTGTTATTTTTAGTGCCTTTTGTTACACTTATGTGATTATAGTCTTTTTTAAGGCTTTGTGTTCAACAAATTGAGGTGATATTTGTTCATCAATCTTTCGCTGCTACATTCAACAACTTCATTACACCAACTAGTGATTGCTAGACCAATATTAATGGCTAATTCAGTAGCCCTTGGTTGCTAGTTGAACCAGAATAATTAAAAAAATAAGAAATAAAGAAAAATCTATACATGAGGAAGTACTACCTAATTATCCATCCTTAAATGCTTCACAATAACCTCGAAGGTCCCCACGAAGTGTCTCACTAGTGTTGTTCGACGCGTATCGTATCGTATATCGTTTTGGTCTACGATATGGGCGTATCATACCGTATCGTACTTTAATATTAAAAAATTAATAAAAATTAGAAAAAATCCAAACAAAAATCAGAAAAAATTAGCAAAAATATGATAATTACAAAGAATTCATATAATGCAAAGTTTAGTACATATTGATCATTCACCATTTAACAATTAAAAAAGTTACATATTTTGAAGGAAAAAATAAATACATTTATATTTACATATTTTAATGAAGATCATCAACTAAATAATCTTCATCTTCTCTTTGCTGAAGATTTTCACCACTTTCTATTTCAAAATCAAAATCTTTATGTTGATGTTGTTGCGCTTCTTCCACATTAATCCATGCAATCTCTTCTTCAGTTAGGAGTGTATTTTCTTCATTATCTTCCATAATTCGCTCTTCTAATATATTAAAATTAACAAACTGCTATCTTTGTATATGTAGTTGGCACATTTGCTCATTTTTATATGTAAGCAAAACGATGCTCCATTTCTTTAATTATTGAGTCTTTGACACTCCAGTGATATGATATTGTTACTTGATGATATCCTCTTTTTCTCTTACTAGAGACTAGCTTTTTAACTAATGTTTGAAGTGGTTTGAAACAAAAGAATGATGGATGAATGTTGTGGGTCAAAATCAGGTCATCTAATTACTTGTGATCTCACTTCATAGGCTGAGCTAAGCCTCATAGGCTCACACCTTGTTCAATTGAATGAAAGTCGTGTACGCCTGGAAGGTGAATCCTAAAATAGTGAAGCTGTGAAATGCCCACTTAATGAACTGAGGCAACCAAATTGTTCTTCATTGTTTGCGATTTCATGTAATTAGAAACTGGTAGAACGTAACAGAAATATACCTAAAATTTGGCAACAAAAGAGAAATGATTTTGTCATAATTGTTATTTGTTCATAAATTATTCTTATGCAATAAAATTCTTATAAACTAACCTGAATTTACATGGTACATGCACACATCTTGCAATCTCAAACGAGCGTACTGGAGGATGTCTTAGGGAGAAGTAAAGAGAGGCGAACAAAGGCCAGAAACCCGCAAATTTTTTTTTTTTTTTTTTTGCCGTATCAGACAATATGGGCGATACGTGCCGTATGATACGGTACCGTATCATACGATAGAGGTTATCGTATTATATCATGGCTTCTCATTCCATGTCATAATTAGTTACATCAGCATAAGACTTTGCTATCATCGCCAAAAGACTTGTAGAACAAGATGCAACAATTTCATGAGCATCTTCAACAGTTGATTGAGCTGCAGATAGTACTCTGGACCACAACCAAACACCAGTACAACATTCATAAAGGCACAACTTGTCCGCACTACCAGGGGAAAGGATGAAGTTTTTGGCGGTGGGCTCAGCATCCCCAATTAATACATCAGCACAATCAGAATTACCATTCTCAGATCTGCAACTAGGGGTTGATATCCCAATGGCATTCGACTGCTAGAGAAATCAATCCCTCTAAGCATCTCACAAGCAGAAACACCATCTTCCCTAAGTTTCACATCATCATCCTCAGATACTTCATTTGTTGTGACGTCAATAGGGGTTTTGGTGGAATTACTCTGAATCAGTGAAACTGGATAAGAAGGGGCTTTCATGTCTGCCTTCATAGGCATCTGCCTTTCATCGGATGCCAATTCTCCAATATTAGGCTCAAAAACACCATGATCATTGGCTTTATAGTTAATGACTGCACCTAGAATATCCTTCGTGATTTTCACAGGATTAAGTTCTTTCAAGTCCTCCATGAGAGTAGAATTGTTCACGTTCAGGTCACTATATTGGCAAATCGAAGTACTTTTAGCAAGGCACGACTCATCTGCAAGGCTCCTATTAGGCACATAAGTATTACTATTTCCCTTGGCAAAAGTTTGAGAATCCGCACCCAAGATTTGACCATCCTGCTCCAACCTGCAAAAGAACAAGGAGCTAGTAACACATAAACCAGAATACACACACATGCAGACATGCACGGTTGAATAACAAAGATCAAACACGAAAAGGGAGAACCTGTGAGAAGTGTATGTCCAGGCGTTGACCATATCTTCCAGATAAGCCACTTGAGACAGGAGATGCACAAACTGATATCCATCTTTCCCTTTAACAATCCTATCTTTGATTTGTCCAACCAAAACTTCTAGGACTTTTCTAACATCCAAATTCCAAAACAACTTCCTTTATGGTACTGTATGCACCTCTGTAGGCCAACAAACCAACAGCTACCAAGCCTCTCACAAGAAGATTGTGTTCTCCACTTCTATGTTTAACAAATTTGTCATCCAACCCAACAGCTTTTGGTGATCCACAAGGAAGTGCTATGCAAGAGTTGAATGGCCAACCCTTCCATGGCCCGCTGGTGTCTGTGCAAGGACCTTCTTTCAGTTTTGAAGTAACCCAACGAGTTCAGCAAAATGTGGATATGTTAAGATCTGAAAACCAATTGTCGCTACTGCTAAGTGCAAGGTAGACTTCATTTTGATAGTGGGTCTGTGAGAAGAGAACCACAAATTAGAGTCCTGACAAGACTGTATAGGTTTTCAACAGCCGATCCCACCATTTCTCGCTACACATTAAGACTACCTTTTCTCGCTACACATTAAGACTGTATAGGTTTTCAACAGCCGATACCACCAGTTCAGCCGATCCCACCAACTTATCATCACGGTCAGCATTTTCCTTCACAAGATCATTCTCGCTACACATTAAGACTACCTTTTCTCGATGAGTTACAGTATCAATTGAATCAACGCTTGTTTGCTTTTCTGACAAACATCGCTCAGCTGCAAAACTAGTGTCAAAAGTATCAATTGCATCAACACTTGTTTGGTTTTCTGACAAACATCTCCCAGCTGAAAAACTAATGTCTGGAGCATCAAAATTTTCTGATCTCATGGCAACAACACTAAGATGCCTTTTGTTATGGATTATCTGAAGATAGATACAAACTAAATCTTTTGAAAAATTTTCAGCAGATGCATCACGTGTCACATCCCAATTAAACTCCCCATCAAGACTAACCAAATAATGTGGCAATCTTCTGGCTGAAATTGTCCGTGAAACAGTATGCATGTCAGTTTTGAAGAAGTTTCTTACCCTGAGAGGGAGAGCTTGAATGGGCATCTCACAAGTAGCCTGATAATAAATGGATCGCAATTCCAATAAGTACTCTAACACAATTTATTTCCAGATAGTAGCATCACATCAGATGCAAAATAGACAAGCAACAGTTTGGTACAATTTCTCAACCACGCAGAAAAGCAGATGCGCACATAAAAGTGATGATCCACTAGGAACATCACAAGGACAAGCAACCGAAGAACACTAGTACTTTTATTGACCAAATGCTTAATGATTGCCATTTGCGGAAGATGAGAGTGTGAGCAAGTGCAAGTATAAGATACTGCAAATGCTTCTTACCATTTGCAGAACAGGATATGTAAGAGCTTGAATGTGGGTGATCAGAAGAGACACCATACTGTGAAAATATCGTGATCCATAAGAAAGACCTTACAAAGAATAACCTTCTGCAAATGCTTACTACCACGGCATAAAGAGCCTGCGCACTACTTTAAGTACTTGGGTGGGTGAAGCAGGACTGAATCGACAATAGCTGGTGAGTAATCAGCATCTATCCTCAATAGTTAATATTTTGAGTAACACAAGAATGCACACTAGTCTTCACATCATTAGTTGTGGCGAAGAATGGAATCAAGAAGAGCTGGTATACTCATACTAGTTAACCTCTCACCTAAGCTACTCCAATGTTTTGTTCTCTTGGACTAATTTGGTTCTCTTTTTCTCATAGTTCAAGTGTCTGTATACCTGCGTGCATTCAGAATAAAAATAATGAACCAAGGAAAGGAGACATACCAGAATAATCACTGAAGAACAGACCGAGTCAATTTGTCCCGCTAATGAGTTCCATGCTTCTGATGCACTCGGGACATTATTTTCCACATTGATTCCTGCTTTTCTAATGCAGTTCAAGTCCTTAAAGTGCAATCAATATCCTTCTCAACAGCCTGGTTGTTGCAGTTATCAATAGCCCACAGATCAATTCTAGGCATATAAATTATGCATGGGTCATTCCTCTGACATTTCACTGTCATCAGAAATGTAGCATACATTAAGAAAAATCTTGGTTCCTTTCTCAACTGTAGTGAACACAATTGTTTTCCTTCTCATTCAGTTTCATAACAAGAAGTTTAATGGCAAAATCAGTACCAAAGAGCAGTCTTAAATCCTTTTCCATCACATTATTAAGGTTAATCTCCAAGTGCTAAATGGGTTCTTCAAACATGGAAGGTTCTTCAAATGAGAAGCACATGAGACATTATTAATGGAAGATAGAAATGGTTTACCCATGACAGAAACACATTTCTGGTTAGTAAGGGAGTGAATTTCATTTGATCTGCATATTATAAGGTTTCACATGGTGTGCTTAATAGTGACGTTATCTCTAAATAAACAGGTTTATTCATCCAGTATATGATCATCAATGATGTTTTCAATTAGCTAAAATTCTCAGTCTCCATCTTCATACAGCCCTTATTCCTCAGATTGGTTTCCAATAGTTATGATAAATACCGACAAATATAAGCTATTGAATATCACTTTACATTTTTCCAAAACAAAAATGCCCCTTCAGTTTCTAGAAATGCTATCATCCAATTTTGGGCATGTTTTGGATGTTTTATTGCGTTAAGCTCAAATTAAGGACACAAAAGAGAAGTGTCATAAATAGAGGAAAGAACTGTTAATTCCTAATAACATGCCCAAAAGGTACATAACATATTCTATAGGCAGTCCTAGTCCCAGAAAGGGTAGAAGTTCTCCAGGTGTGCATCTGTAGGGGGTCCACTACACCAGCTTGCCCGTCAAAAGAGAAGAGTTCCTTATAATATCCTTTCACAACATTTAGTTTTGATACTGAGCCATAGATAAGGTTCTCCAGATGTAAGCAAAAGATAGGTTTTCAAGATGTAACAACGCCCATAACCTTTTCTGAGGCACATCCTGGAGCATTAGGTCAAGATCAACTCTCAGTAAATAAGGTCATCACCACCCATATCATTTTCATGCTTTCGGAGGACTGAGAAAGATATGGACCAGACAAAAGCCTCATCTCAGCTACTACATTCTGCTTAAGAAGGATAAAATTAGATGAGGCTACTACATTCTGCTTAAGCAGGATAAAATTAACTTTTAATGCTGTTCAGTGGAAGCTGTTAGTAAAACTGGTAGTAGAAAAAGGTCGGGGATGAAGCATCACTACCTTCCTCTCTCAATCATCCAAACCTGCTTCTAAAATTTATCATGAACAAACAATTCATCACAACATCCTCCAATTTCATTGACACTACCTTCAGTACATCTGCTAGTCAAACAAACAACCATGGTTCACGACAGCCTACAATCCTCACTAACCAGTAGGACATAGATATCTTAGCCAAAGGCCCAAGCTATACTCTTAGGCTGCCATGGGCAGTAGACTATGCACATGAATTCCTTAAGTTTTTTCACTGACTTGCATTTTCTCAAACTTCTTCACTACTGCGGTTGTCCTGATAAAATGTTCCTTCCAATATCCAGGCACTCAATCCCTCACAAGTTTTGATGAAACCATCTCCCAGTTTCTCGGATAAATGTTTTTCCTGTTTACAAGTACTTTCTATTCCAAGACCATAGCCAACAAACAACTAAGCTGACACCATACACTTGATCTTTCAATGGGCTTCGACAAAGCATACTAAGACCATGAACTCTTCTAACAGAAAGGCATATATTTTTTGTTTTTCAGAAAAGCAGGATAGGAAATTTATGTGCAGCTCTCTAGAGAGGTGGAAATACAATTTTGAAATAGAAATTAGGTTATGAGTTCGACCACAAAAGCAAAAGGGCAACTTTGAAGTAGAAATGGCATCACATTTGTTATCCCTTGAACTACATCTCCCCTCCCTTCCTGTAGCATTGTAGCCAAATTAACTTTGTGGATTTCAACATTGCCCTCAAAGCCATGGAGGACACAGGAAGCTAGATGCTTCTGGCCAGACCTAGGACTTCCTGCAATCAACAACCGCAATCCTGCTTTCTTCTTTCCAAAAAGGTGTGCATTCATGTTGGGATGACCAAATGTGTCACGATCATCATCATACACCTTTTATTTCTTCGAGACGTAAAGATATTAATATCATATACTTTTTGTTTCTCCAAGATATTAAAGATACTACCACCAAACAAGCCCATTGAAGAAAGATTCATCTCAATTTCTGATATGATACTTGGCTCCTCTAGCAGATAACAAAGATTGGACCACCATGAGATGGAAGGAATTTTTTTCTTTTCCAAAGCAGAAACAAGTATATCTGTAATGCTATTTCTAGCCTTATAAAGCAGCGAAGGCAAGACAGTGCATTCATCAAGATACAATGATACAAGTAACTGAACTAGAGGCTTCAGTAAACACGGAACAAGATCACCCTGAATAGAAGAAGTGGTCACATGATTTGCAGCTATGCCTTCTTCCCTACGAGAGCAGGGAAGTGGAACACACGCAAGAGCAGTCAACTAATCTTTCTCTTCCACTGCAAATGACGGGAGAGAAATCCGTTTACCATTATGATGGCACTTCTCGGCAGTGCTAGAATTCAAAGCAATCATTGCTGCCTGAGTACAAAGAGCCTGCAGATCCGCCCCAGCAAATCCAGCAGTTTCTCCAGCGATCTTCCAAAGCAAAGAGCCAGAAGCAGGTTTTGGCCATTTTTGGGTATGAAGCGCAAGAATTGCAGAACGATCTTTTAGTGAAGGCAGAGGGAAATAAATTTCCCTATCAAATCTCCCTGGTCGCCTCAATGCAGGATCTATGGAATCCGGACGATTGGTTGCTCCAATTACTATAACTGAGCCTCGAGATTTTAAGCCATCAAGTAGAGCAAGAAGGGTTGACATAACAGAACTATGAGTTTGATCTTGCTCCCTAGAGTGTATGGGGGTTAACCGTTAAACCGTCAATCTCATCGAAAAATATTATAGATGGTTGACATTTCTCGGCAACATGGAACAACAGTCTCAGTTGCCGCTCAGCAGCATCACCAATGTATTTTCCCAAACAATCTGCACCCTTACGAGCAAAGTAAGCTATTCGTCTATCTCCACGAGAGCATGCTCCAACAAGTGCACGCACCACATGTGTTTTACCTGTCCCATGATATCCATGCAAAAGAACTCCCCTAGGAGGTGTAAGTCCAAGGTTACTATAATATTCTGGATACAGAAGAGGTATTATATAACTACCTCGTTGATGGACTGGACGACATTCTTAAGGCCAGCAACAGACTCCCACCCCTCGTATAGGCTTTCACCACCAGAGCCACCAATATGGATGGGTAAAATTCTCGATATATCTCGATGAAGCCTTCTGCCTGCACGCTTAAGAAACTCTTCGTCTTCACCGCAGTTCTCCAGCCACTTTTTTTCTGCCTCCATATATTGAGAGTAGGCATCTCTTACCATAAGGCAGAGAAGCACAGTCTCCATGGTTGAAGCCTTCGGGTTTCTGTCAAGCTGCAGCGACGTTTCCGAACCCGGACATGGATTCCTTGACTAGAGGTGGCAACTTGAAGCAAACAAGGGTTGGGCCCAAGTAGGTCTGGGTCCATTTTTATTGTTAGAAATAGGCCAACCCAAATGCTACCGGACATTTTTATTGTTGCTTTAGATGGAAACAAACAAGATCACCATTGAGGTTATATCTGCTTTCTGTTTCGTGTCTATGTAGGTCTTGTATTGTTAGCAATTTTGTGTTCAAATTTTGATTGTTCGAGTCTTTAGTGACATGTCAATCCTATCATGACCTGCTTTCTTGCAGGGTAACTTGTATGGACACGAACAACGACTTTTTTGGACAGTGCTCGTGTCAGGTTTCCTTGTCACGACTTATATTGCCATTCCTATAACTGAGCCCAAGGATCCAAACAGGGGCTGTGCAGGAACATCACACGAGCATTTTTTTTTGCCACTTTGATCCTGCAAATCATCCTTGTATTTAGAAAAGGATGAAAAATAACATTAAAAATAACTGTATTATACTCATAACAGCAACAACAACTATGTCTTTTCTCATACCAGACATGAATAGGCAGGATCCAATCTCTCTATAAAAAGAGATTGATTGGATCCGTGGTTTGATATTTGCTCACTAATGATGCTATCTATTCATGTGGCTTTTTAGTAGATAAAAGACTTTTTTTCATGATTTTTCAAATTTGCTCATAATCTTTGAAATTATACTCATGTTATCAAAAAATAATAGTTGAACAACATCGGTCATGAGTAGGATTCGATTTATCTATATATACATAGAGAGAGATTTCAATATATATAAATAGAAATAGAGAGAGAGAGAGAAATAGTGAGAGAGAGAGAGAGAGATTTTCATGGTTTATAAACTTTTTCTTATGATAAGATTGATCCAATCAGGAGTTCACTCAACTAGACTGATTAGCTGAATCTTTTGAAAATTGATTCGTTGTTCTAGCAACACCCCTAAAGCAACTCAACATTTTCTTTTGTCCCAAAAGAGAGTTGTTTTCTAAAATATGTTTAAGTTGATTGGAAAAAGATAGTGCAACCAAGAAAAATCCAATTAAATATTTGCAACTCTAATCACAACAAGCAGGATTAAAAGCAACGGTTAAATAGATCAATCAAAGAAAGCTAATGTAGAATGCAGTATTTAAGTATCAACGGGTCAGGCTCAGACTGGATCAGGCATTGGTGGATCCAACACATTCGGATCTTATTGAACCACATCTAGTTTAAAGTTCATAGTTTCAAACATAATAGAACTGACTATAAGATCCCATTATTTGATGGGACATACTTTATGTAATCTGGTTGGTTGCTCGGCCTAATAGAACCAAGAAAACGCTTGGTTTTGGATTCGGGTAACTATTACTCAGTTCCGACACCAAAGTTCGATTACGTCGTGTCCGAATAGTTGGATTCATCCCTGTTCGTGTCCAATGTAGGTACGAAGCGTGGGGGTTCAGTATCCGTTGTCAATTGGGAGTAAAGAGCCGAACTTTGACTTCGGTTCTTCGCCTCCGAATCGCAATCGCCGGCGGTCGGATCCCCCCTCTGGTGATCCCGCCGACGCCTCTTTTTGCAGCATTTCCCTTTTTATTGCATTCGGTAAATCTCGCTCCCTCCTCTCTCTCTATATATATATCTGAGGAATGGTGTCCATGTGGATCTCGCAATCGCCTGCATGTTGCTGGCTTTGGTACAGCTATAAATCACATACCAGGAATCCTGAATGACTATGGTAACATGGTGATCCGAGTGACATATGGACTCCGGTACTGGATTAGTTTCTTGGTAATCGCTCAAGTTGAATAAACTCTTCTCTTTTTCTTTTAATTAAACAAAGGTGCTTCGCCCTCGCAATGCGGCCAATCAGGAAAATGATGGCAGGATTCGCGTAATTAGTAGGTTTTATAAGTTCATTGGTCTTTTCCAGATTTCTTCATCATTGATTTATGAAATTGATTAAAAACTGTGGAATTAGTTCTTGCGGGGGTTTGTTTTTGTTTAGTTTTCAATGTGAAAGAGTTTAATATCTTTCTCGTCTTTGTGTTGATGTGGCAGGAATCAACAATCTGTCGTGTCAACGATTCAATGTGAGGAGACTTGACATTCCTTCTGAAGATGGGGAAAATTAGGATTTTGTTTGTATTTCTGCTGCTTTCTTGTCTGGTTGGATCTCATGGAGAGGAATTGGAGGTAGCTTTATTGTTATTAATTTTTATCTTTAAGATCAGCTTCCACGGTTCATGTTTCGGACATATATCCTTGTGTTTCATGAATGTGGCTTTATTTGAATGCAGTTTGGTGGCAAGCATCCAAAAGATCATTCCATTTTGAAAACGCTTAATACGTCTGGCTTAGTGCCACCTAACAACACTGTATTTGTTCCACCATCACATAACAACACATCTGAGAGTGCAGGTGGCACTACAGAGATTCACATTGAACTTGGGAACGGAAATTCTACACAAGTGGATGTTAATCACATCAGTAATCGTACAGAACAAGTCAGGGACCATCTGCAATCAAGTGAAAATGATAATGGTGAGAATCAGAGTGAAGGAAGGGTTCATGAAAGTACGGAACCAGTAAAGGTCCGTAAATCTGATGAACTTTTGAAAGCAACCAATAAATCAGGTCCTGCAGAGACGCTTCCAGTTAACAAGGGAAACAATTTTTCAGTCAAAGAAACAAAGTCAGAAGACGATCAAACAAATGACGCAATTGAGAAAGAAAAACAACAGCCCAAGAGTAAAAAGAAGAAAAAGAAGGGCCAACATTCATCAGACAACCACCCAAAGAATGACAATTCTGGTGTAGAAGAGTGTGATTCATCGGATAGGTGCACGGATGAGAAGAACAAACTTGTTGCTTGTCTAAGGGTTCCTGGAAATGGTACAACTGTTATTCTTTTTGCTGAATTTGATGATATTGTATTGTATATTTGTCTTTAGTGGCGTTTTGGATTTTATAATTCCTGATGTTCACCGTACACGAATCTTTCATCATTATGATAGACTAAGTTGATCCACTTGATGTCTTTCCAATATAGTGATCCCTTGGTATTTGGAAACGGGAACCCACCTTCTCAGACCTGGCTAGAGCAACAAACTCAATGATTACCATATGAATCTGTCTTTTGTGAATTTGTGATTATCTGAATTCATAGTTCTCTTGATAAATATGTGCCTGTTAGTAATATATCTACATTCCTGCCGATAACAGAAGAGCAGAGCGCAGTAGTCCTGCATCTAGAAATGGAAGCGTTGAAAGATAAAAGTTTAATTTCAAAGTTTGAGAAAGTATTTTGTCATCATAACTTGTGTATTCTTTTGATTTCTGAGGCACCATTTTTGCATTAATTGCAGAATCACCGGATCTTTCTCTTTTGATCCAGAATAAAGGCACAAATCCACTTACAATCAAGATTTCAGCACCAAGCTTTATTGAACTGGAGAAAAGAACAGTTGAACTCAAAGAGAAAGCAAATGAAAAGGTATATTTGCGATGTCAAATATTGATGCAGTTCTTGGTTTAAGGCATCCTTCAAAACTAGGTCTAAGACTCTAAAGCAAGCTGCAGATGGGTGATTTTGAAAATGTATCATGATTACCGTCATATAATTGTACCAAGCTCATGATTGTTATATGCCAACTCTATTTCATTTCATTTTTCTTCAAGATGCTAAAATGGTTGCCTCTTTGTTGGTTGTTTCATGTCCAGTCTCTATATTTGTTCTGGTGTGCTTTCAACTGAACTACATTACCCATGGATTGTCGTAGCAATGGAAGATGGGAAATAGGACTCTCATGACATATGTTGCTTCTGTGTGGTTACGGCTATGAGTAGGACATGGATACAATGAAGGATTTTCTAGAATAATGGGTATGGAGACCAACACATTCACATTCACACCCTCATGCAAGACACACATGCGAAGAAAAGAGAAGGGCTCAAGTATGAAATTATAAGATGCTGTATATGAGAAATTTTAGAGTTAATTGAAAACTAAAACTTCAAATTATGTCAAAGATATTACCAACAATTTATGAGGAGAAAAGATGCAGTCATCATTGATTCTTTTCTGTCTCAGATGTTACTGTATATTGATCGGACTTGAGATGAAGAAAATAGGTTTTTACTATATATTGACTGGACTTGATTTGAATAAAATAGGTCAAGCTGAAAAGATGTTTTGCACCTGGTTGATGATGCTAAAATCCATTAGATACAGATAGCACAAGAGAACTTGTAACCTACCTATGCTTAACTGAGCTTCCTATTCTTGTTATTGTCATAATGCAGGTGAAGGTCTCCTTTGGAAATAATGGCACATACGACAACAACCCAATATTGTTGCTCACTTCGGGCGATGGCAAGTGTTCTCTCAACCTTAGAGGCGTGTTCGGCACTGAAATCAGCAACCTTTCATCTCTAAAACCATACACTTACACCAAGTTCCTAGCACCAAATCTAATCATGTTCTTCTTGTTGGCTGCTACCCTTATCATTTGTGGAAGTTGGATCTTCTTTCAATTTCGCAGAAAGGTTCCTGGGATTAAATACCAACAGTTGGTCACTGACCTGCCTATCTCAACTGGAGGGAAAGCAGAATCTGATACAGCAGATGGATGGGATGACAACTGGGGTGACAATTGGGATGATGAAGAGGCGCCATCAGCATCCTCGAAACCAGTACAGAGTTGGTCGTCCGACGGGCTTGCGTCTAGGCGTTCTAACCACAAAGAAGGTTGGAATGTTACCTGGAAAGATTAACAAAACAAATATAGTAAGTCCTTGAGAAATCTCTTTCCTTCTTTCTTGTGTACTTCTTTCTTTCTTATAGTTGAGATATTAGCGAGTGGTTAACGCCTCAAGGACGAGGGTCCTTGCCTTGGAGTTTTATGCTGGCTTGTTCCCACCCCTTAAAAGGCTGTTGTTAGTTGCTGCTTTCAGATCATAGGGCACGCGTTATGGATCTAGACTTGCTTGAATTTATTCATAACGTGATTAAGTTTAACAATGTGTATTCTGTGCATTTTCTCTAAGCATGTTTCTTTGTTTTATGTCTCGTTGATTAGTTTACATGCCAAGTTCAAAAGATTTTGGGACAGATGCATCCTTGTTTTGTTAAACAAAATGATGCCTGCTACCTTTCAGGAATACTTTATTTTATATTTTCTCTGTATGCTAAGTCTATGGTCTGTAACATAACATGCAGATGTAAATATTATGATAATTAGAAATGGAATGGCAAAACAGTTTAAAAAATCATAAGTGGGTTGCACTCAGAACGTTAGCTCACCTGACAGGGGACTCAACTCACAAGTTGAAGATCATGAGTTCGACACCTGGGGATCGCGTTCCTGTCTTTACCTTGTAACCGGGAAAAAAATCACAAGTGGGTTGAAATTAAGAAAGTCTGGTATTTCCTGCAGCTAAATTTTAATAACAAGTGAATTAAGTGCCGAATCCAAAACAAAAGCAAATCTTCTCCAAAACTAAGTGGAGAAGATAACATGTATTCTTATTTATCGCCGTGCTTGATGCTCTTCATGTATGCCTTCGAGACAATGCCTTCCAACAGTTTAGGGACCTTCCTCTCCTGTTTTAAAGTGGTCACCATCTGATCTCTTACTGCTAATTGGAATAAGTGAGAATAATCGTAATCAAGTAAACTAAACCTTAAAAGGAAAAACTTTTAAATGTAAAATCATGGATAATGACTTAAATTATTTAGATTAAATAAAATTATTTTGAATTATCTTAAAGGAAGTAAGTTGCTTAAGAAATTTCAAATTGGTAAGTGATTTTCTTTGTAAAGGGTGATGAGAGATTTAAAAGTTCTATTTGTAAGTGACACAAACTTGGAAGTAATTCAGGTAAAGCAATTTATTCAAGTTATTGGACTAAAATGATTGCAACCTATTTAAGTTATTGGATTGCATGTGATAAGGAGAAAGCATATTTCTTAGAACATTCAAGAGAAATTGCACGTGGAAAACTCCAAACCCTGCAAGTCAGCAGTTACACACAGGCACAGCATCTCCTAACGTCATTCATCAATGTTGTCTTTCTATATGAAGTTACTTGCTTCTCTACATTGGTTCCTGTACTGGAACAAGGTTTCTTGATGTTCTTACCTTGCTTTCTACCTAAAGCACAATCTTTTCGCCGAAATAAACATAGCTCATCCGGCTGGGGGTTGGGCCTAAGTTCGGCCGCATATTGAGTTTGATACCTCAAATGTGCACTGGCAGGGTCAATGGCCAACCCAGCACCAAACTTGTTCCCATTATCATGGGTTAGCTTCAAAGGTTTGGTAGCTTTTCCTTTCTCCTTTTGTTGTGATAAACAGAGGCCATTGCGTTCTGAGGTTAAATGCATCTTGGTTCCCTCCTTGGTTGTTTTGATCTAAAGACGATCTTTCGACCGATAATAACTTAAATCAGGAAGGAGAGAATGTTCCTCCACTGGCAAGGGTTGGCATGCTGATCAGTTGCCGGAGCTCAACCATGAGAAGCGCCAGCGGCTCACAGATTAATCCACTGGAAGGACCTATCTTTAAATAGAGAGATGAAACTCTTACACTCAACTAAGATGTTCCCAAGTTGAGACCAATTTCTTTTAGTACAATGGGGACTTCGAAGCCTGATGCTCGCCCTGGGTGTTGAATTCATGACGTTCAACTTGTCAGTCTACCCCCTAGACAGGTGAGTTACTGTCCTTTGTACTGCTCAGGCCAATTTTGTTTGGTTCCCAGTTAGCCAGCAAGGAAAATCGCAGCACCAATGTCATATTTATTTCCGTGCTGGTTCGGCCGTCTCCTTAAGTCCTTCAATAAGGTTTTCTTGTTTCTTTATGAAAAAATTCTCATTTTGTTTCCTACGATTTGAAAAGTTTTGTGAGGTATTTTATCACATTAGTCATCATGTAGCAACTCCGCCCATGTTGCATTGCCGGTCCCAAGCCCGGATAAAGGAGGAGGTTGTGTTAGGCTTCAAACAGCCAGCGTAAAACCTTATCGGATTTTTATATCATGGAGTACACAAATTATGAGAATTGTTTTTGGGCGTCCCTGCCTAGCGACGTACTGCAGAGCTCAAATGCAGTGATAAGTAAGCAAGGGCCACTACATTTTCGTCCGAATGTAGTGAATCAATTGTAGAGAGGGTTCCCGCATTTTCAATATAGACGGATGCGGGGGGTAAGGAAGCTAGTCCTAGATAATAAGATTCGTATTGGTTCTTGGAATATCGGAACATTATCCGATAAGCTAATGGAGGTGGTAGATACTATGATTCGGAGAAAGATTCATATTCTATGTTTACAAGAGACAAAATGGGTTGGAGAAAAAGCAAAGAAGATAGATGATACATGTTTTAAATTATAGTACTCATGTAAGGAAAATGTTCGAAACGGAGTTGGTATTATCATAAATAAAGATCTAAAGGATAGTGTAGTAGGCATACAACGATATGGTGACTCAATCATGACATTGAAATTAGTGTTAGGAGCAGAGGTTTTGAATATAGTTTGTGTTTACGCACTACTAGAAGATAGTATAAAGACAACTTTTGGAAAGAGTTAGTTAAGGTGATTCAAAGGATTCCACAAAGAGAGATGATTTGTTTAGGAGGAGACTTAAATGGACATGTCGATAAAGAGGCATTAGGATATCAAGGGATTCATGAAAACTTTGGTTTTGGGGATATAAATGAGTAAGGTAGGGAGATTTTACATTTTGCTATGGCATTTGATCTCTTTATAGTCAATACAATCTTCAAAAAACGAGATGAACATTTAATTACTTATAAGAGTGGCTTATCACAAAAGATAGAGCGTGTTGTAAAGATTGCAAGGTAATTCCAGGAGAAAGCTTAACCACCCAACATTGACTTTTAGTTATGGATTTACAAATAAAAAAATGGACAAAGAAGAAAAGAGTGCATCGAGCTATTTGAACTAAATGGTGGAACCTGGAAAGCGAGAAAGAAGATATATTTAAACAGAAAGTCCTTCAAGGAGATGTTTGGAATTATATTGGTACACCCTGTGATATGTGAAACAATATGGCTATACATATTAGGAAAGTGGCGAAAGATGTGTTAGGTGTATCTAAGGGAGGTGTACCAGCACAAAAAGAAGCTTGGTGGTGGAGTGAAGTAGTGTAAAATAAAATCAAGGCAAAGAGGGCATGTTACAAATTACATTATGCTAAGAAAACTATTGAAACTTTAGAGGCTTATAAGAAAGCAAAAAAGGAAGCGAAAAAGGCCGTGAGTGAAGCAAAAACTAAAATTTGGGAGGATTTATATAAAAAACTCAACTCAAAAGAGGGTGAAAGACATATTTTTAGGATAGCTAGGGCTAGAGATAAGAAAACTAAAGATCTTAATTATATTAGACGCATCAAGGACGAGGATGCAAAAATTATAGTGGCAAATGATGATATAAGAAATAGATGGAAAAACTATTTTTATAAGCTTTTTAATAAAAATAAAGATGTTAGTATTAGCTTAGGAGAGTTAGCCAAATCAGAAAAGTATATAAACCACAATTTCTACCGACGTATTCAAAAGAATGAAGTCAAAGAGGCTCTAAAACATATAAAGGGTGGTAAATCGGTAGGACCAGATAATATTCCTATAGAAGTTTGAAAAATAGTAGGAGAAAAAGGAATCACTTGGCTCACAAGACTATTTAATGAAATATGAAAAAATCAAAAGATGCCCGAGGAATGGAGAGCAAGTACACTTATACCCATATATAAGAACAAGGGAGACATTCAAAATTGTGTGAATTATCGAGGTATCAAGTTAATGAACCATACTATGAAATTGTTGTAAAGAATTATCGAACGTAGGTTAAGACAAGTATCAAGTATAACAGAAAACAGATTTGGATTCATGCCAGGCAGATCTACTATTAAAGCGATTCACCTTTTGAGACGTCTTATGGAATATTTTAGAGCAAAAAAGAAAGACCTTCACATGATATTTATTGATTTAGAAAAAGCTTATCATAGGGTACCGAGGGAGGTTCTTTGGAGAACTTTAGTAAAAAGAGGTATCCCATTGACATACATTAACCTTATTAGAGACATGTGTGATTGTGCAAAAACATGTGTGAGGACTAATGAAGGAATGACAGACTTCTTTGAAGTTAATATTGGGTTACATCAAGGGTCAACTTTAAGTCCATATTTATTTATAATGGTGATTGATGAGTTAACAAAACATATTCAAGATGAAGTACCTTGGTGTATGTTATTTGCAGATGACATTGTGTTAGTGGAGGAGCCTAAAGAAAAAGTTAATAGAAAATTGGAACTATGGAGAGAAACATTAGAAAGCAAAGCCCTCCGGCTTAGTAGAATAAAGATAAAATATATGGAATGTAAGTTTGATCATTTGGTTACCTCAGAGGACATAGAAATTAAAATTGGCACACATTGCATCCCTCAAAAGGAAAATTTTAAATACCTAGGGTCAATTTTTCAAAGTGATGGAAGAATTGATGGAGATGTTACGCATAGAATTAATGCTGATTGGTTAAAATGGAGAGGAGCACCAGGTATTCTTTGTGATAAGAAGATACCATTAAAGTTAAAAGGTAAATATTATGGAGCAGCAATTAGGCCTGCCATGTTTTATGGTTCTTAGTGTTGGGCAGTTAATCATCAACATGTACAAAAGATGTCTGTGACGGAAATGAAAATATTGAGATGGATGAGTGGTCATACAAGAAAGGACCGTATACATAATGAGGTTATTAGAAATAAATTATGCGTGGCATTAATAGAGGATATAATGAGAGAATATTGTTTAAGATGGTTTGGACATATACAAAGAAGATCAAAAGAAGAACATGTAACAAGGTATGAAAAACTAAATTTGGAAAGTATTAAAAGAGGTAGAGGACGACCACAAAAGTGTTGGAAAGAACCAATAAAGAATGATGTAGCTTATTGTGAGTTAATTGCTAACATGGCATATGATAGGGATATGTGGAAACAAAGAATCCATGTAGCCGACCCCGTTAGTATGGGAAAAGGCTTAGTTATTGTTGTAGTCACCATGTAGCAGCTTATATTGGTTGATTAAGCTATCACGTCGGTATCACGTAACTTGTTGGTCTATATTTAATAAAAAACAACAACTAAGCCTTTTCCCATACTAGATGGGGTCGGCTACATGGATTACTCGTTTCCACATAGCTCTATTTAATAATATACTTAAATATTAAATATTTTTATATTTTTAAAATTAATAAATATTAAAATTCTTTAATATTATTAATTATTATATTTTAAATTTAATAACACTAAATCTATATCAAAAACTTAATTTAATATTCAATAATGATCAACAACCACATCACCTCAGTTACATGAAACTGGCTTCCATATTATTTTCAGGTAAAAAAAGAATGCAGTTTGTGAGTTTGGACTGTTTTGATAGATGATAGAAACCATGATTATCATAACATACTTTAAACCATAATAATCAAATTAATAAATGTTAAAACCTATGGATAGTTATTTAAAGGTTTCCCTTTTTCTAAATTAGAGTGGAAAGCCAAGGTAAGCTATGTACGCTCTGAGAATCGAACTCACATCCCAAGTCCGTTGGGGTTGAGAGCCCTGTCGGGTGGGCAAGCTTTTGCTTGGACCAGTTAAGTAGAATCGCAAGTCTAATGCAATTGTCACTAGTTGAAGATGAGTAGCGAGACAAACATGTTTGAAGATCCATTGCCTACAACACGTCTTCTACAGCAAGCAGCCAAGCCGACGTGAGTGGCCATTACAGCAGCCCTGCCCCGGCTAGACCTCTCTCTCTCAGAGAGAGAGAGAGAGAGAGAGAGAGAATCTGGATTATTCTCCAAATCAAAATGTGCCAAATCGACTCGGCCGACCTCACACTGTGGGGTGGAAAAGATTGAGAGAAAAGAAATTCTTCCTTTGCGGATAAAGCACAATTAGCAAAGCGTCTAAGCCCCGGTGGACCCTCATGTGTCCACTGAGGTCGTCACTATCATCTGCTGGCTACTTGCAGTTATTCATGTTTGAGAAAGTACTTGTCTTCTACGATAGAAATAAAATCTTTAACTCGTAGTGGATTGGAGAATAGCCATGCTAAAAAAACATTTGGATTTTGTCCATGTAGAGATTTTCTTGGATTTTATTAACCCTTTTCTTCTTGGCCTTTTCTTGATGAAAATCTTTGAAAACAATTTTTGGAAAATAGTTTTCCTTGAAATATGTTGGTCACAATTTCGTCTAAAATCATCATTTTGACAGCTGAAGTCTCAAAGTTTTAGGATCCGTAGTAATTGATTCAACTGAATTTTGTGTTAGCCAACTTTTGGAAGATTCCGAGGATGATATCGGAATCATATGATAAGGTGTGTGTATAAGAGAAAGGAGAAACGATGAATGCAAGGAGAAGAATGGTATCAAAGGTACAACAATAATTAAGCTCTTTTTTTGTACTAAATGAAGTCAGTTACATGAATTTTTTTGTTCTCTTTTGTTCTCATAGTGATAGATCATACATATCTCATGCTAACGGATAACTCAACGAAAGTAAATCATGTTTTATTTTATTGTTTTCTTTCAATATTTTTGTAGCTTTTTTTTTGCTCTTTTAAAAATAAAGTCAAAGGTATTTTGAATATTAAAAAAAAGGTGCAAATAGTAAAACAGGTGTGTAAAAGAGCTTCTATCATAAGTTAGTATTAAAGCAAAGTGATCTGTTTCCGAGTGGATGGGCTTCGTGTTTTAAGTTTTCGTGTCTTTGTCAGAAACATGCCAGGCGAACATGACTGTAACTTTAAATGTTCTCTAACAAACACAAACTTCTTTTTATCGTTTGTTGTGTACATTGAACCAGATTAGAAGCTCATATTCCGGGTCGTGTTCGTGTGCTTCCTCCAGTCGTGTCTTACATTGTCAGCCCTTGAGGAAGAAATGGTGGAGCCTTTAACGAAGTCGTATTTTCTTCTTTCAGTAACCAAATCGTCTTGTTGATCTAAAGAAAAACAATTACGAATTCCTGTTGTTCTAATTTGGCCCCGGGTTGGGGGGGAACGTACAACACGGTGTGTGTGTAGTGGAGACCACCAGAGGAGAAAAACGCCGGAGGAGAAGAGACGAAGTCCCATTTATGGCTTCTGCTTAATGGGTTTTCTTTAATCGATTGACCCCTCCTCCCAGAAACGGAAAAGGCTAATCTATCGATTGACCCCAACACAGTGCATAGATAAAGAGGATAAATCCCAAATCCAGAAGGATCCTTCCAGCATAAACGACATTATTATTGCAGAAAGCCTCAAAACCACGAGAGAGATCCATTAAACCGCATTTTTTACTTCCGGAGTCTAGTTTTCCGGCGGTGGGCAAAGAGGTTTTGGAAAATCTAATCGCGTAACGAAGGAGAGACAACAAAGAGAGAAACCGGGTTTGTTTGGGACTGATCACTACTGTACGTTGTGCATTGAGAGAAAAGGCTGGTGGAGACGCAATGAGGAAAGGAGCTTAGGCAGTATAAGTACTAACGGATGTAGCAACAAGATGGAAACGGAGTATATAGCGAGGCATCACAAGCACGAGATCTCAGAAAACCAGTGTAATTCGGCGATCATTAAGCACATCAAGGCTCCCATCCATCTGGTAAAGAGATTCATTCTTCTTTGGTCGTTTTGGTTTCTTTATTTCTTTGCCGGGATGTATCTTCTGCTGGTTTTTAGTTCTTTTTCTTTCTGTTGGTGGTTTCCACTTGAGTTCTGTCTTGCCCCAAGATCCGGATGTTGGGATTCGGAGTGGTTTTGGGCGCATTTCATCTCTCTCTCTCTCTCTCTCTCTCTCTCTCTCTCTCTCTCTCTCTCTCTCTCTCTCTCTCTCTCTCTCTCTCTCTCTCTCTCTCTCTCTCTCTCTCTCTCTCTCTCTCTCTCTCTCTTACGGATGTTCTTTCCATCAGTTGATCGAAAACTGGCATCTTATTTGTTGAGTAGTGGCAGGCTTCTTGTTCTCAACTTCTCTTTCCTTTTCTTTTCTATGTAGGTGAACTTGCATTGCTTTTCGAAAAGGATTTCCTTCTTACTTTTTTAAGAAAACATTTCCAGAACTTATTATGGATGGCTTATCCGAAAGCTGATTCAAAATGGGATCTCATTTACTAAATCAAAATGGGTTTCTCATTGTTCAGTTGCCCTTCATTCTATCTTAAAAGTTTGGCTGATTTCATCTGATCGTCTGAGAATGAGGGCTGGTGCTGAGGATGGATTAGGTGGTTCTCTTGCTAGTCGTTCATGATCTATTCAGAATTACAATAACATGACAGATATGTCCGATTTTGATATGCAACTGTGTTATTGTTCTGGGTAGGAAGTGGTTTTGGGGTTTGGGTTGATTATTTTCTGATGAAACTTTTCATGGTTCAATCTAAGGAGAATGAACTCGGTTGATACCGTCCTGTTCCTTGAAGCATTTCACCTTCTTCAGCTTATATGGTTCAAGCGAAAAATTATTGTGCTTTTTTCTACTAGTATTTATATATACTGTTAATCTAGTCTCCCTGTCAGCTATTCATGATATGTAACCGTTATCTTTCTTCTTAGTTATTTTATGTGAAACAGACTAAGGACATGGTCCGAGTAAATTGATCGCTGCTAATGCTATTTTGGAAGTTCTCTGCTATTATTGTTTACTTCCTGCATTTTTGAAGTAATTGGCAAACAACAGGTTTGGTCTTTCGTGCGGAGGTTTGATCAACCTCAGAAATACAAGCCATTCATCAAGAGATGCGTTGTCCGTGGAGATCTCACAATAGGCAGCGTGAGAGAAGTTAATGTGATATCTGGGCTTCCAGCTACCACGAGCACAGAAAGGTTGGAGCTTCTTGATGATGATGAGCACATCCTGAGTGTCAGAATAGTTGGTGGCGACCACAGGTTGAAGGTAAAGAGTTCTCTGTAAATGTCTTCTTTGACTCTATATCCTTCTCTTTTCACTGGAGGTTCTTGCGAACGCAGCCTAATGACTCTCTCAAACTCATTGGTAACTCTATTAGTTCTCTTAACTTCAACTAAATTTACTCTCTCCTAGTCATACTTTGGAATTTGACCATCTACTGTGTCATTCTCTTCTTGTGTAAAATTGTTTTGGACTTAACTGATTGCTAGAGTGACTCCAATGACTTTTTGGTGTATAGATTTTCAGTTTGATGCCATTGGGCAGGAAACGCTGAGCTTATCTCTTCTTGTTGCGTCCCCATCATTCGAATAGAGGGTGGGACTCACCTTATGTGGAGCAACATCAGTCTAATCAGGATTGTATGGTCCCAGTCGTACCTGTTTTCCTTCATGTATAGATGTTGGTAGGGCATGCTCATTTTCTAGTTTCTTTAATTTATTTAAATAAGCAGCTGGAGTTCATATTTTGCACTAAGATAATTGCAATCTTGAGGAGGATATCTTTTTCTTGCAGAGACATAATGCCACTAAATCAGATGAAGTCAGTACGCCTGAACTCGTCCTCATTAAGAACGCGTATAATGTCCAAAATAAGGTCTTATCGCTACAAACTCATGATTTAGTGAAGGAAACCATTCTCCTTTTGGTGCATTCACTGGATTGTGTGCTTGTTCTTTATCTGGTGGATAAATCATATTGTGCCATTGAATGGGCGATCAGCTATATCGAAGTATGAACTTCAGACAGAGCATGTTCTTCCCAGATATAAGTAATTATACAAAGTGACAAAAATGACAAGATAAATATTCAGAGGGGATCAGTTTGCACATTCAATTGGTGACTAGCCATATCAAATTGCAGCAGTTTTAAATTCAGCTTTTCGATTGCCGCATGAAATCTCATAGAAGAGCTAATGGTTTTCGCCTCTTATTATACCGTTTGCAGAACTACACCTCTGTAATCACCCTGCATCCAGAGATCATCGACGGGAGGCCCGGCACGCTGGTGATCGAATCATTTGTTGTGGACGTTCCAGAGGAAAACACAAAGGATGAGACCTGCTACTTTGTTGAGGCTCTCATTAAATGTAACCTCAAATCACTGGCTGGTGTTTCAGAGCGACTTGCAGTTCAGGACAGAACAGAACCTATTGATCGCGTTCTGTGGCTCGAAGAGAAGGGAACCGCAAGCAACTAGGGAGAAAATGTGTCTCAAATGTAAAACTGTCACAATTTTTCCTCTGTAATTATTGTGTTTGTTGGCTTATGATGCAGGAGCACTTCATTTCTAGTTCTGCTCTCTCTCTCTCTCTCTCTCTCTCTCTCTCTCTCTCTCTCTCTCTCTCTCTCTATATATATATATATATATATATATATATATATAGTTGTGTGAGTGTGTGTGTCGACGCACTTTGTGCTGAATTGAATATTCGATTTTTTGATGTTCTTATCATCCTGTACAATGGCGCCCCTCTCATGACTCCAAGAGACGGTACGTAAGATGATTGTGACCATTATCAAGCATTATCCTTGGTAATGGTCGGTTTTATATGGACACATGTAGGGCCTTTATTAATTATTCTTTTTGTTGCAACCTAAATGACAAAAGAAGAAGAGGATGAAATATTATTGAAGGCTCAACTTAGCAGTTGCTTTTATAAAGATGAGCAACTTGTTTACATTTAACAATCGATTTTATTTGGATGAATTTCAAATTACTCCCTCTCTCTCTCTCTCTCTCTCTCTCTCTCTCTATATATATATATATATATATATATAGAGAGAGAGAGAGAGAGAGAGTGTGTTATCTACAATTTTATAAAGTTGTTTGAAAATTAAATAAAAAGGATAACTGGCAAGGATGAGTTCACACCGTCCAAGTCTGCAGAGATAGAAAGAGTGATTTTATTATGCCCTTCAAAAGCAAAGAGGATGCGAATATGTGTATTGAAGATCCAGTTCCCCCCCTCCCTCTCTCTCTCTCTCTCTCTCTCTCTCTCTCTCTCTATATATATATATATATATATATATATATATATATATATATACATGTATATTCATGATGTTTTCTTATATAGCTAAATAGCGTTAGGAGAGATCCCGGCCATTGAAGCTAAAGCAAAGGTGGAAAATTTTACACCAATTCAATCAAAGCCGCCAATCAGGTGTTTTATCTTTCCGAGTCATGCGTTCCAAGTATTGAGCTACATGAGCCAAAATATAAGCAAAATACTTCTGAGTGGCCGCCGCAAGAAGAGCAAAGTGTACGAGGTATGAAGAATTTGGATGCATCATTCAGTAATTATTGACCGCATAGTCATCGTATATAATGTTGTTAGAAGGGCTCAAAGTATGGTTTTCTTCAAATATTTTTTAGGCCTTCCATAGAAAGCAAAGCTTTACATCTTGATACTCAATGTCACGCATATGGCATTTCCATTAAAAACTGAGTGTCGTTCTTCTTGCATGTTTCATATGAGTGACCTTTTGACCAAATATTGTATTCAACCTTCCGATATCCGCTACTGTTCAGTAGTAAAACAGGTCATAAAGGACAGATCGTGTAAAAGTTGTTCTGGAAGTCAAATATTGATTCTCTGAAGCCAAAGCCTGAGTCTCGATGCTGGCAGTGTAAGAAGAAACATGAAAATCCAACATGAACATGACCCATAAAGTCCACGTTCATGTCCACCCAAAGTAACAGAAAACAAACAGGGACGTGTTCCAGTTGACCTGTTCTTTACAAGAAAACAAAAATTAGATGATTCAAGCATGACCCAAAATACGAAATTACTGGCAATGGAAAATGAAGTACACTGAGACTTTGCATCAGGACCTATTGCGATGATAATTGCTTACATTATTCTCGAAAATAAAAAGGGAAACATGAGTACACGAAAAGCTTGTTGATTACCAACAATTGTTAAAATGTTGAACGAGCAACAGCTCACCTAGCTAGGGAGTCGTCATAAGTTAAGGTCATGAGTTCAATACCCTGGGCGTGCACCTCTCTTCAGCCTCCCCAGGGTACAAAGAACAAAGAAACTTTTATCTGATCCTATTCTTGAAAAGGAACTCTACATTGCCATGATCATTGAAGCTTCTCCACGCTGTTATCTGCAACTGAACACCATCACTAAGCATGTGTTGCAGCACTCTCGCAATGTTCTTTGCGTCATCTATCCCCAAGTGGTGGCTGTCCAACATGCTGATGCCTAACCCCTTCATCATACTCATCATTCCAGGAGCCTGAAATTTCATAAGCAACATGACTCGGCCTCTTTCCATAATAAACAGGAAAAGGGAAGAAGAAAGGAGAGAGAAGGCAATGCCGCATGCACGAGGGTGTTAACTGTTCCATCAGAGATGGAGTTTATACCCTTTCCAGTGGGTGTCTACAAGGCATGTTTGTGTGTGGAAAGGGACTGTATGATCTACACTTTCCAGTGAATGAGTGTGTGGTTCTGTGCATCTGTTCGTGTGTGTGTGTGTAGAGAGAGAGAGAGATCGTTTCACTAGCTTTGCCACTTACCCTGCTCTTGTAGAAGTTGAGATAGATGTCTTTCAAGTTGATCCACTCCATGAAATAGGTTGGCAGTTCTATAACGGATACAGCACATTGCTGTGGAACTTCGTCTTTATATCCCAGTTGCCACTGTCCATAACAAACACTTCATGAATTACAACGTTGTTGTATTGTAAACTACATAAGGGAAGCAAAAGAAGGACGACCAAGCAGAAAGGATACATTCATGTTTCTGCAAGTATAAGATTATAGCACGTCAATCTTTTGCTCAAAAAAATTTATGCTCGCTATTACTGAAGCGCCATCATCAGATTATTTTCATCCCTAGATGTGAACTTAGTTCCTTCTTGTGTACCTACGAGACATAGTGCATGCTATCTGAAGCTCAACGTAAAGTAATAACAGGCCTCGTGAGCACCCAATTATGTACAGGAGTGAAAAAACCGGAGTCATCACCAAA
This sequence comes from Brasenia schreberi, assembly GCA_036023115.1. Taxonomy (NCBI): domain Eukaryota; kingdom Viridiplantae; phylum Streptophyta; class Magnoliopsida; order Nymphaeales; family Cabombaceae; genus Brasenia; species Brasenia schreberi. Next base: position 27,498,655 of record JAYKKT010000090.1, on the reverse strand, counting down.
TAGGGAGTATATTTTCCATTTCCTAGCTACCTCTCTCGCATCTTTTAGTTTCTATTTCATCCCAGCTTCTTTTCACACTAAATCACCGATGGAACAAACTTATCAACTCATTGGAAGTATGATGGTTCTCAGAAGATTATCATTTTTTCAGTACCAAAAGAATGACTAGAATGTAATGCTTTTGATACAACTAGTAGAAAAATAGGAATGACAACCTACTACCTGAGACTAACAGAGGACATAAACATCAGAGACTTTGTTGTGTTAGAGAACAATGAGGAAACATGCATAAGATTTAAACACATATGATATGGGGACAGTAAATTTGCTGTATCAAAAAGCTCGTGGCATTAGCTGCTATAGACAAGTCGAACTATTTTTAGCTTTAAGCCAGAGGGAAATGGTTCACAACATCAGGAGGTATGTTATCTGTTGGTAAAGTATTATAACTTCATGATATAAGGGAAACCTATCTTGTGAAGGTCAAAAACTCTAATTAAAACATTGGACAGGTCATCGTAGAAACACATAGAAACCAACAGATGCACATAGAAAAGGGTCGTATACTACAAAGCTTAATATACTAAACGTATATAGCATAAAAATGAATTCCATCATCTAGATCAAGCTACCAAGTCATAAATGCTGCTTGATTAAGACATCCACCCAGCTTCTTTTGCAATAAGCAATGACGTGTGAGCCATATCTCAAAGTCTTCGAGCACTTCCCTGAAAGGTCTTGCCGTATCATGCCAGACTCTGCACATGAAACCATCTCAGACCGATTAGGATGAAAAGTTATCCCCACCCAAGCTAGCTCCAATAAAGAAATAACAGAAGGTGCAGATTCCTCAAAGGATAAATAAAGCAGAGGATAATTTACAGTTCGATTCCAAGCTTTTCATATTTTCCTTCAATATATTCATTTATCCTCAGGCACATGATAGGGCTCTGTGGAAACAAAGAATCCATGTAGCCGACCCCGTCTAGTATGGGAAAAAGCTTAGTTGTTGTTGTATATTCATTTATCCTCTGTTCAGTCATTTTTGTTGGCCTTACAAACCTGTCATCAGAAATAACACGGCATTTGAAAACAGATGTTTAAGAGGTTGAACTGCTGGCAATATGTAAGAACAAGTGCCTCGATAGCCATGCACAAAATACAGGAAAAGTAGAAAGATATGAAAGTGCGAACTTTTGGAGGACCAGATACAAGTCAAAATTGCATTCCTTTTAGATGTAGAACAGTCAAAATTGACACAATTCCAGTGATCAAGTTTTTGTGCTGATTTGTTGTTTTTACTTTAAATCTAACTATTGTCTTGAAATCACCATGACCTTGAAAGTATAGTTTCACAAAAGGTTTTGTTCTATAAGCACCTATTCCAGCTTTTGCAACATCTTCATAGGATTTAGCTTTTCAATACACGTAGAAAATTTGGCTAATCATATACTCTAAAGGCAATCAAGTGCCAAAAAAAATTCTTACAAAAGCACCTATTTTCACAAACAAGATAAACAGTGCCAAAATATGGGGAAACTACGAGCTTAACACCTCATATGTCGACTTGTTCAAGAAAGAAGTTTTCATGTTGCAGAGCTAATCATCACCAACCACACTAGGCAAGAAAGGGAAGGAAAAGTTAATCTGTATTCTGAATTGGCCACAACAAACATATGGCATGTGTGTGAAGTCCAAGTTATAAGTGCTAGTGAGTAGCATCCAAGCTCCCCATTTGGAACATATTGACAACCCCAGTTAAGTTCAGAACAGTCACTGGTCTCATTCTCAGGAAGGTTCTCATAGAGAGGTATCTTCAGGAAGTTACGTTTCTCACTAAGATCCCTTGGAAAAATCTTGTATGCAAACTTTTAAATACAATAAAAATTAAAATTTAAGAAATAATCACCATTTACAGTCATAAGTTATAGAAAACCATTTAAAAAATTTACAAAGTCAAAAATATGAAAAAGAAAACATAATTTAAAATGAAAAAATGACTAATTTCTTTCTTTCCAAATAGATATTTCAAAAATATCACCGATACTGTTGACTATGGATCACATTGTATCAAAATTGCTGTAGAAATGCATCTAATTTTTTAAGCCCACAAACCTCCTCAGAACTATACACAATTTTATGTCATGATACGCATGTTCAAGCAATAACTTTGGCACCATAGAAGTTACAGTCGTGTTGCTCATGCATTGTGTAACTCCTTGACATTCATTCCATATATTTTCCTTTCTCCTCTCTATTTGTCATATTTGCTGAGTTGGAGGAATCTTGTACCTGTGAAAAGAATCGATGAATTCCATCAGTTTTGCAGAAATCATTACAACAGGAAATTCTAGAATTTCAACTTTCCCTTCCAAATCAAGCACCAAGAAATAATCCAAGTTCTACGGAGACAACTTTTTCTATGTTCAGTCTTAACTTGGAACTCATTCGAGAAGTCGTGATTGAACTTTTCAAGGTGCAGTGGGTCATTCACCTGCATTCCAGAAAAAGCTATATAGTACCTGTTACCTGCTAAAATAGCTAATAAAAAATAAAGAAAATATGTTTTTAGTATTTACAATAAATAAACAGCAATCAGTATGACCAAGAGTTCAGTACTAATTTTTTTAAACCTTAAAGCTTATTGTTAAAGATTATTTATGTAGTCATGTAAATGTCGTTTTGGGTCTTAGATTAGGCTATGTTCTTTTAGTAGTATTTAATTATTCTTAGGGGTAATTTAGTCATTTAAGTTAGATAGATTATATATATCTAGATCAGGGTTAATCCTTAGAAGAGGTGAAGAAAGGCTGGACGACAGCCATTGGTGTGTCACGTTGAATCTTGGGACAGATTGGAGGCATGTCTCCAATCTGTCAAAGTTTGTAAGTATTATTCTCCTCTTTCAATAATATTTTATCATGGTATCATAGCCTAGAAGGCCTGTAAATCTGCGTTTTTTTGTTTAAAAGAATCCGATTTGTGTGTGGGAAGAAATCTCATTGAAATCGCCTATTGACAAGTGTGTTTTCTGCAAGAATCAAGGGCGGTTCACACACAACTTGTCTGATCTTTTTTGTGGCTGCACGCATAGCATTAACAGTCGACACACAACCTGTGATTCATTACAACAGACAGACGACACATTACCTGTGACCTTGGGTGCGATTGATCATTGGGGAGGTGACAGTCGGCACTTCACTTGTGATTCATTACTACAGACAGTCGACACATTACCAGTGAACTTGGCTGCGATTGATCATTGAAAAGGGGAGGTGCTGGTTTCTTCATTATCGTAGACAGTCTCATTCAGATTGACCTGCATATTGCGCCTTTATCATGGACATACCTGGAGGCGGCAGTCTCATAATTGATATACTTGGCTCTCATTTTTGGAGTTCAAATCAAATTAAAACAGTGTAGAGGACAGATTCTGTGTATTGTTACTTGAATAAGATTACTAAGGATATTCCTACTTGGAGTTGAATATCTATGGCAAGTAAAGGCAAGGCAATTAAATCTCCACTCATGATATTTGAACACTTTTCAGATTACAACAACGAAGTTGGATAGAAGAAATTATCTGGAGTGGTCTAGGTTCGTGAAACAGGTTGTTATAACTAGGGGGAGATGGGCCCATCTCATGGGTCAGACACCTACTCCAGAAATACATGATACTCACTATCCTGTTTGGTGAAGTGAAGATGCCCTAATATCATCCTAGCTACTTCAATCTATGATTCCATCAATTGCAAAAACCTTCATGTTCCTTGAATCAGCTCATGAGATTTGGTGTGCAGTCTCCGAACCCTACTCCAGAAAAAAGAATGTGGCTAAAGAATACGAGATTTTGGAAAAAATCAGAAAATGTAAACAAGAAACTCGGTCTATCAACGAATATTATGCAGATCTTCGAGGCCTCTGAGATGAACTTCTCTATTATACTAATATAAAGTGTTTTGCTTCTAACAATGAAAGAAATGTTGAGAGTGAAAAGAATAAAGTATTTGACCTATTGTGGGGTGTAAATTCTGAATTTGAGTCAGTAAAACTTAATATCTTAGGCAGAGAAGAGCTTCCATCACTGGGCATAGTATACTCTCTGTTAATCAGAGAAGAAGATCGCAGAAATCTTGAGAAGGATAACGTTCCTGTTACTGATCAACATGCACTTCAAGTAAGAAGAGACAATTCACACTTTCGTGAACGAGGTGGACAACAGAGTCGTGGTCGTGGACGTGGTAGATTTCATTCTGATGAAAAAGAAAAACTTGTTTGTTCACATTGTGGCAAATCATGACATACTAAGAAAATTGTTGGGAATTACATGGTAAACCGGATTATTATAGAAATCGCAATCACTCGGTTCATGCTGCAAAAAATTAAGCTCCAAGCACAGATAGAATTCAAGAGATTATTAAAAGAATAGAGGGCCTCGAACATAAACTATCCGAACAATCCCCATCTTCTTCATCTCAGGCTACAGTAGCACAGGCTACACATACTATGAAGGGTAACCACTTGTCTCATTGTCACTTAAAAACTTGGATAATTGATTCAGGTACTACATATCACATGGTAGGAGAATTATCATATTTTTCAGAATAGAAAACTCTTCAAAAACAGGAACCGATTAAGTTGGCAAATGGTTCTTATTCTTATATGATTAGATTAGAAAGTGTGCATACATGTTTCTTAGATTTAAAATCAGTATATCATGTTCTCAGTTTTCCGATAAATATACTTTCAGTTAGCTCTTTAACTCGTACTATGGATTGTTGTGTAACCTTTCATCCTACTGGCTGTGTATTTCAGGATCTGAAAACGGAGAAAATCTTTGGTCATGGTAAACTACAAAAGGGATTATACATTCTGGAAGATTACTCTCAGCCTACAACTTCTTCCAGTGCTTCAGCAGCAACAGTTCAGGATGTAGAAATTAGCCTTTGGCATTGTCGTCTTCGTCATCTACCTGTGTCAAAACTTCAATATGTTATACCTCATCTTAGAGTTAAGTCCAATAAATCTCAGTTTGAATGTGAAGTCTGTCAGCTTGGGAAACACCAAAGAACTCCTTATCCTTTAAGTAACTCTAGGCAATCTCAACCTTTTGAACTTCTTTATTCTGATATATGGGGTCCCAGTCCAGTTACCTCATTGTTTGGTCATAAATATTTTGTCTCCTTTATTGATGATTGTACACGTCTTACAATCGTTTATTTAATAAAATCAAAATCTGAAGTTTCTTCTATCTTTCTCATTGTGCATAAATTTATTCTTACTCAATTCAATGCTTCCGTGAAAATTCTTCGGTTAGATAATGGGGGAGAATACATTGGCAAACAGTTACAAGAGTATCTACAATCACAGGGCATTATTCATCAGACCTCCTTCTCTTATACACCTCAGCAAAATGGCATTGCTGAAAGGAAAAATAGTCATATTCTCGAGGTATCTAGAACTCTATTAATCCAAAATAATGTTCATAAATTCTACTGGGGAGAAGTTGTCCTTATTGTTGTTCATCTAATCAATAGAATGCCGAGTAATACCATCCAGGGTGCAAGTCCTATGCAATGTCTTGATAAAGAATCGAAGCCCTTCCATATAGTGCCTCGTATCTTTGGTTGTACCTGTTTTATACATATTCATCTACCAAATCGTGATAAACTTGATGCAAAGTCATTGAAGTGTATTTTATTCAAACTCTAAAAAAGGCTACAATTGCTATGACCCCCTTCTTAAAAAACTATATGTTTTTATGGATGTCACATTCTCAAAATCTACTCCCTATTACTCTTCTCAAAAGGAGTCAACTACACCTCAACATAATAGTCCTTCTGTCCTTCCACTAGTTCCTAGTGAGGGGGAGTATCATGCAGCTGATTATAGAGAGAAGGTGCATGAATCAAAGGAGATCCTCATGTACAAGAAAGGACCGAGAAAAATTATTTACTCTCAAGAAGAAACATGTGCTAAAGAGATTTTTCCGGACTCAGATCCTCAATTGCAAGTGGAAGAAGACCTGGAGATTCCTATTGCCATTCGCAAAGGTAAACACACATGTGCACGATATCCTATCTCAGATTGTGTCATATGGAAATACTTCTGAGAATTATCGACATTTTGTTATGAATGTTGAGAAACATAAAGTTCCTACAACATTTGAAGAGGCAAGTGTCCTTTATGGAAAGTTGCAATAAAGGGGAATTGAAGGCTCTTGTAAAAAACAACACCTAGACTATCACAAAACTACCTCTTAACAACAATATTGTAGGATGCAAATGGGTATTCACGATTAAATATAAGGCAGATGGAACCATAGAAAGATATAAAACAAGACTGGTTGCTAAAGAGGGTCATATGACATTAACTACACTGAAACATTTGCTCCTGTGGCTAAACTTACTTCCATACGAATACTTCTCAGTTTGACAGCGAACTTGAAGTGGGATATATGGCAGTTAGATGTGAAAAATGCCTTCTTGCATGGAGACCTTGAAGAGGAAGTTTACATGGAATTACCTCCAGGATATGACAAGAATGTGGCTGCCAACACGGTATGCGGGTTAAAAAGGCCTTGTATGGGCTGAAACAATCACCTAGAGCTTGGTTTGGAAGGTTTACTAGAGTTATGACAACCTTGGGGTATAAACGAGTCAAGGGGACCATACATTGTTCCTTAAACATTACATTTCGGGGGAGTAATGCTGATGGTATTAGTGTATGTGGATGACATTATAAAAATTGTTCATCGGTGATAGTGAAGAGTTCAGAGACATTCACAAATATCAGACGTTGGTTGGCAAACTTATATATCTGATAATTACACGTCCAGACATTACTTATGCAGTTGGCATTGTGAGCAAATATATGCATTCACCTACCAAGAACCATATGGATGCAGTGTATAGAATTCTTCGATACCTCAAATCAACATCTGACCTGGGTTTACTCTATACTAAATCCTCCAATCTTTGTATTGAACTTTATTTTAATGTAGACTGGGCAGGATCCCATGATGATCACAAATCAACCACAGGTTATGTTACACTACTTGGTGGAAATTTTATATCATGGAAAAGTAAAAAACAGACAATTGTTGCCAGATCTACAGCTGAAGCAGAATACAGAGCAATAACACAAGCCATGTGTGAAGGAAAATGGGTATATTCATTAATATGTGAACTTGGAATTACTTCTATTCAGCCAATACCACTATATTGTGATAGCAGTGCAACAATTCACATGACATTCAATCATGTTTACCACGAAAGAACCAAACATATAGAAATTGATTGCTACTTCATCAGAGAGAAAATTTCCAATCAAGAGTTCAAGTTGGAGTATGTTCAGTCATCAAGACAGAGAGCTGACTTCTTGACTAAAGCTACTACAAGCAGACAACTCAGAGACACTTTGTCCAAGTTGGGTGTTCTCAATATCTTTCACCCAACTTGAGGGGGAGTGCTAAAGATTATTTATGTAGTCATGTAAATGTCGTTTTGGGTCTTAGAGTAGGCTATGTTCTTTTAGTAGTATTTAATTATTCTTAGGGGTAATTTAATCATTTAAGTTAGATAGATTATATATATCTAGATCAGGGTTAATCCTTAGAAGAGGTGAAGAAAGGCTGGCCATTGGTGTGTCACATTGAATCTTGGGACAGATTGGAGGCATGTCTCCAATCTGTCAAAGTTTGTAAGTATTATTCTCCTCTTTCAATAATATTTTATCACTTATCAGGTGGGAAGATATGCATATCCTGAACTAATTGAGAATTTGGTATTGATCTCCAAATTTTAAGAGTTTAAATTTATCAAAGGGAAAAGAATCATATCATGAAATTATAATATAGCAAATTCTAACATGATGATCTCGTGTGGATGCCTGTGTATGTATTCATAGACACACTCACATGTTTTCAACTCTCTCTCTCACACACAAGCACAAAAGAAGAAGAAGAAGCACATACACATACAGAGCCATGGACCGTGTGATTTCTAATGGAGGAGCATTCTTAACTAGAGCACATTGTCATTTTTAATGAAATAGTATATACGTAATCATGTTGTTTTGCCTAATCAATACTTCTGTTTTTGTTTTGAGAGAAGCTTAATCTATATGTATAAAGGGGATATCAAAGGGAAAAGAATCATATCGTGAAATTATAATATAGCAAATTCTAACATGATGATGCTCGTGTGGATGCCTGTGTATGTATTCATAGACACACTCACATGTTTTCAACTCTCTCTCACACACACACGCACAAAAGAAGAAGAAGAAGAAGAAGCACATACACATACAGAGCCATGGACCGTGTGATTTCTAATGGAGGAGCATTTTTAACTAGAGTACATTGTCATTTTTAATGAAATAGTATATATGTAATCATGTTGTTTTGCCTAATCAATACTTCTGTTTTTGTTTTGAGAGAAGCTTAATCTATATGTATAAAGGGGATCTTCTTAAGTATTTTGCTAACAGGCAAAATTCCTTTTCCAGGAACATTAAGTACCACGTTTTAAACCCATATGTGACAGACAGTTGTATTGTTTAGGCATGGCCGACAGTTGTATTGTTTCGTATAGAATATATAATTATGTAAGAATTCTCAAACAGGATAATCTTCACTCAAGAAAAATACATGAAAGTAAGATCTTTCTTCCATCTTGCACATGAAACCACTAGCATAAAAGATTCTCAGAGTGAAAACTAAAAGAAAAAACAGTATAAAGGGGATTAAAATATATAATCTAGATTTCCACTTGGGAACTAGAAATTCCCAACTTAAGGATTCTCAAGAATTCATTCCCACGTACCAACCAGCAAATCTTTTCATGTCCCAAAACTTAAGAAGTTAGAAGATAGATGCCTAGCTGCTATAGTTTTGTGCCTCGGTGATATTCGAATCCCATCTGCTTAGATGGGGAATCTGCAGAGAAATTGGACGACGCAGTATTACTTATAAGGTGAAATCTTGAGTTGGTAACTCAAAATCTCTTTCCCTCGAATTCACTACAATCACAGAGCATTGAGGGATCCTGCTTCAGGATGAACTTGGGTGCTTCCATATGGAAAGATCATTTACACAATTATGTAACAAACAATAGAAACCAGACAGGAAACACCACTTTTCACGGTTATGACGCAAATTTAAAATGAACCGTGAAACAAACAATACAAAAGTACCACCTACGGCCAATGCGGCACAATTTTCTCAATGACCATAAAGGTGAATTACGACCTCTCTGATAGTACCGGGCACTAACATTTTTCAATTATTTGCGACTCATTCCAGTGAAACCACTTACGAGTTTTCTACATACCATATCAAATCTTTCCTTTGAGGTGCAACCCATTTTCTCATGAGCGCGAAACAAACAAATGCAATGACTTCCCATATACGGTGTCAAAACTTTGCTTGAAACCAATCATCTAGCTAACACCAACAAACTATTGATCAAGAAATTCGAAGAATGAGAGCTACCACGCAACAAAGAAGGCATCAAGGAGCAAACTACAAAATAAAGGATTGTTAGATAGGGGCGAAAGGCGCACCTTGGTGCACTGACCTTGAGTATAATACAAGCACAGAGATCTCCAACTTTTCGTGGTCGGCGCGAACAAAGCGTCCGCAGGAACAGAGTGCATCGACGCCATGATTGGCTTGTTGGATAGCAAGACTCGAGGAGGAAAGAGGCGGGCATCCCTCTTTGCTTTGGTGGCTATGCCTCGGCGCAGTAGCGCGCGACAGCAAACCTTGGCGCTCGCGGCAGACATGGCTGGGAGCCAGAGCACTCATGCTGTGTCCATGGCCCAAACTTTATCCCACATCTGTTCGCGGAAGGCGACGGGTCGGGCAGCTCGACGGGCACACACGACCCGAACCTGTAACTCATGAGAGGCAGTGGGGGCTGAGCATTGGCCAAGCTCGTGGAATGACAACACACGACATGGACTTGACATAAACACCAAAAAAAGTGTTTGTCCTCGGAGTCTACCTGAATTACCAAAGAGGCAAGGGTTGTTTGTCTTTGGGTTCACAATCCAAAACGAAACTGTTAGCAATTCAACATGAAATCCACCTGAAAGTTTTATGTTCGTGTCCATCCAAAGTAACATAAACGGGTGGTTTGTTACTTGATCCTATCTAGGGGTGTTCAAGGATCCACTGGAACCGATCCAAACTGTTCAAACCGAACCGAACCGACGATAAAATGTATGAGTTTAGTCCGTCCCATATCAAGCAGGAAATGGAATATAGGATGGGTTGAGCACTATAAAAAAAAACATTGAAGGGTACCGAATAAGACATACTTTTCTTATCCTTTTGGCTAAAATCAAGTGTAATATTTGTTCTTATCATATTAATATCTATTAGTTGGTCATTGACCACATGATATTAAATTATTTTTTGTTTAGGGTTAACACTTACGGTAGCTTTCTACCATCGTTCTTACGTTGCATTATAAAAAGAACTGTAATCTAGAACCAAACCAGACAGAAACCGTCGTTTTGGTTTTGGTTATTCTCCAATTTGGTTCGGTTCTCAAAATCCAGAAACTGGAAGTAGTGGTTTAGCTTGAGATTGAGGTTAGAACATAACCAAACTGAACTGTGAGCACCTCTAATCCTATGTTTAACAAGAATACAAAATCACGAGACATACAATAAAATTACTATACCTAGGAGTATTTATGACCCGGTTTGTTTTGTTTCAACCATCAAAGCAAACTGTGGTTTTGGATCAGTCTAATCAGTTTGAATCGATCCAATTGGTTTCATATCAAACCATGTATTGAGACACTAGATAATCAGATCCGGATTACAAGTAACAAGGACACAATAATAAAAACCGTGGCCTAAAAGCAAGCATGTTCATCTTTCAGAAATCTTTTGATACATTCTTTTCTTTTAGGAAAAGTATAAGTATCTATTTTGTATTTTAATTTCAAATATAATCCCCAATTTTGCATACTAGATGGTTGAGATTTGTTTATAGTATTACTAGCATATACCAAGCTTTTTCTTTATTTATAAAGAAAGAAGGTGGAGAATGCAAACTACTAATATACATATTCTATCTAAACTAAGTTTAACAAGCTGATTGAGAGGCATAAAACAAAATTTTAAAAGTTCATGTAGGAGCAATCAAGTACTCTATAAAAGTAGGGGTATTCATGAAACCGCCTGAATCAAACTGCAATGGTTTGGTTCGGTCCTAGCAAGAAAAAACCTGGAGGTTCGGTTCACGGTTCCAGTATTGGGACCAAACCATAAAAACTGAACCGTTATATTTACTTATATATATAACTTATATACATATAGATATAAATCTCTATAAGTTTTTATATATATACATATATAATATGAGCTTTAGAGCCTTGTATACATATAAAATGTGAATATGTATGAGTTGATAATCCTTTAATCACATAGGTGAGATTGCTTTGAATAGAATTTAGATAGAAACGGTTTACATCCTCCAACTTATATATATACACCGATATAGATTATTTCATTTTTGGTCCTTGTGGCTGATGCTTGAAACCTTAATGCTACACCCTAGTCCCTGGGTTGGTTGTCATGCAATGGTGGAATGAGTTGGATATGGTTTTGGAGTTTGGATCAAGTATATCTTAACCGTTTGACATCCTACGTTCCTACCTGAAAAGCAAAGAGCAGGTGAAAATGAAAAAGGAAGCAAGAGAAAAGAAGGATCGAGATCCGATTCATCTGTGGGAAGGACTAGATACTGGACCTGGACCCGACAAGTTTGTGGGGGTCCAACACAAGGGCAGAAAATGGTGGTGGTGGTGTTTCGAGTTTATGTCGTGTCTTTGTATCAAAACGAGCTAAACCGAAATGCGACCTTGTCTTTTTCGTGTCACTTTGGGTGGATTGCAAAAGGACCAAAACGGGCTTTTGTGGACAATTGTTTATTGTATTAATAAGTAGCAGTTGTTTCGTGTCTCATATTTACCAGAACACAACCCGATCTTCTTCATGTTATTTTGGGGTGGACACGAACACGGAGTACTCGAATGGTGATCTCGTGTTGAGGTTGAAATTGGCACCCTGGCCTGGCGGGAGGGGAATTTTGCCTCTATATCGAGTTCCTTGGATCAAAGAGAGAGAGGGAGAGAGAGAGAGGGGGAGAGAGAGAGAGAATGGAACGGAACGCATCTGCAGCGCCTCGCGGCAACGCAGAGGGAAGAATGCAAATGGCAGTTTCTACTCTTTACGACGACAACCAATCTTTGATCACTGTAAGCAATCTTTCTCTCTCTCATCATCATCGTCACCTTATTCTTCTTGTGAATGATGGTGTCCTTGATCTCGCGTCTTGTTCAAACACAAAAAGGAAATCAGGAAGACTCTCTCGACGTTGAAGGCTATTGCTGTGGATCTCGAGAGGGACAAACAATTCGATAAGGTTCTATCTCTTTCTCTCTCTCTCTCTCTCTGATTTGTTCATACGGATTGGTGTTTCAAGTTGCATTTCGGTTTTTCTCTGGTTGTCCCTTGTCTTCCCTCTCTGTCTGTTGACGAATTCTTCATATATGGCGGTGTAGCTCGAATTTTTTGTCTGGTTTGCTCTTGTGGTCTCTCTCTCTCTCCCCCCGTCAATCTATGATATGGGGGCCATTTTCAGTCGAATAAAATTTTCCGTTTGTTCTGAAAACTCCTTTTTTGTGCAATCGAACCGGTTGTTATAGGTGAAGGAGATGGAAGGTGCGGTTCTGGAATTGTTAGCGGCTTATGATGACGTCACACACTTCTGTTCTGCCATTCAGTCCATCGGACAAAGCTATAACGCCCCCCCATCTGACGAGGTTCTCTCTCTCTCTCTCTCACCCCCTCTTTATGTTCCTTAGGTTCATTGAGGAGAAATTGATAATTTCTTTTTTTGTGTTGTTGTAACGAGAAGTTGACGGACTTTACTAAGTTGGTAGATGAAGAGGTTGCTCGATTTAAAGGCCAGTCCTCTTCGGTTCCGCAGAATCATCCACTCTTCCGGCAATTTAAGGAAGCAATATGGGTATGCTTTTTATCCCTATCATAAATAATATATTCTTACCAGAGATTTTGTAGTGTTTGCTTATGTCACAATGACAAGAAGGATCAACTGTTTGATCATAGAGGGTTTGTCTTAATGCAGCTTGCTTCTCGACAGGAATTCTTCTAATAAGGATTCTTTGGAATTCATGATTAATCTTTTTATTAATTAACATGTTAAATTTGAGTTTGAAATTGGTAGACAAGAGGAAGATGAGGTAGTTTTATATGCTATCAAAAGTGGCAAAGAATGACTTATTGCTCGGCTTCAATAAAGCATAAACCGGGGATTAGATGGCCTAAGAAGTACACTAACAATAAGGACTTAAAAGATCTAGAATAACTAGATAGGTTCAGAGAAGATTTAGTGCATCTATAATGCAGTTCTTGGTTCACACAAAAAGTAAGCAATATGGTAAAAATACTTGTTTTCGAAGAGGACAACAGCAAACTCAAACATTTAGTGAGACAGAAAAAAATATTTAGTGAGCCAACCAGTTTGCAAGAGTTTGTTTTCCATGTGCTCCAGTTGTAAAGGTTGCAATAGATATCAAAACCCTTGCCTACAATTCTAATTTTGTCCTAATTAAGAAAGCGAGGTGCGGATATGAACATCTTGGGCATCAATAGACTGTTTCTTGTCCTTAGAGTCTATCTTGCGATATTGTCAGTATTCCTCCAAGTAACTTGCCCATGCATTTTTGACTGATGTATTCTTAAATTCAATGGCCATATTATTTAAAGCAGTCACCGTATTCTTTGAAAGTGCAACAATAACCTATCCTTTACAGTAGAGTGTTGGCATTGATCCAAACCTTACAAAGATGACAAGTTCATCATGTTGAAGAACTATTTTGAATTTATTTTGGTATTCCTACTTGTTCGGTTCTGGAAAAGATGGTAACTAATTGTACCCAAGGAAATGTTGATACAGGTAATTAAGCTGATTCTTTAGGGCCTTCCCTACCCATTAAGCTTCGCTAGATGTAATTATTTAACGACTCAAGCTTTGGGAGTTGAAGAGATGCAAATTCTTGATTTGGATACCAGTTGGGTAAGATTTTTGTTTCCAAAGGTGGTGGCATGATGAACAATGCTGATCTATGCTTCAAATTTTTGTTTGCTAATATTGGAGATTTTGTTGCAGAACTGTGGACTGATATCATGTAAGATTTGATCTGAGACGTATGATCAACTTTTGCATTTCGTGGATTACTATTATCTGTCTCCAACATCTCATTCTAAATGTTCCTTTATGTTACACACCTCTCCACTGTTTAGTAATACATATGTAGTTCGCTTCCTCTGTTGGTCTTCAATGTCTGAGACACCAGGCTCTTAGCAGGTGCCTTTGGTGGTTTTGTGCCCTTGTTGTAACAACAACAACAACAACTAAGCCTTTTCCCATACTAGACGGGGTCGACTACATGGATTCTTTGTTTTTACAGAGCCCTATCATGAACCATGTTAGCAGTTAACTCACAATAAGCTATATCATTCTTTATTTTTTCTTTCCAACACTTTTGTGGTCGTCCTCTACCTCTTTTAATACTTTCCAAATTTAGTTTTTCATACCTTCTTAAAAGTTCTTCTTTTGATCTTCTTTCCAAACCATCTTAAACGATATTCTCTCGTTTTATCCTCTATTGGTGCCACTCCTAATTTGTTTCTAATAACCTCATTATGCATACGGTCTTTTCTTGTACGACCACTCATCCATCTCAACATCTTCATTTCTATCACAAACATCTTTTAGATGTTAATGATTAACTGCCCAACACTCAGAACCATAAAACATGGCAGGTCTAATTGTTGCTCTATAATATTTACCTTTTAGCTTTAATGATATCTTCTTATCATAAAAAATACCTGATGGTCCTCTCCATTTTAACCAACCAGCATTAATTCTATGCATAACATCTCCATCAATTCTTCCATCACTCTGCAAAATTGACCCTAGGTATTTAAAACTTTCCTTTTGGGGGATGCAATGTGTGCCAATTTTAATTTCTATGTCCTCTAAGGTAACCAAATGATCAAACGTACATTTCATATATTTTGTCTTTGTTCTACTAAGTCAGAGGCCTTTGCTTTCTAATGTTTTTCTCCTTTTCCTTAGACTCCTCCACTAACACAATGTCATCAGCAAATAACATACAAAGGTACTTCATCTTGAATATGTTTTGTTAACTCATCAATCACCATTATAAATAAGTATGGACTTAAAGCTGATCCTTGATGTAACCCAATATTAACTTCAAAGAAGTTTGTCATTCCTTCGTGAGTCCTCACACATGTTTTTGCACTATCGAACATGTCTCTTATAAGGTTAATGTATGTGAATGGGATGCCTCTTTTTTCCAAGGTTCTCCAAAGAACCTCTCTTAGTACCCTATTATAAGTTTTTTCTAGATCAATAAATATCATGTGAAGGTTTCTTTTTTGCTCTAAAATGTTTCATAAGACGTCTCAAAAGGTGAATCGCTTCCTATGTTATCAATAGCGGTTAGCGGGTTGTTAGTGGTCGACCTTGATATAACGGTAGCGGGGATATAGCGGATTTAGCGGTACACTTTTATTTACGATTAAAAAATTATATATATATATATATATATATATATATATGATGGGTTCTCTAATTTCTATAAGTGTAGGGTATAATAATAGAATTTCTACAACATCAACTATAGTAGATCTAATTAGCATAGAAGTTCAAAAGTTTAATGAAACTCACTAAACTCACTCCTAAAGGGGACACTTGGTTCTGCCGTCACCATATATTGTACAAAAGTGAAAAGACACGAAAAACATACTTATAGACTTAGGTTATCAAAGGAACTAAAATACTTAGAACATTACCTCTCCATTTTGCTGAAGGGTTCTCGGAAGTCACACACAACTGCAATGTTCCTCTGGTACAAATTTAGTTATCAGAAGTCGGTGCACCAGTTGCAGACCTTCACATGTAAATCCACAAGTATGAAGATAGTAAGGTGTACACTGCCCAAGTGTGAGCACACAAACATGCATGCACACACACACCTTCACATCGTTGCTTCTTCTCATTATATTTTTCTTTTTCATTTCTTCTCCTTCTTCTATTTCTCATCCGTCTAAGGAGAAGCCAACCTAGGGAAGAACCAAAACCTGCATAGATGAGCATATCATTTGAGATGTTTAAGCCTGATAACAGGCTTGGGTACACGCTATCCTCTTTTTTCTTCATAACCTCCCCCCCCCGACTCTACTTCTTCTTCCTTCCTCTTTTACTCTTTCTCCGTATCACATACATGTACATATATACTGCCATGCATGTATATCTTCTGAGCTGTTAATGGCAACTTTGTTTTATGTCAACAATCACTGTATATATCTCACAGATGGCTGGAAGTGCCATGTAAACAATCACTAACAGAAATAGCATATTGTTTATCAAGAAACTAAGAAACAAAATCTTTTAGCATGCTATCACAAAAAATTATGCACGAGACATTAGTACAACTATTGAACATAGAATATCGCATCACCCTAAAGATTCTACATACCTGAGAATCGGTTCAAGCGACAATCTCGCATGCATATTTAACCTTGATGTGAGTTTTGATACCAGACTGTCCTTGTGATACAATATTTGCGGCAACGTTTGCACCAAAGGCATCAACTCCTCGTATAATGATATAAAATCTTCTGCTTATTTAATTCCTATTCAAAAAAGAAAGAAAAAAATTGAAGGTCGTCATAAATGAGATTCACTAGAAGAGCAGCTTTTGAGCTGAAGACTGAGTCCCAAAAACTATGCATTACAGTGGCAAAACAGTGAAGACACATGACATCAAACAGCCGAAACGGAGAAAATCTCGGAACTACAACAACAAAGCCCCATAAACGTTAGCTCACAAAATTTGCTTAATAATTGACAACTTCCTTCATTAGACTTAATTATGCACTTTTGCAGTGGAGTGTTCGCACATATACAAACTACAACTCGAAAAGAACTTGAGACCAAAAGGCAACAGATCATGAAAAAGCACCAAAAACATTTAGCTCGAAGTTTGTTAATCACCAATTAAATCACTTTATCTTCTTACAAACACGGTAAAAAGACTAAATCAAAGATGAGGAAGAAGACCAAATAAGGAGGGCGAGCATACCCGCCAATAGACGAGGGCATCCTTGAAGAAAGTCGATCCTTGTGTCGGCTCTGGCTTTACCGGCTCAAGGTTATGGAAGATGTTGATGTCCACATCCTCAATGCATTGAGAGAAGGTCTTTAACTGAAAGAAAAAGATAAAGAAAATCGAGATATCAAACCACAAACCAAACACAATGGGCATAGAAGACAAACTCAACACCACAAAGCAAGCAAACTGAGAGAGTACCATGAAGCGTCGGCAATCGGGACCGGTATTGAGAGACTTGATAGACTGAGAAGCAGCAGACCCAAGCCACGAGGATGTTGACGCCCGGTGCGATGAGGTCCGGTTTAAGGATCTCCGGAGTCTGGCCGTTGGGACCACGGGCAGAGAATGAAGCAACGATGGGTGCCGGCCTGTAGCTCCCTCGTTTTCGGTGGAAGACGCGATGAAGATGCCCTTGGACGAAGCAACGAAGGAGCCAAGCGCAATGTAGTCCACATTTATGCGTATTATGGAGGAGAAAGCAGTGGCGAGAGGAAGGAGAGAGAGACGTAGCGGTGAATGATGGAGGAGGTGGTGGCGACGGTCGTCGATATATGTCGCTGATGGTGGAGAGAGAAATGGTAAGAGGCGGGAGAGAGACAACAAATGCGGGAAAGAGACAGGGACTTAGGTTTTATGTATTATGGATCTAGTCGATCCAATATTCGTTGGATTGGATCGACCCGATCTCCATTGTACGCTAACAGTCATATAGCGGAGTTAGTGGTGCTAATTGCGCCCAAACATGTCGCCCGCTATTTAATGGGTGTATAGCGATCCGAGGTCCGCTAAAACGCTATAGCGTGCTATTGATAACATAGATCGCTTCAATAGTAGATATGTCTAGCATGAATCCAAATTGGTTCTTTGTTGTACTTGATACTTGTCTTAACCTATGTTCGATAATTCTTTCCAACAATTTCATAGTATGACTCATTAACTTGATACCTCACAATTCTGAATGTCTTCCTTCTTATATATGGGTATAAGTGTACTCACTCTCCATTTCTCGAGCATCTTTTAGTTTCTTCATATTTCATTAAATAGTCTTATGAGCCACGTGATTCCTATTTCTCCTAGTATTTTCCAAACTTTTATAGGAATATTGTCTGGTCCTGCCGATTTACCACCCTTCATATGTTTAAGAGCCCCTTTGACTTCATTCATTTGAATACGTCGGTAGAAATTGTGGTTTATATACTTTTTTGATTTGGCTAACTCTCCTAAGCTAATACTAACATCTTTATTTTCATTAAAAAGTTTATAAAAATAAATTTTTCATCTATTTCTTATATCATCATTTGCTGTTAGAACTTTTTCATCCTTTCTTTGATGCATCTAACATAATTAAGCTCTTTAGTTTTCTTATCTCTAGCCCTATCTATCCTAAAAATATGTCTTTCGCCCTCTTTTGAGTTGAGTTTTTTATATAAATCCTCTCAAATTTTAGCTTTTGCTTTACTGACGGCCTTTCTCACTTCTTTCTTTGCTTTCTTATAAGCCTCTAAAGTTTCACTATTTTTCTTAGCATAATGTAATTTGTAACATGCCTTCTTTGTCTTGATTTTATTTTGCACTACTTCATTCCACCACCAAGCTTCTTTTTGTACCGGTACACCTTCCTTAGATACGCCTAACACATCTTTCGCCACTTTCCTAATATATATAGCCATATTGTTCCACATATCACAAGGTGTACCAACATAATTCCAAACATCTCCTTGAAGGACTTTTTGTTTAAATATATCTTCTTTCTTAAGGTTCCACCATTTAGTCTGAATAGCTCGATACACTCTTTTCTTCCTTGTCCATTTTTTTATTTGTAAATCCATAACTAAAAGTCGATGTTGGGTGGTTAAGCTTTCTCCTAGAATTACCTTGCAATCTTTACAACACGCTCTATCTTTTTTTCTACAAATAAAGTAATCAATTTGTATTTGTGATAAGCCACTCTTATAAGTAATTTAAATGTTCATCTCGTTTTTTGAAGATTATATTGAGTATAAAGAGATAAAATGCCATATCAAAATTTAAAATCTCCCTACCTTATTTATATCCCCAAAACCAAAGTTTCCATGAATACCTTGATATGCTAATGCCTCTTTACCGACATGTCCATTTAAGTCTCCTCCTTAACAAATCATCTCTCTTTGTGGAATCCTTTGAATCACCTTATCTAACTCTTCCCCAAAAGTTGTCTTTATACTATCTTCTAGTCCTACTTGGGGTGTGTATGCACAAACTATATTCAAAACCTCTTCTCCTAACACTAATTTCAATGTCATGATTCAATCACCATATCGTTGTATGCCTACTACAATATCCTTTAAATCTTTATTTATGATAATACCAACTCCTTTTCAAGCCTTTTGTTTACCTGAGTACCATAATTTAAAACCTATATCCTTTATGTCTTTTGCTTTTTCTCCAACCCACTTTGTCTCTTGTAAACATAGAATATGAATCTTTCTCCAAATCATAGTATCTGTCACATCCATTAGTTTACCGGATAATGTTTCGATATTTCAAGAACCAATATAAATCTTATTATCTAGGATTAGCTTCCTTACCCCCTGCATTCGTCCATATTGAAAATGCGGAGACCTTCTTTGTAAATTATTCACTACATTCGAGCGACAATGTATCAGGACTAACTTCTTTACCCACACCTGTCCATGATGTGGAAACCCTCTCAGCAATTGATTTATTATATCCGGGTGAAAATGTAGTGGCTCTTGCTTACTCATCACTGCATTCGGGCCTTGCAGTGCATTGTTAGGCGGGGATGCCCCAAAACAATGCTCATAATTTGTGTAATCCATTGTATAAAAATCTGACAAAGTTTTACGTTGGCTGTCGAAAGCCTAACACAACCCTCCTCCTTTATCCGGGCTTGGGACCAGCAATGCTAGGGTGATCCTTTACATGGGCAGAGTTTTGTACCCAGGTTGTAACAGAAAAAGTTAAGTCAGAAATGAAGCTACATCAAAATGTAAAATGTTAAGTCAAATGACCATCATGCAACCGTGACATGAAAGAAATCATAAGATTGCACTACAGAAAAGAGGATGAGGAAGGAAAACACTTCTGTGTTCCCGCTCACTAGCTGTTCAGTGACTTCAGTCACTTGCCTAGGTAGACTAGGCAGCTTAGAGAGACATGAGCCGGTCTTAACTTGCATCAGAAAGCAAGTGCTTTTGTGTATATGTTTCCCGATTCTGTTGCTGCTGCTTCTTAGTCATTTTAAATGAATTTCCACATTTCGGTCAAATCCTTTTATGTTACCGACGGGCATGGCTCTTGAATATACCACTCCTATATCTAGTTTCATAGAACGATACCTTAGAGAACTTATCTTGCATCTTATGCCATTCAAGCAACTAAAACGTCACCTTGTACAGAGTGTTCATCACGCAGGCCAGCCAATGCCTGGCGAGGAGCAGGAGGACATTGTAATGACTAGCACCCAGTGTAATCTTTTGAACACGCGATGCCCAATATCAGGAAAGCCTGTCACTGAATTGGAAAGTCCAGTTCGAAGGTATAAATTCTTTCTCCTGTTTAATTACAGTCAACTGGTGCCTGAGAGGTTGCCATGTTATTGATACTTTCCCTTAGCTTTATTACATTCCAATACTTCTCAGTGCATGGACAACCTACTTTCAGCAAAATTAAAGAAATCACTATTGCAAATTTGCAATAAGAGAGGAGGACAAAGAACTATTGCAATAATAAATGAGGACATATATTATCTGTTTTTCAAAACATCTGCATAAATGTATTAGCTTATACTGCTTAATTGGGTTGGAAAATCTTGTTTTATTAGTCTAGATTTGAAAAATCACCTTATAGTGCACGTAGATATGTGTGTGTGCATGCATGCACGTGTGCATGCTTGCACGTGTGCATGTGTGTGTCCCTGCGTATGCATGTATATATGTGTATACATTAAAAATTCCATTCTCAATTGCCTAATACATCTACCACCTGGGGAAAGCTTTGCCCTGGATAGACCCTCCCTAAAAGGAGAAGCCTGCTTGGCAGCAACATGAATGTAATCAACCACGAAGCTGGTGGGGCTAATGACTAGACTGAAGTTGTGACAAGTGTTGCCGCACTTCCCATGTCTCTTGGCAGAGCCCTCAGAGAGAGAGAGAGATTCTCTTTAAAATTCCTTTTTTGTCGATTCTTTCTCTTGCATGTGTTTGACACTTTACTAGGTTCCCTACTAGAACCATTTGAGCAACTTCTAAGCTCAACAAATCACTGACTCTACTTGAACCAGCCCTGCTGCCGGGATGATGATTGAAACAGACTGATATTCTCTTCCATTGCAGCATGGATTGCAAACATATATATGAAAAGAAAGCAGTAATGCATTACATAAAAAACACCAGTGGATGCAAGTGCCCAGTAGCAGGTAAACCTTCTCTTTTGCTTTCTTTTGCTTCCTAGTGCAGTTTGTTTATTTCTCATGCATCACACAGTTCACGATCTTTCGTTGCAACAGGTTGTCCCGGGCTTCTGGCTCCAGGGAGAGTGGTATGTGATCCCCTCTTGCAAATAGATATTGATGAGTTGCGAACTCGAAGTGACCTAGATCCAGAGTCTGTGGTTGAGGATTGTACAGAACTTGATGATGACTGAAGTCAGATGATGAGAATAACCAAAGCAGGTTTGACTCCGCTAATTTATTGGCGAAGCATATCAATGCTTCACAGTCAACTTCAAGAAATGGTACTTGATGGTGTTTTAAAGGCGTGCTCTTTGCAGTTCTTTTGTTCTGCATATTTTTGTAACTATAAAGGGTGGCAACTTAATTTGGTTAGAATTCTTGACCGGATTTAGAAATTAAATGCCTTGAGGTGGTGCTTTGTTATACCTGAGTTTTTGTAATGAATATCCAATATAGTATATAACAATCGTGAGTCACCAAAGAATGACTATGAAAAGCCTTAGAAAAGATTTAAATAATAACAAATACACCCAAAAGGCTAAATCTTTATTGAATACATTGAGGTATGTATAGAAAAGAGAGGTTGCAACTGAATATAAAAAACAATCAGTAAAAAAAAGTTGTTGGAAGGGCCCAACAACTAGTAATCTAGCCGTTGGTGGCCCCAGTACGTGGCAGCCCTTATGGTCCTTGTGTTTGATCAGCTTGATTACAAAAGTGTATATTTTCACAAACAAAAAAATATAGTAAAATATACATATTTTAACACCCCTTCAAACGGATGGTAATCATTATTGAAAGATTGCTAATTAGGAATTTAAGAGTGATTTGGTGAAGACATCTTCAAGTTGATACTTTAATGTCACAAAGTATACCGTCAAGCACCCTTGTAGGTGTTCACATATATAATGACAATTCATCTCAATGTACTTGGTGCGTTCATGAAATATATTGTTGTTGATTATATATATAATACTTTTGTTGTCACAATACAGAATCAGGGTAGCTTCAAGAGGTGTCCCAAGATCTTGAATGAGTCTTTTTAGTTAGTTTAATTCTATAGTTATAGTGGTCTTTGTTATGTATTATGTTTTAGTAGACAATAGTGACACTTTTTGTTGTTTGTTGTATCTCCATGAGATATGGGAGTATCAAAGAAAGATATAGTAGCTTGTTGTTTAGTACTTGTCATTAGCATCACGATGTAATTAATTGAGGTAAGGAGGAAGAGGATAAGAATACTCCCTTTTCAGTAGTATGTCGAACATACCAGATGATCCACATGACGACACTCATATGTATAGTGGTAGGAGCATGCTGAAATTGACTTGTAGTATTTACTGCATGAGTGATGTCAGGACAAACGATAGTTAGGTATGTCAACGATCTATAACGATCTATCTACCTGTTTGTAAGGAGTGGGATCTTTGAGTGGTTCACCGTATGTAAGTCTCATCTTTTGGTCAACCACTTTAGGTGTCTCAACTGCCTTATCATCTAGTAGTCCATATCTAACAATAATATCATTAGCAAATTTAGTTTGAGATAAAAAGAAATATCTATAATTTTTTGTTACCTTAATCCCCAAAAAATATCGTAGATATCTAAGATCCTTCATTTCAAATGCCCTATCATGGTCCTATTTGACGTTTTGGATCTCAATTACCTGTGATAATCATATCATCTACATATAACAATAGAATTATAATACCTACAGTGGATTGCTTTATAAACAAAGCAATGTTAGTGTAACAGGTAAGAAGGCCATTGCATGTCATAAACTCACTCATTTTATCAAACCAAGTCTTAGGATCTTGCTAAAGTCCATATAAAGATCTTTTAAGATGAAAGATTTGGTTTTTTGAGATGTTAAGGCCGAAAGGAGATTTCATATAGACCTTTAACTTTAATCATTCATTTAAAAAGGCATTCTTGACATTCATTTGAAAACATTTCAATTTTTAATTGTACTAAAAGCAATAAGAGTCCTCATAGTCATCATTTTAGGGGTTGAAAAAAGGTTTTCTCATAGTCAATTCCATACTCTTAAGAGTATCATTTGGATACTAGCCTAGCTTTGTATAATTTTAGGGTACTATCACCATTGATTTTGATTTTATATATTTGCCCATGTAAGGGATCACCCTTGCGTTGTTGGTCCCAAGCTCGGATAAAAGAGGAGGGTTGTGTTAGGCTTCTGACAACCAGCGTAAAACCTTATCGAATTTTTATACCATGGATTACACAAATTATGAGCATTGCTTTGGGGCGTCCCTGCCAACGACATGCTGCAGAGCTCAAATGCAGTGATAAGTAAGCAAGGGCTACTACATTTTCGCCTGAATGTAGTGAATCAATTGCAGAAAGGGTTCTCACATCATGAACGGGTGTGGGTAAAGAAGTTAGTCCCGCTACATTGTCGCCCGAATGTAGTGAATAATTTACAGATAGGGTCTTCGCATTTTCAATATAGACGGATGCGGGGGGTAAGGAAGCTAATCCTAGATAATAAGATTCATATTAGTTCTTGGAATATCGGAACATTATCCAGTAAACTAATGGAGGTGGTAGATACTATGATTCAGAGAAAGATTCATATTGTATGTTTAAAAGAGACAAAATAGGTTGGAGAAAAAGCAAAGAAGATAGATGATACATGTTTTAAATTATGGTACTCATGTAAGTAAAATGTTCAAAACAGAGTTGGTATTATCATAAATAAAGATCTAAAGGATAGTGTAGTAGACATACAATGATATGGTCACCGAATCATGACATTGAAATTAGTGTTAGGAGCAGAGGTTTTGAATATAGTTTGTGCTTACGCACTCCAAGTAGGACTAAAAGATAATATAAAGACAACTTTTTGGGAAGAGTAGATAAGGTGATTCAAAGGATTCCATAAAGAGAGATGATTTGTTTAGGAGGAGACTTAAATGGACATGTTGGTAAAGAGGCATTAGGATATCAAGGTATTCATGAAAACTTTAGTTTTGGAGATATAAATGAGGAAGGTAGGGAGATTTTAAATTTTGTTATGGCATTTGATCTCTTTATAGTCAATACAATGTTAAAAAACGAGATGAACATTTAATTACTTATAAGAGTGGCTTATCACAAACACAAATTGATTACTTTATTTGTAGAAAAAAAGATAGAGAGTGTTGTAAAGATTGCAAGGTAATTCTAGGAGAAAGCTTAACCGCCGAACATCGACCTTTAGTTATGGATTTACAAATTAAAAAATGGACAAAGAAGAAAAGAGTGTATCGAGCTATTCAAACTAAATGGTGGAACCTCAAAAGCGATAAAGAAGATATATTTAAACAAAAAGTCTTTCAAGGAGATGTTTAGAATTATGTTGGTACACCTTCTGATATGTCTAACAATATGACTATATATATTAAGAAAGTAGTGAAAGTTGTGTTACGTATATCTAAGGGAGGTGTACTGGCACAAAAAGAAGCTTGGTGGTGGAGTGAAGTAGTGCAAAATAAAATCAAGGCAAAGAGAGCATGTTACAAATGACATTATGCTAAGAAAATTAGTGAAACTTTAGAGGCTTATAAGAAAGCAAAAAAGGAAGCGAAAATGGCTGTCAGTGAAGCAAAAACTAAAATTTGGGAGGATTTATATAAAAAACTCAACTCAAAAGAGGGTGAAAGAGATACTTTTAGGATAACTAGGGTTAGAGATAAGAAAACTAAAGATCTTAATTATGTTAGGTGCATCAAAGATGAGGATGAAAAATTCTAGTGGCAAATGATGATATAAGAAATAGATGGAAAAACTATTTTTACAAGTTTTTTACTAAAAATAAAGATGTTAGTATTAGCTTAAGAGAGTTAGCCAAATCAGAAAAGTATATAAACCATAATTTCTACCGACATATTCAAAAGGATGAAGACAAAAAGGCTCTTAAACATATAAAGGGTGGTAAATCAGTAGGATGAAACAATATTCCTATAGAAGTTTGGAAAATAGTAGGAGAAATAGGAATCACTTGGTTCATAAGACTATTTAATGAAATATGAAGAAACCAAAAGATGCTCGAGGAATGGAGAGTGAGTACACTTATACCTATATATAAGAACAAGGGAGACATTAAGAATTGGGTGAATTATAGAGGTATCAAGTTAATGAGTCATACTATGAAATTGTTGGAAAGAATTATCGAATGTAGGTTAAGACAAGTGTCAAGTACAACAGGGAACCAATTTGGATTCATGCTAGGCAGATCTACCGTTGAAGCGATTCACCTTTTGAGACGTCTTATGAAACATTTTAGAGCAAAAAAGAAAGACATTCACATGATATTTATTGATCTAGAAAAAACTTACGATAGGGTACTGAGGGAGATTTTTTGGAGAACCTTGGAAAAAAGAGGTATCCTATTGACATATATTAACCTTATAAGAGACATGTACGATGGTGCAAAAACATGTGTTAGGACTCACAAAGGAATTAAAAAATATGTGGGAGAACATAATATTTGCAAGAAAAATTTTCAATATTTTTGTTTCAATGAGACATTGAAACAACTTTTTAACATTTAAATGGCTAAGTCTTTTGTGTCATAATTGTATGTCATTTGACAAAATATTTGAATGTCCAATATTACACATATAATCCATTACATAGAGGCCTCCTTCTTTATGACTACATTCAATCACATTTTTCGAGAAGCGATCATGTACAATGCATGTCGTAGATGAGAATGTTATAATACAATCAATATCTGATATTTGAGATATAAAAAATAAATTTAAAATAATTTTGGAACAACACTAATTTTAGGAATTAACAAATCTTTGTTTTAAAGGTCTCTTACTTTGTTAACCTTTAGATGTTTTCTTATGGATGGATTCAAAAGTTTTTGATTGCAAATCATATGAAACGAAGCACTTGAATCAAATAATGAAGGAGTCATACTTTGAGTGTCATGGGTGAAAGTACAATATATCGCACCAATGATTGCCTTCTTCAATTATGCTTGAAGAAATTTTACTTTTTCATGGAGAGAAAGAATTGAGGAAGAAGATCTTTGTTCGTCTATCAAGGCCACCTTCTTCTTTAATCATGGGCAATTCGGCCTAATATGTCTGACCTTATAAAAGTGACAAATAACTTTTCTCTTTGTCTTACTTGATCCTTCAAATTTGAAATGTAAAGATCGATGTCTTAATATGTACTATGTTTTAATGGGGTTAATGAAAAATCTTTTTAAAGTCTAACTTCATTAAGTCTTATTTTTGTCATTAAGAGGTTGGCAAAAACCTCTTCTTTAGCGAGGAAGGGCTTACGATGTATAAGAGATGATTTTACCCCTTCAAATTCCTCTCTAAGACTTCTAAAAAATTGATATAGAAATTATTCATTTTATTTACATTTTCTTTCACTGAGATATTGTGTTCAATTTTTTTTTATATCAATTTAATTGATTCAAAATATTGGAATACTCACTATAGAACTCATTCGCCCCTTTGTTTCCTTGTCTTAGTGATACATTTTATCACGTAATGTCATCTTATGTACCACATCACTTTGAACATGAGATTTCTTCAAGTATTCTAATGATTCTTTGACATTGGTAAAGTCAGTCAAAGCGCCTTTAATATGATCATTCACATTGTTCACAAGAACCTATAAGATAAGCTTATGACCTCCTTGAAATTCTTTTTTTTGTTCTAAAATAACATTTATAGAAGATTCTACCTTCAATCCACTTATATAATCCTATAATTTTTTGAAATATAAATAGTTTTTCATTGATTGAGTCCATATTTTGTAATTGAAATTTGAAACCCTTTTCTTCCGTGTTCAAGGAGTATAAACTTTAAAGGAGTGAACTTAGATAAATGCTTAAAAAAGTATCGTAAATCCTCAAGTTCCTTGAATAGAGATTTATAGGTTTTGAGATGTTTTCCAAGGCAATGACTTATCACAAAGAGCAGATAGACTGTGAAACCATGTAATGAAGATGATACTTAACGTGTTGAATGGAGCTGTGGATATCCAATACATGTATATAACAATCGTGAGTTATGAGAGGATGAGTATGAAAAGCCTTAGAAAAGGCTACAATAATAGTAAATAAAATAAATATACTAACAATATTAAATACACTCAAAAGAATGTATATAATTGACCAAAATGCTTAATCTTTATTGAATACATTGATATATTTATAGAGAAAAGAGGTTGTAATTGAATATGAAAAACGCCCAACGGCTAGTAATGTAGCCGTTGGTGGTCTTGGTGTTTGGAGGCCCTGTTGACCATGTGATTGATTAAAAAGTGTGCATTTTTATAAATAAAAAATATAATAAAATATACATAGAAAGAATTGTTAGAAAGAGGATGGTTTAGACACATAGAACAGTGACTAAGAGTGGCTAACAAGGCACGAGAAAGTAGACAACGAGCATGTTCAAAGAGAAAGAGGAAAAGAAAGTTAGAATTGTTAGAAAGAAACTATTAAACATGGGATGATCATTTCCAAAATAACTATTGGTTGGTCATGTGCTATGGCGATAAAGAATATATGTAGCCAATTCCATTAAGTTTGGGAAAAGGCTTGGTTGTTGTTGGATTTGGGTTTGGTTTGCTCCACTTGATTTTTTGTCCTGGATACAATTGAGAGGCTAAAGTGAGATTCATACCTTCGGTATTGAACTCTTGAGCTTTCTCCTTAGCTAAGGTGGGCTGTCGTACAACATACTGATCCCGGTTATGGCTGGCCTAGGAGCCGAGCTCATACTGAGATGGGTGAGATGGATGATCTATGTGAGCTTGCATGTCAAACTTCAAGAAGAAACCTTATGTTTAAATACTTTTCAGTGAGGAAACGAAATTCTTGATCATTTTGACGAAATGTTTGGTTTTATATGCTATTGACGAAACCTGATAAATGAATGGGATATGTTTTATATGCTATTGACGAACATATTACTCAAAACATGACTACATAGGTGGTTGTCAAGCATGATTTCCTTTTCAAATCAAGCTGCATACCTTTGCTTTTGTTTCTTTTTATATAACCATTCATGTCAAACCATTCCATAAGCCAGATACATTGTTATTACACTTGTGCCACTCAGCGTGAAGATAGATCCAATCTCTCTCTCTCTCTCTCTCTCTCTATATATATATATATATATATATATATATATATATATATAAAAGAATAAAAGAATGTTAAAGGACCTTTTCCCCAATCAAAATCGCCCGGTCAAGGTCATTGGACTGTTTCAAATGCTGGAGAAAAGGCAACACGTAATTCTCGTACTTGCAAAATGTGCTATTGTACCTCCCTACTTGCTCTTTTTAAGAGTCGTTTTCCTCCCTTTTTATAAAGTCCCTTTTTTTCATGTCTGATCGGTTGATTCCCAAAAAGCGTCACTATAAGGGCCTATCACTCTTGGTATCGAGCGGTTGATACTTTCAATGTTGAATGATCCGCCACTCTTCTGAGCCATGTATATCAGCCAAAACGAAGAAAAGATCAAAGAGCTGAGTCGATTGTTGGTCGATTTGCCATTCTTATCTGAAGAAAAGAGAGAGAAGGAAATCGAGTAGAGCAATTCAGTCTAGCTCTCTCTCTCTCTCTGGTGCCAACTTCATTGTTTGAATTGTCACACTTTCCCACTGTCACCCACACACCGTGAGCCAGAACCACCCTTGCGGTCGACTCTATCCTCTGCTGGACCCGCCGTCATCATGGTCGCTACGATCAGCAGCTCGTCGCGCCCTAACCATCCCTCACCTGAACCAAGAGCGCAGCCCCTTCTATCCTCTGCCATCACCACCCATCGCACCCCAACTACCTTCGCTACATTCCAACACCAGCCATTGCTAAAGCCACCGACCATCCCCATCACCTGCCTTCCTCTCTCTCTCTCTCTCTCTCGCCTCAACCATCTCGCTCTTTCTCTGCATCAACACCACAACCTCGCCCTCGAAGTCCATCGCCGCAGCCACTACCCGACACCACTTCCTGCAAAACCACCTCTTCCTCTCCTCTGCTCCACGGCCAACAAACAGAAATAAATAAATAAAAAGAAACGCTTACCTCGCGCCGCCCAGCCACCGTCATCTCGCCGTTTCTCCCTCAATGCCGCCGCTGACAACCATCGGCTGAGATACCTCGCAGCCCAGGTCCTCTGCAGTTTAATAGTATGAATGCCATCATAGGCGATGAGCATATTATCCGTGATTAGCCTCTGGAGTCACCTTCGGGATCCGCACAATTAAAGGGTTGTAGCCTTCCAGTTCTCGGGAGCCGGAAAGTTGATGGCTGCTTGACTAAGATCCTCTTGGGGAGAGGATCCAATGGGGGCAGTACTCAGGCGGGCAGGAAAACCATCAGGGCCAGGCGTCGGACCCATCTGCATCAGCGCTTGCTTGACTTCCGCTAGTGTGAAAGAAGCGCAGAGCCTGGCATTGTCGTCATCAGACACCTGTGCAGGCACGGCTTGAAGAACTTGTTTGCGGGGACCAGGCCGCGGCCTAAAACCGTCAAATGCCCTCTCTTTTTCTTCTGTGTTTTCTTCCTCTGTTCAAACAAGAGGCTGCAATCCTCCAACGTGCCCTATTCCCCATTTTACATCAAATCAGATCTGGTCCAGTTGGCTGAATCGATCCACTCCCCTTGATCCGAATAAAATCCATTTCATCTTTGTGAGATGTTGAATTGAATCTTGTCCCATCCAGGCTCGATCCAACCCGTTACCCCATGGCCTTAATGAAACTAAACCATATTCCAGTTGTTGCAAATCAGGCCTCATCCAACAGGCCAATCTAAATCCAATTGTCAACTAGGTATTTTCGTGTTTTATTTCGTCAAAACCCAAATTCCCA
The DNA here is from genome assembly GCA_036023115.1 of Brasenia schreberi. NCBI lineage: Eukaryota > Viridiplantae > Streptophyta > Magnoliopsida > Nymphaeales > Cabombaceae > Brasenia > Brasenia schreberi. Next base: position 27,468,097 of record JAYKKT010000090.1, on the reverse strand, counting down.
CCAGTTCTAAAATCCATAACTCAAAACTCCTTGGATTAGATCCGATTCGATCCATTTACAAAGTTTATTCTAAATTGGATCCAATTGAGTGACCCAAAATTCAAATTCCATCCATTTTAATTGAACCAAAAAAACTATCCACTAACCCAAACCTAATTCATAACCAAGACTCACTAGGCATATGACTTGAGAAATTTAGATTTTTTGAACGAAAGTAATTTGATAGTGTTGAAGATCGACACTTGCTCAACGGAGCAAGAACTTCTGTGAAAAGAACCATGGGCCCACATTGCATAAGGAGCATTCAATGGTAATTCTCTTTTAAAGTTTTATTTCTTAATCCTCCATCATTTCTTTTAAGAAGATTGTGTCTCAAGTGGAGGTTCCTCGGGATCAAAATTTTTCATACAATTTGCATGGTTAGTGAAGGGAACTGATGTGAGGTATGGTAATTGGGTTAAGATTGCATATCGAAGTGAGTTGATTGACTTAGAAGGTTTGTTATATAAAGTTATAGACCATACGTTGTTACTTGATTTTATAAAGCATTGAAAACCAAACACAAACAACTTTCACATGCCATAGGGTGAGATAACTATCATACTTCACAATGTCTATGAGATAGTTGATCTTTTAATGGGGGACAACTTGTTACCTTGACACAAGAGATAATAGTTAGAAGCAAGAAAAATATTTTGAGTGATATTTTGGAAATGAAAATTGATGGGGTAGTACTAGAGATTAGTTGAAAGTTATTAAGTTTGAGGTGCTTTAAAGTAATTTTTCAAGAACAAGAATCAATAACGAAAATAAAGCTTTATTGTATTTATTGTATCAGGTAGGTTGTACATTGTATCATGATAAGTTTAGAGATAGAGTGTCAATAATGATTGTGTATCTATTAGCATATGATATTTGGAGGATTGATAATTAAGCAACAACATTAGCCTACTTATACATGTTGTAGCTAGGAAATATATTTTGGATAGAGGCACAACTTAGTGGATATCCTTCCTTGCTCTAAGTAAGAACGTCTACTATTGTTGTTTGCTATAATATCTTTCATATAGTTATTTTCATAATTTAACAACTAAGTTATATGTTTTAAACATAACTTATGATATATATTTTTCTTTCATTTTATACAAAGCAAATTGATTAACAGTCATATAGTTATACAAAATACTTGAATTATAATGTATATAAGTTGTTGAGATATTACATATGCATTCAATGTTTAGATATTGTAGAACCGTATATGCTAGATCGTATATTTCGATAGTTCGATCATTGTCAATATATTCTAGTTACACGGATAAGGCTCTCTATTATAAATAGACTTGCAAAGTCTCATGCGTATAAGGTATAGTATGAGCCATGCGACGCTACTTGAGAAATAAAATGCTCACACTATTTTGAGCTTGAGCACTTTGGCATCTTAGCACTATATCTCCATGAGTTTATGAGTTGTACATGGAGTAGTACATTTCTCGGATGTATCAATTTATTTTTAGAGATTCTATCAGTAAGTTGCATTTGACTTGTCTAACTCGAGTTAATCAACAAGATACATCATTATTCATGCAAGTAAATGAATAATTGTATATATTAGTATGATCTTTAATTTTTTTTATTTGATTATAATATTAATTTTTTTATAATTATTTTCCTATACCAATGTCTTACCATTGTACGTGACACACTAGTACCAAGTTTAGCATATTTATAATGCATGTCATGGTCATTGTCGGGTGATCCTATGTTGTTAGAGTTGTTAAAGACATACAAATAGTACTACCAATAATTACATCAATTAACCATATATAAGAATGATAGTGAGAATGCGTGAGCTCAATATTGTAGATGATCATGCATGAGGATAAACCATTGTATATGGGGTTTACACCCTATATTTGGGATGTTCTTTTGTATTAGCCATTACATGTATATGTAATGAAAGAAATTTTATTTCATTACTATTTGCCCTCAATATATATGATTATTATGAATTCATGCTTCCATTTAAATTGAAAAAACACTTACATGTATAAAGTGCGAATAACATTTAATCATTGTCCTTAATATAATGTACAATATCATCTCATAGTGCTCTCATTTGTATATAGATCTTGATACGTTAATGAAATGATTTATTCCGATTCTCAATGCTTTCATATCAATATTGTTACCAAGATGAAAAGATAGGAGGTATCAAAGAGACATCAGTTGTACACATTCGCAAAAGAGTAGGAGCACGAGAGAGAATTAATCATAACTTTAATAAACTAAATGTTTAAATAACATAATCACATTTAAAGATATTGTGATTATCGCTAAAAAATATCATACAACATGATGATAACCATGTATCTCACATTTCTCACATTTAGCTACTCAGTGTTTGATACTAATGATAGAAATATTGTCAACTCTCTCGTAGAGAGGAGTGTAATACTACATTTCATTGAGTCGCGACGACAAAACTTATGTTTGGCATGAATATCCAATAATCACTAGGACAAAACCAATTTTTCATGTATGCAATATGATGAATAACATCAATACCACTATCTTCTATGAAAATTCGTGAATATATGTTATGCATATGTGTCACTTCCTTCAATCACTTTCTACAAGCTTCATGCCACTACTTCTTCCTTTATTTCGAAAGTATACCAATTACTCGATATAATAAGTACTTTGATCCGTCATTATTTTCTCATAATTGATTTTATTGTAAATATTTTTGCTCGATCATTATACAATATATAAAGGAATATAAGGTTCAAAGCATATATAACATATAACACAAGTCTTCTTCAATAAAAACGCGGCCTAGTTGCATCTCACCTTGAGGGAGAGACGACTCAATAACATCTCTCCTTTAGGAAGAGACATGGGTCAACAATGTCTTACCTTGAGGAAGAGATACAAACTAGTTGTGACTCCCTTTCAAGGAGAGATGCGATAAAAATATGTCTCTCTCCAATGAGAGATGCGGACTAGGGGTGTCTCTGCGGTTATGTCACATTTTAAATCGAAAGGAGACACGATGAAACTGTATCATCTCTCTCTAATGAGAGATGGAAACTAGGCGCATCTATGTGCCTGTGTTAAGTTTTGAATTGGAATTATGACCAATGAATCCTTTGACACAAAACCATAAAATATCAATGAAAATACTAAAAAGCAAAACAAATCTATAAAATTAAGACATACCAACTTCTCATAACCTAGAAAAATCCAAAAAGTTATCGGATCAATCTTTTTTTCTTTTTTCTTGTTTCGTAAATCTCCGATAAGACTTGTAAGAGAATAATTGTGTATTCTTTGGGTGTAAAGAAAACAACAAAAGCTCTCAACACATGAAATGTTGATTGCGAGAGTAAAAAGAAGGAATACCAAAATTAGGTGCGGGGAGGAAAACGAATTTATTTTAAAAGTATTTTTGATATTTTTAAAATTTGGAGTACGTGGATAGGAAAAGGAGAATGCAGATAATAATCCCAAATTTAAAAATAGCAAAGTGCTTCATCCAAAAGTGAGAAGCAAGAGATATAAGGCCGATAAATGATGACATGACATGACATGAACCTGACCTCAAAACATGTGGTCGAGAGAATACGAGAAAGCGCGCATTGTTTTCAGATTGATTTGTTTACTTTGCAGTTGAATTGCTAGAGAACATGGAGTAACACAAAATTGTTAACTAGATCCAGGAACACAAAATGGCGATCTTTATCGATAGAAATGATATCAATGGATAGGATTCATATCCAAATCTCAATCCAATTTGGAATTGGATTAGTTGGGCCTGGTAACAGAACCAGGGTGCAATTCAAAACTGAATCCAGATTATGGGCATGTTTTAATTCAAATCTCTAATGTTGAACTAAAAAATTGATATGTGAAAATGTTTACGCAAGATTATCCACTAAAAGATATTATATATTTAATACTCCTTTTATATATATATATCTATATTGTACATAAGAGAGTATTTGGCTTTCCTGCCATGAATCTGCAACTTCTGCTTAGCGGCGGACCCACTTTAGAGCACCCGAAATATGAAAAATTCTGGGATCTACCCGTATGTATAGGAAAATACAAGTGCACCACATCCTAAAAAAAAATCATGTGCCCACCATTTCTTGTGCATAAAGTTAAGATCGTCAATCAAGGTCCCCTGTCTCAAATGAAAACATGGTTGAACTTGTATTTGCCCATTTACCTATGTGTACATTACAACGATATTATATAAATACCAAAATATTGGGTTGAGTCTCGGATAGAAACCCCATAGCTCAAAATTATTTGTCAAAAGTTATATTTTTGAGCTTGGACAAGCGGCTTAATTCCTGGGAGGGCGAGACTATAATTACCAAAATTTAAGTATCGCAGACTTAACCGCTCAACTTGAGAAAAACTTAATATATAATATAAGCCACAGATAAATTCAAGCCCAATGTCACCCACTCATGAAGGATGCTTAACGATCCACAAGCTTTGACGGAGTCATTCATAGCGACATTAGAGCAATATTTGAGTATGTTGCATTGGTTTTGAAGAAAGAGAAATTCTATCATGTTCAACAAATGCAAATCCTTTGGAGAAAGAAAACTAAGAAAGAATTGTGTTTGCCTCTCTTTGTATATATATATATATATATATATATATATATATATATATAGTGGTTGGATCTTACCCACCACTTATGTTATATGCTCATATATGATTCATTACTTTAGGAGCACGAGAATAATAACATTTATCTTTAAAACTTTAAAATTACACTCATTACATTGAATAATGAGGAAGCGTATAAGTGATGGCACGATGCAACTTTCACACACACACACATACATATATATATATATATATATATATATATATATATATATATATATATATATATAACAGTCAGTTCTGGTCTATAGAGGCCCAGGCCTAGAAAAGAGACGTGATAGGAAAATGGTTGGGTCTTGGTCTACCCAACTTATATCATATTGTCTAGCTGAACACCATCTAGTGTGGGAAATAATTAAACAATTTGTTTAAGATTAACATTTAAAATACCATAGGATAACCGCAATCAGAGCGATAGCTCACCTGGCTATGAGACTTGATTAACAAGTTGCAGGTCATGAGTTCGATATCCGATCTCCTTTAGAGGGAAAAGAGTACGCTCTTATTACAAAGAAACTAAATGTACCAACAAATGAATATCCAAACTTTTACATCATAGGCAACATCAACAAATCCAAGAGAACGAGTATTAAATAATATCAATGACTTCGGTCACAGCTACCATAGAATCCACAACATACCTTTACAAAGCAGAAAGCCAGAAGCTGCAGCAAATGAAACCAAGATTTCTGAAAATCGGGAAATTTCACACACTCCAAACATGAACTTTTAAAATTGGAAAACCCTTCTGAGATCATTTAAGGAGTAAAACGAAATGGGCCCAAATCGCTCTGTCTTTTACGCCCATTTTGTAAACCTATTTCACCATGTCTCATGACCCAAAACCTCTCTATTTCCTCAGCCTTGCGTCCCGGAATCCGGCCGGCAATGAGTTCCCACCTGCAGCAACCATTACAAGTCAAGAAAATGAAAGCGGAATCAGATCCAATTCATTAAACGGTTATCGTTTATATGTACTCCGAGTCCAAGAATTGCAGTTCGAGTTCAGTTCACTATACATGAATCCAAATCAAACCAAATATGATTAACATCTACTCACTAGTAAAGTCTTTGAATCCAAACCCATTGGCGGTGTTTGCTTATCTACTCTTGGTAGGACAAGCTGATGCCAGTGGTATGGGTTTGGATCCCCGCAGTCGGGCTTGGCAGCCAATGCCCAATCCGATTCAAGATTCAATACTCAAGATGGATTTCCTTATTGACATGTAACGTACAGTCAGACTAGTTAGTAATAGAGGACTAATCGATCGAGTCGAGTCGACTTGAACATGAATATAGTCAAACGCAGCTTGGCTCCTTTAAGGAAATCTCAGCTCAAGCTCATGAAGAAACAGAACACAAGCCGAGCCAAGCTGATCTGGGCTTGGCTTGTTTAAGGAAACCTCAGCTCAAGCTTGTGCTATGTTGCGCATCAAGCTTCAGGTTCAAGCTCTGCTTCAGCTCGGTCATTTAAGAAAAAAAACATGAACAACAAAAACAACAGCAACAACTACGCCTTTTCCCATACTAGACGGGGTCGGTTACATGGATTCTTTGTTTCCACATAGCTCTATCATGTACCATGTTAGCAGTTAACTCACAATAAGCTAGATCATTCTTTATTGTTTCTTACCAACATTTTTGTAGTCGTCCTCTACCTCTTTTAATACTTTTAAAATCTAGTTTTTCATATCTTTATTCGTTTGATCTTCTTTCTATATGTCCAAACCATCTTAAACGATATTATCTCATTTTATCCTCTATTGGTGTCACTCCTAATTTGTTTCTAATAACATCATTATGTATACGACCTTTTCTTCTATGACCACTCATTCATCTCAACATCTTCATTTCTGTAGCAGACATCTTTTGTACATGTTGTTGATGATTAACTACCCAACACTTATAACCATAAAATATGACAGGTCTAATTGTTGTTGTATAATATTTACCTTTAAGCTTTAATAGTATCTTCTTATCACAAAGAATACTTAGTACTCCTCTCCATTTTAACCAAACAATATTAATTTTATGCAATTTTATGCGTAACATCTCCATCAATTCTTCTATCACTTGAAAAATTGACCCTAGTCATTTAAAACTTTCCTTTTGGGGATACGCATCAATAAAAATAAATTATATAACAAAAAAATTAAAAATAAAAATACACAACAATTGAGTGAGAGAGATGGGAAAGTCCAAGAGGCAACTTGAAGGGGAAAAGGCTGTTGTCCTGCGTGTTCGTTCTGATTGTTGACCTTGTATCTGGTTTAGGGGTGGCAACCTGTTTTAGCTGTCTCAATATCACATTCCTATGAAAAACAGGTTAACCTGAACATCACCTACTTTCCGTGTCACTTTGGTTGCGCACGAACACAGACTTCTTGGTTCGTATTAAGGGGTGTTCGAAATTGCCAGTAGTACGTACTCGTCAAACCAGGTCAAAGTAAGGAGACCACTTTTTGGGTTTCACTTCTTCTGGTTCTTTTATCCAAAAGAAGTACAAATGTCTGGTTTCGGGTTCGGGTTACGTTCTTATCGTGTCTGAAATGGCTATCCTATTTTCACGTGACAAAGAATATTTAATTTATCCTCTTCAAGTTGTCTAATCAGTTTCTAGTTTCTACCAAACAGTTTGTTTAAGCTTCGTCCCTGCAAAATAATCACGCATATTGGCTCTATTATCTGACCGTCGGGTACAGTCTCAAAACTTTAACATGATCTATTTTCAGATTTCGATAAAAAACAATACATGTCTAAATCCAAAAGGATTACATGGTGCACGCATTATGGCTCTTTTCCTTTATATATCCAGATCCAGATCCAGATCCAGTTATCAGATTATCCAATTACTCTAGTATAATAGTGCTATGTGTAAGTAGATATTACCTGGGAATTGGCAGTTTACAACCAATCTTATTCGCCCGGAACCAAAACAGGTTTCACGATTACGATTCACAACTTTCGGTTCACGTTTGAACCAAAAACCACAAAATAATTAGAAAAAGTAAAAACATTTGAAAGAAAACTTATAAAATAGGACCCTTTCTATAGGAGAGTTTTCAGTTTTGGTTCCGGTTCTGGTTTGGGATTCAATTGAGTTCCAATTCGAACCAGCCGGCTGCTTCTAAAATAAATACAACCCAAGTTTCAAACATTCACCCTCTTTAAACAAGTGAACTACTCATTGGTTGAATATGAGGATCAATGTTTAATTGTACGAAATTAGGCACAAACACTTCGAAAGAGGCGAAAGAAAGGTTTGCAAATGAAATATCTGAAAATGAAATAACACATATTTTTTTTAGTATGAACAACTACAACTAAGCCTTTCTCCATGCTACATGGTGTATTTTTCGATATAGCTTGATCATGTGTCATGCTAAAATTAACTCAACATAAATTAGATTATTTTTTAATATTTTCTTTCACTACTTTTACGATATTTCTCAACAGAAAATAGAAGAAGAATGGTTTTTGTTTTGGTAATGGAAAATTTTGATTATTTTTTCTAACCAATCTGTTTGCTTATAAGTAGCGTTGGTAAATGAACCAAGTATATGCGTAACCTTGGTTTCTTCTTGTTCAGTTTGTTGAACCATGAGTTCGATACCCGGGGGTTGCAGCCTCCCCGTTTAACAAAAGAAAAGGATGATCAGCCGTTGGGCATATTTGAACAGAGGCCGTTCGGCTAACGGCTAACTGGCTCCGTGTATACGAGTCCAATAACCAACAAATATTTTCCGGACATACTTACACAGCACCGACGTCTCTGCAATTTATACTAAATAATTAGAGAGAGTCTTCTTTCTCCAATCTATCGTTACAGCCGCCGAGGCAGCTCTGAAACCAGGTATTGTTTGGTTAAAAAAATTTAAAATTTGAAGAATTCATGAGCCGTATCTCTTTTCACATTCACCCATGGAATAGTAGCAGAGAGAGAGAGTTTTCCGGCTACTCACCGGTCACCGACGAGCCTATACATCCTGTAAATCAGATCCTCTTCTTGGTCCGACATCTTCACGTATTCCCATTCGATGCTGCTCACTTCTGCCAAACACAAAAACCTCAATTTCCTTTACACCAAACAACGGATTAGTGAGCAAAGAACCACCCAACAGGAAAACTCAGCAGATTACCCACCCTGAGAATCCCTTTCCTCAGAAATAAAACCCTGGGAATGACAACTCGAAGATTTAGGTCGACGATTTCCCATCCTCTCTTTCCTTCCAAACGGCATCGAACCCAAAACGAGCTAAGGAATTCAATGGCTTCAAGAGGGGAAGAAGGGATGGTCGGTGAGACTTTAAATGCTCGAGTTTTTCTCATACTTATATCCGAAAGGATAATGGCTGAAAACTTTAAAGAGTGATAAGAACGATAGGTGACGGTCCAACCAACGGCAGCTCAAGAGTTGACGAGTAGTTGAGAATCCTCTGACATATGATAGACCCCATTCTAAATGAATCATGGCCGTCTGAATGAAGTGATCTGTACCTCAAATAAACCTTTGGACGGCTGAGATTTGATGTGGGGAAGCAAGGCGGAACGGGACGGAGACGACGGGGGCTGGTGGTGAGGATAAAGCTACAGACGGGGACCCCTAGATTTGATGCCTTTACCACAACAGACTCATGAGGAATCGTCGCTAGTCGTTTGGTGTTTTCGCTTACCGAGGCGGAGCCGACATATCTTGCCGTTGGTGGCAGCAGAGCAGACGAGGGGTGTCAGATGGATTTGGATCCGATTCCGACCTGGACCAATTTCGAATGAAATCCAAATCCAATGACAACCATCTTACATATTGCTGGCAATTACGGATAGTGATATTAACCCAACCATGGGGACCCGACCCAATTCTACCTGAATGGGCCTGGGATTACCCGGTTTGACTGTTTAACTTGGGGGAAACTATGGGTGTTTGTGGTCCGGTTTAGTTCGGTTCTAGTCCTAATCTCAAACCAAATCAATATAATCGGTTCTCAATTTTTGGAGCACAGATCCAAATCATTTATTTCCTAATAATCAAACAATACCAACCTATCGCTTCTGATTTGGTTCGGTTCCAAAACATGTATCCAAGTTATGATATGATAGATATAAAGTTATAGCAGCACATGGAGGAGCAAAGGAGATAAGGTAAGGATGAAGTGGGTTTGGAAAAGAAACTTTAAAGAACACGGTTTTGGCAAATAAAAACACAAAGAATCATGGGTCATCATATGATTCAAATGTAGTATTTCTATTGTTAATGATGGTTCATTTAGGTTCGAATCTTGGTGCCACGAACTGAACCATAAGAATCTTTTTCTATTAGAATCAAATCAAACCAAATCTATTAACATTTAGAACTTAACCAAACCGTCAATTTCATTTGGTACTAACAGTTTGTGCGTGTGCAAAATTCATATATATATATATATATATATATATATATATATATATATATATATATAGAGAGAGAGAGAGAGAGAGAGAGAGAGAGAGAGAGAGAGAGAGAGAGAGAGACCATCACCACAATCCACAATCGAAAGATAATCGTAATCAAGATATTCACTGCAATTAAGTGACATCCTTTGCGATGTCCCTGTCCATGGTACTGCAAGAGGTTCTTGAAAGTTGAAAAGTCATGAGCTCATTTATGAGGATTACTTGCCTTGAGGGTTGAAGATCTAAGAAATGGATGGAACACTTGTTACTCTTGATCTTCTTCCCATAGGTTCTTTACCGGCGGTTTTCTGAGATTCCGCTGAATGGAAGAGGGCTGAAACAGATACTTCACAGCAGAAAGAACGGAGAAAATGAGAGAAGATTAGAGAGAGATTTCACAGTTTCCCGTTTACCCGAGAAGATTCACTTTCTCTCACACTCTAATCGTCTGTCTATTCATCTATGTATACTGTAATCCTTCTCGTATTTATATATAGAGAGTCCAACTTCGTCTTTCCTGTCTTTCACGTATGGGCTTTTCGTTACAAGTCGTTTTTCTCTTTAATTCAGTAATGTATACGTTTATATGTAACGTTTCTATGGATTTACTGCCGAGAATGACCAAATTAGGTGGTGTTACATCTCACTTGGCCATTCCAGCCAAGGTTTATGTCACACTGGTTTTTATCTCCCACCTTTTGTAGGTTTTCTAAGTCGTGCCTGCTATGATTGCAAATATAGTTGTAATCAATACCCGTTGTATAGTTTTTTTTCATATACATATGCTCTTACCTACACAACAATCATCATCGTGTAAAATAATACACTTTAAATATGTTTCAAACCTATGTTAGTAACATGCTTTGAGAAAAGATCTTAAGTTATACCTTTTGTCAAGGGGTCTGCCAATATATCATTATGACATGAATATTTCATTTCTCTTAACCATATCATGAACATAGTGATACTTAACCATTATATGATTGTTTTTGAAGTTATCAGCTTCACTCTTAATCTGAGTAATTACTGCATTATTATCACAATAAATGACAACATACTCATTGGCTATATCCAACTTCAAATCATATATGAAGCAACTTATCCAAACGACACTCGTTGTAGCCATAATGCAAGCAACATACTCAACTTATTGTGTATGCAATGCTACACAACCCTGTTTCTTACAAGCCCAAGAAACAACTCAACCTCCAAATAAAAAACATTTATGTAGAGATTGATTTGTTGTCATCTTTGCTCCCAATAAAGTCAGCAATTGACTAGCCAACCACTTTCAGTTCATCTGCTTGAAAACATAGTTTGAAATCTTTTATTCCTTTAAGATATCTTAGAATCCTTTTTACAACTATCCAATGCTACCAACTAGGATTACTTTGATATTTAAGACCAACAACAAAGGTGATATCAAGTCTTGTACACAACATAACATACATTAAGTTACCAATAATTTGTGCATAATGAACATTAGGCTTACTAACGGAGAAGATTGTTTAGGATAGTGAATATTTGCATAGCCTTGGGGGTGACCGATTTTGTTAGAGCTAAGTCTCTTGCCATCACACACATTTGGTTCACATGTTCAACTATATTATCTCCTTTTATTTTATAGGAGTTATACTTTTGTAGCAATAGTTAAACATGTAGCTTTATTGTAGTGTCATATTTAGCTGTTATAGAATCAAACAACTATTTAATAGTCTCATATTTCTCAACGACCCTAATGAGGTCATCTTCCATATATGTCAGCATTATGATTTTGGCTATTATGTCATCTTTAAGGAATGTTTTATAGACTTCATTTTCTCTTTTTGTTGCATTTGGAGTAGGTGGTGAAATTGTTTTTCTTAGAAAATAGTTTACACCTTCAAGTTTAAGTGTCAATGGGATACGTCTTTTTTATATTTTAAAATTTAGACTGTTTAATTTTTTTAATTTTTACCAACTCCGATACACATATTCTAGAATTCATTTTTATTGTTTGGCAAAAATAACGATAAGATGATCTAAAAAAAGGAAACAATCAACATGCAACACATATTTTAGACAACGAATAATGAACCACTAAAACATAATTGGAAAAATATCCAGGTATTGAATTGGAAAGATCTCCAAGTACCTAAAAGTAGTTTCAAATGATACTTAGGTACCAGTCTGAAAAATACTCTTAACTTGATTATGTTATTTCATAATCAACCTGGGGACAAAACTATGATTTTATCCTATTTCCTACCATTGTGATTTTCCCAAAGTTTTAGGGTAAATCAATAATTTTAATTATATGTCTAATTTTGTAATTATTAGAAAGAAACAAGGACAAAACAGTAAAATTATGTCTAGTATTTTTAATAATTTTTGAAACTCATTAGGGACAAGATAATAATTTTGCTCCTTAGCTCAAATCTGTAATTCTACCTAAAGACTAGGGATAGAATCATCTTTTGACTTAGTGGTAGACATGTTAATATCCACACATTCAAGGATAACTACGTAATTCTATAGGCTGGTATTTCGTAGTTTCCATAAATTGTTAGAAGATAGAATTGTCCTTTCATCCATTAAGGGTAAAACTATTTTTTTACTTTAAAATATTTGAATATTTTAGTAATTTCGATTGGGGTTTGAAAAAATAAAAGACAGCCAACGGCAGAACAAACTTTTTAGTACAATTTGATCATATAATTACAACTTAATGAAGATTGAAACATGCTAAAAGAATTGCATATGATGCTCATGTTAATGGTTCTAAACAAAGAAAAGAGGTAGTGATACAACCTCAATATGATGATGTGGAAACAATGCTAGTAGATGAGGTCGGTCCTCCACAAGGTCTTTTGGAACGACATGATTAAGTTGATCCTTTTGGTGATAGAGTTTTTTATATAGTATAAGATGAAAGTAATGATGTTGACTCCGACGATGATGAAAAGGATAATGAAAGGAGTGACAAAAACAATATTCTCTCAGTTTTGGATTTGCTTCCAAGCTTTATAAGTCACATTGCATTTAAGGTGTATAAGGATCATGTAAATTTCAAATATAGGTGTGCTTAATTAGGATCACTCTTCCTTCAAGGTGAATATGATTATGATATATATATATATATATATATATATATATATATATATATATATATATATATATATATATATATATATGATAGTGATCACTACTCACTAATATATTGTATAACAAAGTATATTGAAAGTGATCACTACTCATTCACCATACAAAATAGTCGATAAATGAAATATGATAGTATGAGAATCTGAAAGAAAGTTGGATTGTTGGAGAGAAGTTGTCTACCGATTTGGACTACATATTCAAAGAGAACTAGTGTACGAAGTAGTAGATCATGCACTGCTTAGTGCTTTTGACGAATGATGGCATCCAGACAAATAATTTTCATATGCCTTGTGATGAGATGACTATCACCTTTATAATATTTATGAAATCTTCCACAATCAAATGGATCAATATCAAGTTGTGCTTATGCATTATATGGATGCGCAAAGTAAGCTCTATTAGTGAGTCTTCTTAGCATGAATATCAAGAATATAGAGGGATAAATAAAGTTGAAGTTATAAAGATGGACTCGCTCAAAGAAAGATCTCAAACATTTTGTTATATACCATAGGCACGAGTTGTATTATATATTTTGTACCACACTAGATGTACGCTCTATCAAAACAAGTCTAGGGATAGGGTGTGGTTGTTATATTGTGCAGCTCAAGATTTTATAAAGTTGGTAAGTATGCTTGAAGTGTGGAGATGCTTGTTTATTTATATTGACAATTAGGTAAAGTTTCTCATGTCGAAGCACAATAGCTTAATGGTTACATTATTCTACTTAAGATAATAATTATTTTTTCTTTCTATATTGCATTGATATGGTATACTAAGTTTTCTATAATGTTTAAATATGAAATATAATATGTATCTTATGCATGGATTCTGAGTATCTTTTTGGCCTTTAGAGTAAGTGCACATTCAAATTGGGTTGAGAGGCAACCATGAGTAGATAGATGGATGGTAATGTTACTCATAAGAAGTCTTTTACATATGGTTTTCTTTGGTATCATGCACTGCTCACTAGAATATATTTGTGTAGTAGATAGATAGATAGACCTTATAACAATAACTGAGGTACGAATATACAATTGAAATTTATTTGATGTTACATATTCTATAATATTTATGATACGATTTCGTTAGTGGTGGATCATGCACTGCTCACTAGAATTGTAGCTCCAATAACATAGTCCCAACCTCATGATCAAACACCCCCTCTCTAAGGAATACTTCATTATGAAGCTCGAGACTAACTAGAGTTCTAGTTCTCTTCGTAATCAACCATACCTTTCGAACAGGGAGTCTGTGAACCCCTCAAACAGTGTCGATCCTTGACAATTAAACAATAAAAACTTCTTCCCACGCCTTAAAGGCGCTCCCACGGTTTGGCAACCTTAAATCTACCACTAAAAGCAGTTCCTCTGAAAATAGCCTACCTCAACACAACCACCACCATCATCTACCCAACCACAACCACTTTAGGGGCATGGTAGGTGCATGGTCATCACATATCGATATATCATTAGGGACATAAAAACCAATGAGAAATCCTTGTTTCATAGAATGAAAATGGAGCAAGAGATGATCAATGCTAGACAATAAAGATTATGGCGTTTGACGAAAATTACATATATGAGAAAATCGGACCTATACAAGAGAAAACACCCGCTATTTTATCTATTACCAAGCAAAAATTCATATTTACAGATTTCTTGATGAATAAGACAATGCTTTTCCTGTTCTCAGGGTGAAGCATGCCGATACTACTAAACCATCAATGGCGATGATCTGTTGGCAAAGAAGACAAGAACTAGTTGCAGAAATTTTCTTTGTAATTGTTGCAGCCTTAGTCTACGCAATGTATGGGCGAAGGTAATCGACTCGAGCAGGGTGCTTCAGTTTCATGAGTGCCTTCAGTTCATGCTGCCGAACCATCTCTCTTGATACGTTCAGATTCCCAGCAACCTCTCCCAGTGTTCTATCCCCATTTCCATCAAGCCCATACCTTTGCCTTATCACCAAACTCTCTTTTGGCTTCAAGGAATCAAGCTAGAGAAAACAGATGAAGAAATCTTTCAGAAAATGAAACAGAGACCTTTTCAACTTTCACCATATGGTCCACACTTTCAGTATCTATGTGTCATATAATCCATTTCAGTAAGAACAGAGCAGAAAAATCAATCTCTTTCTCTCTCTCTCTCTCTCTCTCTCTATCTATATATATATATATATATATATATATATATATATATATATATATACACACACACACACACACATGCGCACTCTCTTCGTGCTGACCCTGTTATATGGTAACACAAAATATATCATTGAAAGTTTAAGGGGGGGAAATGCCATATGAGATGGAAAGCTTTCAAAATGCCTCCAAAAGAAATATATTAGTAAAAGGAAGAAAGAAGTACCACATCATCAAGCGCAAGCCTGAGAAGGGCAGGTGATCTACGTCTGTGAAGACCAACCCCTTCCATATCTGTTACTCCCTTCACCAACTCTTCTTGGGTGGTGCAATGTTTTGCATTCAAAGATAGCACCCGTTTTGATGCCCTCACTACATCTTGATATCTTTCGCTTGAAATTCTGGCCTTCGTTATGATCTCTTTCTCAGTTGGGATCCTTTCCAACTCAAACAATAACTGTAGCTTGGCCTTTCGAATCTCTAATCTTAGCTGCAGAAGCATGGCATTGTCAGACTTGTGTAATCTGCATTGTGTTAAAACACTCAACAATCCAAAGTGCTGACATTAGACTAACGATCAAATGCAAGCAGAATCCACATTCTCAATTGTTTGAGTTATGATTGTATTGATTGATTGTCAACATTAAGTGAACTACTCGATATGCATACCCCTGTATTGAACTATTGTATCGAACTTAAAGATCTCTTAAATCCACCCATAGCGAAATAGCCCCGTCAGGTTGCAGACAGAACTACAGAACTGCTGATTTAGTGATTTATGTCAACAGGGATTCCACATAGAATCCAGTCATAGTCAACTACTGGGCACGTATGTGTGCCCCAGAAAGTAGGGAATGCAGTTTAGCCTCTTCAAATAACTGCAAAACAATGCATGTCCTAATTATTCTGTGATCACAATATATCTTGCCTTATAAGTTGCTAATAGTTGTGATCAAACTAAGTAGAGCATAAATACTTTAGACACACAGGCACATACATCACACATACACAGAGACATGCAGAGAGAGAGAGAGAGAGAGAGAGAGAGAGAGAGAGAGAGAGAGAGACTGCACCTTTGGCAGATTTGCATGCCTGGAATTTGGGCTGTCAACATACAAATTCCCTAACAAACATAATCCTGAGGGAGATCTAATTAGAAAAATCTTCTCCCAATACAACAAAACTACTTACTCTGCCACTTGAACAGGACCTTGAAGGAGAAGAGATTTCCCAATCATTGTTATTTGACATTATAAAGCAGGGCAGACCATGCCATTGCAATGCTCATTGAATTTTCTCTTTTGAACTTTCCTCCAAATTTATCAAGTGGTCGTTACTTGACAGACACTGTTGGGGTACAACAAATACGTCTTTAGTTATTTTATTGGTTTAATAGCATTAATCTTCAATCCTATTGAAAGTATTCCATCAGTAGGAAGTAACGTAACAGATAAGAATCCTCTAGGTCAGGAAAAAGAGGTACACGGTTCTTTGCAACGGGAGTTCAGGAGTTGAAGTACAGTAACAAATAGGAGGTCACGCCCACTCACAGGTGGTGAGTTTGGCTGCCGGGAGGATGCATGAGTGTGCGTGTGTATGTGTGTTAGGCTTCGACCTCCCTTTGTAACCAAAAAAACAAAATAAGAGCTTCGCTGAGTGGCTTCACTAAGCATACCAGATCAGCATTCAGTAAGGGTAAAAAAAAGCGAACTTAACACTGATAAATAAACACTATGACTACTTGATCGTTTTAAACAACTGTATTCTTCATATGGTTGAGAAAGCATTCTACAACTGAGGAACTGGAGTAACAAAGACGTGAATTACTTACAGATTCTAAGCCAAACGAAACCCGCGTGAAGCTTGAAAGGGTCAGGGATCTTAATATTGCATGACGGATCCAGAACAGACCATAAGTGGAAAGACGGGAACCATGCTTTGGTTCAAATCGATCGATAGCCATGATCAAACCTCTGGCTCCGGCCTGACACAAATCCTGGAACTTGGGCCCAATTGCTAGTTCTTGGTAATACTTGTTTAGCGCAAAGAGAACCAATCTGAGATTGTGCTGCAACAGACCATCGGAAACATTTTATTAGTGAAAACTTTTTATCATAAAAAAGTTCTGACTATCAATGCATGTGCCAATGGTAGTGCATGATAGAATAGAAAATGGAAGAGTATCTTGATCATAGAGAGAGAGACCTTGATGAGCTTACTTCTTGCAGCTTCACCCACTTGCAGCTGTTTCCTGATTTCAGCCACACTCATTTTCATGGTTGATGCAACTTCGATGTCAGTTGCTTCTCTTTGAAGAACCTTTTCCAATTCTTCCTTTGCCTTGATAATAGCCTAAAGATCAAAATAAACATCAGTTAGGGTTGCATTGATGGTAGCCTATACTCAAATTCAAGTTTGATCGGACTCCTTTTTATGGTACAATAGGGAGCCCAAAGCCAGATGCATGCCCGGGGTGTCAAACTCGTGACCTTCTACTTGTGGGTCGACCCTGTAGCCAGGTGAGCTATTGCTCACCTAAAGAATTGGATATAACCAAAACCAAGCCTCATCACACACCAAGTTGATTCGTTCTAGATCCAGTAGTAAAAGGTTCGACCTGCTACGTAACACAATCCTCCTCCTTTCTTATCTGGGCTTTTGACTTGTTCTGTGGAGACAAAAAGCCGAAAGCAAGTTGGTACTTCTTGAGAGTTTTTAGCATCAAGATTATAAATCTTAAGCAAATTCTCGAGAATTTATTCAAACACGTCCTAGATAAATCTCAAGTCCAGTGGAAAAGGAAAACAACATGAAAGAAAACACAGAAACATCCCACATTGCCTTTGAAATTCACAAGCATGGCTCACCTTCATTGGCTGCATAGTCTTGAAGAGCACGACATGCTGCGAAGATGGAAGAACAGGTGGGATCTTCATGTTTTTCCAATCAAGACTGATCATTTCCCCAGAATGAGACTGCTTCTTCAGCAACACCCTGACATGCTTATCTCCCTTTGATTTTGATTTCGACCTGAGCATCTCCTCTATTTTCTCATTCTTCAGAGAAATTCTATTCTCTAGGCTCAATCTCTTGCCTCTACTCCTCCCACTCCTCACAATCCCACCACTCTCATCCTTCTCCCCTGTCTCTTCCTTCTTTCTCCTTCGGCTGCGTCTTTTCTCACCAGCCGCCAACTCTGTCTCCAAATCGACGACATGGGTTGGGCTCAATTTGAAGAGATTTTCCAATGCAGCTGCTGCTTCACTGTAATCAACTTCCACAGCATCCAGTGTTGTTACATTCGCAGACTTTCTGGACTTTGAATTTCTTCTCTTTCCTGGCTGATGATTGATGGTTTCAATGGGTAGTGGAAGAGGATCTGCTGAAGCTGTTAACTTGGGCTTCTGAGGAATCACTTGATCCGGTCTGAAGGCTAGAACTGGAGATTTTCTCACACAACAACAAAGAAACTTCACTCTGAGGTCTGGTATAGCATTAGAAGGTGAACCAGATACGGTAAAAACTCCCATTTCGAATTGCTAATCCAAATGAATGATGATCAAGAAAGTCGAACCCATTAAGAGGCTCCTCTAACAGCACCCACCTAGCCTCTTTGATTCACACAAAACTTCAAAATAGCAAGAATTCTGTTCGTCTAACCAGAGTTATCAGCAGTCATTCTGGTGATCTGCGTAGAGATGGCGTAAGGGAGAGCAACAGAGGGAGGGTTACCTGAAGAAAGTTTGATACGTGATCAATGATCGGGATAAGCAAACTACATATCCGACAGATGATAAGGCATTCTCTTGGTTTTATTCATTCCCAAAATGCAATCCTAGTGAAGAAAATCTCTCTCCCTCCCTCCCTCTCTCTCTTGTGAGGTTGGCATGCAACGAGATGACGTGAAGCGAACGTGTCACTAGCGAGAATATAAAGACTAGGACCAAAAGAGGCGCCCAGATTTCCGACGACACGTGGAGAAGGAGGACTGGTGGATTTTGAAGCAATCTTCAGACAGAGGATCAGGTTCCAAGATTATGTAAACAGCTGCGGATGCCGTTCATCCGAGTGATGACCGAATCTGACGGTCCTCGTGGGAGTAAAGAATCTCAACAAAGTCTTTGGTGACGTTTCTTTTGAGATGAACGGCATCGAAGTGGCCTTATGGCTGAGCATCCGGTCTCGTTCATCTTAATGGTGAAAACATCAAGCAATTCTGTCTTCTTTACAAAATGGATCGAAATGAATCGGAGGCACGATCCGATCATCTTTCTTGGATCCACTTTTGAACTTTATGGATCAGACGAGTTACTAGGGTAGGTAATGCTGTTAAACCTAAGCATTTCTAAAATCCAACTTCAACGGATTTGGATTTGGAATTGGACTCAAACTTGAATAAAAATCAATACGCAATCTTCAATTAGCTAATCAAATCATTAAGTATGACGAGTCAGATTAATCAATAGAAAATTGAGGGTAAAAGATCTAACCGAGTTTAAGCAATATACCACAATAATAAAGCCTTTTCCCATACTAGATATGCTAAGCGACATGAATTCTTTGCTTTCGTAAAGATCAATCCTATTAACTCAATTGAAACTAGATAATTCTTTGTTGTTTTCTTCTAACACTTCAGATATCCAATAAAAATGTCAGAAAAAATTCGTAGGTGTGCCTCTTGTTGAGGCCCTACATTGGGCAAGCATGTTGGATCTCTAGTTAGTTATGAGATCCAATGCATGTGCTCCATAATGAATGGATCCAGATCGGGATATGAAACTCAATAACGCGTACGAGTTTGATAATTTGAACCAATCGAACTGATATTGAACATTAAAGAACCAAATCCAATTCAAGTTCGCTCCGATGTCCGACCCGAAACAAAGCGTTGACAATTGATTTATCCGTTACCCCCTCGTCAAAAAGCAAAACCATCCGTAAGCTTGCGACCTCCACGTGGCCGACGGTCCACCGTTGATCACTCTTCGTACTCTTGGTGAAGTTCCTCATTAATTCCCAACGGACCCTTTGAAAGCCGCCTAAACTTGAGGCAAGTGCCGAACTCACCGCGTCACTCATCAACATCTTGCTCATGTACATTTTTGTGCTACAAGTACTTTCTCAAATAAGAAATCAAGTCAAAAGGTTGAAGCAATTTTTTGGTAAAATAAACAATAATTGATGGCATAATTATATTATTCTAACTAATTTATTAAGGTTTTTTACAAGTATATACTTACAAACCCTAGAATTCAATCGCTTATCAATAACTTAAACGGGTCAACAAGATACCTTTTTTGTCATGTATTTTTACGTGTCATTCATTAAAAAAGATAATCATACAATTATGTTATATATTATCAAAGTACTCTATCATTCTTTATATATATAAAAAATACTCAATAATTTTTGACGATTTTGCAACTGTTGGAAAACCAGAGTACTACCATCAACAAAGTATCTTTGAATTGTTTCATTATTTATCGCAAAAAATCAAATTTATGCCGGTGCTATGATTAGGTGTCCTCAAATGTTTTATCATGCTCTTAGAGCCAAACTAACGGAGTTGAGCATGAGATTTTGGGGAACTAACTCATTTACCTTAAAGAGCGTGTTGTAATTATATGGAGGGCAGACCAAGTAAAAAAGTTTAAAGAAAGTAGCTTAACATTTCCAAGCCCCACCAAGATAATTACAAGTCACCGCTCTCGATTCATGTATTAGAGAACTGAGCGCCTGAACTCATAAATTTGTTGTTTTGGTTCCTCAAAATCATGATTTTATATTTGATTTACGAGTAATAATGTGATTTGCAAGTAATATAATACTTCCATTTTTGTGTAAAACATGACATTAACACGAGGGTTTTCGTGCAAATCAAAGTCTAGCTTTTATGACTACGATCCATCTCTTTCTTTTGCCCAAATTTTTGAATAAATAAAACCATTATTTCAAAAATAAAAATGAGTTTCAAATTTCAATGCATGTTCAATTTTCTTAAAATCTTATATCAAACACATCCTTACCAGCCCTACCTCCATCTCCACAACAACGACATTTCACTTCATGCAAAGCACAGTTCAGTTGATAACGGTACGAAGAATCGAATGCTATCCGTTAATCTGCCACTAGATCGAACGGACTGAGTTGCGTCGATGCCGGGGGTCGCCTCAGGACTGATGGCATAACGCGGACTTGACCCAACGCGGAATTGGCCGCAAAGATTCCTGGTCAACGTGCTGACTAGAAGTTATTCATGGGGAATCTTATTTACAAAATTACCCTTCAAGTTCAACCCCAACCCTTTGACCACCCTGACCGGTGCAAATTAAACAAGAACAAACGACTTATTTAACCCATGGTGACATATTGGATTGGATTCAACACTACCTGTAAGTGGTAAACTCTCTGGGTTTTGAATCGTAAGAGGGTCCGAGATTTGTATTTGATTATAATTATATATATGTAATGACTGGTAAACTAGTTGAATGAACCGAATAGGGACTGTTCATGATTTGTTTGTCAACTCAAGATCCGTTCATAAGCTTGTTTGTGCCAAGAGTATGACGAAACACAAGCTGAGTTAGATGAGTTGAACACAAGTTTAAAATTCTGAATAGGATTTAAACTCAATGTCTTTAACGAAAAAAATGAAGACGAAATGTATTTTCACACAAATTTCTTCTAAAATTAAAACATTTCTTAATTTTATTTATAACAAAAAGTTTGATCATTTAATTGCCTTATGCCCACGCATTGTGTCGGCTTAACATGGCTCGAGCCGAGCAAAATATATATGATTCAAGCTTAGCTCATGCATCTTAACAAGCTAACTTGTGGTTAGCCGACTCGTCACTTCTTATCACATTGTTTGAGCCCAGTGTACCACCTTGCCAGACAGGTGGAAAGGAACCAGGACTTTGATCGAGGCAAGTCAAAGGGTAGTATCGTAATTCGGGTGAGTACCCATTTGTTAGGGTCATGGTGGTAAAACAAGATTATGACCAAGTGAACCATTCTGCTCTTTGAGTAAGACCGATGACCGGTCTTTGCCTCCCTCTCTATTCTTCGGTCAGACGACCATTGTGATCCTCTCGTCCTTTCTCTTATTTAATCATTCAAACTTCTCATTCCTATGAATCATGGGCGTGTATAAAAACGTTTTTTCACCTGCAAACCGTCACCACCACTCTCTCATTTCATTGAGTAAATGAGCGACCCACTCACTTCATGAGAGAAATCCAGTGATACAAGTGAAGAAGATCTACTAATTGAAGTGAATTTGGCTACACGGAAGCGTTATTCGATTGATAATTCATACAATTTCCCACGGAAATGGAGAACGGACTGTCGGAGTTGCGGAAGACGGTGATTCGAGAACTGAGTCGCGGCGAGGAGTGCGCGAAGCAGCTGCAGACTAGCCTTCATTCCTTGACGTCGCCATCATCAGATCAGAATATGTTGGTGAAGGAGGTCGTTTCTTCGTTTGCTAACGTTCTGTCCCTGCTCAAGTCAAGCGATCCCGGCTTGGAGATAGCGCCGGCTACGGTGGACTCTCCCCGGTCGATGAGTGGCAGTCCCGTGAGTGACGATGACTCCGGCAAGGCTTTCAGAGAGAAGGAGCGCCGGGATATTTGCAGAAAGAGGTAGGCTTTCTTACTTGGCTTCTATTCGACTCTTAGAAATTCAGTTAAACCGGAGAAAAGGCTATAGATTGAATTCCGGCCACCAACGTCAAAACTGCTAAGGTGACTACCTTATGGGCGTCATTCCGACGACCCCCAATGGCGGCAAGTAGACCGATGGTGCACTTTATGGCTTCTTTCCTTGACTAAGGACCTAGGGACCGGACGGGACGGGGCGGGGTAGGGCGGGTTTCTACTCCACCCGCCCTAGAATACCCTTCTACACCCCGTCCCTCGCGAGTTTTGGGAGATCAAACCCGCACCCTTATCTCACTTACAACCCGACCTCCCCCTCCTCGCCCCCACTTAAACCTAATAAAAATATATTTTAAAAAGCATAGTTAATATTATATATTTTACATAAAATATAAATTCTTTTTTTTAATTGTCTTACCCGGACGAACTTACTATTATTACACAGATCAAGAGATGGGTCAGATAGTTGACCATTGACGGTCCTACTTTGAAGCCCTTTTGAGGCTTTAGAACCATAAGTATTTGCTGGTAGTTTGACTGTTGCCCAGATAGAATGTTTTGAGAAAGAGGCTGCGGGCTTCAAAGCAGGCACCTGAATGGGCACCCGTCCTATTCTCATGAGTGCGTGATAAATTTGACCAAATTAGTTTGATAAAGGTGCCTATTTTAGTTCCCCTTTTGATGCCCATTACCCTTTCCTCATGTATGACCTTTTCCGATTTTGGATAAATTGTTTCAGGAAGGCGTTGCCCAAATGGACCGAACAAGTATGCATTAATCCAGAGACCGGACCAGACGGTTCACTAGATGATGGGTATAGCTGGAGAAAATATGGGCAGAAAGACATACTTGGTGCCAAATATCCAAGGTACTTAGACTTCTATAACCAATATGTGACGTTCGTGCTTCAAACGGCTATTCTCGGTCTTGGCTTGTACTAAGCATGTGTTGCCCGTTGGAATCGAACACCTGACCACCCGCCTAATAGACGGCGCTGCCGTTTGGGACACTATAGACTTAACTAGACCCTAAAGTTTTGCCAACATGACTAGATGTATGAAGTTCTTACTCTTGAGGAAAACTAATCAGGTGAGTTTCTTGTTATGCAGGAGCTACTATAGGTGCACTCACAGGAATTTACAAGGATGCCAAGCAACCAAGCAACTTCAGAGATCTGATAACAATCCGGCCGTTTTCGACATCACATACCGCGGCAAGCACACCTGCAATCAAGTGGCCCATCTTCCTTACACACTGAACCATCAAAAGAAGCAGCAAAAGATGCAGCCTCAAGATCACCAACCTAACTTACTAATGGACTACAAATCTGGGCTCAAGGTGGAGACCCAAGGCCTAGACGACGAGCCAACGGTAATGGCTGCATCTTTCTCATTTCCTTTGAACCCCGAGCATCAACAGCAGCAGCAACAAATGCATCACCAACAACCATTTGACCAACTAGTGGGCTCGGGCTCGCCTTCGTTCAGATCTCCTGCAACCTCAGACAATTACTACATGGTATCTCCTAGGTATGGTGGCATGGAAATGCCAAGATTGAATACTTCCGAATCTGATTTAACCGAGATTATATCCGCCGCGACATCTGCGACCAATTCACCGATCTTCGGCATGGAATTCCCGCTGGATAACTTTGTTCTTGATCAACATGATCTCACCTTCCATCTCCCTGGCTTCTTCTAGGTTAAGATCACAAGGCTTTTCTCCTTGACAATGCCAAACATGCCATTGCTATTTCCTTGCAAAATGTGGCTTTGGGACATTAATCTTTGTAAAAAGGGGCATCAACATAAAATAATTGAAGCTCTTAGTAAGATTAAGCTTTATATCGCAAAGTAGCACAATGAGCAAAAGCTCACCTGACTAAGGGGATGACTCACAGGTTGAAGGTCATGAGTTCGATACTGAAAAAGAACGTCACATTTGTCAAGGAGGGATGATGAACCCTAATGTAAGAACTCTTTCTCTTGCAAAGGACAGTATGTAAGGATAGGCTTCACTTAGTAGATGCATAACAGTAGAGTTTTAGATCCTTTTTTTCATCCTTATATATATATATATATTTATTTATTTATTTGTACTTTGTGGGGTGAGGGGGGGGGGGGGGGGGTGATTATGAGGTGTGTTGTATTAATTTAAAACCAAGTGCACTCAGAGCGACAACTCACCTGGCTAGGTGTGTCGTGACTTCAATACCGGAGTCAAAAATAGTTCTTTGAACTGAATTGGCCACCTCTAGGTCAGAGTATGGTTCTGGTTCTAGTTACAAACCTGTACCGGGTTCCAATTTGGTTCCGGTTTGATTTGAAAATTTCCTTAACTGAAATGGGATTTTAAAATCAGAACTGAAAATGACTCCGGACCGCTGGTTCCAGTTTCAGATGGGTGGAACCAGAACCAAACTTCCGGGGTCCTCTGTTGGATGCACGCCAGTTTTGAGCTGCCCTTTTGTTCCTGTCTTAAGCTGACTGTGGAGAGTGTGGCTCAAAAGAGGAGGAAACAAGTTCCTGGTAAAAAAAAACTTTAGAAAATGCAGGATAAGTCTTTCTCTCATTAGCAAGACGCTGACATTGAAATCTACTGTAAATAATCATCGATGGTTCAAAAATTGGTCTTCGCGGTATGGAGGAACCGAGAATTGTTCATCCCTCGTTTTTTACAGGCATAAGAGGCGTGATCGAGCAAATGAATTACACCACTCCCTGGGTAATGGAACTCGGGACCTTCGATTTGAAGGTTCTTTTACAGCCAAATCTAGAATGCAAGATGCAACTGTATATGTATCAAGGCGAGATGAAGCTCTGAACAATCATGTGTCTTACCAGTCAGTCCAAATAACACTTCTTGGTTATTGAATTCAACTTCTATACCAATTTAAGGACCTCCTTGGAACAACCAAACCAAGCAAAAGACAAGCCTAGGGGTTGGCTACAAAGGTTCTTAGTTACCATTTTCTATTATCTTCCATCATATCAACATTTAAACTAAAGAAAACAAGTTCTTGTGATGATTCAAATACTTTTGAGGACTTATAACGATTATTCATCATGTATCTTCTCATACTTCTCAATCAACAAGTTATTCACTATAAGCATGCCTCTCTAAATAAAAAGATGCCTCTCTAAATTTAAAAAAAGAAAAGAGGAAAAAGAAATGAAAAGCGAGTTCTAACAACAGTTTATACTTACACCAAAGATGGGTTGGTTCAAACGGCTCTAAATTTGGAGCATTGTGGGGGAAAAACCAGTGTGTTGTGGAAAATCGCCTTGGAAAGGATGTGTATATTTTTTTCGTATAAGTATATAAAATAAGTATACTTTTCTTTATCACTACGTAAAAACGAAAAGCACGACCCCGACTCGGACCTTATTTCGTCTCTGTCTCCCTCCCTCTCCGTCTTCCGAGGGTGTAGGAGTTTATCCTCCTCTCTTCTCCCCACTCGGCCATGGCGTCGGCGGTCTTGGGGAAAACCCTAATTCTCCAGCGGGCGTCTGCTACTCTGACCCCTTCCTACCGGCACATTGTCTCCAAGCCATGGCGGCCATCATCCTTCTGCTATTCCTCCTTGGGCGGCGCTCCTTCCTCACTTCCGGCCGGATTTGCTCTTCGTTCGCTTGTTTCGATGCCTGGAATCTTAGGGATTCGGGATTCAGGCATCCGTTTCTTTGCGACGAGGCCAACGACTTCGTCCCTTAACGACCCTTCACCCAATTGGAGCAACCGGCCACCAAAAGAGACGATTCTGCTCGATGGATGCGATTTCGAGCACTGGCTCTGTGTCATGGAGCCACCTGAGGGTAACCCTGCAAGGGATGAGATTATCGATAGCTATATCAAGACGCTAGCCCAGATCGTTGGAAGGTTTGGTTCATTCATGGCCTTTTCTTGTCTCTGTTTCTGGCTACCATTTGGAGACTGGATTTTAGATTGATTTTGGTTTGTGGGTTTTCTTTTTCTGTTTCCTGTTTTCGTCAAGTTTTAGTTTGATTGGTGCTGAAATGTTGCCTTTAAGTGTTTTTCAAGTGAATTATCGAAAAGGTAAAGTGCGAAAGCTTGCTTATTCAGTGTTTAGGTGATTCTTGTGTTCAGAAGTCTATGATATGATTAACAGTATTCTGTGACGGGGTTTAGGTTGGTTTATTTTTGAGAGTGAGGAGCGAACGTGAGGCGAGGAATGTTTAAAACAGCAAGGAAGAATGGCGGGAGATGGTAAGTGGAAGGAAAGATGTAAGGATTAAACTGAGAGCTGTATAGGAAGAGTACGAATGAAATAGGTTGTGATTGGGAAACAAAAGATTTTGAGAATCATAGAAACATGAAAAAATCAACAGATTACCTTCTGAGAACCTCAATGCCGAAATGGAAGTCCAAGGAGAAGCGAGGTGGAAGCACGGGAGAAGCGCGCTTTCCTTCTTCAAATAGGTAACTTCTGACATGCTTTAGAAGTGAATCGCTTCCTGCTTGGGAGGCGTGTTTCCACTTATTTATAAGCGCTTCCGATAACCCTATGATGAACTTAGAAGGTGGTAATGAGACGATTGTTTCTCTTTCTGTAAAGTATATGTTTGCATGTTTAAAGTTTAACCTAGTATTTTAGACTACGCTGTCGTTTCCCAAATCATAGTGTTTGATTTTCAGGATAGGGTGTATTCTTACTTAGTCGCCCGTATGAGGTGTTTCGATAACTTCAAATGTCATTCATTGCAGTCACTATGATTTTCAATTCTTGAACCAGTTTGGATTTAGCTGGATCGGAGGACTTTTTATAGATCTAGCAGTAGATGTTATTATTTTCTGAGCTTCGCCAGTTTCTCCTTTTATTTGTTTGGCTTGTTGTAGTTCTGTCCTCAACAGAGACTAATGTATAAATCTCCTTATAATAATGGCAAGCATGCCTTCTTTATTGAAGAAAATGAAATGCTAAAACCCAAAGCATGTGAAATTGCATCGTGAAATGACAACCAGCTTTTATGCTGTGGAATGCATGCTTCCGATACTGCGTGCCATGATGGACATCAATGAATACTATGCTTCGTGCATCAGTGCTTCAGTTACGTAAAAACGCTTGCAGTAAATATTCCCAGGAATAAGGATATGCTGCATCTTTTGTGCAGGTAGCCCTTGGTTTATAATTGTGCTTTGTTGGTGGAGATTGATACATGGGCTTGTCATCCTTCTTTCTTGTTTTATGTTTTTGTTCCTTTAAATTTTGGAGAAAAAGTTTACGATTTGGTACCGAGGGAGGTTCTTTGGAGAACCTTGGAAAAAAGAGGTATCCCATTGACATACATAAACCTTACAAGAGACATCTATGATGGTGCAAAAACATGTGTGAGGACTCATGAAGGAATGACAAACTTCTTTGAAGTTAATATTGGGTTACATCAAGGATCAACTTTAAGTCCATACTTATTTATAGGAGAGTGTAGTAGACATACAACGATATGGTGACCGAATCATGACGTTGAAATTAGTGTTAGGAGCAGAGGTTTTGAATATAGTTTGTGCTTACGCACCCCAAGTAGGACTAGAAGATAGTATAAAGACAGTTTTTTGGGAAGAGTTAGATAAGGTGTTTCAAAAGATTCCACAAAGGGAGATGATTTGTTTAGGAGGAGATTTAAATGGACATGTCGGTAAAGAGGCATTAGGATATCAAGGGATTCATGGAAACTTTGGTTTTGGGGATATAAACGAGGAAGGTAGGGAGATTTTAAATTTTGCTATGTCATTTGATCTCTTTATAGTCAATACAATCTTCAAAAAACGAGATGAACATTTAATTACTTATAAGAGTGGCTTATCACAAACACAAATTGATTACTTTATTTGTAGAAAGAAAGATAGAGCGTGTTGTAAAGATTGTAAGGTAATTTCAGGAGAAAGCTTAACCACCCAACATCGACTTTTAGTTATGGATTTACAAATAAAAAAATGGACAAAGAAGAAAAGAGTGCATCGAGCGATTCGGACTAAATGGTGGAACCTCAAAAGCGAGAAAGAAGATATATTAAAACAGAAAGTCCTTCAAGGAGATGTTTGGAATTATGTTGGCACACCCTGTGATATGTGGAACAATATGGCTATATATATTAGGAAAGTGGCGAAAGATGTGTTAGGGGTATCTAAGGGAGGTGTACCAGCACAAAAAGAAGCTTGGTGGTGGAGTGAAGTAGTACAAAATAAAATCAAGGCAAAGAGGGCATGTTACAAATTACATTATGCTAAGAAAACTAGTGAAACTTTAGAAGCTTATAAGAAAGCAAAGAAGGAAGCGAAAAAGGCCGTTAGTGAAGCAAAAGCTAAGATTTGGGATGACTTATATAAAAAACTCAACTCAAAAGAGGGTGAAAGAGATATTTTTAGGATAGCTAGGGCTAGAGATAAGAAAACTAAAGATCTTAATTATGTTAGATGCATAAAAGACGAGGATGAAAAAATTTTAGTGGCAAATGATGATATAAGAAATAGATGGAAAAACTATTTTTATAATCTTTTTAATGAAAATAAAGATGTTAGTATTAGTTTAGGAGATTTAGCCAAGTCAGAAAAGTATATAAACCACAATTTCTACCGACGTATTCAAAAGAATGAAGTCAAAGAGGCTCTTAAACATATGAAGAGTGGTAAATCGGTAGGACCTGATAATATTCCTATAGAAGTTTAGAAAATACTAGGAGAAATAGGAATCACTTGGCTCACAAGACTATTTAATGAAATATGGAAAAACCAAAAGATGCCCGAGGAATGGAGAGCAAGTACACTTATACCCATATATAAGAACAAGGGAGACATTCAAAATTGTGCGAATTATCGAGGTATCAAGTTAATGAGTCATACTATGAAATTATGGGAAAGAATTATCGAACGTAGGTTAAAGACAAGAATCAAGTACAACAGAGAACCAATTTGGATTCATGCCAGGCAGATCTACTATTGAAGCGATTCACCTTTTGAGACGTCTTATGAAACATTTTAGAGCAAAAAAGAAAGACCTTCACATGATATTTATTGATCTAGAAAAAGCTTATGATAGGATACCGAGGGAGGTTCTTTGGAGAACTTTGGAAAAAAGAGGTATCCCATTGACATATATTAACCTTATAAGAGACATGTATGATGGTGCAAAAACATGTGTGAGGACTCATGAAGGAACGACAGACTTCTTTGAAGTTAATATTGGGTTACATCAAGGATCAACTTTAAGTCCATACTTATTTATAATGGTGATGGACGAGTTAACAAAACATATTCAAGATGAAGTACCATGGTGTATGTTATTTGCAGATGACATTGTATTAGTGGAGGAGTCTAAGGAAAAAGTTAATAGAAAATTGGAACTATGGAGAGAAACATTAGAAAGCAAAGGCCTCCGACTTTGTAGAACAAAGACAGAATATATGGAATGTAAGTTTGATCATTTGGTTACTTCAGAGGACATAGAAATTAAAATTGGCACACATTGCATTCCCCAAAAGGAAAGTTTTAAATACCTAGGGTCAATTTTTCAGAGTGATGGAAGAATTGATGGAGATGTTACACATAGAATTAATGCTGGTTGGTTAAAATGGAGAGGAGCATCAGGTATTCTTTGTGATAAGAAGATACCATTAAAGTTAAAAGGTAAATATTATAGAGCAGCAATTAGGCCTGCCATGTTTTATGGTTCTGAGTGTTGGGCAGTTAATCATCAACATGTACAAAAGATATCTGTGACAGAAATGAAGATGTTGAGATGGATGAGTGGTCATACAAGAAAAGACCGTATACATAATGAGGTTATTAGAAACAAATTAGGAGTGGCACCAATAGAGGATAAAATGAGAGAACATCGTTTAAGATGGTTTGGACATATAGAAAGAAGATCAAAAGAAGAACCTGTAAGAAGGTTAGAAAAACTAAATTTGGAAAGTATTAAAAGAGGTAGAGGACGACCACAAAAGTGTTGAAAAGAAACAATAAAGAATGATCTAGCTGATTGGGAGTTAACTGCTAACATGGCACATGATAGGGATCTGTGGAAACAAAGAATCCATGTAGCCGACCCCGTCTAGTATGGGAAAAGGCTTAGTTGTTGTTGTTGTTTTGTATTGCATCCCCAAAATGAAAGTTTTAAATACCTAGGGTCAACTTTTCATAGTGATGGAAGAATTGATGGAGATGTTATGCATAGAATTAATGATGGTTGGTTAAAAGGAAGAGGAGCATCAAGTATTCTTTGTGATAAGAAGATACCATTAAAGTTAAAAGGTAAATATTATAGAGCAACAATTAGACCTGCCATGTTTTATGAGTGTTGGATAGTTAATCATCAACATGTACAAAAGATGTTTGTGACAGAAATGAAGATGTTGAGATGAATGAGTGGTCATACAAGAAAAGACCGTATACATAATGAGGTTATTAGAAATAAATTATGTGTGGCACCAATAGAGAATAAAATGAGAGAATATCGTTTAAGGTGGTTTGGACATATAGAAAGAAGTTCAAAAGAAGAACCTGTAAGAAGGTATGAAACACTAGATTTTGAAAGTATTAAAAGAGGTAGAGGACGACCACAAAAGTGTTGGAAAGAAACAATAAAGAATGATCTAGCTTATTGTGAGTTAACTGCTAACATGGCACGTGATAGGGCTATGTGGAAACAAAGAATCCATGTAACCGACCCCGTCTTCGTTAGTATGGAAAAAGGCTTAGTTGTTGTTTGTAAATTTTGGGGAAAATGGTATTTATTCTAAGTGAATAAATCAATTTGGAGAACTGGGGAGGTATTCTTCAAGAGTCCAAGACAAACTGAAACTTCATGACATATTTCAAATTTCTTTGGAAAGAGGGTATTGAAAGCAAACCATGTTTGGTTATAACAGGTATTTCTCTTCTCCTTTTTTAAAGAATTGAAACCCATGTAATGTTGAAAGAAAGAAAGGTATCCACCTCATTTCCAGGTAGAGATATTTCCTGCACTTCTTGTTTAGCTAAAGGCGTCTATCTATTAGCTTCCTTGACTGAAAGCTGATGTTAAATATCTTCTTCGGGGGCTTGATCACTTTTAAAAACTTAGATCAGATTTAATATTCTCTTAATATTTTTTTTTCTGATTGTAGTGAGGAGGAAGCAAGGAAAAAGATATATTCAGTTTCAACTAAGCATTATTATGCTTTTGGAGCCCTTGTTTCAGAAGAACTCTCTTACAAGATCAAGGGTCAGTTGCAGCTGATATCTAAACGTTTCATATATTATTCTTGCCTTCCTGTAATCTTCGTAATGATTCCTTTTCGTTTTTGACAGAACTACCAAGAGTTCGTTGGGTTCTTCCTGATTCTTATCTTGATGTCAAGAACAAAGACTATGGAGGTAACTTTATCAATATTTTGTTTTTGTACATTGTGATGGAGCCGTGGGATTCATTTATATTCTTTCTCTTATTTGGTTGTATTCAGCTTCTTCCCATTGAAAAATTGTATATTAGTTCAAATAGCTCAAAGCAGTCCTTTATAGTCAAGCTTCCAATCACACCTGAGTGATCTTGTATAAAATGAAAATCAAAACTTTCATTTATAGCATATGTGATTCTATAAGCTTTATAAGCTTTCCTTGTATTTTCTTGGAGAGTTGTATCTCAGTATCTTGATACCCTTGAAGGTGATTATCCTCCTTATTTGGAATTTGTTTTTTTGACATCTAGAAAGACGATGAAAGGACGCTCTTGGAAGAAGATATGAAAAGCTATAATGTGAAAATGTTAAAAGAGGAAGAGGACGATCACAAAAGTGGTGTTGAAAAGAAACTATAAAGAATGATCCAATTTGTATTGAGTTAACTGCTATCATGGCACATGATAGGACTCTCCGACAGAGTTACCGTAAAACTTTGTCGGATAGGCCTCCGTGCACAAAGAATCCATATAGCCGACCCCATCTAGTATGGGAAAAGACTTAGTTGTTGATGCTTGTATGGGTGACCCTGGTGGTTTTTCCGTGTGGCAGGGGAACCCTTCATAGATGGTAAAGCAGTGCCCTACGATCCAAAATATCATGAAGAATGGGTGCGGAACAATGCACGTGCAAATGAGAGGTCGAGGAGAAATGATAGACCTCGCAATTTTGACAGATCAAGGAACTTCGAGAGGAGGAGAGAGAATATGCAGAACCGAGATTTCCAGAGCAGGGGCATGCCCCCCATGCCTAACAGAGATTTCCAGGGACCACCTGGTGCACACAATCCGACTCCTTCCGGGCATCTGGGTAACTTGCCAAACAACAATTTCCAGGGCAACGTACCTAACAACAATTTTCAGAGCAGTGTGCCAAACCCTAATTTCCAGGGAAACATGCCTAACAACAATTTCCAGGGCAATTTTCCAAACAATAATTTCCAACGCAACATGTCCAACAACAATTTCCAGGACAATATGCCAAACAACAATTTCCAAGGAAATGTGCCCAACACTAATTTCCAGAGCAATATGGGAGGAGGCAATTTTGTGAACAGAGATTACCAGGCAAGGGAGTTCCAAAGTGGTGGTTCTCAGGGAAATAGTTTCCCAAACACTGGTTACCAAGGAAACAACATGCCAACTAGAGACGCGCCTCCCTCATCAAATGGAAACTATCCTCCCATCCCATGATTGGAGGCTACAATTATTATTCGGGTAGAGTACAACCCGAAATGGGTTCAGGGCCTTTCAAGTTTGATAGGATGGATGTTGTGCAGCTTCCCCCCTCCTTTTCTTTGTTTTTGGTGCTTTTGATATTGTGGACCAGATAACTTGATCATGGCACTGAACTTGAGTCTTACTAATAGTTTGCTAATGTTTATGCATGAAATATTCTGTATTAGACAGGTCATGCTTCTGTGTTTAAAACTGCAGTTATGGTTTACAGAAACCTGTGTAAAATCTTTATGGTTGATTTGTAATCACGGTCATTGTTTTCTGAATGACTCATGATTAGTGCCCGAAGCCATGTAATGTAGCACTAAGATCGATGGTGCAGATGGCCATGTAGCTAATCCCGCTTAGTGTTTAAAAAGGCTTGGTTTAGTTTGTGATTTCTGCATAAAACTGCCTGCTGGTAAAGGAACCACGCTGCTATTGGTTTGGTTGCTCTTATACTTGTGCTTGTTTTGGTCATAATTTAAGCATCACCCAAGACAAGCTGGCTCATAAAGTTGCATGAGCTGAACATGAACAATGTGTATCAACTCCGGCTTAGCTTGTATGAGATTGTTTAGCTAAGTAGAAATGCATTTGGATCAGCTTATATGAGCCTGTTTAGTTGAGTATATGCAATGTTATCTGCAATTGGGTTAGAAAGCCATGTTAACCCATTAATTGGTGTATGCAGTAATTATTAAAAGATAAGGTTTTCCAATGTTCCAAGGGATTTGTTAAAAACATAAAAATAGTCAAGTTTTTGAGAGAACTTATGTTAACTTTTGAGCTTCAACAAGCAGCTCGTGTTTCAGTTTGTATAACTCCTTTTGTATTCGATTCATGTTCCGTTCAGCTAAAACGAGTTGAGTCATCCAGGAACAGCATTTTGAGTTGATGAACAAGCCCCAAGTAGTTCTTGTTAGTTTCATTCCGGTAGTCCACCGTGCCTGTGCATGCCTCAATTTGTTATGGGGAGATTGAAGCCAGAGATGCACACCCAAGGCATTCATTCAACTTATGACCAACTTGTGAGTCATATTCCTTAGCCACGCTCTTTGTGCACGATTTTGCAATCTGTGCATACGATTTTTAATACTCATCCCCTGCCATTAAAATGGTTTAATCCCTCAAAATATGGCTTGTGAAGACGCTTTGTAATATAATATAATGCATAAATACTATTTCTCTTAACCACCCACATTGCAAATAGGATTAAGTCAGATATTGCGAAGAATAAATAAAACCGCTCATACCCACTTGGTGCCTAACAATCTACTTTGGTTTTCTGCGTTTATTGTGCGTGGGCTATTTTTGGATGAAATTGAAATATAAATAAATTACTTTATTTCGAGGAGATAGTAGTAGAACAACTCATAGACTTTCAATATAATTGAAACATAACGAATCACTATATAACATTCAAGTCCTTTATCAATTCAACTTCATGAATAAGGCCTTCCAAAAATCATAAACTTTAAGACGACGCAATTCAGCATGGACAGCAAAAATAGAAAATGATAGAGGAAAAGGTTTCAGTTCACTTCCTAAATCTAGTAAATCTAAAACAGAGGATCAAGTAAACGAGGACTCTATACCCCAAAACAAA
Source organism: Brasenia schreberi (assembly GCA_036023115.1). NCBI lineage: Eukaryota > Viridiplantae > Streptophyta > Magnoliopsida > Nymphaeales > Cabombaceae > Brasenia > Brasenia schreberi. The sequence goes on along the minus strand of JAYKKT010000090.1, from coordinate 27,432,758 downwards.
CACCGCCACGACTCTCAAATTCCTCCTCTTCACTCATAATTTCAAACTCTGTTGCGCCAAGAACTGACTGCTATCCATCACACAGTTCCCTTGTTGATCACTTTGAAGACACCTGAATTCGTCATCCCCGTACTCGTTCACTAAGAACGCTTCAAATGGGTACTTAAAGAGGCTCATATAATGCATGAAAATCCAGTATTTGGGGATGCTATCCTCTGCTATAAAATACCCAGAAAACAGGAAGAAGCACCCCATGAAACCTGAAACAATTGAATTCCCAATGATGAAATGCACTGAAGCATGCCACGAAGGAGTTCGCCATCGACAACACCATCCAAACAACCAACACGAAGTACAGAAAGCCAAATAGCTCCCTCAGTCCCACTAACCAATACGCAGGGGTCGAGTACAGAACGCCTACCATCAATAGAAAAGGAAGGAAAACCAAGGAGTTGGCAACCACATATGATAAAACTCTGTAAGCACCTGTTGAAGTCAATCCTCCTTTCCTCTAAGAAGATCGGCAGAGCCTCAGTTGTCGATGACAGTAGAAACGTTAAACTAAACGCGAAAAAGCCGAGTTTTTCACGCCATGATTCGCCTTTGAGGAAGATGGTTCCGAGGCCAATCCCCACAATAAAAGATTGCACTGTCCTTGCTGTGAATAGCTGTTTAGTTCTAAACACATTCTTGCAAAATCTTTCACCGAGTATTCCCACCTCTTTAATTGCTGACTATGTTGCATGGGTACGCTATTTTGGGCGTCATACCCGTATCCGGTATGTACCGGGTACGGGTATGCGTCTGGTACGTACCCATATGATGAATGACATACCGGTACGTGTACCAAAATTTGGATACGCCACTTACCCGTACTGAGTACTTCATGGATTAGGTTGACCGATTCAAAACTGAAAATATAAAACTGTCGAAGCCCTAATCCCCAATCCATCCCGTTCCTGCATCTGTCTCGTGATTCTCCAGTCTCCAGTCTCCTGCATCTCGTGCATCCTCCATCTTAGCTCATCGTTGGGACTGCGAACGACGGCTGGCCTACTGGACTTTCGGCCATCTCGTGCATCCTCCGTCTCAGGTCATCGTCTGGGCTGCGACCGGCCTTTACACAGGAGATACTGAAATTCTTAATGCCTGCTGTTGTCACTTATGCATATAGGAATATTTTGTATGCCCCCTTTATCAATTATTCCTCTCCATGATCATCCTGGGATGACTGTGCTGACCAAGCTTCTATACGGTTCATTTCATGTGAAATCATATGATTGGATCGATTTACCAGAGGGCTTTGATGTATCAAGAGGTGCAGTTTTTTCCTGATGAGATTTCCATGTTTCTTTGCCATGTTTTCTTGCAACCCCTTGGTTGCCATGTTGAAGGAGTCTTGTTTATTTCTAGAAGAGTCTTTCATATTACCTGTCTGTTATAGTATTCCTTCCATTTATTGTTTTCTCAACAAGGATAATAGTTTTGTTTATTTCTAGAGCAGTAATCAACATTACCTGTCTGTTGTGATACTTCATGTACTGTTTTCTCGTTAAGGATAATAAAAGGTCTTGTTTATTTCTAGAGGAGTCTTCCACATGACCTGTCCATTGTGATACTTCATTCATTGTTTTCTCGTCAAAACAGGATAATGTTGCAGCTGCAATGTCTTTGTACGTCGGTGTCATTTTCAATAGAATACTGTTGTGTATCGTAAATGGTCTCCATATTGTACTGGATCTTGGATACAACGTATCATATGATAAAGGGTTCACATTTTACCTGTATAATATATTTTTATATTTAAAAAGTTTTACCCTACAATGTGATATATATATATTCATAGGTGTCTGGTAGTTGAGCCTTTCAGATACAGGTTATATATCAATACGTACAACACTAGGCTGAACTAAGAAGGTCCTACCGATGCCTCTGTTAATAACAACAATATCACAACTATCTCTTAACATGCACACAGGCTACAGATGTAACCTGGAAAATGGGCAATAGAAATGGGGAGAGCTGGGAAGAGCAAAAACACGCATACATTGAGTGCTGTCTATAAAGCTCAAACCAGATACCGTTGGTTTTTCCACTTTGAGCGTAAAAAACGAGCAATGTCATTGTTACCTAAGGAAAGTATGGGAAATGTTTCCAATGCTAAATCTTAAGAAAATAGGAGAAGGCATTTGAGAAATTCGTGATTCGTTTTACTACACCAAATTTATGATAGCTTATATGGTTGGGGCTGTCACATGCATGTCCCAAATCTGAGAGAAATTTTGTGGGCAAAGCAGTCTTATGCAATGTGAAAGATTTTCTTGGTTTTAACGGAGTGAAAACAAGAAGGATATTTGTGATGGCGTTACGTATGGGAAGTTTATGTTGTAACTACTTCCCACCTGTCCAGTGGGATGATGATGATAGCAACAGATTATATCTTGCTTCACTGGATCCTCCTCTCGGGCAGATTAATGTTTGCCCATCCTTGACAGCCTTGACGGTGACATTGTTAATACTCCACGCAGGAGGGATCCTAGTATAGGCAACATGTCATTCTGTGGAAAATTTTCGTACTTGTTTGATTGGTACATGAAAGGGAAACAGTTCTCCATAATGTGAAAGAGGAGGATGCTATGGTTTATAGACGGCTCTTGAGGCTTTTCTTTAACAGCCATAAGCAGGGCAATGAAAAAATAACTAAAGGTAATCACAAAAACTCAACTTCACTGTTTGTGCTTAGAGTGTTTCTTTCCGATAGTGTTTGTTTTAAAATAGGTGCATATTTTGTTCTCATTCTGTCCAAGCTTTAAACATTTTGTTTATGTAATACGAGTTTATGCAGGTATGTGTTTACTACGTAAAGATACTTTCAAAGGGGTACGGGATGTAGAAAGACTGCACTGCAAAGAGAACAAAATGTAAAAAATCGACGACTTCTTGAACGTGTTTGTTGTTTAATTGTTCTTACTTTGAACAAGAATATAAATGACATTCTCATAGTTAGAATAAAATTATTCTCAAATACTAAATGCTCTTTAAAATATAGAATGCTCTATATAATTGTATATATATATATATTTATGTAAATTATTTTATTATATTTTTTAATAATGGTGTATTCGTACCTTAGTTTTTTAAAAAATTACGTACCATATACCGTACCGGGTACCATACCCGTATCCATCCAACATACATTGCTGAATTCGCATAAGAGAATCCAGAATTCGTAATCTCTTCTTTGCCATCAAATCTGATGTACCTCATTGGTTTTGAGTGAACCTGCAACGGAGATGAAATTGTATAAACATAACCAACCAGGTTCTGGTTCCTTATTCTCTTCATTTGATTCGCACTCCTTTATTGTCTGCACTACAAATTTCAGACTCTGTATGATATCGATGGCGAATTCGAGAACGTTAACGTGGGGAGGGATGCGATGATCGGATTTAGTGAGCATAAGTTGAAGCCCTTCCATCGATACATGATGAATTACCGTTCCATCTGCGAGGAGGAGAATCCGGTGAACGAGTTCGACAATCCGAAAACCGGTGAACGTGGGGAGGGATGCTTAGAATGATCGTCTTTCCCTGATTTTCTGCCATGAACCTCAACATGGTCATGACTTGCAGTGCAGATGCACTATCTAGGCCCGAAGTCGGCTCGTCGAGGATCAAGACGGCTGGGTTGTGAACAAGGTCGACACCGATCGAGATACGCCGCTTCTCTCCCCCGGAGATTCCCCGAATATTCGCTCCGCCGATCCGAGATCCGGCTACCTGCTCCAGCCAAAGCTCTTTGAGAAGTACCTTCACGCGGCAAGACCTGTTTCCGTCATCGGGAAGCCGGAGTCTGGCACTGTACATGAGCGTCCCTTCAACCGTTAGTAATGGATACAACGCGTCATCATCCTGCGTTACGTAGCCGGAATACGACGGAAACTTGCAACCTTCATAGATTGGCGGTTTACCAACAGTTCCCCGGAAAGCCTTCCCGGGAGCTTTTTCCTGGCTATAATCTCTAGAAGTGAAGATTCTCTGTTACCGCTAGGCCCGGCAATAGCTAAGATCTCGCCGGAGCTCGCCGTGAGGTTTACATCCCGCAGAATGGTTTTGGAGGTCTTAGTGATGAAAATCGGGCACCATGGAAGAAATGACGAGAGTGTAGTTTTCGGAGGGTGAAGTACGTAGGAAAGCTTAACTGTTTCCAACTCCTAGGTGTTTCTTCGGTGACTTTCCTGGCCGGAGTCTCTGGTATTGGCCAGAAGAGAAGAGCCATTGTGGTACAGTGTAGACAAAGGGAGAGAGAGAGAGAGAGGGGAGGAGACGAAAAGAAGAGCAAGGAGCGATGGTGAGATTTTGGTGTCTTAAGATGAGACAACTCACCAAACTTTTCCCTGCTTGCACGTCAACTGCATGCGTTAAAATTAAAATATAAATACTCAAAATTAAAAAAAATCAAAATTAAAAAAAATATAGTAGCAATTTTGACTAAAAAGGGAAAATAACTAAATATAAAAGCAACTACTTTAAGGGATTTTGCATTTTTTGTGTATTTTTTAAGTTTCTAACAGTTTATTGGAATTCATTTTAAATGAAAGTTTATTAAATAAAGAAAAACAATGTATGTGGTTCCATGTTTATGATACAATATAATATACGAATATCAGCACATAGACGATGCAAATTCCAATATTTATATTATTAAGAAAAAGAAACTAAATAGAGCATGCAAACGCATTATATACATTGTTTTTCTATCAGTTATATAGCAGGACTGCGGTTCATGTTTTTCTATGATTGTTGGACTGTGATGCAAACGTCTGTTCATGTTTTTATATTGTTGGACAACGCAAACGAATATCAGTACACGGAGCAATTTGCTCGTGCACACAAGCATGCACTTAGCCACCAAGCACACCTAGCTATATAGCAGGACTGCGCCCTTGGTTAACCAACTTGAACATAGTCCAACAATAATAAAACAATGATCTGGCTATTTTCTCTGGGTTAGGTTGCACCTGGTTCAATTCTTATAATGGTTCAATTTGGTTTCCCAAAAATAGGTACTGATCATATTAGTTTAATTCAAGGTTGAGCCTAGAACCGAAACAAACCAGATCACAAACACTCCTACTCGTAGGTCCTACAAACAAGGATCTAGCTAAGCCAAGAAATTAATAAGACACAAACAGGTTTGGTGATCGACAACAAAGTAACAATTTTCAATATTTGGGCAAGAACTTGCTTAGGGTTCTTCTAATCGAATTCATATTTATAAGAAAATTTAGGAGTCATTAGCAGGTGAGCACAATTTTCAATTTCTTGTTTCGCATCATTTGGGTTAATGGGCAGTTGGTTGGTCTACCTGTTATATCTCACCGATGCAGTCAAACTCCACTGGCGATATTTTTTTTTCTTATAAAAAAAAGATTAAGAATTTCTTTTATTATGACGTGGGAGGGGCGGATCTACATTGAGAAAGCCAGTATCATTACATACATACATATGTATAAACACATATTCGGGTAAACGGGAACCAATGGTTTCAAATTGTTGGTTTCAGTTTGCCCTGAACATGGAACCAGAACCAAACTACCCCAGCGGTGGTTCCAGTTTCGAAATCGCCCTGGTTTCAGTTTTGGAACCGCTAATGCGGATTCAAAATTTTAGGTGTTTCAATTTTTTTTCTAACACAGGGTCAATGTGCCTTTTGGGAGTCGAACACCCCACCAACTGCAGCAGTATGGAAAGCCCTGTCGTTGAGCGACCAATTTATTTATGATAAGGGTTTTGGAGAAAATATTAAAGACATAGTTAGCGACAGGAAGATGATGAATTGCAATGGAACCAGGGGTCCTCAGTTTTAGAACCAGGGGTCCTCAGTCTGAACTGGACTGGAACCGGCCATGCCTAGGCACCCCCCCCCGCTAATGACACAATTTTGAATTTAGCTAATCATACCACTTTGAAATTTTGATTGGTTCAACTGACTAAATTCTATTACCGGGTACTATTTTCTTCAAACTGCATCGACCAACAATACACCACTTGTGCACGACATAAGTATTTTTGAACCCGAACCCGTGGTGGTTCCGTGGGAGCCTTACTTAAAGCTGGCTCAAAATTGTCAAGGTCACCAGTATCAAGAGAGACCCTTACTGACCTTTGCTTTGTTCTGCTACTGGAGTTCCAATTTGGAAGCCCCAAGGTGGTTTATACATTTATGATTGGAAAGACTTGTGTTGTATCTTTGGCTGGAAGTCGGAGGTTCAAGCCCGACAGGCCCTACCCAATGCGCAAATGGATTCCGACCATGATCACTATGGGCGAGCAGTGGCATCGGATCTAGAAACTCTTTTAGGGTGGGGCAAACAGTCCCTCAAATGGTTTAGGGTGGACTGAACTATATGAGTATTATAGGTACGTCCTAAACTTCGAGTAGAAATCCAAAACAAGGGAAAGCATATAGATACTTCCTTTCGGTTGGGTGTATATGCTTTCCAAGTTTTAATCTTCGACTGTTTGTTTCCATGAACTAACTTGATCAAGATTAGCACATCAACATTCTTCGAATTGGCCTTAACTGTTGGCCTCTTCAGTTAGAAGACAAGTTGCCTTTTCCGTTTCTTAATATGTAACCATTATATATATATATATATATATATATATATATATATATATATATATATATATATATATATATATATATATATATATATATATATAGAGAGAGAGAGAGAGAGAGAGAGAGAGAGAGAGAGAGAGAGAGAGAGAGAGAGAGGGAGAGAGAGAGAACTGTTTTTCCAAGGATGTAAACCGATTAGTTATCTATTTTTCCGTGGAACAATGATTTAACTTGACAACTTCACTAATCGTAGAATTGCAAAAACGTCTAGGGATCTATGTGAACCACAACAAAAGTCACTTCACCTAAACCCTATACACCTCTATCCACTTGCACAATGCCAAAGGCTTCAAGCTACAACTTGCATCACAACATAGAGGTAACGAAAACTATGATTCTTTAGCGGGCGCCGGTGCAGCAGCTGTATTTCATAATGCTGCCGGAGATGGAATTTGTAGCTCCGCATCCCTTCCCTGTCATCAACCAGTCTGCGTTCTTCCACAGGCGCTCATCATAGCTACCCATGTTATTGTCATGGCTATCACTCATACAACGGCTGCTATTCAGCTTCGCTACATATATTTTAAACAATTTCATGTTTTTAAGACGACTATCTTCATCCTGATCCTTTTTGCTCTCATCTTCGACCGTCTGATGTTTCATGGTTGCCGATCTTCCAAGCTCGTCTGAACCGCCTCAACCGTGTAACCATCTTCTTTATGCGTGCCTAGTGGGACGCTCCCTTTGCTGCTCATTGAATGAAGTTCTTGTTCATGCGCCATGTTTGGTGCATCGATACCGTCGACGGGTTTCCTCTTGGACTTGTGAAGGGTGGCTCCAAAACAAGAGAGCCAAGCATGCGTGAGGCACCCATATCTATCTCTCAGTTAATGAAAAACCTTGAAGAGAACAAGAAGAGGATGCAAAGTGAAGGAAGAAGAGAGCAGACCCTGAAAAGGCCTTCACCAGCAAAATCTTGGAGAAGAGTCAACCTTCCTTAATTTGTGTGGCCCTGACGTATTGACATTTTGCTCCAACATCATATAATTATGATCATTAATATTTTATTCCAACATTTGAGAGACCTTCCTTAATTTGTAGTCTTTGAAATATCCTCCTAATTGCAGACGCCTTCACAACGGTATTCCGTTGGCCACCTTTCCATGTCTTAATCACCTTACAAGTGTATCTCATCTTATCATTTGTCGCACCACCTTAGTAATGTGAATGGCGTGGGTCGAAAACGGATATACCAATACCTAGCCCCAACCTGAACTTTAATGGGACAGGTACGAGTTTGCCTTCTCTTTTCATGAAGCAAAAATGAGTTCTATATATATAGATATACAGAGAGAGAGAGAGAGAGAGTCAACCACTGGCACTGCTTATTTATGCCAGTTTTAAGAAGTATGAATGTAATAATATTAATTTTTAAAAATTATGCTCATATCCCCAAAAAATAATAAATAGACATGCCAAAAATATGCAAGATCTGGTATATGCATATATATATATATATATATATATATATATATATATATATATATATATATATATATATATATATATATATATATATATACATATGTAAAATGAATCACATATTATAGCCGTACTCAAATCTGAATTGATCTGATCAGTTATTCTTCACTACATTCAGGTCGGATCAATATTGTCATCTCTGCACCAGCTTTATTTTTGTGTTCTATGGAGTCCTCTAAGGGTCCAGCACCCATGTCCCGCTTTTGATACTTTTGCATGTCCAGATGGGTACCAGCTATTTTTAAAAGTTTTTCAATTAAATGTTCTAACCTGCAAATACTTCAACCCTATATCACAGCGACACTTCGTATAGCATAAATAGAATAGCACTTTAATGATAACCTATGAAAATTAAGTTTTTTTTCTTATTTTATCTTATGCATTGAATATCTAATATTATATTTAATCTATACTTATATATTGCTGAATTCCTGCACTCATGATTTTAAAAATCGCCACGTCCTTCCATCCTCACCCCATCACCACCAAAAATAGCCTTCGAAACGTCCCCCACAACCACACGCAACCACCTCAGTTAAATTCATTTCGATCACCGACTTCTTTTGTTAATGTTAATGGACGAAAGCCCACGACTCAACTCCACAAAGCCAGCTCAGGAACAAAGACATGGTGTCACAATTAGCATTTTTGGCGATACGGGAAGATGTAAATATCCATCTACGATCTCAGCTTCTGACTACACGCCCAACCTCGCCTACTGTACAAGTTTATTGAGTCTTCTGCACCATGCTCAAAACAAACATTCATCATTCCACTCTTCAATCACACCAGCGTCTAGATGACTAGCGTAGGAAACAGGAAAAAACACATGCTCAAGAAAGAAACGCAACATCTCTAGGTTGGTTGCAAGCAGCTCCTTCAAGGGTATAGGTAGACCATTGGACCAGCCAAATCTAACGCTTTTTGACGTCCAAAAAACTTCTCAACGATCCGAAGAGCGAATTCCATGGCCGTGCCAGGGCCCCTGCTCGTTACCAGATTACTGTCTATCACCACCCTATTTTGGATGCTGCTTTGATCAGAAAGCTTGTTGCACAAGGCTGGAAACGCAGTAGCCTTCTTTCCCTGTTTCAAAACCAAAGACAAAGACATGCTTTAAGAGCAATGCATCAGACACTAAAATGAGCGTCTTCATTTGAAAGGAGAGGTAAAGCAAGCACAGAATCCTAACGAGGGTCGCATGGAGAATAGATTTCATCATTTCAACACTCCACAACATGAACTTATCCATCAAATTTCTATAAATCGTTCGAAATATGCTTCAAATCTAAAAGTATTCCCATGCATCTGCATCAACTTTACCTTAAGCAAACCATGAGGCTCGAAGACCAGTGCTGGGGATGCACATATTGCCCCATAAAGTTTATTAGATTCAGCCTGCTTTTTTATCAAGCTTATAAGCTTCTCTGAGTTTGCGAAAGTTTTAGCACCTGGAAGACCACCCTGGAACCATAAGCATAGTTTATTAGTTGTTCCCGAGGAACCAAATTAAATTATGGCAGGGAATGATTGCAACTGAAGAAACGATTTTTGAATCAAGTGAGGCGGAAAAGTTTTACTGGAAATATCAGAAAGAAACTAGCTGCCAATAAAACAGTTTTCATGCATTAAGTATTCTGGATAACTGCTATTTCACTATAGAAGCGTGTATGAAGATAAAAGCAAAAAAAATGGAGCCTAACCGGCAAAACAATCAGATCATAAGGCAGCTTTGCAGCATCTTCAAGGAGCATATCAGCTTCTAGTTTCACGTTCCTTGATGCAACAACTTCTAGTTTGTCTTCAACAGAAGCCACAATTACATTTGCATTGGCTCTTCGCAAAATGTCAATGATGATTACAGCTTCCATCTCCTCTGAGCCATCAGCTATTGGTACAAGTATCTGTAACTCAGCATAAAGTGAAGTAGAGTAAACCCATCTGGTTCTAAAATGAGGAAGCAAAAGTTACCATCTCAATTGTTTACTCAAAGAAGTGCAGAAAGATCTGATCACAAATTCTTAAATATCATCTTATTGCTACAGAGACAGGATTCGCTGTTGGTTATGATGACTATATGGTCCACATTCTCACCAAAGGGGAACCACCACAAACATATACATATGGGCACCAAATTGGTTTTGTAATTTAACTAAATGTAACTTTGCGTAATGACACATGCCTCTTAAATTTTGAGATATTAAAAACATAGTCAATGAACAATTCCTGAAGGTTCACATTATAAATATGATAACAGAAAAAAGGTGCACTTAGTATGTAAATGAAATATCCTCTATGAAAACTTAAATAAACTTCAATACAAGTCAATGCAGAGGGCAATACATCAGGAAGGTTTAGGCCTTTGATCATACTATCAACCAATTTCATAAGCTCGCATCCTCTTCCAACAAAAAGAAAGCAATATCATGTAAATGTCTTTTGAAATTCATTAAAAGACCAATTTTATAAGCACAGTAAATTGTAAAATTTGACACAGAAAACCTGTTTTAGAGGAAAAGTAATCACAGTGACCTACTGACAATGAAAAGTAAAGTAGATTGTCAATAACCTTTTGTAGTAGATCTACAATTAAATGACGAAATCATGCTAGAGTCAACAAGAGTGGAGACGACAAGGTAAGAATGCTCATATCAAGGTGAGGATGTGAAACGCCTTCAATAGACAACTACTGAGAAGTTTCACAAAGACAAAGTCTGCAAAATTTTGCCAAACAACTGCTCTAGGAATGGACTAAAAATAAGTTCACTCGAATATAGAAACTAAGGCAGACCTGAGGAGTACTGCTGATGGACCAGTCTAGTGAGTTCAACTCATGCACAACGTGTTCAGCATCTTGATCAGAATATAAGAGCTGCACATTAATAAGGGAAATGTTTTAATGTTACCAAGAATCTGTTCTTGGAATTAACGAGTACAAGACAAAAAAAGTCCAAGCACATGCATGAAACGGTTTACACATGCCAACACATTTTTACCTACCTTTGTAACTAGACAATGGAGATCTTACTAGCAAACTTTCCTCATCTGTTAATACCAAGCACTTAACTATAACATGAGAGAAGCCACGGGAAAAGATCGGCTCAAACAAAATAAAAATGGAGGATAACATCCCATCAGAAACAGGTTGGTTCTTCGGCGTGAGAATGTCCTACATGCCCCCAAAACATTAGCTAAACATGCAGGACATTCTCACGCTCTTGTGCAGAAATCAACTTCCTTCCATTCATTTCCTTTGCAGTGCTTTTTGGGACATGCTAAATAGTCGATGACTTATGCCACTAAAATAGTGGGAACTGACAGGACTATTCCCTTGATAACTTCATAGTCGGTGTTATCCGTATCGCATCGGGGGCCACCATGATACGATACACTATAGTGTATCATAATTGATAGGTTATCGCATTGTATCTTGCGATACGGTCCGTATTGCACGATACGGTACATATCGCTTGTATTGTACGATATGAGTGATATACCCAGAGACCCTTATAAAGGGTTTCTAGACGAACCGAAACCCACATTTTTGCGGGTTTTCTCTCTCTTCGGACCTCTCCAAGTTCCCTAAGAACCATTCTTCGCTTACTTGGTGTTCAAGGCTGAAAAAACGTGCTCTATGGTGTCCGTGGAAGCCTCTTATCTCGGATTTAAGTATATTTTTAGTATTTTTCTTTATTTTTTTCTTTGTATTTATTATTTTTTTTGTTTTTTTGTTTTTTTGAATGACAAAATATGAAGTTATTAAGTGTGTGGATATGATTTTTATTGCATTCATGAAGTGGGAGACACTCTCTTTGAGTGTTATTTGACGATTAAAGATTTACGAAGTGCTTTTATTTTCAGATTTTTTATTGAATTAAAGTACTCAATTGAGATGGCAGGAAGGGGTGTTAGAGACTCTCATTCTCGTTCTGATTATCCGACATGACAGTGGAGTAAACCAGTTGAGGGTTCTAGATTAAAGATCAGATGTTTATTTTGTGAGAGGGTGGTAAGTGATGGAATTTCAAGGTTGAAACACCACCTAATAGGGACTAGGAAAGAAGTTAGAAGTTTATCGTATTAAATAACAATGTTTACACATGATTGAGAGTATATAAGAAATGAGACAACAAAAGAATGATTTGAAGATGTTGATGATACTGGATTTGGATTTAGTGATAGTTTGCCTTCAGATGTCAGAACAAAGATTGATAGTAGCAGTTCACGAGCACCTACTAGGAGAAAGAGGGTTGCTAAAGACTTTGGAGGCGGTAGAAGAGAAAGTTTAGGAAGGAGTAGAGAAAGAGCTGCTTCTAGCATATATTTATTTTTCCCTCCTACTACTACACCTCGTGCTTAACTTGGAATTTGCATTGATGTGGCTTCAGAACAGTTGCATGATCAGGCAAACCTTGTAGTGGGCATATGGTTTTATGATGCATGCATTCCATTCAATGCAACAAATAATTTTCATTTTCAAGCAATAACAAATGCAATTGCTAATATCGGTCCAGGATATAAGATGTCTTTCTATCAGAAGTTGAGAGGAAAGATCTTAGATAAGACCGTCATTGAAGTGTAAGAATATTATTCGATATTGAGAGAGTCATGAAAAGAGACAGGTTGCACTATCATGGCAGATGGATGAACATATAGGCGAAGAAGGACCTTGCTAAACTTTCTTGTCTACTGTCCTAAAGGACTTATGTTTTTGAGATCTCTAGACATGTCAGAAGAGAGGCACACTACAGAGATCCTACGACAAGAATTTGATAAGGTTATACAAGAGGTTGAGCTAGAGAATGTAGTCTAATTGATTACAGATAATGCAACTAACTACAAAGCAGTTGGGAAGGAATTAATTGATATTTATGGGACTTTCTACTGGACACCATGTGCAACCCATTGTTTAGATCTCATCCTCGAGGATATTGGTGAGATTAATAAAATAAAGGCAGCAACTTAATGTTGCCAAGATATCACAAAATTCATTTACAACCACATATTTGTTTTGTGTATGATGAGGAGATATACAAAAGGTGCAGAGTTTCATCGAACAACTGCAAGTCGGTTTGTAACAAACTTCTTATTTATACAGAGTATTGTGAGACAGAAGCAAGCATTGAAGAGAATGTTCTCCTCAAATGAGTGGCAACAATTTACAGAGTTGCCTCAAAACAGAAGAAACAGAAAGTTAATGAGATTTTTTAGAGTCTTCAGGAGTACATTTTGGAATGCATATGTTAGACTGTTGATGATTACATGTCCGTTAGTAAAAGTTTTAAGATTGATTGATAGCGAGGAGAAACCATCTATAGGCTACCTTTATGAAGCCATGAATAGGGCAAAAGAAGCCATCAAAAATAATTTTAATGGAGAAAAGAGAGATTATGTGCCAATGTGGAAAATCAATGATAATAGATGGAATAAACAATTGCATCAGCCTATTTATGCAACAACATATTATCTAAACCTATCATTCAGATACTCAACAACCTTCAAAAGGGACAATGAGGTTAATCGAGACATCATTGACTGTATTGATAGAGTCCTTGATGAGAGCATAACAAATTCTATACATCGAGAGATGGAGATTTATGATAATGCTCTTCACTTGATGGGTTTACTTGTAGCAATTCACAACCGCACTACGATGCGTCTAGGTAAATTGTTTTTCTTCGTATTTAAGTTTCTTAAATCAATACATCATATATTACTGTGGATTATGTCTCTAATGTTTGTCTTTTTCTACATATGTTTGGTAGAATAGGTTTGAAACTGATTGTCCAAACCTTACGGATTTTGCAATGAGAGTTTTGAGCCAAACCTATAGTGCAACAGGTTGTAAAAGAAATTAGAGTGTCTTTGAACACATCCATACAAAAAAGCGCAACAGGTTGGAACATAAGACACTGAATGATTTAGTTTTTATTCGTTGTAACATGCACCTTCGTGAAAGGTAATGTTGTATTACTTAAATGTTCAATTCAATAAATTGTTTGACTTCAATTGTTAATATTATTTACTAATTGCTTATCTTACTTTGTTATAGGTAATTAAAAAAAGTAAATAGAGAAGAAAGCCAATTTGATCAAATAAGTTTGGATAATTTTGATATATTAAAAGACTGGATTATAGAAGAAATTGAAGAAAATGCCCTCCTAACTGAAGAAGACATTGCATTGATTAATTTGGAAGGAGCACAACAACAATATCAAGGAGATGAAGAATTTGATTTTCAAGCAGAATGTGTTGGTGATGATGATGAGGATCTTCAGCAAGGAGAAGATGAAGATTAGTTAGTTGATGATCTTGATTATAATTTATAAAATGTAAATGTATTTCATTTTTCTTATTCAAAATATGTAAATTTGGATGCAATTGTTCAATGTTGAATGCTCAAACTATACTAAACTTTGCATTATATGAATTTAAAGTAATTACCAGTTTTTTCCAATTTATTTATTTATTTATTTTTCAAAATTTTACTATTTTTTCTTGATTTTTAAAATATTTTTTGTATTATTTTAATACTAAAGTATGATATGCGTCAGACAACACTGTTCATAGTATCTTCGAGATCTTACCCTTGAAATAATAGAGTATATAGGTTCCACTACTGCCACAACTCCTTGGGTATTTGCAAATGTACACATTAGAAAACAAAAGGCCAGAAGTGTCTCATAGTTTCCCTTCCCCTAGGTTGCGTAACATTGTCCTTTGATCGAGATCACTTATTTCTCGATTAACAGTCCTGGATTCCTCATGGTCCCTAAACTATTCTATGTTTTTCTTCATCTTTTTTTTTCTTTTGCCAATCTCTAGTTTGTAATCCTTAACACTACTAATAATTGGAATGCCTCCATCAAATCAACCCTCTTCAGCAGTTTGAGAGGTCTCTCACATTATCAATCTTATGTAATAAAGACAAGAATCAATGTTACAAAGATACCTCTAGGAGGTGGGGTGTCGGCATCGACACGGGTGCGACACCGCCACCGTGTTGGTGCGGCACCGACACGGTGTCGTGTATTGTCGACACGGTCAACGTGTCTGAGGTCTCGTTCGTCCAGTTATTAGGTCAGTTTTTTAAGAGACTTGGCTGCCTTCTCACGCTCATTTCTCACGCTATTTTCTCTCTCCCTTCTTTCAAGTTGCTGCGCCACTGCAGCCCCTCGGCCCTCACTCTTGTTGAGTTATTGCGTTTCAACCTCTCTGTCTCTCTATATGGGAAGCTACAGATCTTTCATGGTCAATCACTTCGCTACATCCAATTCTGACTTGAGGTTCGGTAAGTCATGATTCCAATTGTCTTTTTCTGTTCAATTTTGTTGATTCTGCTGTTTGGAATTCTGGATTGGTGTGGTTGTGACCATTATAGAGCATTGTGAGGGACACCGAGTAGAATCAAGGTGGATGAGGCTAGCCTTTTGGTGTTCAAACAACTGTCCACCTTCAGATATTATTGGACACTAAAGAAGAGGAATCTGCTACCGGTGATCTTGCAAAGCTAAGTTTTTGGTCTCTTACTTTTGTTTGAAGGACAGACCACCACAATAGAGGCCTTCACTTAAGTATTTTTGCATAGCTCCATTGGATCCTATATTGGATCCAAGAAAATATCTCTATACCTTGTGAGTTTCTTCCTTCTGTAGTATAAGAAAACATTCTTGTTAATGTTTGGATGTTTCAGTTGTCTTGATCATTTTGCTTGCTCTCCACGATTAGGTTGGCGAGAATTCACCTCTAGTGGAATTTTAACCTGGTATCCCCTTGGTTAAGTGTCTTTGTTGCCTATGCGTAGCTAATACAAACAGGGTCTCATTCACTTGTTCCAGATTATGAGTAATGTTAAGACCATATTTAGCACCATCAACAATATGAGTTACAAGAAGTACATATGGACAACATAAAAAATTGCTTTATATTTTGATTACCATATCAATGTAGCATTTTGATTGTCAAACATTTAGATTTATATCCTTTGTTCACTTGCACAGTATAAGTTTAGACTCTTTAGAGTTTCCAGCACAATACAGTAATCCATTTGCTATTTCCCGTTGAATTTCTTTATCCATTCTCTATGAACATGATATATTCTTCAAAAATTATCAATTGTTTAATGGTACATCAATGTTACTGATTGTGACTGACTCCATCTCCTATTTGTTGTTTTTGATATTTTGTTTTTCAATCAGATTGTAAAATTGTGAATTGAGTTGATCCTAAAAATGACCGATAATAGAAAAGAAAAAGGAGTATCAATTGGTATTGACCCTACTGGGCAATGTTATCTGTATCGCACCGTATTGTACGATACGATGGGATACGTACGATACACCTAAAAATTCAAATTTTTTTGCAAGTTTCTGGCCTCTCTTCACTTATCTCCAAATCATCCTTTGATATGCTTATTTGAGATTGCAAGTTGTATATGTAACATTTAAATTTAGGTTTATAATTTCATTTATTGAATAAGAATAATTTATGAACAAATAAAAATTGTGACAAAATCATTTTTCTTTCTATTGCCAACTTTTTAGGTATATTTTTGCTACCAATTTCTAATTTCATAAAATCGCAAACAATGAAGAACAATTTGGTTGTCTCGGTTCATTAAGTGGGCATTTCACAACTTCACTATTTTAGGGTTCCCGTTACATGACTTCCATTGAGTTGAACATGATCAACGTGTGTGAGGCTTAACTCAAACTATGAAGTGAGAAATGTAGCTCAAGCATTAGTTAAAAAGCTAGTCTCCAGTAAGAAGAAAAGGAGATATCAAGTACCATATCACATCACTGAGGTGTCATAGACTCAATAATCAAAGAAATGGGCTCGTCGTTTTGATTTCAAAGCAGAAGGTATTGCTGATGATGATAAGGAGGATCTTCAACAAGGAGAAGATGAAGATTATTTAGTTGATGATCTTTATTTCAATTTGTAAAATGTAAATGTATTTCATTTTTTTATTCAAAATATGTAAATTTGGATGCAATTGTTCAATGTTGAATGCTCAATATGTACTAAACTTTGCATTATATAAATTTAAAGAAATTACCAGATTTTTCTTGATTTTTTTGGATTTTTACTAAATTTTCTTGTTTTTTAAAATATTTTTGTATTTTTAAAATATTAAAGTACAATACGGGCGATACATGATACGATACGATACGCGTTACACAACACTGCTACTGGGAGTTCTTGTGGAAGTATTCATTCAAGTTCATGATAAAAAACAAAAGTTACAAAACCTTCAATTTCAATACCTCGTGAAGATGCACCATTGTGGATGTACGTATAAAGAAGAGAATCATATGAAGATGGTGGAGGTAATACACATTTTATGTGTAAATTTTGCAACATTAGTTTTATAGGATCGTATACCAGAGTGAAGGCACATATTTTAAAATTATCAAAACATGGTATAAGAGCATGTCTAAATGTGGATGAGGATTGACGAATACAATTAATGAAAAAGCAAGATGAGTACGAAAAGAAGAACGAAAGGAGTGAGAAAGGAATAAATATTCCATTATTTGATGGATACAAATAAGATCTTAATGCAAAGTGAGTTTAAAGGTTTTAAAAGAGCAGCAATTGAAAAATCATGTAAAGTAGTTCAAAGGGAGGAGATGGATAGAAAGGTTGGAAGGTTTTTTTTTTAAAGTTCACTTCCTTTTAATGTAGCAAGAAATCTATATTGGAAAGATCTTGTTACTTCATTGGCTAATTGTAATTTACATTGTTATGTTCTTCTAAGTTTGAAAAAATTATGAATCATGATTTTTACAGAATAAAAAATCAATATTGAAAGACTTTTAGAACATAAGAAGTTTTCATGGGAAACTAATGGCGTTTCTATTGTTTTTCATGGATGAAGTGATATTTAAAGGCGTCCACTCATTAATTTTATTGCTTATTCAATTAGTGGGCCAATATTTTTGAAGTCTGTTGATGTATCTGAAGAAATTAAAACTGCAAGCTACTTGAAAGATTTATTTGTAGAAGTTATTAAGAGTGTTGGACCAGATAATGTTGTACAAATAATCACTAATAATGTAGCTAATTATAAAAGTACAGGGTTAAGTTTGGAAGGTGATTATCCATACATTTTTTAGACATCTTGTGTAGCTCATAGTTTAAATTTGACTCTTTCTCGTATATATAAGCCATCAAAAGATAAATATAATATTAATGCATATGAATTGTTTTTATAGATTGAAGATATGGCATCAAATTGTATAAAGATAAGAAATTTTATAATGAATCACCATTTAATTTCAACAATATTCAATAGACATTCTCATTTAAAGTTGTTGAAGGTTGGAGAAACACGTTTTGCTTATTTGGTTATGATGGTAAAAAGATTCAACACAATCAAGATATTATTGGTTCACATGTTTACTATTAAAGTTGGGATTCATTCCGTGGTAACAAGGTTGAAGATCAAGCAAGGGCCCAAGCAATGAAGACTATTATTATTAATGATTTATGGTGAGACAAGGTATCATATTTTCTTGAATTTACAGAGCCTATTTGGGAGATGTTAAGAGAAGTTGATAAAGATGAACCTGCTTCATAAAGTTTATGAAATGTGGGATATCATGATTGAAAAAGTTGAGTCAACAATTTTGAAGCACGAGGGAAAAGAATTTCATCAGACATCATCGTTTTATGATCATATTCATTCTATATTATAATCAAGATGGGACAAAAGCAACACTCCCTTGCATTGTTTAGCACATTCTTTAAATCCAAGATATTATGAGAAAAAATGGTTGCATGAGAGCATTGGGCGTAGTCCTCCTAATCAAGGTCCTAAAATAGCAAAGAATAGACAAATGTGTTTGAGACAGTGTTGTCTGACGTGTATCGTATCGTGTATTGCTGGGCTCCATGATCGTATCATATCATATCATACTTTAATATTAAAAGAATACAAAAATTAATTAAAAATCAATAAAAATTAGTAAAAATCTAAAAAAAACAAAAAAATCAAGAAAATTTCAAGAAAAATCTGGTAATTGCTTTAAATTCATATAATGTAAGTTTAGTAGAGATTGAGCATTCAACATTGAATAATTGCATCCAAATTTATATATTTTGAATCCAAAAAATGAAATGCAGACATAGTTTACAGTTACAATGTTACATTTTACAAATTGTAATCAGGATCATCAACTAAATAATATTCATCTTCTCCTTGTTGCAGATCTTCATCATCATCAGCGACACCTTCTTCTTCGAAATCAAATTCTTCATCTCATTGATGTTGTTGCGCTCCTTCCAAATTAATCCAGGCAATGTCTTCTTCAGTTAGGAGGGCATTTTCTTCAGTGTCTTCCATAACCCAATCTTCTAATATATCAAAATTATCCAAACTTATTGGATCAAACTGACTTTCTTCAGGCAATAAGCTGTTATATACGATACACATAGGTGTATCGTATCATGGTTGCCCACGATACGATACGTATCACACCATATCGTACGATACGGTGCAATACGGATAACACTGGTTTGAATATTGTCAACAAATAGACGATTATTCATATTTGATACATAAATTTGATTGGTACATGCATTATATGATGAATATTTTTTCATATACGGGCATATCGTGTATTTGGCAATTTGGTTAGTTAAGCTTCTCTCTAACGAAATTTACATGTTACATACATATTTTGCAATCTCAAATAAGCATATCGAAGGATGCCTTAAAGAGAAGTAAAGAGAGGCCAGAAACCTTCAATTTTTTTTTTGATTTTTTTTGGGGGCGTATCGTACGATACGGGCGATACGAACCTGTATAGCACGATATGGGCGATACGGACCCGTATCACACGATACGGTGCGATATTTACCGTTTTACGATACGGGGTAGTGTATCGTACGTATCGTACGATACAATGCGATACGATGCGATATGGATAACACTGGTTTAAGAAGGATTTATCATGACTCATACCTACTTAGGCAAGTAAATTCTGAATATAGAAAGTTTTCTTATGCCAGACTTGATTCACTATAAGTACTAGAAGTAAGGGATTATTAAGATCCACTAGATTGGTGGGTATGTTATGGGTTTGAGATACCTCTCCTTCAAAAGCTTGCATTAAAATTATTATCTCAACCTGCTACTTCATCTTGTTGTATTGGAGTACATATTCTCAAATTCACAATATCAAAAGGAACAATCTCTTAAGTAGTCGCGTTGAAGACTTGTTTATGTCCATTCAAATCTATGATTGGTTTCACGATATAATGCTCAGTACAAGTAACTAATTACTAATCTTTCAAAATTGTTTTTTTTCTAT
Source organism: Brasenia schreberi (assembly GCA_036023115.1). NCBI lineage: Eukaryota > Viridiplantae > Streptophyta > Magnoliopsida > Nymphaeales > Cabombaceae > Brasenia > Brasenia schreberi. Next base: position 27,412,269 of record JAYKKT010000090.1, on the reverse strand, counting down.
TAATCATGATTATTATATTTGATCTTTTATTGTTATTTATTTGAATATATTGTAGTGAAGGAGCATCAAAATATTAGGATGCAAACCCAGAAGAATATCACTTAGATGACTACCAAGATTTGCACACCCTTAATATGGAACTCACTGATCCAATAGTCTCTTCAGTTGATAATATTGTTGATAGTGAAGATCTATAATTTATCAGGTAAATGTTCATTTCATTTATCAAACATTAATATTATTCATAGTTGATAATATTATCAATAGTCCCTTCACTTATAAATTTATAATATTGTTTAGCCGACCCCGTCTAGTATGGGAAAAGGCTTAGTTGTTGTTGATTTATATATTATGATGAAATTAGTAGTTTACTTGTTTTGCTTTAATATAAAGTTGTGTACTTACTATTGTCGACATATACTTATGTTAATTGATGTCTCACTTGTTCTAGCTTGAATATTATATATATAATATATATAATATTATATACCTTAGCCGTGTCATTGCATCCGAAAATTTTAAAATTTACCGTATCCCGCACCCGCACCCGTGTGACATAGACTAGAACATACATCTTTTTACCAGTAACAGTCTTGAGAAAGCTTCTTTATTTACCTTTATGGATGATCATTGTAGAATTAGACAAAATCCCAATCAACATATAACTTCAAACTTCAAAAATCTCAAGTACTTGGAAAAGGTATTATCAAATAACAAAAACTGTAACATTGTAAACGAGTCTCAACAGAGAAAATTACAGGTAAAAGTACAGACAGATGGTAAGCACTCACTAGAGGACCAGCAACTTCATCACGTTTTTCCTTCCCATATAATTGCTCAACCAAAGTCAAAGAAAACTCGAATGTGGTGCCTGGTCCACGACTGGTGACAACCTTGCCATCTTGTTGAACTCTTGATTCAGTCGGTACCGCAGATGATAACTTCTCCATCCACGCAGGATGACATGTTGCCTGTCACAAAGCCCATTAAGAATACATAACATGCACACAAGGAAGTAACAAGATATCTGGTTCAAGAATACACAGGTACATACTAGGAAGTAACAAACAAAGAGAAAAGTGAAGGAAATTTCACAACCTTCAAACGAACGAAAGAAGCCTTATCTACTTCAGCCTCATGCCAAAAAACAAAACAAAGCCTTTCCCCACATCAAGTGGGGTCGTCTACATGGAACTTCAAACGCCATTGAGCTTCACACCAACAGAATTACTAAAAGGAAATTTCCCAATGGAATCTATGAACAAAGTGTTGATAAATACCTTCAACCCATTCAGCAAGCCCCACTTGTCCAGCACTACTGCTGGTGATGCACAGATTGCAGCATAAAGCCGCCCATCTGCAGCATGTCTCTTCACGATGTCCTCTAAGACTTGGGACCCATGAAGATTAGCAGCACCAGGCATCCCACCCTTTACTTGACACAAAGGAAAAAATCTCAAATGAGCTATTTCCAATAAGCACTCGAAGTTGTATAAATCTAAAGAAAACAAACAAGATGGAGCGATCATTCAAAAGTCAGAACATCTTGTTTTCAGTAACTGTAGGTTTTCCATCAACGAAAGAATCATTGTCATTGCTCAAAGTGATGGAAAAGGAGGTTCTTGCAATCACCATATTTTCCTAGCAAGTTCACCGGTGAGAGTTCTTTTTGCTTCATCTCGCGCATTCCCTTAAACAAAACGGTTTTTCCTCAATACAAGAATCGCAACTACTGTTCAAACGGATGGAATAGGAAGTCCTGGCAGGCACCAGTTTCGTCAACCAAGTTCAGAAACTAGAGTTCGTGCTTCATCTCAAGCAGAACCTGATCAGAATTCAGGCCAAGCACCCAATGCAAAGAAGCAAAGAAATTCCCATACTGACATATACTGACATCTGATTCAACACCGTTTAAGAAAAGTGGGTTTTCAAGTGAAACTCCAAAGAATGCATAACCATTAAAAAACTCATTTTAACGAAGGGACTCAAGTTCCGGTTGATACAGAACCAATGCAACAGAAAAACTAAAACCATGCTACCATTGACACAAACCTTTTCCATAATATCCAGAAAAATCGAGAAAAATCAACAAAATGAAAGAGAAGAAACTCTTACGGGAAGAGCGATCAGATCAAAAGGGATCTCTGCGAAATCCTGGACGAACGCATCGGCCACGATCTTAACACCCCTAGACGCGTTGACACGAAGCTCCTTCTCGATGGAGGCGACGACAACGTCGGCTCCGGCTCGCCTCAAAACGTCGATTGTGATGACGGCCTCCATCTCCTCCGTCCCATTCGCGATCGGAACCATCACCTTCTCCATTTTCACCCCCAAGCGCAACAAGAAAACCAGAAAGCGATTGTGGGGAAAATTCAATTCGAATAAGCAGAGGAAAAACAAAGAGAAACGAAAGGGATTGCAAGAGAGAAATTGTTCTTACCTTCTTCACGACAGAAGCCATGGGGGTGGAGGTGAAGAGTCTGCGTGTTCTTCGACGTGGAAGAGTGGAAGGGGAGAGGAAGAAGCTTCTGGAAGCGTTCAAATAGCGGAGCGGTGTGGGGGAGAGCACCACCATGACAACTGATGGTGGTGGTGTTTCTGTAATTTTCGACTACGATAATGCGGGGTATTGATTCTTTAAACCCATCTGCGTCATCTCTCTCGGTTCGTTCGGGCAAGCGAAGGGATTAGATGCTAGAAACGTAAAAACGTAAATGTAACGGAAACTAAAATAACCTGATAAATTCAAGGTATTTATAGCGAGGCATTTTCCGGTGAGAGGCTGACAAAAGCAAGGAAAAAGAACTTTTAGATGTTAAATAAAGAAAGAGATGATGCATGTACCTACTTAAAACAGTGGCTTGTATAAGACAAATAGCAATAGCTCACCTGGCTAACAAGTTGATGGTCACCAGTTCGATGCTTGGGGCGTGCATATGTCTTTTGCCTCACGCATACACACAAAAACAAAGAAAAAGGACAATGGCTACTGCAAGAATAAGTCACAGTTGTTTATTGGCTACTTTCCTCCATTTAGAAATTTAGCATTCTCCATCTATCATTATGAATATTTTGGGTGATTCAAAATACTAAAATATATTTGGTGAAAGTTTAGGTGCAATGATGTTATGGCACTAATAACTACTTATTTAAGTGATAATTATGTTCATTGATAGCATATATAATGATCATAACTTATGAATGTTTTTTAGTCATATTGTGGTATTAAGAGACACATAAGTGATAATTATGTTCATTAGTAGCACATGTGATGCTTGTAACTCATGAGCATTTTTCAATCATGTTTTGGCATTAAGAGTTACTTAAGTAATAATTGTACCAATTAATAGCAAATATAGTGAATGTAACTCTTGAGTAATTTTCAGCCATATTTTGGTATTAAGATCCATTTACTTTAGTGATAATATGATTCTTGAGTATTTAGCATCGATATTATCGCATTAAGAGCCGCCTTCTTAAGTGATAATTATGCTCACACGAGTTATATTTTCACCCTATCTATATACAATAGTATTGTAAATAAGATTTATCTAACTTTTTCTCTTATTGTGTGAGGTCTTTCCTACTTAGTTTTTAAAAGAGTTTAAAAGTCCTATTATAACACTAATTAGATTTGCATCAACATCTTTGTTTTTGACTTAATTACAGTAGGATGAATTGAAAGTTTTGGTTACATCAAGGTGTTTGTCAGCGTCTATTGCATTCAATTATTGATACTAGTGGTGGTAAATTTAAAGGTTATTGTTTATTACGTCTCGAAGCATAGAACTATCCTAACCTTTTTTCAGGATTTTAAATTCGATCTCTGGTATGTTAACTACTCAAAAACCATGCCATCTAGAAGTGCTCCACTCTAACCTCATATATGTTGTAACTGAACTTTTCAGGAGAGAGAAAGAGAGCGTGTATAAGTATAAACTGAAATAAGATGAGCAATTGGATTCCCTTAAAACTCGATGGAACCGCTCTGTACAGTCTAAATAGCTAAATGAAGTTATTTTTCTTCAGAAAAGGAGAGCATGCACGACTGCATTTCTTATCATCTTATTACATAATGATATAATGATTTATGTAGCATCAAGTACTCTTAAAGCTTTGGTCTTGGACCGTCAATCTCATGGAGATCCAACGTCCATCCTTCCTTTGAACCATTCCTTTGTTCTTCTCAACCCTCCATGAGACCGGAATCAGATACTCATCGTTTAATGCATAATAGTGCAATGTCACGATTAACTTCAAGTTTGAATTTGTTGATACTCTTTCCTTGTGTTCCAGCGACACCATGAAGATACGCTTCCAAACTATGCCAACTAGAAAGATGGCCAGGGCTCTTCAGATATTCAGATTTTCTGGTGTCAATTGATAGCTCAACACCAACATCTTCATATCCTATTAAAGGATAAGGAGGAACTATGTCTGGCTCATTTTTCACTCTCAGCAGTCTGAGATCTTTGACACGGTCGAAAACTTGCCTCAATCCAGCATCCCCAACTCGCGGGCTTGCGAAGACAATGGCTGTTACCGGGATGTGGTTGCTTGGATTATTTGTCCGTCTATTTGCACCACTAGCGACTGTCTATAGCATTGAATGCAGCCAGAGCAGCACCTAGGCTGTGGCCAATCACTGTGAGGCTGACTTCTTCATCTTTGTAGAGCTCCACAATTCTCTTAACCTCTGTTAAAACCTGGAAAGAGGTTGACATTCTTAAGCTATTTAAGAAAAACAACATTTTCGTTTAATGCTATATTTTGTATCTAGGAAACCGCTTAATAGTGGTTGGGGATTATAAATAATGATGATTCCCCAAAGGATTTTACAAATCAATGCAGATGGGTTTTAATAAAATTATGCAAGGTGAGACTGAGTTTATGATCAAACAACTTGATTTTTATGGATAACCAATCCTGATTAGTAAAATCCTTTAAACCAAGCAATCAGAAAGTTTATGACCAATTCAACGTTCTCTTGTTTTTGCATCTTCTGTGGACCACTGTGTATGTTGGTGTGTGTACTTCTAAAACGTGTTTGAACGAATGTTGTTATTATGATAATCGATCGGCAATCATAGATGTTGAAATGAACAATTGGGAAGAGGAGATGATGATGATGGACTCATATGTACAGGGAAGAATATGATGGAACCACAGAGATAAGATTAGCCAAGATGGTGGTGATGGTGTATGCACGAGGGGTTTACCTGCTCTCTAGCGCTTTGCTTGTTGTAGTGAGATCTAGGACCATCTGAAGACAACCAACCCTGATGGACATTTGCATCTTCATCATCATGCAGCAGAGGTCTTAATAGTTTTGAAGCAGACACCAAGAGGAACTGAAAGTCGGTCATCCACTTTAGTGTATTCTCCGTTCCTCTCCAAGAAACCACAATCTCCCTTCTTCCCAATTCTCCCTTTCCGGCGTCTGTTGCGACTGCGACGTAGCACAACCAGTTGGACTCCTTATTCCAAGCTTCCCTTGACAAAGGCTTGATCAACAAGTTGCTAGGGAGAAGGATGCTTGATGTCCCATACACATACTTAGTGATCTCATACAACAATGATGCACTAGCTAAGCCAACCTTGGCAAGAAGGTCATCTTTTGCATACCATGAGTCGCCGGCAAATCGGTAAACACGCTCACTGATGAATGAATCATAGTTTGACTGAGCGAGCTCCCCGTAATGGATGATTGATCTGCGAAGGCCAATGTCAAGAGGGTTGATCAGTCCTTTCCAATAGGTATTACCTTGGAGAACTCTCCAATGGTGTGAAGTTTTCCAGAACATGGCAAGAGTTTACTGTTTTCCTTCCTTGCCTGTGTTCAGAGGAAACTCTGATTATGATGAAATAGCATCACAAGAATCACAAGAAGGATATTCAAGCCAATAATAGTTCGCCTGCGCAGAGTTGAATATATGTTGCTTGTACAATTATTCCTTGGATTGAATATAATATTTAGAAAATTTCTCCTTAACATGCTCGTTTTCTGGTGTGCAATGTGTTGATTGGTAGTTACAAGTAGGGATAGCCGGCCCACATTCAAACGGGAACCGAACCGGCTCCCAAATGGTCGCCAACCAGAACCGCTTACCTGTACCTAGAAACATTACTGAACTGGGACTCTAGTAAGTATGGTTCATCCTCTGATAGAACCACAACTGGAACCGGCAGTTTGAGTAGATGGTTCTAGTCATCTTACAGTTTTTACTTAAACAAACTGGAACTGGAACCAGAACTGGCCGTCCTGAACCATAACTGGGAAAGATTCTTTTTGGCAACGGTTCATCGTTCCAGGCAAACTGGAACCCATCATGTCTAGTTAGAAGGACATAGAAATATTAACCATTACATGTAGATTATGTGAGACTAATACATCAAACAAGAAAGAAACTATAGGGAACAGTGAAGAGAATGAAGACGACATCCATCAAATCCTAGCCTGACACTCAACACCTAAACTTCTCCTATGTTAGAGCTAGCACTACATATTTTAAATTTTTTTAGTACTACATAATTAAGACGATTCATGAGCAGATCAATATTAATTTATTAGTGAATTAACTTGTGAACAAGTGCTTTTTATTTTAATTCTATTAGATATGATTAATTATACGTGTGTATAATGTTTGTATATACTTGTGCCCCTGCACTTGGGATTTTCGAAAAGTTATGTGTTCTACACAGGCACCTGTGTCATCCAAAAACCATCCGACCTCAAAATTCAGCCAATGCACACCCAGGTATACAAAGGTTCAGTGCACCTTGGATGCAGCAGGGTTGGCTCTTGGCTTGTGCTAAGCTTATTCATGCCTGCTGCAGCATAGTTACATGAGCAGAATATGAACTGGTAGTTTTCGGTTTGGCTTAACAGGTTGTATAATTCAGCTTGTGTAGATCGTTCAGTTGACGATATATATAATATTTATCGACAATCTTTGTAAAGAAATTTACGCTAGCACGCTTATAGGAGAGAGAGAGAGAGAGAGAGAGAGAGAGAGAGAGAGAGAGAGAGAGAGAGAGAGAGAGAGAGAGAGAGAGAGAGAGAGAGAGAGAGAGAGAGAGAGAAACTATATATATATATATATATATATATATATATATATATATATATCGTAAGAAAATTACGCTAGCTTAACTTATTGAAAGGTGGCTATTTTGCCTGAAAATTCAGAAGTTCCATTTCGACGGTGGAACTTCTATTAAAAATTGAAGTTATTGCTTGCACGAACAATCTCATAATGAGGAGAAAAGATCGAAGAACGTCTGTCTACTCGTTCGGTTAGTTTCAAGCTTTGGCTCGTATTATGTTGATCCACGGAATACTTGCTATCAACAGTCACTTAGTATATCAATATCAGTTAGATCCGGGATCTCTTATTGAATTGTTCATTCAATCAGCATTCTCCATATTATCTCTTGAAGAGCCAGATCTTCTGCCCGTGGCTTCGGCAGGTTTTCGATTTGGTATATGCTTTCCTTAGGCGATAAAGAAATCGTTGAAAAGTTAAAGGAGTAGAAATTTGTTATAGAAATCGAATGGATTCGGTCTATGATGATCATTGCAACTTTTGGATAAAAGTAAATTGGTGAAGGTAGATTACCCAATCTCAGTCTCATTGGGGTATCTTGAAGCATGGTTTTACGTGTTCCTTACTCTTCAAACCTCCCGATATAGTTGCGAAGGTTCCTTGAAAGAGAAATCCCATTACTCCATTCTTATTTTGAGCTTATCGCTTCATCTCCTTCTCCGTCATTAAAATGTCATGGATGACAGGTAACTACCGTACACCAAAGAAGGTCATTTCCTCCATGAATGGTAGTTGTAGGCGGTCAACTGATGCACTCTTATGCTGAATTGTGCTACCAGTCAGTCAAAACCATGACATAAAACCATATAATTGTGTTCCTCCTGACATCAGCGTATAACTCTTTGCATGTGTGTGAAGGCCAGACATAATAGTGACACGATGAGGTGATCCCCTGTGATGATCTTATCGCGTCGGCTGTGCAGTTCAGTTTATATCTGGACTTAAGACCCGCATGAGGCGAATGTGGGTGGGCCATCATCATTGAAAATTTTCTATGATTTGTGTTTATTTCTGGTCCCAAAACCTATAAGATGTAAAAGGAGGAGGATTGTCTTAGGCTTTCTACATTGAGGATAACACTTTGGTGGATTTACTAGACATTCCAGGCATTCTCCCTTAGAAACTCATTACATAACTATAATACAATAGAATTTAAGAAAAGGCTTCTATATTTTCACCTTTATATAAAGCTGCTACATTGCTATCTAAATGTAGTTTTAACAAATTGCAAAGAGGGCTTTCAAATTTTCAGCATGGAGATATGTGACCTGGCAAGGAGAGACGGGAGATAAGAGAAATAGTCCAATATAATAAGATTCATATTTTTACTTGGAATATCTAATCAATGAATGAATGACTAATGGAGATGATGAATACTATGATTAGGTAGAAGATTCAGATTTTTTGTTTACAAGAGCCAATGTAGGTTGAAAGAAAATCTAAAGAAATTGAAAATATAAGTTTTAGTTACGGTAGTCATGAAAGAAAGTGCTTGCAAGAGTTGGTATTATTGTAAATAAATATTTTAAGCATAATATAGTAGACATACAATAATAGGTGACTAAATCATGATGGTGAAATTAGTATTAAGACTAAAGGCTTTAAATATAGTTTGTACTTACATTTTTTGATTAGAAATAGAAGAAAAGATAAAGAATATACGAAAGTTGTTAGATAAAGGTATTCAAAAGATTCCACAAAGAGATTATTTGTTTGTTAAGAGACCTAAGTAGATGTATAGGTAAAGACACATTAACATATCAAGGTATTTATGAAAATTATAGCTTTGTGGATTTAAACAACGTAAAGAAACTTTAAACTTTTGTTATGACATATGATCTCTTTATAGTTAATACAATTTTCAAAAAAATAAGATAAACATTTAATTACTTATAAGAGTGGCTTGTAACAAAAATAAATTGATTATTTTTCTTGTAAGAAAAAAGATAGATATGTTGTAAATATTGCCAGGTAATTCTAAGAAAAAGCTTAACTATATAAAACCGATCCTTAGTTATGAATTTATACGTAAGAAAGTAAGAAAAAGGTAAAGAGTGAATAGAACTACTCATACTAAACGATTGAAACTTCAAAAATGAGAATGAAAGTACCTTCTTAAAAAATGCTTTAAACTATGTAGGCATAACTTGTGACATGTAGGATAATGACCAAACATATAATAGATGAGTTGGGTGAATCTAAAGGAAGCATAATTGTATAAAGAAAACTTGGTGTTGTAGTGAAACAATGTAAGATAAAGTTAAGATAAAGAAGGCTTGTTATAAATTGTATTATGTCAAAAAGATTGATGAAACTTTGGAGGCTTATAAGAAGGCAAAGAAAAGTAAAAAAAGTCATAGTGAAGTAAAAGCTAAAACTTGGAAGAATTTATACAAAGGTTCAACTTAAAAGAATGTGAAAAAGATATTTTATGATAACTAAGGCTAAAGATAGGAGAAGTAGGTATCTTACTTTTCGTAGATACATCGGATATGAAGATAAGAAGATTCTAATGACAAGCGATGATATAAAAAAGATGACAAATTTATTTTTATTAAATTTTCAATGAAAAGATGGTTATAGGTATCACCTTGAGAGAGCTAACTAATTTAAAAAGAGTACATAAACTATGATTTTTATCAATGTATTTAGATAATAAAGTCAAAGAGGCTCTTAAAGATATGATGGTCGGTGAATCGGTAGAACCGGATAATACTCAAGTATAAAAAATCTTAAGAGAGATGGGTATCAGTTTGCTTATAGAATTATTTAATAAAATATGAAAAAACCAAAAGATGCCTTAAGAATGAAGAAACATTACATCGAGAAAGAATTATTGAACATATATTATAACAAGTATAAGATATAATAGAGAGTAAATTGGGATTTTGGGAAGATTTACTATTGAGACTATTCACCTAAAGAGACGTTTTATAAAACATTTTAAAGTAAACAAAAAAATCTTCACATGAAATTTATAAATTTAAAAAAACTTTATGATAAAGTGTGAAGAGATATTCTTTGAAAGAATCATAAAATGATAGGTATCCTATTGACCTATATCAATCTTATAAAAATATGTATGATGTTGCACAAACATGTGTGTAGACTCATGAAGAAATAATGTTTTTTTTGAACTTTATATTGGATTATATCAAGGATATGATTTAAGTCCACATTTATTTATCTTGATTGTTGATGAGTTAACAAAGCATATTAAAAGTGAAGTACCTTGATGTATGTTATTTGCAGGTAATATTATATAATGCATGAATCTATGAAAAAGTTGATAAGAAATTCAAAATATGGAGAGGAGTACTGAAAAACAAAGGCTTCCGATTTAGTAGAACAAAGAAAAAATATATGAAATGTTGATCATTGGATTACTTGACATAAAAATTAAGATTGACAAATATAACATCCCTCATAAGGAAAATTTTAAGTATTTAGGGTTATTTTTTTTATAGCAATAGAAAAATTAATAAAGATCTTATACGTAAAATTAATGTAAGATGGTTAAAATAGAAAGGTGTATTAAGTATTCTATTAGACCAGAAAACAATTACAGTTGAATAATAAATTTTATACAGCAACAAATAGACTTACCATCTTATATGTTAAAGAGTTTTGGTAGTTAATCATCAACATATTAAAAGAAGTTTGTGGCACAAATAAAGATGTTGAGATGGACGTGTTTTCACAAAAACAATCATATTTATAATGAAGTTATAAAAAAAATATATTAGGCGGTGTGCTTCTAGATAAATATGATGAGTAAGCTTAACGATTACGGTTCGAGGTTCCAAGGTAACCGGAACCGGCCATGCCTACTTCTAAACGTCAACGATCTTGTAAACTTTCACTTGATGGGTTCTCATTTATACAATGGTTAGTGGCAGTGGTGGATCTACATTGAGCCGAGGACTTGAATTTTCGAAAATCAGCTTTTAAAGTCTATAAGCCATGGTGGGATCCATGGGGTATAATACATAGTCCGCTCCAACCAAAACCATTGAAGATGCTACTCGCCCCGCCACTGGTCACAAACACGAAAACGCTTACTAAAGAACTCCCAATGCGTCAACAGATACAGAAGCTACCTAAAAAAATCCGTGTTCATGTCACAAAGAATACAACATTGAATCATGTTTGTGTTGATCTGTTTCCAACACGAAACTGCAACGACACAAGGAGGACTTGAAACAGGAAATGTTAGTAAACAATTTGTCACCAAGGGATACCTTTCACTTAAAAGTAGAAAGCTGTGGGGAAACATGTTACCCTGGTGAGTAGAAATAACTGGTTCAAAACCTAGTATTTTGAATTGAAGCCAGACCCGATCCGGAGCAGTCCTAACCAGACCCATAACCATAACCATAACCAAATTGGGGGCCTTAGTTCAGTTACGATTCATCTTCTCATGGAACTGAAACCTAAACAGCTGGTACAAACCGCTAGTTATGGCAGCTATTTTAATATATATTTTTTAAATATTTATTTTGACTTATTTTGATTTTTGGTTCAAATATCACAACCAGAACATGGACCATAGTCTAAGCCCGATAGAACAGATTCGGTTGCGGTTCATGGTTTCACACGAACTAAAACTGACGGTTTCAAACCACTAGCCATGGTTTACCAAAACCATGTCTACTACAGCGAATGTGAGATTGTGTTCATGATACCTAAATTTTTCGAGAAAATATATAGGCCACCTTGCAAGTTTTTACGAAAATATATAGAGAACCTGGTGGCTAAGGTCTCAACACATTATTTGAGATGTGATTTAATGTGTAACCAACCTGCTCTTCATATCATAGATGTGATTTTGTCTGCTTAAACAATTTTGCAATTGAAATTTATATATGTATATATATATATGTATATATATATGTATATATATATATATATGTAAAGAGAGAGAGAGAGAGAGAGAGAGAGAGAGAGAGAGAGAGAGAGAGAGAGAGAGAGTGGAAACTACACAAAAAGTAACAATATTAGCTGCACCCATAATGTGAGCTCACACGGTAGGGTTCTCTGAAGCGCACTGGCAGGTGGCCAGTTCGATTCCTTTTAGGCTTCACCCTCTCATTGTAACAAGAAAAAGAAATGTAACAATAACAATTCTAGAGTAACAAAGAGTCTTGAGTTCTGCGTCAAAGGACAAGCGCAAATGCGCACAGAAAAGGAAAAAGAATGAACAAAAAAGATAGTTATTAGTCGATCCCTCACCTTATACGCACTTAATATGAATCTGAGGTTTCTCGAAGAAAAGTTTATGAAGCAGATTGCACATACACACTTAATAAATTGCACATACACACTTAATATACATACTTAATACAGGTCGTTGATCACTGCCACCGATTGCACATACCCAGGGTTTTGTACCTGTCTCAATAGCTGCAGAAACGTTGCAAATCAAGTTAGTTTATTGGCACCATGGTTACAGATTTGGGCCAGTATATAAATAAACCAGATCCATTAATTTAATGGTATTGCCGATCGTTTTTGTTAGGCACCAAATGGTAAGGTATGTAGATAAAATGGGCTGAGTTTAGATACAAAACTGTATAACGTGTAAGGCGACAAGCTCCTGTACTTGATCACATTAGGGTTTGGTTGCTTTAGTTAAAGTATTAGCAATGCCATATACCTTTGAACGATCATGAAACATTTCTTCACAAAATGGAGTAGCAAAATTAACCAAATCCGACTTAAATCTTCTCTTATGCAATAAGGAAGTGAGGGTTGGGCTCATATATCCAGTACCAACATCTAAATAATAGGTCTTAGTTACGCAAAAGAAATCTGAATATAAGAAGATTAAGTATCTAGCATCGAATGTAAAGCTTTAATTTTCAAGTTTTTGCAAACTCATTGATGCATTCCTAATGAATGCATCATGCCCTATCATATAACTCTGAAGCTAAGTGTGGCCGCAGGATGGTTTATGGGAAAGGACACTAAGGCAACCTCCTTAGGCTCTCAAATTTCTAAACGAGATGTAGTATCACTTGAACTATGAGCAACTTTGACAATGTACCAAGTTATACCTGCTAGAATCAATCACGGTGGGCATTTGGAAAATGACTCGTGGCATCTGTTGTGGGAGATTGGGCAGCTCTGATTGAAATCTCAATGTCCGGATGGCGTCCCTTATCGTAGGCCTGGTTGCCGGATCTGGTAATGCACACCACAAACCAACCATCATCATGCACTCTGCCTCTTCTCTACTAAACTCAGATCCCAGCCTCCTGTCAACTGCCTCAGGGAGCGCATCCAAACCATACAATCCCCACACCCACTCCATTAATAGGGTTTCCCGCTTGCTGACTGGCTGAGAAGCTCTCCGACCACATGCAATCTCTAATAACAAAACACCAAAGCTGTATACATCGCTCTCTTTGCTAACTTGGCCTTTGAAGATACACTCTGGTGCAATGTACCCCATGGTTCCGGCCACCATCGTCGTCTCTGCTGCCTTTTCATGGTCCACCAGCCGTGCCAGCCCAAAGTCACCAAGCCGTGCATGGAAGTCGGAGTCAATCAACACGTTGCTTGCCTTGATGTCCCGGTGCACGACACACTGCACCCACTCCTCATGTAAGTAGAGAACTGCCGAGGCTACATCGAGAGCGGTCCTCATCCTTTGTGCCCACGGAAGGACCTGTAAACATTGAAACAAAATGATAAAATGTTTAGAGAAAAAGCAAAAGGAGAATACGATGGACATGGATGGGCTGCAAGGATGGACCTTCTCCGTCTGGGGTGCAAACAAGTATGAGTCCAGGCTGCCCCCATCCATATACTCATAAACGAGCAATCGCTCACATCCTTCGTGACACCACCCGATCAGCCTCACAAGGTTAGGGTGGTGTAACTGACTGATTGCTGTCACCTCGGAAATGTACTGCTTCTTTCTTTGGCTCGAGTCTGTAAATAAACGCTTCACCGCTACGACCTTATGAGTCTCACTTAGAATACCTCTATACACCCATCCGGACCCACCTTTGCCAAGTCTCTCCTCTGGGCTGAAGCAGTTGGTTGCTGCCAAAAGCTCCTTATAAATAAACCTCCTTGGCCCTGCGACGTCTAAATTGGTTGTAAATATATTTACATGATCTTCTTCCCTCCTAACATTTTGCTCGTTCCTCTCATTAGCCAAATTCCTCTTTCCATGACCATCCATCATTATTGAACTAGGAACTGTTTCCAGATCGGCCGTAGTGTGTACATCACCGTCTTTCCTGACTTCTTGCTCGTCTCCCTTATCCTTTCTACGATTGTTCGTTGTTCTTGTCCTTCGAATCAGAGTAATGGTTGTTGCAACTATGAGTACAATTAGGAATAACACAACAAAACATGGCACTAGGATGAGGACAAGTTTGTAGTTGCCGCGGTTTGTGGGAGGAGGTGGATCTGGAGTGGTGCGGTTTGTGGGAGGAGGTGGATCTGGAGTTGTGATTGTTGATGTGAAGTTCCAGGATAAGATCTGGTGCAGTTCATAGCTGCTTGTGGCGGACCCCGTGAAACCCACAACAATGAGCTCCGGCAGAACCTTGGTGAGGTTGATTGGCAAGGAGATGCTCCATTCCGTGTAGGGTTTTAGGTTCCTATTGGTCATTCTCGCAAACAAGATCTGTGTAGTGGAGTTGTACCACACCCATGCTTCACCGTTCAATGTTCTGTTAGTGAGATCCCACCGCCAATCCACGGTCACGTTGGAGATGACTGAGTTAACGTCGATGCCCATGTGGTTTTCTCCGGGCGGATCTTCTGCATTACTCCATGTGTCAAATTCGACGGCTACGATTTGATTGGTGGCCAAGCCATCGAGGGATTCGTTGAAGAGGCCGAGCCATTTGCTCTCGGAATTTAATGGCAATATCGAGTCGACTCGAGATAAGAAGAAGGTGATGCCTTCACCTACAAATATGCTGTCATAGTTGGCGCCTCGATCGATGAAAAAGGTGAAATGAGAGACGAAGTCCGCGACTGAGCCAGTGACTGGATCATAAAGTCGAACGGGTTTGGCGTAATTGACTCGCCCAACGCAGGTTCTTCCGGAACTCTGATTGAAGGAGAGGTCGATGACTCCCTGACTCGTTGCAGTAGCATTACCGGAATAGATAATGTCGGGGGTGGTGTTCGGAAGAAAGGAAGGGTAATAAAACGTGGTAATGTTGGTGAGTGACAAGGCCGGATTGAGTTGGCTTTGCAGGAAGATGAAGAAGGCGGCAAGAAGGAACATTACGAGAGAGAGAGAGAGATGAGATGAAATATAGGCGTATATGGTTGTTCTCTGATTATGTATTCCAACATTTGATCCCCTTGGATGATGTTGGTAAACGCACTGACCTTGGTTTAACATATGGGGCTGGCACACTTATTCTAATAAACTCAATAAGATATGTTCTGTGATTGATGGGCTTGTTGGGGGCTGGGATTTTAGTCCTTCATTTTGGGTCGTTGTTAGCATGACCTAAACAGTACCAGTTCCGGACCCTCCCTACAAAAGGAAGCCGTTCAAACGCAACTCTCTCTCTTTCTCTCTCGCGTGCACGGAGTGGACGGTTCCCGGAGCCTGGTACGGGGTCTCGTATACCTGCCCTTTATCGGCGGGGCACATGGCCATCCCTGTGACTGAGCTTCGGAAATTGAAGTTGCTGGATAAATCCTCAAGGTCCAGCGGATCAAACCGATGTATTTCATTCTGTAGTGGAACTAGTTTTTAAAGAAATTCCTAATAACATAGGTCTACACATTGGAAACGTTTGGCTACATGTGGGCATGTTATATCGTGGTTCCAACTAAAGAAGGCAAGCCGTTCGACTAGCTTGACTTGCCACTTTGTTCATCCCATGTCATGTAACAACTGGCAAACAATAATAGGACTGTATATGGACCTGCTAATCCGCATTTAGATCTGTACATGGGAATTTGGAACTTTGTTCTCTAACCTTGGTAGACTTTGGCAACCCTATTGAACTTTTTCTTACAATGTAATGACCATTCTCGGCTCGGGTAACGGTTGGACCTGAGGAGAGGCCGGATATGTAACGGATAGCTAACGGTCATCCGTTACCACTCCCAGACGAGGGAAGCCACGAGAGGAGAAAGCCAGACGACGGGGGAGCGGGTGCCTATAAAAAGGCAACCCCTTACAAGGTGAAACAGGAGATAGTCATAGACAGAGATAGAGAGTTTTACAGATTAACAAAGTCTCACAGATTCACCGATTCACAGTCGTCTGAGAAAACCCTTGTATGGAAACCTCGCAACCTCAACATCCACTGCACTGCGCTCACTGAAACTCCGGCGACCCAGAAGGTAGAAGGTAAGAGCAGAAAATTCTCCTACAGTGGAATCAAGGCCTGATTCCCTGCAAAAAACAAAAAACAAAAAAAAACAAAGAGAAGAGGGTTAGAATTTTTTTTTTAAAGAGAGAGAAGTCAGCGATCGGACAGGAAAGCCAGAGGCCAGTCAGAGGAAAGCTCAAAGAAAAAACTAGATGCAGGCCGGCAGAAAGCCTCAAAGGTAAAGCCAGAGGCAGACCAACGGAAAGCCCCAAAGGAAAAGCTAGAGGCAGGCCGGTGGAAAGCCCAAAGGCAAAGCCAGAGGCCAGCCGGCAGAAAGCCCCAAAGGCAAAGCCAGAGGTAGGCCTGCGGAAAGCCCCAAAGGAAAATCCAGAGGCAGGCCGGCGGAAAGCCCAAAGGCAAAGCCAGATGCCAGCCGTAGGAAAGCCCAAAGACAAACCCAGAGGCAGGCCGATGAAAAGCCCCAAAGGCAAAGCCAGAGGCAAGCCGACGGAAACCAAAAAAAAAAGCCAGAGGCAGGCCGACGGAAAGCCCCAAAAGCAAAGCCAGAGGCAGGCCGAAGGAAAGCCCCGAAAAGGCAGAACAATGGCAAGCCGGAAAAGGCCCGAAGGCGAGACAGAAACAGCAAGCGACGAAGAGCAGCCGACTGGAGTGCTTGGAAGAAGAAGAACCTGACAGCCGACAGCCGACGCCGATGGTCGGCCATTGGCCGAACCCCTCTCTCTCTCTTTGGAAAAATCCAGACTTGTAAAACCTTTTTTTAATTTTTTGTGTTTATAAGCGATATAAAAAAAACCTAGCAGTTTTCAAAACCGCTGTCGATTTCCCAAAAACCACCAACGGTTTCAGAAAACTGCCTCCGGTTTTGAGAGAGAAAGACGAAACTGCCTCCCGTCATTTTCTGATTATTACGAAATTGCCACTATAAAAGGACAAGTTTACCCTTGGCCGTTTTTGAAAATTACAAAAATACTGATTGTTAATTTACGGTTTTATCCAACTCGGTTTGAAAAATATCGTTTCTGCATTTAGCCAAAAGACAGGTTTACCCCTGTTCCTTTTGAAAAATTACAGATTCGCCCTGAGAGTTAAAATTACGATTTTAACCCCGATCAGTTACAAATTTTACAAGAATACCAAATAATAATTTTACGAGTTTGTCCTTATGATTTTTACAAAAATACAAAAGGGACAAATAAGTAAAATTATAGATTTATACCTTGGTATTCGTTTAAGGGTTTAGAGGCAGAAAAACCCTTAAGAAAATTATTAATTCTGCATCAAGTTAACGTGTTTCTTGCTTTGTGTTTTTCCCTTGTTTCTTTTAGAAAGAAAAAGATCGCTTGCTTAGTATTTTTGCCAAACAAAAATGAGTTCTAGGATATGTGTATCCAAACTGACAAAAATAGAAAAACTAAACGGTCTGAACTTCCAGACATGGAAGAGAAGAATCCCGTTAGCTCTAACACTAGAAGGTGTAGAGTATGTGTTAAAGGAAACAGTGCGTCCTCCACCACCAGACGCAAATCAACAACAGTTAGAAATGTATAAAACATTTCTAAAAGACGATACCATAGCAAGAATTGTAATGTTAACTTATATGGAGGATGACCTGATTAGAGTCTTTGAAGAATTTGAGACTGTGAAAGAGCTGTTTGACTCATTAACAACTAAGTATGATACAACTGCAAAGTTGCATGTGCAGTTGCTACTACAAAAATACAACTCCTTTAGAATGAAAGAAGGAGAAAATGTAGTAGAACATGTAAATCATATGCTGGTAATGGCTAGAGATTTAGTTGTAGCAAAATCAGTCATCCCGAACCAATACAGATATCAACTATACTGAACAGTCTACCTCCATCATGGAATGTTACCACCACTGCCTTAAGGTTAGGGCCTGAAATCAACCTTTTGGAATTGCCCCTAAAGCTAGCAATTGAGCAAGAACACATGCTCAAAAATAAAAGGAAAAAACTGCTAGTAGTCCAAGATGAGTTGGCATCTAGCTCCGAATCCAACCAGAAAAAGAAACCAAATAAAAAGTTTGGCAAGAATAAAAAGAAAGGCGGTCAAGCTTTTAAGAAATCACAGGAAACCGCTTCCCGGATCAAGTGCTTCAACTATGAAAAGATGGGACACTACAAGAGAGACTGTCGCAACAAGAAAGGTGGACGAAACAATCCACAACGCGGATAATCAGAGAAGCAGGACATAATCTGTGTAATTCCAGAATGCCTATACTTGGACCGCCCAGTTACAGGTTGGTGGATAAACTCCGGAGCTATAAGACACATCTCAAAAACCAAGGAAGGGACAATTGATCTAAAGGAATTTCAACCTGGAGAACATCGTGTGTACATGAGAAACAATACTTTTTTCGATGTTTTGGGTATTAGATCCTTTAGGATATTTGTACAAGGCAAACCAATTGTACTGACCGATGTGTTAATTGTGCCATCTATAAGGCACAATTTGGTCTCGGTCCTTGCCTTAGTAAAGAAAGGTTTTGAAGTTAGGTTTGTACCTAACAAGGTGACTGTGGGAAAACATGAGAGAATTTTGTTCTCAGGAGAATTCGATGTAGAACATGGACTGTTCAAGTTATCCGCTAATGAAAATCATCAGTCTTTTGTTTATATTGAAAGTGTCTTTTCTGTTGATGTGAATATGTGGCATAAACGTCTAGGGCATATAAGTTTGGAAAAGTTGAGGAAATTATCCAACTTTGACTTATTACCCGAATTTGAGGAAAATACTTTCAACAAATGTGAAGCTTGCATAAAAGAAAAAATGACAAGGAAAGTCTTTCCCAAGGAAACAAAAAGGGCAACAACCCTGTTAGAAATTATTCACACAGATTTATGTGGACCTTTTAGAGTAAAGACACATCGAGGAAAGGGTTACTTTATAACCTTTATCGATGATTACTCTAGATATATGTATATATATCTTTTAGCACATAAATCAGAGGCACTTGAAGTATTTAAAGAATATAAACAAGAAGTAGAAAATCAATTGGGGCATACTATCAAAGTCTTGAGATCAAACAGAGGAGGTGAGTATACCTCAGCAGAATTTTTAGAATTTTGTAAAGACTTTGGTATTACTAAACAAAATACAATGCCTAGAATACCTCAACAAAATGGTGTAGCTGAAAGGTACAATAGAACCTTATTGAATATGATAAGGTCTATGATTATTGATACCTCTCTACCAAGGGTATTTTGGGTAGAAGCAGTAAGCACAGCTATTTACGTACTCAACAGAGTACCATGTAAAGCTGTGTTCACTATACCATATGAGATGTGGTTTGGGAGAAAACCCAACCTAGGTCATCTCAGGAGATGGGGATCAATTGCACATGTCAAGATCCTTGAACAGTTTAGAGATAAACTAGACAGTAGGTCCTTGAGGTGTATATTTATTGAATATTCAAAAGATTCAAAAGGATATCGATTCTATCATAAGGACCAATGACTCATTGAAAGCAGAGATGTTAAATTCTTAGAAGATTCTAAGAATAACATCTTGGAAAACAATGAAGAGTATATTGATGATTTGGTAGACTTTGACTAATCATCTTTTGAGCCCATAGAAGAACTTCCTCAAACTACCGATACCTTAATTGGACATAAGAGGCCAAGAGCCATTCCATCCTATTTAAAGGATTATCACACTTATCTTTCAGAAGAAGTGTGTGATTCGATAGATTTAGATGAATTGACTGATAACTTGACTTATCAGCAAGCAATGAATTCATCGGAAGCAACAGACTGGGAGAAAGCCATGGATGAGGAAATTGAATCCATTGAGAAAAACCAAGTCTGAGAATTGGCTGATTTGCCAAAAGGAAGAAAAGTTATAGGCTGTAAATGGGTTCTAAAAAAGAAATATAAGGTCGTTGGTACAATCGACAAGTTTAAAGCGAGGTTGGTTGCAAAGAGTTTTTCTCAAAAGGAAGGGATAGACTATGTTGAGACATATTCTCCAGTTGCGAAATTTACATCTATACGTATAATCCTGGCAATATCTGCATATTATGATTTGAATTTACAGCAATTAGATGTGAAGACCGCCTTTCTAAATAGCGATCTAGAAGAAATCATATACATGCAACAATCCGAAGGATTTGTGATTGAAGGCCAAGAAGATAAAGTGTATAGGTTGAAAAAAATCCCTATATGGCCTAAAAGAGTCACCTCGCCAATGGTATTTGACTTTTCAAAATGCCATTATAGAACTTGGGTTTGTGGCTAACAAACTTGATCACTGTGTTTATGTTTGGAACAGTGGGAGCCATTTGTCATCTTATCTTTGTATGTCGATGACATATTGTTGACTGGAAATGACAATAAAATGATTGTTAAAACCAAGTCATGGTTGAACTCCAAGTTCGAAATGAAAGATATGGGAGAAACATCCTATATCTTGGGTATAAAGATCTCTCGAGATAGAGGATTTAGACTCTTATGCTTGAGTCAAGAGAGATATATAGACTATATCCTCAAGAAATTCAAAATGGGTGAATGCAAGTCTGCAGATACACCTGTTGCAAAAGGGGTGAAACTAAGTAAGGCTGATTGTCCAGGTGAAGGAGACGATAAGCCTAATGTTCCTTATGCTCAAGCTGTTGGCAGCTTGATGTAAGCTATGTTGTGTATAAGACCTGATATCAACTTTGCTGTTGGTCTTATCCGTAGATATCAAAGTAATCCAGGTTGGCAGCATTGGATAGCTGTAAAAAGGATTGTAAGATATCTGAAAGGAACAAAGGACTTGAAACTATGTTTTCAAGCAAATGAATTAGAAGTGGTAGGATACTCAGACGCTACTTTGCTGGGAACAAAGATGACAGTAAATCAACCTGAGGACAAATATTCTTATTTGGAGGTGGTGCTGTTTCTTGGGCATGTAAGAAACAGGGTTGTGTAGCATTGCATACACAGAAAGCTGAGTATATTGCTTGTTGTATGGCTGTATGGATAAACCACTTCATACATGATTTGAAGCTGGAAATAACAGATGAGCTGATGGTTATCTATTGCGATAACAATGCAGCAATTACTCTTATTAAGAGTGGAGCAGATTGCTCAAAAAGCAAGCATATAATGGTAAAATACCACCATGTTCATGATATGGTTATGAGAAAGGAAATATCCATCTCATACATACCAACAGAAGACATGTTGGCAGACCCCTTAACCAAAGGCATAACGAAAGAACTCTTCTCCAAACATGTTAGAAACATGGGTTTGAGATATGTTGTTGTATAGGTAAATAACCATACAACGGATGATTTGTTGTGTAGGGAAATAACCACACAACAGGTTCTGATTGCAATAGTAATCAGGGATCGACATAATTAAGGAAAAGCCTGGGAAAGTGGGAGGAAAAGCAGTATGTCGATACACTTGGCTCGAATGGCTAAGTGGGAGATGTTACAATGTAATGGCCATTCTCGGCTCGAGTAATGGCTGGACTGGCCATCCAGTCGTTACCTGAGGAGAGACCGGATATGTAACAGACAGCCGTTACCGGATTCCGTTACCGGAAAATCCGGTAACGGCCATCCGTTACCACTCCTAGACGAGGGAAGCCACGAGAGGAGAAAGCCAGACGACGGGGGAGCGGGTGCCTATAAAAAAGGCAGCCCCTTACAAGGTGAAACTGGAAATAGTCATAGACAGAGACAGAGAGTTTTACAGATTAACAGAGTCTCACAGATTCACCGATTCACAGTCGTTTGAGAAAACCCTCATGTGGAAACCTCGCGACCTCAACATCCGCTGCGCTCACTGAAACTCCGACGACCCAGAAAGCAGAAGGTAAGAGCCGGAAATTCTCCTACACTTTTGAGCATCAACCAGATGCTGTTAAGGCCTAACCCACTGTATCAGTCTGCCCTAGATAGCTAATCGGCAAGCACTGAACTGGAAGACGAACCAGATCTGACACCAATTGTCACAACTCTGCCCTGGCTAAGGCTCCGCGTCGAGTCAACGAGACCTTCAACTTGAATGTCTCAGAGTTCGATATCGAGGTTGTCCATATGTAATAGGTGCTATAAATAACCCCAGAGCTTGCCAGTCTAAACAAAAAATTAGAGAAGAAGATCGGTTTTCCCTTATCTTGGTTCATGGCAAGGTCTCCTCAGTTCGCATTGTCGAGTTAGGCAAGATGAGCTGTGAAAGCCTCTGGCTCTTTCAGATGCATGTCTGGTTGAGTATTTATATCATCTACAGGCATGTATTATGACAGATAAAGAGAAGAAGATGGGAGCTTCAAAACATGCTTCTAAATGGTCTCTTGTTTGTCCTCCACATTTATTGAGTGCGCAGTACGTGATCTAGTATAATTGTTATACCACATATGCTACCATATGTCTTTATTTTTTAAGCAGCAAACGCCTATATACTGTAGCATAGTGCTTATTCAAAAGCCGCTCTGTTGAAAGTCAACCCATTTGAGCTTCATGATACGCTTTCCGAATAAGGTAACTTCGACTGGTTATTATATGGGTGCCACTCATCTTCTTTTGCACTGAGAGAGATGGCTCCCTCCGCCAGGGGACTCTTGACTAACACCTTACTGCTCGTGAATTCGATACTCAGGTCCGGCTTGCATGTCTTCTGCCTCTCCGTTGTAACAAAAATAAACAAATTCAATTTCATTGTTCATTGATGATTGCGTAATTATATGGGTGCAAACGTCTTCAACAGGCAGTAAGTATTGCATTCAAAGCGCATCTTCATTTTTACTGAGAGCATCGGCCGGGGGACTCTTGACTCACAACTTGCTGGTCGTGAATTCGACACCCAGGGCGTGCATAAATGTCTTCAGCCTCTCAATTGTAACAAGAAAAAGAAGAAGCTCCTTTCCTCAAAAGGGAGAGCCTGAAAGAAATAACTTCGAATCCATATATAGGCCTGGAGTCGCCTTTCTATGATTGATTGGCCCTACTTCAAGTAGCAAAGGCTTTCGGGGCTGACATGCATAATCTTTCAATAGCTCCACAAAACTAATGGGGTATATCCCAACTGCTATTTCTATCATAGATACGATTTCGCATACATTGTAGTTGCTGACCAATTTTACAAGTGATTGGGTGTACCATGCTATTTACTCATCATGTCCACCTTTTGCTTTTGGGTGACATAGTATAATAACAATATCTTTTATATTTTAAAATATTTTAAAATTATACAAATGTTACACAAAAACAATTAGTGGATAAGTAACCACAATCCATTATATATAATATATACGATACATCAAATTCTATTTCTTTGAAGTTTTCATTTTCATTTTTGGGGTACAATTCTTTGAAGTAAAATTAAAACTAGATGGTAGATTTCCTATTCTATCATATAATTTCTAATCCCTTTTATGACGAGGAACCCTCTTTGGGTCGAATAACAGACTAACCTAAAGCTTTGAGTGTGCACATGCGAATCAAATAATTGAGAATCACAATTGACGATCTTTTTGTAGAAGAAATTTGTGATTAATAGTTCTTGCCCACTTTCAGGTATCGGACTCCTGTTGACTTCGATATGGAGGATACTTTTTCTTTCTTTATGTGCACCATGCCTTATTGAAAAATGGAGTTTTCTTCTTGCCTAAACATGGAATGCTCATTTGATTAAGGGTTGGCGTCTTCGCTTGTAGATCAAGACTTCGATACTGTGTGGTGCATCGTTCAGGCAGAGGTCTTCTTAACCTCCTTGTGAAGAGTGCCCTTTCAAGTCAATGAGAAAGGAGCCATGGCTCTCGCTAGCAAACCCTTCCTTCTCATAGCAGAGTAGCTCACAGTCACTGACACTTCTATTGAATATTACAACTTAAAAGAGAAAAGGAAGCTGCATGTTGGAATTCACTTGGAACCAGATTCAGGGAAAGAGCAATGGCCCCTCCATTGATGTGTTACAAGCTCTCTTCTACCATTTGCAGGGGATGTCTTCAAGAAACAAAGCCTATGATTTTTCATCACTAGGGACATGCTTGCTTTGTGCATTCTCAATTTTTACGGCGACGAAGCGTTTCTCTTTTTTTTTTTCACAATGAGTGGGCGGAACCAAACACACAAACACATGCATGCACTAGAAATCTGTAAATGGAAATGGAAATGGCCAATTCAACCTCACCTAAAATTTGCAAGAAAAGGACCCTCTTTGCACATTTCGGGGTTGAGGTTTCTTCTTACAAAACAAATGGATTTATATTAAAAACTTCTAATTTACAAATATAATAGAGGAAAGTCGAGCCACAATTCTCTTATAAAAGGAAATGAAAACGAAAAAGCTAGAATGATAAGTTATAAGAAAGAAATTGTAAAGAATGATTATATATATGAATCATCCAGTACATAAAATATACATACTGCTGCATCAACAATCTTCGGCTTCTTCTTCCTTTTCAGGTTCTGCCCCTTCTTCAGCATTTGGTCGGGAACATTGGTATCACAGCGGGCCAACATCCATTCTGGTGCTGACTGATACAGGTCCACACCACTAGTTATGGTAGCTATTTTAATAATTATTTTTAAAAGTTTATTTTGACTTTATTTTGGTTTTTGGTTTAAATCGGAATCATAACCAGAACCGACACGATTGTCTGCGTGTGTTTTAGGCTCACCTTCCCATTGTAACAAGAAAGAAAACGCAACAATGATGACTTGTGACATTCGAAGAGTAAAAAGAGTCTTCAGTTCTGCATCAAAGCACAAGCGCAAATGCGCGCACACACAGGAAAAGGAAAAAGAATAAAGAAAACAAAGAGTTACTTGATCCCTCACCTTATTGGAAGAAAAGTTTATGAAGCAGAAAAAGTGAGAAGTACCCAGATCGTCGATCACTGCCACAGATTGCACATATACATTCAGATTATCTTCTCCAAACCCAGGGTTTTATACTTGGCCAGTTTATAAATGAATCAGATCCATTAATTTAATGATATTGCCGACCGTTTTGTTATTATTTGTTAGGTACCAAATGGTGAGGTATGTAGATAAAACGGGCTAGTTTAGATACAAAAACTGTATAAAGTGTAAGGAGACAAGCTACTGTACTTGATCGCATTAGGGTTTGGTTGCTGTAGCTAAAGTAGCAGTAATGTCATACACCCTTCAAGGATCATGAAGCATTTCTTCATAAGATGGAGTTACAAAATTAACAAAACCTGACTTAAATCTTCATTTATGCAATAAGGGAACGAGGGTTGGGCTCATATACCTAGTATGAGCATCGAAATACAACAACAACAACAACTAAGCCTTTTCCCATACTAGATGGGGTCGGCTACATGGATTCTTTGTTTTCACAGATCCCTATCGTGTGCCATGTTAGCAGTTAACTCACAATAAGCTTGATCATTCTTTATTGTTTCTTTAACACTTTTGTGGTCGTCCTCTACCTCTTTTAATACTTTTCAAATTTAGTTTTTCTAACCTTCTTAAAGGTTCTTTTGATATTCTTTCTATATGTCCAAACCATCTTAAACGATATTCTCTCATTTTATCCTCTATTTGTGCCACTCCTAATTTGTTTCTAATAACCTCATTATGTATACGGCCTTTTCTTTCTTGTATGACCACTCATCCATCTCAACATCTTCATTTCTGTCACAGACATCTTTTGTACATGTTGATTATTAATTGCCCAACACTCAAAACCATAAAACATGGTAGGCCTA
The DNA here is from genome assembly GCA_036023115.1 of Brasenia schreberi. NCBI lineage: Eukaryota > Viridiplantae > Streptophyta > Magnoliopsida > Nymphaeales > Cabombaceae > Brasenia > Brasenia schreberi. The sequence goes on along the minus strand of JAYKKT010000090.1, from coordinate 27,386,147 downwards.
ATTGTTGCTCTATAATATTTACCTTTTAACTTTAATGGTATCTTCTTATCACAAAGAATACCTGATTATCCTCTCCATTTTAATCAACCAGCATTAATTTTATGCGTAACATCTCCATCAATTCTTCCATCACTCTGAAAAAGTGACCCTAGGTATTTAAAACTTTCCTTTTGGGGGATGCAATGTGTGTTAATTTTAATTTCTATGTCCTCTGAGGTAACCAAATGATCAAACTTATATTCTATATATTTTGTCTTTATTCTACTAAGTCGGAGGCCTTTGCTTTCTAATGTTTCTCTCCATAGTTCCAATTTTCTATTAACCTTTTCCTTAGACTCCTCCACTAATACAATGTCATCTGCAAATAACATACACCAAGGTACTTCATATGTTTTGTTAACTCATCCATCACCATTATAAATAAGTATGGACTTAAAGTTGATCCTTGATGTAACCCAATATTAACTTCAAAGAAGTCTGTCGTTCCTTCATGAGTCCTCACACATATTTTTACACCATCATACATGTCTCTTATAAGGTTAATATATGTCAATGGGATACCTCTTTTTTCCAAAGTTCCCCAAAGAACCTCCCTCGGTACTCTATCATAAGCTTTTTCTATATCAATAAATATCATATGAAGGTCTTTCTTTTTTGCTCTAAAATGTTCTATAAGACGTCTCAAAAGGTGAATCGCTTCAATAGTAGATATGTCTGGCATGAATCAAAATTGGTTATCTGTTGTACTTGATATTTGTATTAACCTACGTTCGATAATTCTTTTCCATAATTTCATAGTATGGCTCATTAACTTGATACCTCGATAATTCACACAATTTTGAATGTCTTTCTTGTTCTTATATATGGGTATAAGTGTACTTGCACTCCATTCCTCGAGCATCTTTTGGTTTTTCTATATTTCATTAAATAGTTTTGTGAGCCAAGTGATTCCTATTTCTCCTAGTATTTTCCAAACTTCTATAGGAATATTATCTGGTCCTACCGATTTACCACCCTTTATATGTTTAAGAGTCTCTTTGACTTCATTCTTTTAAATACGTCGGTAGAAATTATGGTTAATATATTTTTCTGATTTGGCTAACTCTCCTAAGCTAATACTAACATCTTTATTTTCATTAAAAATATTATAAAAATAGTTTTTTCATCTATTTCTTATATCATCGTTTGCCACTAGAATTTTTTCATCCTTGTCTTTGATGCATCTAACATAATTAAGATATTTAGTTTTCTTATCTCTATCCCTAGCTATCATAAAAATATCTCTTTCACCCTCTTTTGAGTTGAGTTTTTTATATAAGTCCTCCCAAATTTTAGCTTTTGCTTTACTCACGGCCTTTTTCGCTTCCTTCTTTGCTTTCTTATAAGTCTCTAAAGTTTCACTAGTTTTCTTAGCATAATGTAATTTGTAACATGCCCTCTTTGCCTTGATTTTATTTTGTACTACTTCACTCAACCACTAAGCTTCTTTTTGTGCCGGTACACCTCCCTTAGATGCCCCTATCACATCTTTCGCCACTTTCCTAATATGTATAGCTATATTATTCTACATATCATTGGGTGTACCAACATAATTATAAACATCTCCTTGAAGGACTTTCTGTTTAAATATATATTATTTCTCGCTTTTGAGGTTCCATCATTTTATCCGAATAACTCGATGCACTCTAGGACTAGCTTGCTTACCCCTCGCATCCATCCATAATCAAAATGCGGAGACCCTCTCTGAAAAATTTTCACTACATTTGGGCGGCAATGTAGTGGGTCTAACTTCTTTACCTACACCCGTCCATGATGTGAGAAGTTCTTTGCAATTGATTCACTATGTTCGAGCGAAAATGTAGTGGCCCTTGCTTACTTATTACTGCATTTGAGCTCTGCAGCATGTCGCTAAGTGGGGACGCCCCAAAGCAATGCTCATAACTTTTGTAATCCATGTTATAAAAATTTGACGAAGTTTTACGCTGGCTGTCAGAAGCCTAACACAACCCTCCTCCTTTATCCGGGCTTGGGACTGGCAATGCAAGGGTGATCCCTTACATAGGCAGAGTTATAAAGATCTTAATTATGCAAAAAAAAAATCTAAATATAAGAAGATTATGTTAAGTATGTAGCATGAGTGCAAAGCTTTTTCAAGTTTTTGCAAACAGATTGATGCATTCCTAATGCATGACACCTTGTTATATAACTCCGAAGTTAAGTGGCCGGTAGGGTGGTCTGTGGGCAAGGACACTACAGGGGTGTTTGATTCACAGGTCGGAACTGTGGAACTAGAACTCTAGTTCCAGGTTGGCCTGATAATGGGGTAAAAAGAAGGGTTGCAGAACCCTATTTTTTACTGTGTCAAAGCTTGTGTTTGATTGTAATCTGGAACTGTAGTTCAAGTTAAGTAGTTTCAAGCCTGCGAATCAAACAACCTTTAAGACAACGATCTCAAATTTCTAAGCTACATATAATATCAATTTCATAGGCCCAAATTGACACGAAATTTTTAGACGTTATCCCAACTTTTCAAGTCACTTCTGGTATCGAATCTTTTGTTTTAGTTGAGGATGGAGAGATATATATGTATGAGATGGAACTGCCGAGGCTACATCGAGTGCGATCCTCATCCTTTGTGCCCAGGGAAGAACCTGTGAACATTGAAACAAAATGATAAAAAGCGAGATGAGAATATGATGGACATGGATGGGTTGATGAATGGGACTGCAAGTATGGACCTTCTCAGCCTTGGGTAACAACAAGTATGAGTCTAGGCTCCCCCCATCCATATACTCATAAACGAGCAATCGCTCATATCCTTCGTGACACCGCCCGATCAGCCTCACAAGGTTAGGGTGGTGCAACTGACTGATTGCCGTCACCTCGGAAATGTATTGCTTCTTCACCTGGCACGAGTCTGTAAATAAGCGCTTCACCGCTGCTACCGTATGGGTCTCCTTTAGAACACCTCTACATACACCTTTGCCAAGTCTCTCCACTGCACCTTCTGAATCATCGTTTTGCCATGTGTTAAATTTGACGGCTACGATTTGGTTGGAGGCCAAGCCATCGAGGGATCCATGGAAGAGGCCGAGCCATGCGCTGTTGGAATTTAAAGGCAGGGTCGAGTCTACTAGAGATAAGAAGGTGAGGCCTTAACCTACGTAGGCGGTATCGTAGTAGTAGTTTGGATCGATGAGAAAGGTGAAATGGGAGACGAAGTCTGCGAGTGAGCCAGTGACTGGATCGTAGAGTCGAACGGGTTTGGCGTAGGTGGTTCGCCCAACGCTGATTATTTCGAAACTCTGATTGAAGGAGAGGTCAATGACTCCCTGACTCGTTGCAGTAGCATTACCGGAATAGATAATGTCGGGTGTTGTTCGGAAGAAAGGAAGAGGGTAATAAAACGTGGTAATGTTGGTGAGTGACAAGGCCGGATTGAGTTGGGTTAGCAGGAAGAGAAGGCGGGGAGAAGGAGCATTACGAGAGGGAGAGAGAGAGAGAGAGAGAGATGAGATGAAATATAGGTGTTCTGGAGACATATAGTCCGATATTTGATCCCCTTTGAGGGTGCTGGTAAACGAACTGACCTTGATTTAATATATGGGTCCGTATTTTCTAGTGCGTCCAGACTTGTTCTAATAAACATATTTTTTTGTTTCATTAAAATGGAGAGGAGTTAAGGTATTATGTATGATAAGAAAATATTATTAAAATTAAAAGGTAAATATTATAGAGTAATAATTAAACCTGTTATGTTTTATGATTTTGAGTGTTGAGCAGTTAATCATAAACATATTGAAAAGATGTTAAATTGTTTTTTTTTTTGTTTTATGCTTCTAAGTGAGAACCCTCTTTTAGGGAAGTACTCCAAACACCCATGATGGGGCCGTGTACTCCTTTCTACTATCAATAAAAATATTATATTTTAGAAATTATTTTTATACATCAAGTGCCTTTCTCTTAAGTATTTGTTGAGTTTAGTGATGTGAGTTCAAACGGGTATATTTTCTCTCTTTGCCTTTTGTCTTTTCCGTTGGAGTGTATTAGTCTTCAAGTGCTAATATTTTCAGCAAGCTTGACACTAGGGAAAGGGACACTCATATTCCATTTTGGGTTACCGGTGGCCGACTGCAGCACTAAGGTAAAATCAGCTAAGGCTTATTTGACCTCGAGGCTAAGCACCGATCTCAACCCAACCCATCAGTTTTCACGACATCGGTTTTGCCATAATAAAATTGGTATCCGAGATAGTTCGTCCTACCTTAAGGTCATTCAAGTTTAGATGTGATTGATCCAAGGTCTTCAAAAAGCCTCACCTCATCATTGGAACATATACCCTCTCAAAAGGAATGTTAAGAAAAATCAAGTTGAAGAGAAAGAGATTGGGTTGCTCATGGACCACCGTTTTAATCACTATGAGGGTAAGGTTGATGCCATTTTCTCGTTAGGTAGAGGGAACACTACGATTATACTAAGATCGGAAGCCTTGAAACACGCGAAACGACCACCTTGATGGGCTATCGGTATGGAACGCATTACCCTACTCAGAGAATAGTATCTGAAAGTCAATCATTTCTTTATAGGTGCATTATGATAAAGGAGATTAGAAAGGGGGATTAGAGGTTTGGTTTAGGACATGTGTTCCTATGTGTACTCCTTTTTTTTGTTCTCTTGCAGAGGTAGGGCGGTGCATCAAAGTGATCATACTTGTGTGATGGGGGTGCACACAAGGCTGAATGACCCACTTTGGTCGAATCTCAATGACTACTTCGTTGATTTGGAGTATCACTCATAAGTTGTCATTAAGTAAAATGTTTGCAGTCACCACAAGGACTACACTTTTCAATGCTCAGCATCGAGGCCGTGATCCTTAAGACAGGTGGGTTACCCTCATGCAACGCCCAATTCTATTTGAGGCTGGCACCATATGTCACGCTCGCTCCTCATTTGACGATGGTGTATGTTGAGGGATGGCTCATGCAGAACACCGTGCTTCCCAAGGTTCGTCGGCCGCCCCAAAGACCATACTTTACCATGTCACTTTTGGACAATCACTAACAAAGATGTTCTTGACCCAAGGCTTTAATGTGCAGTGCTGGTGTGAGCTTCTACATGACAGGCGAGGAGTCTTCATGCCACTGTTAGCGTCCCAGTTGCCTCGAACAGACAAGGTGCCGTCAAGGAAATTTTGATCATACTAGACGTGAATTAGAAGCGCGAAAAGGTAAATGTTGCAGTTGCACGTAAGGCATCATCATGTAGTGGCCGACATTGTCTCAACATGAAAGGTAGCATCCCATGGGTTGGAAGGACTGTCCGCAAGCCTAGAGAGATGGGATGCCGACAATGGGGATGCATGCTACCTTGGTGAGTTGAAGAAAATCTAACAGACTGTGCTAAGTGTTCTAGGTGGGGGCGAAGTCGTGACGTTGCCGAGGACGCAATGAATTTGGGTGGAAGAGAATGTAACGGTGAATTGTCCTTTTGGCTTTATGCTTCTAAGTGAGAACCCTCTTTGAGAGAGGTGATCCGAACACCCATGTTGCACGATGGAGCCGTGCACTCTTTTCTACTATAAAAAAAGACGTTATGTGTTGGAAATAGTTTTTATGCATTAAGTGCCTTTCTCTTAAGTATTTGCTGAGTTAAGTGGTGTGAGTTAAAATGATGCATTTGCTCTCTTTACCTCTTGCCTTTGCCGTTGGGGTATGTGAGTTTTTGAGTTTCAACGTTTTCGGCAAGCTTGACACTCGGAGAGGTGCACTCACATTCCGGTTTAGGTTGCCAGTGGCCGACTATAATACTAAGAAATCCGCTAAGGCTTGCTTGGCCCCGAGGCCAAGCGCCGGTCACAACCCAGTCTATTGGCTTGCACGACGTCGGTTTGGCCATGACACTTTGATACTGTGGGTGTGCATGAGTCACAAAGGGGTGTTCTTAACCTCCTTATGAAGAGTGCTCATTCCATTCAATGAGCATGGAGCCATGACTCTTGCTAGCAAGTCCTACCCATTCATAGCAGGGTATTGACATGGCTCTTGCTAGCAATTCCTACCCACTTATAGCAGGGTATTGACATTCGTTATTGTTTAGCTACCGGTGAGCGACAATGGTCATCAAGTCAATAGAGTGGAGCTCATTGTCACTCGCACTCGTGTTGACTGCCACAACTTAAAAGAGATAGGCAAGCTTCATGCCGGAATTCACTTGGGACTAGATTCAAACATATGGCAGAGAGCAATGCCCCCTCCATTGATGTGGTTGAAGCTCTCTTCAACCATTTATTTGCAGGGGATCACTAGGGACATATTTGCTTTGGGCGTTCTGATCAACTTCAACTGCAACCTAAGTGTTCCTCTTTTTTCTTTTACAATGGGAGGCTATAACCTAAAAGACAAATGCCCGGCATGCAAGCGCTAGGAATCAAACTCACCACATGTGAGATGGAAGTGAGACAACCCTGTATGCTTTTATTTGATCGAACTCACCACATGTGAGCTTGGATTCAAGCATACCTGGGAGAGGGTGTGAAGATTTGGTAAGGATATTGTAAACACCTAAAATTTTCAAAAAAAATTGTTTTTTCAAAGTTTTACTTTATAAGCAAAATTGTGGTCGTTGATATTTTAAGGTCTTTTTCAATAAAGACGCCTTAAACAAGTTCATTTTCAACCTAAAATTTTGTGAGAATCTCAAAATGAGGGTTACTTCGATCCCTACAAAAAAATAGAATTATGATAAAATCCAAAAAAATGACCTTTTATCCTCAAAGCTGTTTTAACAAAATTTCGTTATTTTAAGTATATTTCTTTTAAAGAAAGGGTTGCAAAAGTTAAAAAGGATATTTGAAATCAAAATAAGTTCTATTTGCAACATATTTACAAATGACTGTTTTACCCTTACAAAATATTCAAATTAAAAAGACAGAAGAAGAATAAATAAGCTTAAAACATGGTAGAGAAGGAGCAAGATTTCAAAAGACTCAAATTCGGCGATGACTTAAGCCTAAAACTCAAGTGAAAAGTCCGAAATACCCCGATCAAGGGCGATGTGATAGCAAGTGACCCTACACTCATCAGAAGATTCAAGTGATTCAAAAAGGTTAAAGAAATCAGCCCAGTGAGCAGAAAATGGTAAAAGTGTCACTACCAGCTACCATACGTGAAACCACTTTTACCCTTTTTCTTATTTGTTCTTATGGTAAGCTTAGAATTATTGTTTCTAATTCTTTGTAGGTTAAAGAATAACAACCATTTCATGAAATATCATTATAAAAGAGAGTCATCGAAGTTCGAAAGCGCAAAAAGAGAGGAGCATAGGTAAGAAGAATCTACCACTTTGAAAGATTTTGTTTCTTCTATACCAATATACTCTATATATTATACGTTCTCATCTTTTCTATGCTTATATGTTATATCATCCATTCTCTCCTTTATTCAATGTATTTATTGTTTCTAATTCAACTCAAAAAGGTATAAGAGGGACATAGCGTCACGTTTAAACATGATGACATGAGTATGTAATAATTCTTATGGTGGATTAATTATCTATAAGTTTATGTTACGAGAGGACATTGGGCTATGATTATATATATTTCTCCAACGAATAATCTTTTTCGAGAGAGATGCCCCGGAGATCTATATGTAAATGAGTTCCTTTGCGAACAAGAATAAGTACTCAACAAAATTATTTGAATGATCATTAGATTACTAAAATTCTAACAAGATACATCATTATTTTTTATAAGAAAATTTCTGTAGATTTTAGCATACTGCATAGACCCTACCACATCTCTTAACGAAATACTACCAAATTTTGTCCTTGAGTGTTACACTTTTCCTAAACGTCTAGGCTGACCCTAAAGTGCTGATTTAAGAAAGTTTACGTCGATAAGAACTTATTTTATCACAATCACTGAATAGTTAGATAAATCTCATTTGCAAGTTTGAGTAAACTTGGTGATACACTCTTGCACGTTTTTTAAAACAAAATTTTAAATCCACAAAAGACCAATTTTTTTTATTTCACTCAACATCTAATAAAAAACTATAAGGAAAAGCTTTTACTATTTACGAACCACGAACTTCTTCTACAATCAGTGATATCCAATATACCTCTCTTCCCACCATTAATTAACACATAAGCCCATCAATTCGGTCGAACAATTCCACATTCTTTCTTTTATTTGTGCCACCGCCTAGGCAAGAGGGCAGCCATTAATGGTTGCGATCGAGGGATTACATGTGTATAAGAAAATTACAGAAACAAGTATCTTTAGTTGTGTATTCTATAGATCAGGAACGAAAGGAGTGAATGGGAGATCAAAGTGAGAAAATGAATTCTAACAATGATCAGTATTCAATGGATACTGACAATACTTTCCGTTCTTCATGCAGAGGAAGAACCGCTCATAGGCAGCAGCCATCCTCCGAGCAGTAAACATAGACAGTGCGTACTCGTGGCACGTAGCCCCTTTTCTGGCGAGCTTCTCCCGTCCGTCTCTGATTGCGGACTCCATCGCCTCTGTCAAGGACTTGACATTTGGCGAAAACGTATACCCGAAACCATCGTTCAATATCACACTACGAACGATACTCGGAAAATTGGTCGCTAAAAGCGGCTTTCCGCAGTGCATCGCTTCCACAAGAGTGAGATCAAGTCCTTGAGGTCTCAGAGTCGGATTCACAAACACGTCGAGCGCATTGTAAAATTCCGTCAGCCGCGATGGCTCGAGCGGGCCCAGCACCTTCACGTTAGGCTCCAGCTCTCTGTACCTTGCCTCCCATGGCCCCGACCCGGCGATCAGCAAATACACATCCGGATATCGCTTCCTTATGATCGAAAATGCCTCGAAAAGAATTGGGTGTCCCTTGTCTTTCACCAGCCTCCCTGCGACGCCCATAACGATCTTGGCATCCTCGGGAACCCCGAATTCCTTTCGGAATTTCTTTCCGATTTGGGCATCACTATAGAAACTATCATGGTCGACCCCGTTGAGAATGATGTGAACGTTCTCAACGGGAAGTTGGTAGATGTTAGTGAGAATCTCGCCTACACTGTCACTAATGCCTATATGGTGGGGATAGAAGGAGAAGAACCTTATTTCTTCTAGCAGCTTCGGGAACAAGTCCCTGAAGTGGGCTTCTAGCTGCGCTGGCCGGGTCTCGGTTGCCGGCCGGAGGAGATCTTGGAAGAGGTAGGAGTGTAAGCCTTCATAGGCGATTCCATGCCAAGTAACGGCGAGGTTAGTCACAGCCCGGGCGCGCCAATGCGTCAAAGCGACACTTTCCGTGTGCAGGAAATCAAAAGGTTTCGTGGAATTCTCCTTGGTGAAGATCTCCCATGCAATGGAGAGGTCGAGCACGCCGTTATCCTTGGAGGCGAAGTGGATATTGAGGGTTCCGTCGACGATGTGGTCGATCCGCCGGGCCGGCCCGTCGGCGGGGACTGTAAAGACATGGACGGTGTGCCCGGCCCGCGCCAGCGCGCTGTAGAGCGTGTGAGCATGCCGCTCCATGCCACCCGGGGCCGCGTTCACCGGCCACTTCTTGGAGAAGACGGCGAGGCGGAGGGTTTCCCTAGTTTGTCCGAAGCACAACTTGTTCCACGCAAAATTCGCCCGTCGAAGATCACCCGACCAATTCCCGTGTCTCGCAGCAGGAGACGCCATGCAGGGAACCTCCAGAGGAGAATAAATCAAACTGCTTTGGCTGAAGATGATCAACATGAAGAAGACGATGCTTGTCAGGACGACGGTGCTGATACAAAGTCGCATCGAAGACGAAGAAAAACAAAACCGAGAACTGGATTTCCTCGGGGTTGTGGGATTTTGGCCCATGGCGGAATCTTTTCCTTCCTTCCCTTTGTGGTTGGGAAAGATGTGTGTCAATGGTGTAATTCTGGTGATTTTTCACGGATCTTGGTGGGGACCGGCCATGGGAGGAGCTCCGGAAAAATTTTCTTGGTTGGGAGGGTCGGGATTCCGTGTTTGGTTCGTGAAATTCGGGTAGGGACGCCCCCACCACGCACAAGGACGACGGAAGCTGGGAGACGGTCGCTTGTCTTGTTTCCTTCGTCCTCTCTTTCTTCCTCTTTCGTGGTCAACTTTGCCGTCCTATTCAGCGTTGGAGTGGGCCGGCCACCAATGGTTTGGGCGAGGTCGGGTGATGCGGGCATTGTATACCAACCCCATTTAAGTTTGGTACGGAGGGTTTACTTTGGAAAGTCAACAACTCGAATTTTGGGTTATGGGTTGGATCTGGATTCGGATATAATCGGTTTCTTATGCAACCTGAGTCCAGCTATCTGTCCGGGTAGGGAGAACCGAGGTAGCGGAATGGGTCGACCCAAAGCAACCATATACGACCTCGATCCGGTCGCACATATATAAGGATGACAGGTTGGTTAACGTCGACCCATCACAAACCCAATCAGGTCTAGTAAACTCAGGTCGGGTCAGGGTCAACTTGCTGCTAATGGTAGTGGATTGGATACAACTGGTCAGGTCTGATAATCAGGAGATCCAGGACGTCAGCCATGCTGCTGTTACTCTGTGTCCATTATTCGAACTTAGTTCCTTTCTAAATGGAAGCAACAAGTCAACTACCAAGATGCATAAAGTATGTCATTCAATTACTAGTTAGGTATAACGCATCTAGGCCTAGTCAACTTGCCATTTTAATTCATTACCTTGTGAGGAACGAGGTCCTTTTCGGTTCTTCAATGGTGTTTCATTTTCCCCCTTTTCATTCAATGAGTGAAAAATTGAATCTTAACCATTCAATGTTTCTAGCTCAAGATCCTCGCCACCAATTGATCATGCATCTCAAAGTACAGGATTTAGGCTGAGAGTGCATCAGGATTTGGCCTCCCCATTCTTCCATAAAACGAATATTGGGAAATAATGGAGCGTAACTAAATTGCATATTGCTTCTACAGAACGATGCATTCATTTGATAGAATTTATTCTAAACATTAAAGAGTAAAGCGAGGATCTCTCTCTCTCTCTCTCTCTCTCTCTCTCTCTCTCCTTTTGAGGAAAACAAAGCTGTATTAATCATTCGAATCAATTTCCAGGATAGAGGACAGAAATTGTGGTTCTTCTTCTATCCAGGTGCAAGAATCATATATGGTAGCACACTTACCAACTTCATTTGCTACCATATTACAATCTAGCAGTGTATATACAGCATCAAATTTATCGAAATTACTGGCGTAAAAAAACGTTCGTATAAAAAATGAGACCCTCCTTGATGGCTTCCAGCTCTCCTCCATGGGAATTCATAATACCTACTTTCTTGTTTGTGCTGCCAGAAACTGTTCCTTGTTGTATACGATAACACACACCGCCCAGATCTTATCACGTTCCCTGTCTTTCAACCCTCGTTGTGAGGAATTCATGCATGCCTTGGGTATGAAACTCATGGACTTCAACTTGTGAGTCAGTGAACCCTTAGCGAGGTGAGCTACGGCTCGTGTCAAAACTTTTGCTAAATTGGCAAGTTGTTGATAAAGGTGTTGTTTCAAGCATGGTTTCACTATTTTATAATTTATGGTAAAAGGGAAGGGAATGTGCACGCATGCACACACACCCGATTGTTTAATGATGATAGATTATTACCATAATAGCTTATGGAAATATGCGTTTTATTGAGATTAATCAAATACAAAAACTGGTAATCAGAATATATTAGCATCCTTTATTTGTTGTATTCACTTATTCAATATAGTTAAAAAGGCCATTTTGGAACCATTCTTTTTTTTTGATACATTGGAAAGCAGATAAACTTTTTATAATCTTTTTAATGAAAATAAAGATGTTAGTATTAGTTTAGGAGATTTAGCCAAGTCAGAAAAGTATATAAACCACAATTTCTACCGACGTATTCAAAAGAATGAAGTCAAAGAGGCTCTTAAACATATGAAGAGTGGTAAATCGGTAGGACCAGATAATATTCCTATAGAAGTTTGGAAAATACTAGGAGAAATAGGAATCACTTGGCTCACAAGACTATTTAATGAAATATGAAAAAACCAAAAGATGCCCGAGGAATGGAGAGCAAGTACACTTATACCCGTATATAAGAACAAGGGAGACATTCAAAATTGTGTGAATTATCGAGGTATCAAGTTAATGAGTCATACTATGAAATTATGGGAAAGAATTATCGAACGTAGGTTAAGACAAGTATCAAGTACAACAGAGAACCAATTTGGATTTATGCCAGGTAGATCTACTATTGAAGCGATTTACCTTCTAAGACATCTTATGGAACATTTTAGAGCAAAAAAGAAAGACCTTTACATGATATTTATTGATCTAGAAAAAGCTTATGATATGGTACCGAGGGAGGTTCTTTGGAGAACTTTGGAAAAAAGAGGTATCCCATTGACATATATTAACCTTATAAGAGACATGTATGATGGTGCAAAAACATGTGTGAGGACTCATGAAGGAACGACAGACTTCTTTGAAGTTAATATTGGGTTACATCAAGGATCAACTTTAAGTCCATACTTATTTATAATGGTGATGGATGAGTTAACAAAACATATTCAAGATGAAGTACCTTGGTGTATGTTATTTGCAGATGACATTGTATTAGTGGAGGAGTCTAAGGAAAAAGTTAATAGAAAATTGGAACTATGGAGAGAAACATTAGAAAACAAAGGCCTCCGACTTAGTAGAACAAAGACAGAATATATGGAATGTAAGTTTGATCATTTGGCTACTTCAGAGGACATAGAAATTAAAATTGGCACACATTGCATTCCCCAAAAGAAAAGTTTTAAATACCTAGGGTCAATTTTTCAAAGTGATGGAAGAATTGATGGAGATGTTATACATAGAATTAATGCTGGTTGGTTAAAATGGAGAGGAGCATCAGGTATTCTTTGTGATAAGAAGATACCATTAAAATTAAAAGGTAAATATTATAGAGCAGCAATTAGGCCTGCCATGTTTTATGGTTCTGAGTGTTGGGCAATTAATCATCAACATGTACAAAAGATGTCTGTGACAGAAATGAAGATGTTGAGATGGATGAGTGGCCATACAAGAAAAGACCGTATACATAATGAGGTTATTAGAAACAAATTAGGAGTGGCACCAATAGAGGATAAAATGAGAGAACACCGTTTAAGATGGTTTGGACATATAGAAAGAAGATCAAAAGAAGAACCTGTACGAAGGTTAGAAAAACTAAATTTGGAAAGTATTAAAAGAGGTAGAGGACGACCACAAAAGTGTTGGAAAGAAACAATAAAGAATGATCTAGTTTATTGGGAGTTAACTGCTAACATGGCACACGATAGGGATCTGTGGAAACAAAGAATCCATGTAGCCGACCCCGTCTAGTATGGGAAAAGGCTTAGTTGTTGTTGTTGTATTGGAAAGCAGATAAACACAGATGGCTATCTAAAAACACAGAATATATTTAACATCCTTTATTTGTTGCATTCACGTACCCAATACTTGATTACAACTTCTAACATACTAAATGAAAAGCAGATAAACACACTGAACGGTTGAATATAGTATTGGGTGGTCTAAAAACAGGAATATATATATGCATAAAGTTTTTATTTATTTTCCATACAGGCCTTCAACTAATTTTCAAAGTTCAGCTTTTATTGGCTTTAGAATAAAAAGTGTTGGTAAAGTATGATTTTGCTTCTTTGCAGACCTGTGACACAAGATCGAACTCAGTGGAAACTAAACGCGTGAAGGGCCGTGTTGACGTTTCGGTTGGCTTTGGTGGTCAACTGTTTCTCAAGTTTCAGAAATTTGCTACAGTTTTTGGTTAGCTGTGGCTTGGTTTGGTTGGCGTGAAATGGCTGGTGGAGTTCATGAAAAGGGATACGGAGGTGGCGAATCAGGTGGAGCCGTTGGGCCATTTAGGTTTCAAATCAAAAGCAGGTCGATCCTGGCACGACTCTTCTTTTCCCTAGTTACGCCGGCAAATCTCTCTATCTCTCACGTCAAGAATCCCGAAAACTAGGTGTTGACGTACTGGTGTTTCTTCAGGGGATTTATGATTGTAGACATCTTTGTAAGATCGGGGGAACTATGTATTCTGGCGTTCAGTGAACAGGGATTCCCTTTCTCCTCGCCCGTCAATGTTGTTCAACACTCTACCTGTTTGCTGAAATGCGTGTGAGAGAGAGGGAGGTGTAACCAGTATCAGGTTAAAGTTTGGAAATTGACTTATTGTGCAACAACTTTTAAGTAAATGAGAAATTCTTATCAGTATAGCCGCAACTTAAGAATTAAAAAGTTTGGGCAGGTTTCTTATGATTTTCCGCCACGGACTTTGCACGGAGGATTAGGTTCTATCAAACTGAAAAAGATTGAATTCAACTAAGGGATGAAGGAGATCAATCCATTTCTCGTGTTTGCTTAATCTACTCAAGGATTAGGATTTGTTTTGGATTTTCAAAATTTACAAGCGAACTAAATGTGTGCCGACGCTGGTATACAATGATTAATTTTTGGTATCGGTCAAATGGGAGAATTGGATGATCTAAAACTTCTTAAATCACACGTCTCCCACACAAACGCACCACATACATTTTTGTGCACGTACACATATACACAGATAATGTTATATCTATATATATATAATAAAGAGAGAAGTTGATATATGTGCACACCCGTCAATAGTCATGTCCACTCAAGGATCTCACCAATTAATCAATACGATCAATAGTATTGATTTGAATTAGAAAAATAAAAAGTATTATTATATATATTTTTTATTTTTCATGAAATTGAATGATAAAAATTTGAATTAAGAAAAAGAAATATTATTATACTTTTCATACCTATCATATCATTTAATGCACGTTGATGCATTAAATGTTTTTAAATTCAAATCTTTTATTGTTAGATTATGTCGAAAATGTTTAAGTGTATTTAAATATGATTAGGTGTGCGCACCAACTATGCTCTCTCTATATACATGTGCATGTAAATGTATGGTCATATGCATAATCTTTCCAGAAAATATTCTCTACCACCATTGCTCTTTCGGCCCCATGGTCATAATTGAAAGTTATATATATATATATATATATATATATATATATATATATATATATATATATATATATATATATATATATATATATATATATATATATATATATATATATATATATATATATATATAAGTATCTTTACATTTCCTTTTCGTTTCTAGTTTCTCCCTGTTTGCCTCTAGGGAATAGGTCTGCATTCAACATGCAGCTATCAGGTTGGATGAGCCATGCGAGATTGTTAATCTTGACTCTGCTTTGGTCCGTCGGGAGAGTAAAAGAGATGTTTAGTTACGGTTTCTTGCTTTTGACTTAGTGTTTGAGAGTGCCAAAGCGCCAGTAATGATCTTAATATATATATATATATATATTCTGGATCCGTTTTCTATTATAGATCTTGAAACGAGTTCAAGATCCAAAAAAGTGGGACGGGTCTACGATGCAAGTCTCTGTTCCCGTCCCCATACCGATCAATCCCTTTTGCTTTTCTTCTTCTTTTTTCCACCTTTTTGCTTGCTCCCGATCGCCGTGCGTTAGTATGACCTCGAACCCAAGTGCCTGAAAAGATTTTATTTCGTCCTTTAGGACATCTTTTCTCTTCTTTTTTAATCTGTTTCTCGGCCTTTTGCTTAAGATCAAAGGATTGGCTACACGTTTTATTTGTTTGCTTATTTATAAACAACAGACGCCAGCTGATCTTTAATTTATTCTCCTATAAAGCTTTTCAGAGAGGGCCAAGAGCTCAGGGGTGAAGAATATCACGAACCATGCATCATACTTTTACGGTTCAACAGGGGCCTATTCTAATTTTCCACTTGATTCTTTTGCTTTCCTCTTCTTCTCCTGCTTGTTATTTTTCATATCCACTACTCCCCTCAAAACCTTTTTGCTCTTACCTACAGTGTACACTAAGAGCATATTATCTTTAGACTTCGCCAGAAAAGAAAGTTTTGACAATCAGCTTAGCTTTCCGAGATTTTCTATGCATCATATACTAAATTTGTGGCGAATAGGCGAGAGATTGGATTGGTAAACAGATGCCAACTTTTCGGCGTAGTTCTTTTATATATACAGGGCATTCATTTCGATAATTTATGGAAGGATAACTATGATAGCCCTCGTAGTTTAGTGCTTTAAAAGGTTATTGTAATAAGTAGTGGGGAATCGTTTCAATCTGCTTATCATTTGTCAAGGCCACGATGCCCGTGAAGAATCCCACTTCTTACTGATCTTTTAATTTTTCTAATGAGAAGAAACCGTTTGCTAGGATCACCATTCCCCACCATGTAACGCTATGGGACTTGTGTGCCATGTTATAAAGCATGAGCTCCTGCTCTCAACGCCCTCCGTAAGCCATGGCATCGCAGTGGTCAATCAGAGAGAGAAATTTACCTAATATGAAGAGACCAAGGTACTCTGAACAAATTACTATAAATTCATTCGTTAGACATAAGGATCTCCACGGTAGATATCTTCTTTTCCGAATGGGTGGAGATTTGAGTGGATTCCAATCTCACAATTCCTAAGTTAGTGCGTAGTTTTCATTTAAAATGTGCGGCTTCGATTTGACACAATCCATTTTGGTTATATACAATGTGAGAGGCCTTTTGATGGGGTTGCGATTGTTACAAGTGGCTATAAAAGGCTTCAATGAGGACAGAAGAAAGACAGTGACGCTAACAGTAAGGACACAGTAAAAAAGACCGATCAAACTAGCAATTTCACAAGTAAAAAGATGAGCCGACTGCAATATCATATCTAAATCTAAACATGAATCAGCACTTACGAACAAAAGGGAAGCGGCAGGAAAGGTCTCTTGAACGGAATTGTGGATCTCATGGAGCGACGTCTAAATGAAGAAGATATGAATTTTAGTTTTCGGGCATAGGTGAGGTTTCAGATATTGCTCCAATTAGGTCATCCCAAATCAAAATCTTTGTAGTAACTTTGGCACTTAGGATCCAACTTAATAGTAATAGTTACGTCCTAGACTATGGAAAAATGTAATAGTTACTACTTTCATTGGGTTTTGGGCAAGTAGCATGTCTGAAGGGATGCATATCTTCTCACAAATGCTTCCTTTATTTTCTTAATTTCTAGCAAATTAATAAGAAGAAAAGTTTCCAAAAGTTTTGTACGATTGTCTCATTAATAGGAGCTTCAGATATTAGCAACCTATTGGTGTGACCAACAAACGCATGCACAACCAGTGATCGATCTATATTGAGCTGAAGTGGGGTAAACTTGAAATTTTGAAAATCAATTTAAAGTCTATACCCGTGGTGAGATCCATGAGACTATAATACATATACATAGTTCTCTCTACCTCAAACCATTCAAGAGGTTATTCGCCCCACATCAAAAGAGTTTTTAAACCCGCCACCATGTGCAACCCCCTCTCATCTCCGTAATAATTTAGTAAATGAGTACAGACGATAAAGAAAGGGAACGAACAAAACAGCCTTTTTTTTAAGCTTCTCACCAATTCGAATTTTCGTTTACGATCAACCTGTTAGCTCATTTGAGTCGAGATGGATATGATTTGTTACTTCAAAAATAAATCTTTCATTTTCAGTATATACTATTTTTTCATTGAAATGCAAAATTCTTCATGTAGGAATTTAAGCTTCGTACGTTTTTATTTCAAGTTTGAAAAAACAATTTAACCATTGAACTGCATGTATACCAACACCATTAGTTTGGTTATCATGTTTTTTAACATGAAAACACACACATACACATGCATACTTCACAAAACAAGCCTATGCCAACCGAGAAATGCAGAAAATTTCGGTGTCTATATTCGATTTATGTGATTTCATTGTCAGCCGCCTTGAGTTCTGTTAATGAACCAAAATCAATATGAGCCGGAGCTGGACCATGCTCGGCTTTGTTCATTTCCTATCCCTAACGAGAAAAAGAACGAGAGAGAGAGAGAGAGAGAGAGAGAGAGACAGAGAGAGAGAGAGAGAGAGAGAGAGAGAGAGAGAGAGAGAGAGAGAGAGAGAGAGAGAGAGAGAGAGAGAGAGCATGAATGGGAATTATACTCGATTGAAAACTGCATAAGATTGAGCTACACTAGAGTAATTATCCTCGATCTTATTGGTACAATAACTCTCTGAATTCCCCATATAGCTGGGACAACACCAAACTGATCAAGAGAAGTTCATGTATGATAAGTAAAAAATTGATCTACAATGTCGGTTGCTCGTGGTGCTGAGGATCAGGTCCACCGGGACTCACCCTCTTCGACTCAAAACTGGAGTTCGACTCCATCTTATGCTTGCTTCTCATCCTTTTCATCGTCACACAGCTGCGTCGCAGTCCTTGATTTGATTCCGTTGAATCTTTTGCATTCACCATAGAGCACGGCACGCGAGCCTCTGATTGGAATAGTTGCGTGAAGAAGGCAACGATCAACACAAGCAGCAGAGTATTTCTAAGGCTCGCCGTTGCCATCGATGCTATTATCAAGCAGGATATAGGCCTGGGCTTTTATAGCAATGTGTAGGTTAGTCATCTTGCTCACACAGACATTAATTTAAGCAACTTGTTTAATTCAATGGTGTATGATATAAAAAGGGAATTGAGTGGAAGACATGATGATGAAGAGGGCTCATCGTCCCGTTGGCCTGTATTCCCCTTTAACTACCTTACTCTATAAACAAAACAAGCCACCAGCCATCATCCTTGTGCGTGCTAACTCCATTAATGATATATTTGCTCATCTGCAAATGATCAACCTCGGGCATCGCTCTACTCCACGCAAGCACACATGAGAGGGAGATCTTGAGAGAAAGAGAGACATGGTGGTTAATCTATTTTGTAAGGTCACCAAAGCATCATATCGACCAAAGAAGGACCATGTAAATGATTAGTTATTAGTAGAAGCAGGATGAATAATCATATCTCTGTTAAAAAATCATAGTCTTTAACATAAGGAGGTAACCTTGGACATGCA
This sequence comes from Brasenia schreberi, assembly GCA_036023115.1. Taxonomy (NCBI): domain Eukaryota; kingdom Viridiplantae; phylum Streptophyta; class Magnoliopsida; order Nymphaeales; family Cabombaceae; genus Brasenia; species Brasenia schreberi. Next base: position 27,367,147 of record JAYKKT010000090.1, on the reverse strand, counting down.
TAAATCCATCTAGTTGGCATGGTCAAAAATTCAATGAACCTTTGATCATCACAAAACCTTTATTCAAGAAGAACCATTGAATGCCTGTTGGTTTGGCAGTTTTGAACTAATTTCGTCATACAGGCCAAAATTAGCATGATTTTTCCTTTTTATTCTTTTACGTCTTGTCTGACGTCTCACTCTTGCAGTAAAGAGCTATCAGGTCCTGTTTATGTGAGCATCTAATCAGAACTCATGTCATTTAAATTATTATTTTCTTGTTTCTGCCTTTACTGTTGGAAGGTATACGGCTATTAAAGATATTGCTTTGAGGAAAAATGAGATGAAAAAAAGTCGCTGCAGTGTTTACCAGAATGCGCACGTGCATATAGTGGCGTGAATATAAAATAAAAGCAAGATATGAATTTAAGGTCTCGTGTATCAGTACATGATGTGAGTGTCGAATGGAATCCTACCATTGTCCATGTGGGATCATTAAACTATAAGACAAGAAATACATGGATATTGTTAAGCCCTTACCCAAGCCGCAAAGTGGCTGAATTAATTTTTAGGAAAGAAGGGTCACTCTTCACATTGCTTAGTTGTATCTTTGTGAAGATCACAGAGAGATTTAAAATAGCAATCCAATTATTTAAGCCATCGACATGAGGTCCAAAACCCACCAAGGTAGACCCAATTTAATTTGATGATCGGGATAGCGCATGTTGAATTAGAGAAAATAAGATAAAAGATTATGGACTAAGAATCGAGTCTTTCCTATAACTAATATAGTTAGCTCACTGATTTTGTAGAAAAAAAAGGTTAGCACAAAGAGAACAACATTATGCTCACACAGATATACCACATTATCTAGGGAAGCGTGATCGAGGAGCAAAACCAAGAACAGATACAAGGGAAGAAGAAAGAAAGAGGGAAGGATGAAGAAGATGATGAGCTGAGGATTTAAGGTGTTCATCATGTTGAAAGTTTAATTTTTGAGGATGCTCATACACCGGAATACGTGACTTTACCTCCATGTCACCAACAATAGATGATAAGAGTGCTCTAAGACAGACTAGGAACTGAGGAACAACTAATGCTGCAAACAGAGGTTGAAGACAAGCCAAAAAATGCTTTTTTCCATTCTGGAAGTCTTGGACTACACGATTCTATAAATAAAATTGTTATAAATTTAGCAAAACTTAATAATTGTCCTAGATATGTAGTTCGTGGAGTGCATTTAGCCACGAACATTCCTTTTTGAGAGTAAGATATTAAGAGGCATTAAAGACAAGCAAGAAATCCTCTCTTTTACTAGACCATGAAACTGGAGAAAATTTACTTCTTATGTCCTCGACAACTCCCTTTAAGGAATAAATCAAGTCCTGATAGAGAAACAAAAGTTATAAATACTATTGTAGCTTTTCAACCGGGCTTATGGTATGTCACAGATTTTCCTGCAACCTTATCCTTCAAACACAATGAATGACAGCTAGCTCCTCTACCCTGATAATCATCACCAATGCAATGACTAGAGGAAGAGCTTTGGTCATTTTGTGAGGGCAACGGAAGGATAGAATTGTTTGTGAAACATGTATGGTTTTAGTTCCTTTACATCTTGTTATTATTTTATAGTTTATCCTAAGATAAATATATCGAAAGTGCTTAATGTCGAATAGCTTTGTTTGGAATTTGAGCATATGTGCTAGTGAGAGAAGACTTTAGATTTTAATTTTGATAGATATAGTTTTCGGATTATGTTAGTGGGTCTTCACTATATTTAGTATTTTTGTTGGATCTTGTTAGACTACAAGTATGAGTAGATAATTCGTTGGTTATTCTTGGTTGTGATTATCTTTATGCTCATATCTATATGAGGTGCATCCACGTGGGATCACTGTAACTACTGTTGTGGTCGTGACTCAGGCGGGTGCAACACGTTCATAGGTAGCAGGGATGCATCGTTTGACGTTTTGAGCACCACTGTCGTAGATAATTTTTAAAGAACACTGAAAATCCAACAAATAGATGGAGGCCCATATGACTGCATTAAAAGTTTCAACTAAGAGTTTATGAAATTTTGTTATAAAAAATAAAATATAGGATAAGTTACAAATGGCTTCTTATATTTTTTTCTGTAAGCTAGCTGGAATATTTCTTAAAAGAACCAGGTCGGTCTCTTGTATGTGGTATAGATTTGTATTCGGACCAAGCCATTGATTAAGCTGATTTTGCTTTGCTTTGAAAGCATCTACAGTTTGGTGTCAAACCCCAGTAAAAATTTGTATTTAATGGGACGGCTTAGTCCTACCATATTATATGATACTATTTAATGAGAGAATCCTTTACATAGTTCTTTATATTTTGTTATATATATATATATACACTATGTTTTGGACGAATGAAGGAAATGTTCTACTTGTTCTATTGTTTAGATGCAATCACCTAGCAAAATACATGTCATGTATATTCTTCTTCGGAATGATGCATAAACGGGAAAGCTCAAACCTATAAGGATCACGCAAAAGACAAAATTTACGTCGTCCGGAAAAGGTTCTTCTACTTGACGGCAGCTACGCATGAAAAATATTAGGCTATGATCAATTTCTCAATTGGTTCTTGTAAATCAAGGTGTAAATTGCATCTACATTATAATTTCTCAATTGAAAACCTACTTGACTGTTCAATTGGAATCAAATCGAGTAGTGAACCAACTAAAACAAGAGTCGGCCAAACTGAACTTAAAAAACCAGACCCAAAACAAAAAGACCATTTAGTTCAATTCCGGTTCAACCGAAACTAGAAGTCAGTGGCTTCGAACTGCTGGTAACACGTATTTTTTTATTTTTATGAATTTGATGATTTTGCGGTTAACGACCCAATTAAAAATCTGAATCAAAACTATGTCCGACCAGGTCCAATTTTGATCTAGCTCCTGGTTTCAAGAAAATCGAAATTAACGGTTTAGAACCATCCGATTCTCATTTATCTGAAAGATCTTATTAAACCGACCTTAAAACGAGCAATTCCTCATCATTCAATTATGATAACACTGACACCGATCAATTTCTTTTGCTTTTTCGTCCCTTTCTTGCCGCCGTTAGGACTGCTCGCGACCGCTGTTTGGCAGTATGACCTTGAATCCAATTGCCTTGAAAGATCTTATTTCTTCCTTGAGGGCATCTTTTCTTTTATATATATATTTCATTCTCCTTTTGGTTAAGATCAACGGATTGGTTAAACGTTTTATTTGTCCATTTATTTATAAACAACACAGAAGCTGATTTTTAATTTAATTATCCTATAAAGCTTTTCAGGGTACGGCGAAGAACTCACAAGTGCAGAATACATTATGAACTGTGTGTCATACATAGTTCACGCTTCAACCAGCGGTGGTGCGAACGCTCCACCTCCTCTCAATCTAGATCCGGTACTGATTCTTCTGTTTTCCTTTTCTACTTGTTATTTTTCATATCGGTAATTCCTCTCAAAGCCTTTTTACTCTTACAAAGAGCGTGCATGCACTAAAAGTTTATAATCTTTAGACGTACTTTGCCAGGAAAGAAAGTTCTCGCAAGCTTAGCTTCCGCTGCATTGCTATCCATTTTCTATGTCTCATATACTAAATTTCTTGGCTGATTTCCATGGTAGGCTAAGTATGAAGGCCCTCGTAGTTTACTGCTATTAAATTTTTTTTGAAATACGCAGTTGAGAAAGGTTTTTGATTTTTGTAATGACGAGAGACCGTTTTCGACGTATAAATACAAGTTGGCCTGGACGTGATCATCATTACTTACGTGCACCAACACGTAAAGCTATGTCACTTGTACGCATTGGTTATAAACCATGATCTCCTACTCTCAACGTCTTTGATCCTGTAGCGATCCGCCATGATACCACAGTGGTCAATCAGAGCTTTGTATCAAGCTGTGTATGTCTCTGAGAGAGAGATTTTGTTAGACATAAAAATCTCCACATTACATCTCTACTTTTCTGAGTCAGTGGAGATTTGAGTGGAAACCGATTACACAAATCCCAAGTTAGTGCGTTGTTTCCATGTCAAATATGTGGCTTCGATTTGACACAATGTATTTTGGTTATATACACTATGACTTACTGAGAGGCCGTTCAATGGGATTGCAATTGTTACAAGTCGCTAGTAAATGGCTTCATTGAGGACAGAAGAAAGATAGTGACGCTAACAATACGATACATTGTGTAATGGACTGATCAAAATCGCCACTTCCCAAGTAAGAAGATGACTCGACGTTAATATCATATCTGAATCCAAACAAAAAGGAAAAAGGCAGGAAAGGTCTCTTGAACTGAGTTGTGTCTCTCATGGAACAATGTCTAAATGACGAAGGTCATCCTAAATCAGAACCTTTGTAGTAACTTTGGTGCTGTAGATTAAACTTAATTAGGTAATAGCCGTATTGATTCAACAAAGAAACGTCTATTGCTTTCGAAGCCCTCCAACAAATGTTGCCGTCCTTCACTACTATGGAAAAATGGTAACGATCGCCACTTTCATTGGGTTTTGGGCAACAAGCATATCTCAAAGGATGCATATCTTCTCAAGTGTTGCCTTTAGTTTCTTTCTATCAAATTAATAAGAACAAAAGATCCCAAAGTGTTTTGCACGATTGTCTACATAAATATTCGTTTGCCGGAGCTTAAGATATATTAGCCACATATTGGCTTGGCAATCACACCCGTGCACAACCTCCTCTCCACTCCATAAGAATCTAGTAAACCAGTAGTGACGAGAAAGAAGCAGAACGAACTAGGCAGGGTTTGTTTATAGCTTGTTCACCAATTCGAATTTCCGTTTACCATCAGACAGCTAGCTCATTTGAGTCGAAATGGATATGAATTGCTCCTTAATTAAAACTTCAATTCAGTATATACTAATCTTTTTCGTTGAAAAGCAAAATTCATGTCAAAACTTTAGTTTCGCATATGTTTCTATTGTAAACGTGAAACAAAAATTTAACCATTGGTCTGCATGTATACCAACACCTTTAGTTTGGTTAAACATGTTTCTTGAACACGCAAAACATACGCACACACACATAAATACTTCACGAAAGAAGTTTATATGAACCGGGAAATGCTGATAATTTCAGTGTTTATATTCGGTTTGTGAAACTTTATTATGACGAAGCTCGAGTTCCGTTCATGAACGAAAATCAGTACGAAACGGAGCTAGACCATTCTCAGCTCTGTTCATTTCCTACCCCTAACGAGAGAGAGAGAGAGAGAGAGAGCAGATGAATTAGAACTTAACAGATTGAAAACTGCATGAGGTTGAGCTACACTCGAGTACTTGTCCTCGACCTGGTTCATAATGTAACTCTTTGAATTCCTCCTAGATGCTACAATGCCAAACCCAATAGAAAACGCATGCACGATGTACGTAGAAAGATTATATCTAGAATGGAGTTTGCTGATGGTGCTCAGGATCAGGTCCACCCGGACTCACCCTCTTCGACTCAAAACCGGTCTTCGCCACCATCTTATGCCTGCTTTTATTCCTCTTCATCGTCACACAACTGCTTCGCAGTCCTTGATTCGACTCCGCTGAATCTTTTGCATTTACCGTAAAGCACGGCATGCGAGCTTCAGACTGGAATAGTTGCGTGAAGAAGACAGTGATCAACGCCACCAATAAAGTATTTTTAAAGCTCGCCATGGCCATCAATGCTATAGTCGAGCAGGATATAGGTATGGGCTTTTATAGCAATGCCTAGGTTTGTCATCTCACTCACGCAGAAATTAGTTTAAGCAACTTGTTAAATCAATGGTGTATGATATAAAAAGAGGATTCAGTGGAAGACATGACGATGAAGAGGACTCATGGATACGTTGGCCTGTATCTCCCTTTAACTACCTTTATCTATAAACAAAACAAGCCACCAGCCATCAGCCTTGTGCGTGCCAACTCCATTAGTGATAAATTTCCTCATTTGCAAGTGATCAACCTCGGACATCTCTCTCTCTCTCTACACACACATATTAAAGAGAGAGATTTGGAAAGGTCACTAGGGCATCATATTAGCCAAAAAAGGCATATGTAAATGATTAGGCATTAATAGTAGGATGAATAAATGTACCTCTGTTAGTGGCTCACTTAAGGTGGTGGTGACCTGTGACGCGCGGAAATCTATCTACTTGGCGTGGTCAAACATTGAACCAACCTTTGATGATGACAAAACCTTATTCAACAAGAATGATGAAGGCGTTTTGATTTGGATGTGTGGAGTAATTTTGGGTAGAAACCACAATTTGTACGAACTTCCTTTTTCTTCTTTTATGTCTTGTATGACGTTTCACTCCTGCAGTCTACTCTAAACGGATATCAGAGCCTGTCTATGTGAGCATCTAATCAGAACACATGTCATTCTAAAATATTATTTCTTGTTACTTTGTCAATGGGTATTAAAGCTATTCATTTCAAGAAAAAAACGATAACAGAAGTAGATGCAAAATGGATGAACAAATTCTGAGGAAACAAAGGGTCACTCTTCACATTGCTTAGTTTTATCTTTGTGAAGATCACGAGACATTTATAATAGCAATTCAATTATTTTAGACATTGACATGAGCTCGAAAACCTACTATAAACACCCAAAATTTAAAAATATTTTCAAAACTCCAGCATTTCGAAAGCCAATTTAAAGCTTTTATGAACCTTTAAATTCAAAAACCCTAAAATTTTTAAAGTTTAAGTATTTTTGGGAAATATTTTAAAATAAAGGTGTTAAATTGAATAGCCCATGAGTTTTGAAACAAAAGCAGACAGACCTAATCTAAGTCTGGATCCAAATCAATTATCAAAAGCAAAGAAGATAAGATTGGAGCCTATCAAAATCAATATGAGATCAAGTTCAAATTCAAAGGTGGGATCTAGCCTATCAAATGTGGGATTGAGCTTATCAAATCAAGATGAGATCAACTTCAAATATGGGATTGAGCTTATCAAATCAAGATAAGATCAAGTTCAAATATAGGATCGAGCCTATCAAATCAAGATGAGATCAAGTTCAAATTCAAATATGGGATCGAGCTTATCAAATAAAGATGAGATCAAGTTCAAGGATCAAGCTTATCAAATCAGGACATAATCAAGTTCAAAATAAAGGGGGGATCCGAGTGAGAGGAATAAAATCGGGAGAGATAATCAAGGGGTGTGTAGAGATCAGAAATCCGAGAGGTGAAACAGGCCATCCGAGCTAAGAGATCAAAAATATGAGTTTGAGGAATCCGAGGTGAGCACAAAGATAGATCCAAGTTAGATGAATCCTAGTGATAGGAGGAAAATATGTTTATATGCCAGAATAAGCTCTTCCTCTACTCCTTTCTCTTCTACCACTTCCACTTGCAACATCTTCATCAACCCTCTTTCTCCTAGTTAGTGGTCGAGAACTACTACTACTAATCTTTGTCCTATCATGAAAAGTAATATTATCACCCAATCTAACAACATCATCATCCTTTTTGTCAAACATCTATAAATCATCCTTCTCTTGTCTCCTCTCTAAGTATAATCTAAATCATCTGTAGACATTGTCATTTAATGGCTTTTGACAATTTACTAACTCTGTCCATTCAAGGAGCAACTTCTTTCTTAGTCTATGTTAGGTGATTTTTAAATCGTGAAATTCTACTACTATCTTCTTACAAAACAAACATTTTATCATCAATCTGTTTCCATGAACTGGTATACACCATTGTCATGCCGGATTATCGGACCGAGATTGGGAGTCTCTAACACCCTTTCGTGTCATCTCAATTGACTAGTTCAATCTAATAAAAAACATGAAAATAAAAATACTTCATAAATTCCCAATCTTCACTTAACACTCAAATAGAGTGTCTCACACTTCACGAATACATTAAAAATCATATTCATGCACTTCATAACCTCATATATTATCATTTAAAAAAAGAAGAAAACAAAAAAAAATCTAAAAAACTCAAAATATATACCACAACCCAGGTTGAGAGCCTTGCACATACGCCGTAGACCACCTTGGGAGCCATCAGAGACCACCTTGGGAGCTTTCAACATACTCCAACAAAAGCCAAAAACGCGGGTTTTTGTTTGTCTAGGGACCTTTTATATCTTGTGATATGGGTTGTATCGCACGATACGGCTCAATAACTTTATATGTGCAATACACGAGTATGTATCGTATCATGGAGTTTTTGGGGTCAATGGTTATTCTGATTTCATTTTTCTACAGCTTGTGGAAATTTCCTAATCTTTGACCATTTCTGTAATAAGTCCAACTAGGCTGATATTCTTTTCCCACTTTTACGTGTGCTTATGTTCAAGAATAGCCTTGTAATATGGCTTCATCTAACTTATCGGGTCTCTTGTTCAGATTGGATGAGTTTGCAGTTTCTCCAGCAACCTTTATATACTCTACAAATCAGAAGACGGTGGTTGCCTCTCCAACAATAATAAGGTACATATTGATTTATTTGGACATCGTAACTTGGATATGTTTAAAGGGCCGAGCATATGGGAGTACTGAAATTTCAAATCCAGTGGGGCTGGATCAGTGACCTAGGAAAGCATGTCCAGCACCAAAACCCAAGATACTAGGGAAGGATGAAGACGATGCACTGAAAAGTAAAGGTGTTCATCATGTTAAGGTTTAAACTTTTAGGATGCTGGACTACAAGACTTTACCTCCATGTCACCAACAATGGATGAGAAGAGTCCTCTAAGGCTGATTCGGATACGAGGAACAACTAATGCTGCAAACAGAGGTTCAACACAAGTCAAAATGGTTTTTAATTCATTATGGAAATCATGGAGTACAAGATTCTATAAATATAAGTATTAGAAATTTAGGAAAACTAATAATTAATTTTCCTAGGTAGTTCTTAGAGTGCATTTAGTCTTGACCATTCCCTTTCCAAAGTAAGATATTAAGAGGCAATCAAACAAGCAACCGGAGAAAATTTACTATCAATGTCATTGTAGACATGTGTGCATAAATCATACTCGCCAATTATGAATTTTAGTTATGATATCAAGACTACTATTTTATCAAACAACTACAACCACGTTAAAGGATGTCCTCGACCCCTGCTCTTGTCCAACTGCTTGGTCCCAAACAACTATCACAAAGGCCTCTTAGTCAACCTTCCTCAAGTCTACGAGAAAACAATCTCTAGAGGCATACACATTATTTTCAAATACGGAAACCCTGTATATATTAATCAAAGAATACATCCCAATCCCAATCTCAATTCATCAGTTGAATATCATATGCTCAAAACAAGTGCAAACAAATCTTATTTTTAAAAACATTCACTACTATATTAGTTTTCTATATAGCCAAGGGATTTGTACAACCAAACATGCCTATCCATAAATCTTTATCACCCTTGATCATACAACTTGTCTAGACAACCTAGATGTAGATGATAGCTTCATGCCCATTGATGTGTCACTCTATATAGAGATTTACGAGTTAGCAGATATTATGTTCATCCACCATATGAGGCACGCCTCCACTAGTGCGGAGTGAGTAGATCTATACCGTATAGTTTTTCCTAATACTCAGGCATACTTATGCAATACATAAATATATATAATAAACCAATTCTAATATACCCATTAAGCAATCATACATACACATTTGTTAACAAAGCAATTCATAATCACATGCGCCATTAAAGATACACATGAATATGAAAAAGGAATACATCCATGTACTTGAACCTCCCAATCATATCAAATCCCTAAGATGTCAATCCTCTCTGTGTCCCATTAATTTGTACCTAAAAAAATACAAAATCACTATTAAATTATAAACCCATAAACAAATCAAGTTCTAACTGGCTCCTTTTGGAAAAAAGTAACCTAACCATATCGAGATAAAGACTCTAGATCCAAATTTTCTAATCTAAATCATTTGATTTATTTTTAATCTTAAATAAAAAGCTATATTAGGAGAATATCGCATTTTAAACCGCATCCAAAACAGAGTTTAAACGTTCTAAAAACAGCAAACACTCTATTTTGATCCCTTTTTGACCTGCTTTGATTCATCTAACCAGGACTAGATTCAGAAACGTGTTACGAGTGGACACATGTTGCCTAGGAAACGAAGCATTCGCAGCCTGATCAGACACGACGCAGTTGGCCTGACAATACACAGCACTAGGCTGCCTCCGAACTGCCATCCATTCGATTTTTTCCCAAATCCATGATTTTCCGATGGTCTTCCAATGCAACAAGGACCCAAAACCCTTCCCTGCTCACCAGCCTTCCTTTTCCCTCCCGAAACTTCTATAGATGGAAGTCGATATGGCCATAATTAGGAGGAGAAAGGAGATATATACGATCATTTTGTTCGACATCTGATTATTTGGTTGATTCGGTCTTCTTTTTCGTGTGAGAAAGGTGCTTCTTTTTCATTTGGGTTGGTTAACTCAGATTCTTTGATTTCATGGTTTCATATGTGGCATTTTTATTTCTTTTGCAGGAATTCATTGTCTGCTCAGTGATTTTATTATATGTAAATGTTATTCGGCCAAATCTATTGGGGTTTTCTTGTGAAGGTTAAATTTTTAGTTTTTTTTCTTTCTAAATTGTAATTGCACTACGTATATCATTTCTAGTTTCATGTAAGTTAAGTTTCCATTTTTGAAAATCAGATGTGCGTTTCTCTCTCTTTGTGTCTCTCTGAATTCTAGGAGTACATCTTCAGGGTCTCGCTAGGATATATTTGGATTTCACTGATATGCTTGATATGCATGACTTTTAGCTTCTTTTTTTTGTAAATCTTGTGCCATCTATGGTAGTTTGCATTCTGCGATTCTTAGGCAGATCCGTTGGTCTGCATGATATGCATGACCTTTTGAGTTTTAACGAGTAAAGCAAGCTATTCTATGATGGATAACAAATTATGCAATTGGAAACTATCAGTCATAGTTGTCATTAGATGAAAGGCCAGATGATATAAGAGAACTCTCATGTATTCTTTAATAGAGCATGTCATAGATAGTCAAAACAGAAAGATAGTCACATAATATGACATATTGGCTTCAAGTACATGGGAAGGGGTATGCCTCTTGTCTTATTTTGAATAAGCAACTGAGGTTCCTCTTATTCTATTATTTTTATTTATTGATGCTGTAACTAGGTAAATATATTAGACGATGCTGCCCTCAAACGTAGCTCTATTTCATTCTACAACATTCAAAAGCAAGAGTTTGTTGTCTCCTGTGAATCTCCAACTCGAATACGAGCGGCAACAGTGATAGTTTCCAACAATTTGATGTAAGTATACACTTTATTTTGTGCTTACATTATAATAGTTAATGAAATGGATGGTTTGACCATGTGGGTAAGTGCTTATTTAAGGATGAGAGGGCCGAAAAGTTGTCCTTGCAGCATTGGCATGAAGCTTAAGTTCATACGCTCCTAGTTCTTTCACAGTTGTTTTAAGTCAAGCCAATTGTTGGTTGAAACAAATTCTCTAAGTATGGGGGATCTGTTTCATACAATCTTCATTTATATTATGATGTACGGTTTGATAGTGAGAGTCGCCAGCCATTTCTCTACTGGTAATCCTTCACCTGACAGAGTCATTTTTCATGTAATTCACTTGCACTATCATGAAACCCTTTAACAAAATCTGATTTTAAGTTTCAGCCTTAATTTGGCTTTGTTTACAAAAAAAATTATAGGTTAGATGTGAGAAATGGCAAAGTGATGAACGTAGAAAGGTGTCCTAGAGCTGACCTAACATTCACCGTAAATGAATCAAATACCATCGCTTGGTGAGCTTGGCAAATAATACAGCACCATTGGCTAAATATGCTTGTGTTCATCTGTTGAACATAACCACGCATGTGGTCTTAGTTTTCCTTAACAATTATGCCATCTTAATCTTCTTTGTTTTTGGTTTTCAGAATGAAGGGACGTCTTGTGTTCCTTATTGACTTTATGTTTCCTATGAACTGATTTCTGTGATTGTGTGGTTACTTCACAAATGAGATACCATACATCAAATACACGAGACATGCTTTAATGACACACCTCAAATACAAAGAGGCCATGATATGTATGTTCTTTTATAATGTGGTGGGTAAAGCCATGCAAGCACCGGGTTTCGAACTCATGACCTTTAACTTGTAAGTTGGGTAGAAGAGAGACCATGTTTAGTCCCTCTAAAACACGTGCAGCGGACTTCACTTGCCCAAGTTGACCATGTGGATTGATCGAGGATCTTCAAGGGCTAAGTAATTTGCATTTGGATAAAATGTTTTTGCATCCAAAGGCGAAACGTAATGGGGTTGAAATATCAAAATGTGTATGTAGGCTTTCGTATTTTGACTTATAAAGACCACCTTTAATTAAGCCATAATTGAACTATTTAAATGTCCTTTCCCAGCAATCCGGTCTGTCAGATTAAAAGTCTATCTTGTTTTATTATTTAAAATGAGGTAAAATTTGAAAAAGATTATTGTGCTAAATCCGTATTATGAATAAGAAAGTAATGTCAGACTAGTAAAGAAAAGCTAGCATTTATGACGTCGCAACCGTATATGGTGCCGAGGTTTTGCAAATAAAACCTTTGAAATTTGGTACGTAATTGGTCACCTTGATAGTATTTTTATGCATAGAAGAGCACAATATAGTTTAGGATGCTACACATGCAAATCTTCATATTGATGACTTTTTTTCCATTTGGGCAAAGTGCGGTGGACGAGGCCAGACGCATGCTTCAACCATCGAACTCATGACGTTGAACTTGCAAATCGACTCCTATCCAAGTGAGCTATTACGCTTCGTGCATATTTTATGACCTTCGCTGAATATTTCAAATGCCCTCTTACAACAATTCAGTCCTGTGGTACATGTGCAAATAGCTTCGGCAGAGGAGAAGGAGGAGCCGGTGGCGGGATTTAGAATTTTTCTTGGGGTGGGGCAAACTGCCTATTCGAACATTTCAGATGGGGCGAACTCTCTAGTGCACATGGATTCAATCGTCTCGTGTAACTTCTTCATTGATTTTCTGAATTTTAGGTGGGGTGGCCGCACCACCTTACCTCAATGTAGATCCACCACTGCCTAGAGTGGTGTCTCACTGGCATGGGGCTCAGACGCCCTTGTCGCTGTTGGGAGCTCAATTACTAGAGGATGCACAGCTGCAACAAAAAAAGTTCACATCATATGCTTCATACCAAAAAGTGGCATCTATATGTAGGAAAATAAAAGAAACCTATCATATTCAACATGGTTAACTCTCTCCCTCTTATATATACATACATATATATATATATATATATATATATATATATATATATATATATATATATATATATATATACATACATATATATATATATATATATATATATATATATATATATATATATATATAGAGAGAGAGAGAGAGAGAGAGAGAGAGAGAGAGAGAGAGAGAGAGGCATGTGCTCAATGTGCATGATACGCACGGTCCCATGGAATCAATGTACGGGGCCTACTGGTTTTGTGTGTACGCAAGATGCACATTGAGTATAAGTAAGTCCCTCTATATATTTTAGCGAAGACACCATGAATTATTTATTTGACATTAAATCGTTCAAGCTTTTCAGGATATTTAAGAAAAAAAAATTTATAATTAAAAACAAAAATGAAAGCACTGTCTTATATATTTTTTTTTCTGTGGAAAACTAGGTCCTAAGCTCTTCAGTCTCCACTAATGCAGTTCAACAAACTACTATTGTAAAGTTATGATTCCTTTAAAATGATTAACTTTTGCACTCAGAGCGTTTGCTAGCATAGGAACTTAACTTAAGGTCGTGAGTTTGATACCCTTGGCGTGGGTGCCAGCTGACTTCTGTCACAGATTGTAAGCCAGAAAAACATAAAAGCCATCGATCGAAAGCATGATAACGTTAAGTCTTGTAAAAGAATCAAATTAAAGCATTTTTTTTTTTGTTTAAACAGAGCCCAAAAGAGTTTGTTTACTTCAAATATATTTTTAGAGTTGAAAACTATATCCTAGAATCTTCACATTATCCACTACTGCACAACAAAATAGAAAACCATTATTGACAAGTTGTTTTGAATTCAGAGGGTTGGCTCACCTGGCTAGGGAACTCCACTTAAGTCTTGAAGATACCAGCGGCATGCATCCCAATTGGCTTCTTCCACCCTTTGTAAGCGGAAAGAAGTAAGCCACCGACTGAACAGGTGTGTGAGCGTCTGTGCAGGGCATGCTTAGGATAAATGCCGTCATTCTATTGATGCGTTGTTACTTGTGGTAAACCCTTTTGCAGCAAGTTCCAAATTTTATGTGTATTTAAAAGCCGCCATATATTCTCTCTCTCATATGTATATGTATGGTTCGTTTGATCTTCTCTTCTCTCTTCTCCTCTCTCTCTGCATAATGTTCCTTCTCCCCATCTTTTGCATCGCGCTGGTAATTGAAGTCAATCCTGCCTTCTCAATCACCAATATTACAACGTTTTATTACCCTTCCTTCTCACTGAACAACACCCCTGACATCGTATGTTCCGGTGATGCTACTGCATCGAGTCAGGGAGTCATCGACCTGACTATTAATTGTGTAAATAGAAGCAGCGTCGGCAGAGACACCTAGTTTAAATCCATTCAACTATATAATCCATCCACTGGCTCAGTTGCAGACTTCCTCACCCATTTCACCTTCCTCATCGAAAGCCCAACAACACAGGCAGCGGCCTCGCCTTCTTCCTATCCAGAGTTCGCTGAACCTGGCCCGAAAATTCCGGCCGCCTATGGCTCGGCATCTTGAACGATACCCTCAATAATTTGACCGCGAACCAAATCGTAGCCGTCGAGTTTGACACATATCCGAGTCGTTCTCCGATGGATCCGAGTAAAAACCACAAGGGTATCGATGCCAACTCAGTCATTTCCAACGTGACCGTGGATTGGCAATGGGACAGTCCGGGGCAATTGAACGGAGAAGCGTGGGTTTGGTTACAACTCCACCGCACGAGCCTTGTATGCAAGAATGAGGAACAAGAACCTGCAATCTTACAGAGAGTGGAACATCTACTTGCCAATTGACCTCGCCAATGTTCTCCCGGAGCTCGTTGTTGTGGGTTTTTCGGAATCTAGCATAACAGAGACGCACCAGATCTCCCCCTGGAATTTCACCTCAAGCCTCACCAATCCCGATCCACCACCCTACACCACTCCCAAAGTTCCCATTATGCTTGTCCCCGTCATAGTTGCATGTTTTATTGTATTACTGTTTGGAGCAATAGTTGTGATGACAAGTTAATCTGCGACAAGGAGATGGAAGAGCAGGTGGAAGAACTGGGAGAAAACAATGATTAAGATGAAGAAGTTACCATCATTTTCCAGACAAGGCCAAAGAGGTTTAGTTTTGCGGAGCTTGCAAAAGCAACTCTCTACTTCAGTGAAGAGGAGAGGCTTGGGCAAGGTTTGTTTGGCAGGGTTTATAGAGGGGTTCTAAAGGACACTCATAGGGTCGTGGCTGTGAAGCCTTTATCTAAATGCTGGCGACAAGGGAAGGAGTACGTTTCGGAGGTGACCGTAATCAGCCTGCTGCGCCATCGTAACCTTTGTGAGTTTAATCGGGTGGTGCCACGAACAATCTGAATGGTTACTAATTTATGAGTACATGGAAGGCGGGAGCCTAGACTCGCACCAAAGACGGCACCGGTTGATTAAACAACGTACTCGCTGTTTTTCCTTTTCCCTTTTCTATCAAATCTCAGTCATTTGTTTCATCACTGCTTACAGGTCCTTCCTGGGCACAAAGAATGAGAATCGCTCTCGATGTGGCCTCGGCGCTACTATACTTGCATGAGGAGTTGGTGCAGCATGTGATACACCAGGACATCAAGGCGAGCAACGTGATGATCGACTCTGAAATCCATGCACGTGATGATCGACTCTGAAATCCATGCACGGCTTGGCGACTTTGAGCTGGTACGACTTGTGGATCATGGCTATGATCCATAGACGACAATGGTGGCAGGAACCAGGGGTTACATTGCGCCACAGTTCATCTTCACAGGCAAGGTTAGCAAGGAGAGCGATGTCTACAGCTTTGGCGTGGTATTATTAGAGAGCCATGAGTGAACCATACGAGTAACACTAGAGCTTTGTCGTAACGCTTGATGTTTCAGTTTGTCTACATGGGTACGTTGTTTTATCGTACTTTTTAATGAGCTAATAACGAATGTACAATATATGCATTTTCCCGAAATACACCTTAATTTGGGAACTTATGAAATTTTAAAAGCACGGTTAAAGATAGTCAATTTCCAAAAGAATGCCTGAGTATATATCGAATTGGACGAAAATAATGTAAGACGTCCAAGTTTTCTCGCACTAAAATATAGAGCAACAGAAACAAAATTTATTGTTAAACGACATAATATCGATCAACGCACAAAAATATAATTAACACATTAAATGTACATGTGAAGTTTCCTTCTAAAATTAAGACAGATGAATTGTTGTGGTAAATGTGTAGTGCATTAAACATCATCTAGTGCATTAGATCAGCTGTAGATCATGTGATGTTAATCCAGTTGAACATCATGACATAGACAGGTGAATCTACGATGGTTCTGGATTATATGGTACTTCATTGAATGATGAGGTGATCCAAAATTGGATTGTCGTTGCTTAATATTTTTTTGGTTTCAAAGTGAGGTCGAAGCCTAGCACACTCACATTCAACCCCCAGGGACTCGAACTCCCCACCAGTATGGACGGCAACAGAGCGCCCTGTCAGTTGAACTAACGCTCTGGGTGCTGTGGTCCTTGCTTTTACTATACACATGGGCTGACATTATTTCCTTGGCTTGACACAGCAGGTCACACCGCCCAATCGAGAGTGGTTCTAGCTTAGATGACACTTCTAAGCTTACCAAATAGTTAATAAAGCTTAAAATGGCGACTTGTCCTGGAACTTACTGGTTTAGGCCTTTGACGCCATCGGATTCTAGCACTGATTTTCAGTAGGCCAGTCAATATCTATCAAGATGAATGCACATAGCTTCTTCCCTTTATGGAATCAAGATTTGTACTTAAGCGAACCCAGCGTAAATGATAGCTTGTTGATTCCAAACCAAGATTTGTCTAATGAAAAGGATTAACATAATCTGCTTAATGGTAATCATCCTTATACTAGATCCAAACTTCAAACATTATCATAGTTGACTAACAAACGTGCATTTATTTTGCTGTTTGCCAGTTAGGATGGCAACGGAGATTCAGGAGCACAAAGTCCGAGTGGTCGAAGATTCATTTGCATTTCTGGCGGAAAACGGTCTTGGTCCTTCTTACTCGTTTTGCTTTAAAAGCTTTTTCTCAATCGCCCACATCGTTATGGATCTTATAGTTAATAGTTGTCTAGCTTGATTTTTCCTTCTTCATTCTTTTGTGTATTTGCGTTTGTGCGTATCTATATGTGCATGCCTTGTGGCGTTGTTGAAATGATGGTGATGTATTTCATGTGTTACTGTATTAAGTTGACTATGTACGTATGTAAAGCTTGTTAGTGATGTCACGATCCCCAGTGTAAGCATATCATGTACATGGACACAATGCAGTCTGTTTTTCATTCAATTGCTCCATTCTGTTGTAGTGTCTAATATGTAGAGGGTTTGCATGCACCAGGCTTCACGATGAGAAAATATAATAGCACAAAAGAAGCTTTATCCTACCGAGTGCGCTATTGTATTATACTTGCTACTGCAAGAGACGACCTGGCCCAAGAGTCCCTGATCAAAAGTGGGAATTCTTGACAGAAGACGAGAAGTCATTACCAACAGAGCGTAGAAGTATGTATTTATGTCCACACGAATTGCTCATAAAAGTCGGATTGTGTTCAGATTTACCTGCTTTGGCACAACGCGTAAAATAACATAGACGTACAAATTGACTATTTTGAGCAACGGCCTCATAAAACCAGAGAGAGCAATTAGAACTATCAAAAGATATATTTTCATTTCAAATGCGCAATCAAAACATAGACATACAAATTGACTATTTTTTGGATGGAATATTATTTTGTTATCCAGTTCTTGGTGCAGCTTGTCTTTCATCTTGAACTAGATACCTGCAGACCATCTAACCGATAGAGGCTTAGTGGTCAAGGGAGACTATGCACGACTCATTAAAGGGTTTCCCTCATGAAAATATGCATTCATGGGTGTCAATCTTGCATCCGATTTAGCAAAGAGCCTAGTTAGCGAGAGGTGAGCTGAGGGAGCGCCAGTACCAGGAACAAAGAACGTAGCAAGCATCAATGGTGCACCCGCATCATGCAAGGGCGGCTGTAGCTCTTGCTGGAATCACCTTTCTCTCAATCTTCACATGCTAACGGACTCCTTATGCAGACATCCTCATGCGTTTTAGTCAGTATGCAATAGTGCGGTTTCTTTTCATTCTTGTGAATTCCCTTTTTGTCTGTGCTATCCAAGAAACCATGTAAAGGATGTCAAAATAGTTTTCTAAATATGAAATTGCCAGATGGGGCTTGCAGTAGAAAATACGAGATATAAGAACCCGACAGATGCCCGACCCAAAAAGTTTGTTTTCATGTTAGTGGCATTAGTGTTTCGTACCTGTTCTATGTCCACCTAGAGTAGTAGTTTAGCTCTTTATGACACGAAATGAAATGACAAAAATACGACTAAAATTTTCATCTCCTACATTACTAACTGGGAATAGAACCTGCGGTACCAATGAACGCAACTTGCAACCTTTATTAAGTGACATTTACAGTGCGTTTGTATGCATGGCTGCGTGCGTTCCACCACCTAAGGCGGAAGGGCTTCATGTTTAACTTCTAAGAAAGGAATTGTTAACCCAGGATAAACACCTAATGCGGGTAACAAGGTAGCAAAGAACGATGACAGAGGTGTGAAGGATGCCTGGATGGCCTTTTCTAATGGATTGTTCTCTCATTTAATGGTGCTATCAATCGTTACTATCTCCTTTTACATATAAACAGTTTCCTTTGATGTGGATTGCTCAAGAGAAGAAGGCATTGATGATGGAAAGCATTGGATCAAGAAGTAACCACTCTTGTTTCAATAGACAGCATCCAAGAAATGACTAGGTCGCTTTGGCATGCAGTGTTTTCAATACCACAGCAATGGATCATGGTATCCGAGAGAGAAATTGCTGGTCCTTCTGCTATGCTGCAGCACATCAGCAGCTGGACTTCCTCATCTCTTTTTTGAGTATTTTATCAATCTACATGTAACTATTGTATATTTCTTTTTTTTTGTACTCGTATGGTCCTGCCTAACCCACCTGAGTAATCCAAAAAAAATGCTATATTTTGCTGAATAGCACAACAGTAGTAGGATCCCAAAGCTCGTAGAGTAGAGCAACAAAGTCAAAGGGAATAGAGACTAATTAGTGAGAAAACATTTTCTTCTAGTTTTGTGGCTGAATTTTATGTGCTTCCTGGGAGAGAATGGCAAGCGATTGACCATAGGACAATTACAGAGATTTGCCATGAGAATGCGACCGAATAGTTTCGTTGCTGATTGGTTGGCATTCCCATGCGAATGCAGCCAGCAGGGGATGTGCAACGTAATTACAGTTCACCAGTAGTTTTGTAGTGCCAAGTGAATTATGGAACTTTTCTAGAGCATTGTTAGACTGTTTGAATGTAATAAAATTGACTATGATTCCATGAGATCTAACAACATAATTGATTATTCAGGTTCTTCTTGTGTTCCATGATTTTTTGTTTCATTCTTATTGATCTTGGCGCCTATTCTAATGGTGGAATCTGCAAACTTGGCTTCTAATTTGTTGTCTGCTGAATTCGTATCTTGTGTTTTGCGTGGCCAGCATTCTGTCTCTTACTCATTGTTTACAATAAAAAAATGGATGGGCAGAAAATAACTTTTATAGATAATGCAATTTGGTTTTAGCTGGTTTTGAGTTTCATGTGCACTCATTGCTCCTCCAAGACTAACTGGTGACGTACCTACACTGAGCAAGTTCCGGACTACGACTAAAGTTGAATATTATCCAAAATAAGCGAGAAGGAAACAGAACAACGAAAAGAACGAACAAAGGGGTTTTGGTTACAACAGTAATACACCCACCCACAGATGCACCTTCTGGGAGTCTGTCACGGATCTTCTATCGGGGACCCAGCTAGTAGGCTTGTTATAAGCTGGGTTGGGTGGGTCTTTGTAACCGGGTCTAGTTAGTATAGTGTGGATCCAGGTAGCTAGCTAGGGAACTTGGAGCGGGTTAGATAGAGATCTGGGATCCAGACGGGTTGGATGGACCTAGGATCTAGTGTATTCTATGGAATACCCTAGAATGGGTTGCATGGACACGAGCATGGCTCTATATAAGCCCATGCTATGCGTGAATAAAGGCAACCTGCACTTGAGCAAAATAGAGCTGCCTCCTCCTTCCAGTTTCTCCGTCTTCGGTGAGCGAGAGTGGAGAGAGTTGAGCACGTGAGTGAAGGATGATCCTATGGGAGTGGACTACCGTGCCAGTATGCAAGGAAGGAGGGGCACTGGCTGAAACACAACGCGATCTGAAGGTGCGCTGTTGCAGAAGAGGTTGATCGGCTGCTTGAGGAAAGTGATCGTGAGTAGGCGCGTTGGACTGTGATCTTGCTGCGAGCCATCAATCTTGTTACAATTTGGTAGCAAAACATTTAGATCAAGAATCGAGGAGTAACAGCCACTGCTGGAAGCTTTCGAACGATCGTGAGTTGCAGATTTGAGGAACTACAACAGATCAACTGAAGATCAGACACGTTTAGGTGAGTTCTGATCTAAAAACAGATTGAATGGATAGCAGATCTATGTGAAATCGAAGTAAGAATTGGTAGATCTATTATTGACCTATCAAGAAGAGAGATTGGGATGAGAACTACAGGAATTTGTAAAAAATTCCACTATCAAACAACGATTTATTTCATCGATCATATCAGTCAGAATTCCATGTGAGTCATAACTCAATGGAGAGCAATTGGTGCTCTTCGTGTCGATCTTGAAGTTATTGTTTATACTCGAATCAAACCACTATTGAGGTAGACTGAAGGTAGAGGTGTTATACCTTATCGTGTGGTGTGTTACTTGTGTTGTATTAGTGTAATTCTCTTTGTATTGAGTTAAAGGTGGTCTGTAAAAAGGTTGTGAAACTTGTAACGCATTGAGTATGAGTTGTAATTGTTGTCATTTGTTTCTATAGAAGAGTTAAGCTGTAACATCCTGTTGTAAGTTTGTGAAAGGTAGGTGTTCAACGATTTGCATCCTTCAAAGGTTATCGAATTCTTGAACAGCGCAAGCTCAACTCAACAGCAAAGCAAATTATGGGTAAAGAAGAAGAGATGTTGCCGACGAAGAGAGAGAGAGGGATCGACTAATTGAAATGCTGTCGAGACTCTCTTGCTGCAACTCATGTAACAATTGGCTGTGATGCAATCAAGCCAAACTCGGTTGCAGGCTAGCCAATGCCGATATCAGCAGAGTAAGATTCATCAATAGTTGCTCGCATTCTAGGAATAGCTGCAGAGGGTAGACCAACTCGAAGCGCATAGCTTGTGAGACAGTGAGAGTCCGGTACTCTGATGCATCGAGTCCTTGCGATGTTACTGTTGTCATTTCACCACCTAAGATTAAGGTATCATAATCAAAGGCTTTTGAAGGTGGACAAGACCGATCTCAAGCAGTACTTCAAGGTGTTGCAAGTTATGGATGGTGAGAGAGTGATAGTAGTCGCGCTCTTCCTTACTACCGCTGCCAAACTTTGGTGGCATTAGACATAATTTAACTAAGGCTTAATGTTAATGCCAATTATTACCTAAGGCAAGTGTTTAGGTGAAAGTGAAAGTTTTCTTTTGGTTAATATGTAAATGTTAATTAGGAAACAATAAGCCTCATCACGCATCAATAGGAATCAATTAGACACATTCTTATCTTAGTTGTCATAGTGTGTCACGGACGTGAGTTCGTGGCGCGCGCGCCCAAGCGCCCCCGCCATTCTGCCTCAACCGAATTGGAGTTGGGAGGGTGGTAAACCTCCCCTCATCCTAGCTAGGCAAGTCATCCTTGTGTGGGTTCAGCCGAACCCTTAGCTAGTTGAAAAGGAAACCCCGTTCGTGATTGATTGACTGTTTTGGTGTGCTGTAAAGTTTAACCAAAGTGAGGTGTTTTCAAGCATCGTGTGTGTTCTTGTCTAAAAGACCCATGAATCATGGCAAGGGTCCTGTTTCCATGAACCTTCATCAAGTAAGCCAGCCGACAGGTAGGTTTGCATGCAAGAGGGTAAGTTGCAGGAATAAAGCGGTGGGTAAAGGGCTGATAGAATCCGGTGGGATTCTAGCCATCACGGATTCGAAAGTAGTTTGAAAAATTTTAGTTCAGGAAATCATTCCGTGATAGTTTGGTATCAGAGCCGTAGGCTCGATTCCCTGAGTTTTTGACGAAAAAACTAATTGAAAACCGAATTTGGGACAAAACTGAAAAGTCGGACAGGTGAATTTTGCCGATTTTCAAAGTCGGTTTTGGATAGGTTAAGTTGTTTGGAAGAGAACAAAAATTATTTCAAGGTGTACTACTTTTATGAGTCTTTGACAAAAGGTACTTGGTTGGAAGAAAACGCATCGGGAAGTGTTCGGAAAACTCATCCGAAGTGGGCTTGAAAACCAGATTTGCAGAATCTGTGTTTTCACAGAAATCCGTGGATTTTGGATCTATTTTGATAAAAACTAAAACTAATAAAGTGCTTTTTCAGTTTCGATGTCTGTAGAAAGTTCTGAAAGAGTCTGAAGTCAGGTCATAATTCATCTATGCAGGTTGCAGAGATTTTTTCTGCTAAGTATATATTTTGGTTTGGTTCGGACTATTGTTCTGTTGTGTCTGACTTGTAACTCAAAAATTATAATAAAAACATAACGAAGACTAGGAGAGCAGCTGGGGAAGAAGCCAGTCCTTTCCAACGGACTGAAGGTGATGACATCATGACCATTTTGCTACAGAGAATGGAGGCATTACAAGCCAACCAAGATTCGATGAGAGCAACTCAAGACTCCATGAAGGCCAACCAGAACCAATTAGCCGTATAGGTTGCTAGACTTCAAAATTAACCCGACATTGAAATAGGAACCCCACTTCATATTCCACTTTCACCTGTAGGTTTACGTGAAATGGCACGTACTCTTAACTTTGACTCTTCGAAAGTGAAAATCCCCGAGCCGACACCTTTTGGTGGTGTTAGAGAGAGGAAAGTCTTAAAAAACTTCCTATGGGATTTGCAGCGATACTTGGACGTATCCTAAGTAGTCGAAAACTGCAGAGTACTAGTGGCTACCGTCTTTCTAAGAGACAATGCAAAGTTATGGTGGCGTACCATAGAGGATGCAGCCACCAGTGGTGGTGCCCCACTTCCCACGACTTGGGAAGGTTTTCGCAGCGAACTTAGGAAGCAGTTCACTCCTACGAACTGTGGGCACAGAGCCAGAGAGCTTCTATCTAAACTTAGATGCACAGGTACTCTGCATGAGTATGTGCACAAATTTAACTCCATACTTCTAGAAGTAAAGGGAATGGCAAAATAGGACAAGTTGTTCTACTTCGAGCAGAGATTATAGCTCTAGGCCCAAGTTGAACTTAGGCGCCGAAATCCCTCTACCATCATTGAGGCAATCGCCGCAGTAGAGACCTTTGTGGACTTAAGGTCTAGCAAGACTAATGGGAAATCTCAGAAAAAAGAAAAGAAATCGAGTTCAGGTAAAGGTAAGTCTAAGAAATGGAACAAAGAAAAGAAGAACAAAGGATCATCGGAAAATTCAAAGAAATGATCAAATGAAAACAAAGGCAAAAACATGCCTCTAAGAGATTGAAAGAATCAGGTCACATGTTTTATTTATGGTGGTCCACATTTGATGAGATTTTGCCCAAAAAAGACAAAAATCACCACGATGATCGCTGAGGAAGCAGTAGAGGACGCTGGCACTAGCACCAGCGCCCAAGCACCATCGTTCCAGCTCTTAGGTGCCGCTTGTGTGCGGGAAGAGCTGCACCGCAGTCTTGTGTTCGTGGAAGCACAGTTAGGCACAATCGTAGTGTGCGTCTTAGCAGACACCGGTGCATCCCACTCGATTATTTCCACTTCTCTAGCCACATAGTGGGATTTACGGCTAGAGCAGTCCGAGCAGTGATTGAAGATGGTTAATACGATTGCTTCTAGAGTGGCTGGATTAGCTAGAGCTTGCCGCCTCAAAGTTGGATGTTGGAGCGATAGTTTGGATTTTATCGTCAGTGCTATAGACGATTTTGGAGTAGTCCTAGGCTGCGACTTCTTCCGGGCAGCGAGCATGATGGCTGGCCCACACCTCGGAGGTTTGGTGTGCGTGGATCCTACCCAACCTAGATTCGTACATCAAGGCGACCTAGGTAAAACTCCTGATCTTCTGACCTGCGGAACAATTTACTTGTCCGCAATGCAGCTTAAGACTGACCTTCGAAAAGGCCACCCCACGTTGTTAGCTGTCTTGAGAGAAGATGAGACGGACTCCGGAGACTTTAGGATTCCACATGAGATTGAGCAGGTCTTGCTCAACTTCCAAGACATGATCTCCGAATACTTTACCACCTAGGCGGTGCACAGACCATGAGATCGTGTTAGAACATGAGGCGAAAATGTCAGCCAGTGCCGCGTATAGGATGAGTCCTCCAGAGCTAGAAGAGCTCCGAAATAGTTAAGAGAGCTCTTGGAAGTAGGGATGATACAACATTCAAAGTCACCCTTCGGATCACCAGTACTATTTCAGAAGAAATCTGACGGTTCTCTACAGATATGTATTGACTATCGGGCATTGAACAAGGTAACGGTGAAGGACCGCTACAAGATCCCACTAGTAGCCGACCTTTTCAATCGACTTAGCGGAGCCATGTGGTTCACGAAGTTGGACCTACGATCTGGTTATTGGCAGGTGATAATTATACATAGGGATGAGGCCAGGACAGCCATGGTGACTCGATACGGAGCATATGAGTTCCTGGTGATGCCTTTTGGGATGACAAATGCTCCAACGATATTTTGTAGGTTGATGAATGAGGTATTGACAGGGTATATCGACGAGTTCATGGTTGTATATCTCGACGACATAGTGATCTACAGTCGAACCTTGGAAGAGCATGTCCGACACCTCACATTAGTCTTTAAAAGACTCAGGTCACACTCTCTTTATGTGAAGAGACAAAAATGTGAGTTTGCTAGGAACACCATCATTTTTCTTGGGCATATTATTGGCGGAGGGGAAATCTGCATGGACCCAAAGAAAGTTTGTGCCATTGAGGGTTGGAAAACTCCTAGAGATGTTTCTGAGTTACGGAGTTTCCTAGGGTTGACAAACTATTATCGGAAGTTCATCAGAGACTTTTCGAAGAGATTAGCGCCATTGACCGAGTTACTGAAGAAGGAAAGAACTTGGGATTGGACACCCAAGTGTGTAGAGTCATTTGAGGCCCTCAAAGCCTTCATTTGTCAAGAATCAGTACTACATCTTTAGGATTTTAGCAGATCCTTTGAGGTACATACGGATGCGAGTGACCGAGCATTCGGAGGTGTTCTTACCTAGGATGGACACCCGATAGCTTTCAAGAGTAGATATCTTAAGGATGCGGAGACTCGGTATCCCACACATGAAAAAGAATTATTGGTAGTAGTTCATTGCTTATAGATCTGGAGAGTGTATCTCCTAGGATCCCATTTTACTGTTCTTACAGATAACATGGCAAACACTTTCTTTAGAACCCAGAAGAAACTAAACATACGTCAAGCATGTTGGCTTGAAACTCTCGAGGAGTACGATTTTGATTGGATCTATAAGCCAGGCAAGGAGAATGTCGTGGCCGACGCCTTGTGTAGAAAGAAGGTTGAGACATTGAATGCCATTACTCGTGTAAGAGGGGATTTAATTGATCAGGTAAGATAGGTAAAGGACCAGGATACTTCATATGCTCACATAGTTTCTCAAGTTTAGTAAGGTGTAACCGACAGATATGACATCAGAGATAGCTTGGTATGGACTAAGGATAGACAATTATTTATCCTTGAAACTGGAGATTTGAGAAAGACTTTGATACGTGAGGTTCACGATACGGAGTATACTGGACATCCGAGCATTGAGCGTATAGTAGCCTTATTAGCTCGCGGGTATTACTGGCCCCACCTGGTACATGATGTAACTGACTACATCTTAATGTGTCCTACATGCCAACAGGACAAAGTTGAGCGACGTCGACTAGCTGGTTTACTCCAACCTCTTCCTATTCCAGAGAGACCTTGGAAATCTGTTTCCATGGACATTATCTCAGGGTTGCCTAGAGTAGACAACTTCGAGTTGATTTTGGTGATCATTGATCGGTTCTCGAAGTACGGTGTCTTCATACCCGCACCACGTGAGTGCAGTGCGAAAGAGACAACCAATCTGTTCTTCAAAAATGTAGTTTAACATTTCAACGTTCCAGAAGATATCGTGAGCGATCGCGATGCTCACTTCACTAGTCGGTTTTGGATTGAGCTATTTTAACTGATGGAAACTTGTCTCCTATTCTCATCATCTCAACACCCACAAACCGATGAACAAACTGAACGACTCAGCACGATGCTGGATGCACCATTATATGTCTGCAAGCCAGAAGAACTAGGTGTCACTTCTGGAGGTAGCGGAGTACAGCTACAACGCGCACAAAAGCTTGTCTATTGGAAAGACTCCATTTGAGCTTATATTGGGTTAGCAGTCGCTTGGACCCCTAGAGCTTGTACAAGGGAGTGGGATTGGTCATTATCCCACAACCTTGCGTGAGATACGTGATAGGCATACAACGTACAAGGAAGCGAAAGCTTCGTTCGAGAGAGTCGGGGCTCGTATGATCAAGCAAGCGAACAGGCATCGGAGGGTAGTTGAGTTCGACATTGGAGATTTTGTTTGGCTTCGGATATCGGACTATATCCGCAAGCAGGTGTACAAAGGCAGTCACATGGGCTTGAAGTTGAAGTACAACGGATCATTCAAGGTGATACAGAGAGTAGGTGTTGTTGCCTACCGACTGGAGCTACCTGATCGACTAAAGATCCATATTGTCATTCACATGTCACAGTTAAGGAAGTACTTCGAAGACCTAGAGAGGCTGCATCGTCGCCCACCACCGTTGGTTAGAGAGGACATACCAACGGTCGAGGCCATCATCGCTCACCGAGTCCAATGAGTCGGACCTCGAAGACAAACACAGTATCTTGTCAGGTGGACAGGCAAGAATGCAGATGATGATTCATGTGGGAGAGTTGTCACGGACGTGAGTTCGTGGGAAGCACCCCCGCCATTCGGTAGTCTTCATCATGTGGGTGTGTTTATAAACTTGAGCCTAATTGTCTAAACTTAAGTCTAGTCGGTCTTGAGTTGAGTCAAGACTAGGTTAGGTTTTGGTCCTAAGATGGTTCAATACTAGTGAGTCTAGTTGACCTGAGTCCATGGTTTGGTTTGGGTCGGGTTGGGTCTAGGTGGTTAGACTCGAGGTTGGCTAGGTCCTGGCCTAGGTGGGTTCAGCCAGGACATGTGGTGATACCGGGGTAAGTTGGAGCCGGCCAGGACACATGGCACCTGGCCGGGTGGCAGTTAGGGGCCCCGGGACAAGTGGCGTCCCTAGTTGGGAGCTAGGGACAGCGCACCAGGGCGAGAACGGTTATGCCATGCGGTTGGCATAACCGCTCCCTTGTAAGGTGGGGCAGTTGTCCCAACCGCCCAGACCCTCCTTAAGGGACGGGCTCCTACCTTGCAGAAGGGGCTTAAACCAGAGAGAGAAAGAGAGAGTGAGGGTCGACTTGCTACAGAGTAGTGAGAGTGCCAAGGGAGATCGGGTGTAACGCCTCACAGGTTCAACCGGGTGCTGCCGTCTGCAGAGGCTCCTACCGGGCGCTAGCCTCCTAGCACCGTGAACCTCCTTCAGGGTCTTCCACCGTCATCTGCAGGGCGTGACTCCTAGCACCAAGTACATCCTTCCTCCAAACGTCTCTCAACTGGGTGCCATCTTCCAACATCAACCGAGGGGCTGCTACTTCTGTCTTCAGCCTTCCCTCCTTCAACCTTCCGTCCTTCAGCCTTCAGTCGGGCACATTGCAAGACCCCAGGGGTGTAGTACCTAGCGCCACTTCTTCAGTCGGGTGCACAACAGACCCCAGGATGCGGCCGCTAGCACCGTAGTGTTCAGCAGGGTGCCTCACCAAGGTGTTGCGTACCACAATAGGGCCGAAACCCCCCCTGTCCCAACAGCAGGCACGGTGCGCAGCACCCCGCCTTGACATAGATCGACCAGGGCCAGCCTTCCCTTTGTGTTGCTACCGACTGCATCAACCATCAAAGTGCCGCCAGCCTTCATCCTTCCGTGCAACCGGTCTGCCTCAACTGAATTGGAGTTGGGAGGGTGGTAAACCTCCCCTCGTCCTAGCTAGGCAAGTCATTCTTGTGTGGGTTCAGCCGAACACTTAGCTAGTTGAAAAGGAAACCCCGTTCGTGATTGATTGACTGTTTTGGTGTGTTGTAAAGCTTAACCAAAGTGAGGTGTTTTCAAGCATCGTGTGTGTTCTTGTCTAAAAGACCCAGGAATCGTGGCAAGGGTCCTGTTTCTGTGAACCTTCATCAAGTAAGCCAGCCGACAGGTAGGCTTGCACGCAAGAGGGTAAGTTGTAGGAACAAAGCGGTGAGTAAAGGGCTGATAGAATCCGATGGAATTCTAGCCATCACGGATTCGAAAGTAGTTTGAAAAATTTTAGTTGAGGAAATCATTTCGTGACATAGTGCTCTATCTTGTGCTATATTAGTTACTACTTAACTGGGAAAGCAAATTTTATGTTTTATAGTTTTTTCATCACTTTGGGGGCATTCTCTTTTTAAGTATTCTCAATATAATCTGTCCACAACTTTTTGATGATAGCTCCATCTCACTGAAGAAAATTCAAAAGCCCAAAAACGTGAGCCATAAAAAATATGCAAAATGTAGGCTCTCTCTCTTGATCATGTCTCTTTGTCTCTCTACATGAGGGTGGTAGCGAGGAGCGCAATGGTGGTAAAAAGGACTGACAAGATCATGGGAATAAAGAGAAAGGGTCAATAGACCACTTTTCCCGACTCATCATTCGTCAAGTCAGTCAAATTTTGGTGGATCGACATCATGCTATGCATTCAATGTGCCCCACCTTTTAAGGAATTGCCTGAAGAAGGCCAAGTTGGCCGCTATGAATGTTGAGGAGCCGGTACGAGTGGAGGATGTGCACAATGTTAGCGATTCAGGTAACGCAACTCCATCTTACCAACACACCACAATTGGAAGATTTGTACCGAGCATTGAATTTTGTGGATGTGCAGATCGAGTGCCATACATTTCATCCCTTGGCAGACTATAGATCAGTATACATCGAGTGCCCTACCTTGGGTATCATCACAGGTTGCCAAGGTGTTAGGCTTGAAGGTGACACCAACTGCGAGGAAACTTAAGCCAGTCAATGTTGTGTTGAGCTCCTTTGAGGGAGTTGCAAGTGGCAAGTTAGATCAAGACCGAGAGTGTCAGACTTGGTTGTGAATACTATATATTAGTAACTGATGAAACTTGGGTACGATTTCATGGTGATCGCATAGGTCATGTGGGTGCCTCGGGTTGGTGATCACGTACAAGGACTAGCCGAGGTTTGTGGTTGTGTGTAGACCCGGGCAAAGCCCATCATTATGACATGTACTGCCCTTGACCTCACACTTGATCGGCCAGGAGATAGCCATGACCCAAGAACAATCATGAGTGTCCAGATAGGACAAGACCAAACAGCATGATAGAAGGGGTTCTAGGAGGGAACCAGCCACATTAAGAGCTTGGCAGGAGAACCTCCCTAGGTGCAGAGACACACACCTGCTAGCTAGGACTAGGAGGGGTCCGTATCATAACGCTAGTGGCACGAGACACACTATTGGGGTCTTTGCCAGGTGGCACCATGTCCACCGAGGCACGGAAGTAGGATGTCGGGGACGACAGGGGTTGTTGAGAAGCTGATCCATGTGGTAATATACAAGGTCCAAACATAGCCAGGGGAGTGCCACACAAAGCTCGAGCATTCTTGGGACCTTGAGAGCGAGGTCCAATTCAACTAGGGGAGAATTGTCATAGATCTTCTTCCGACTAGTGCCTAATGGAGTGGAGTTGACACCTTGCCATACCTATTCTGATGATTAGTGCACACGTGTGCACTAGAGTGTGCACGGCGCTTGCACATGTCAATTGGGTTCTTCTAGGAGCATAAGCACCTTAGATGTGCATGTTGAGTCTTGTATGCCCTAGTTTTTGCATGTATGTCTTGTATTTGGTCCATGTAAGCCTTTAAGTGCATGATGGTTATTTGGGTTTGATGGATTGGATACGATATAGGTCGCTAGGACCCGATGACCCAGCTAGTAGGCTTGTTGTAAGCTGGATTGGGTGTGTAGGGTTTTTGTAATCGGGTCTAGTTAGTATAGTGTGGATCCGGGTGGCTTGTGAAATTCGAGATCCACAAGGGTTGGATGAACATGGGATCTAAAGTATTGTGCGGAATATCCTAGAATGGGTTGCACGGACACGAGTATGGCTTTATGCTCTTTCCCATCTTCTGCATCAGCCTGCTGATCCAATTCAGTCCTTCTTTTTCGTTCACCAACATTACCACGTTTAGGTATCCTTCATTCACCCCGAATAACACCACTAACATCAGCTATTCAGGTGATGCAACTGCATCGAGTGACAGAGACATCGACCTCACCACCAATAAGTATGATCAGAACCTCACCTATAGCGTTGGCCGTGCCTTCTACGCAAATCTCATTCGACTCTATGATCAAGCCACGGGCTCAATTGCGGACTTCGTTACCAATTTCACCTTCATGATCAAGAGCCTCGACAATATCAGCCTGATAGCTGATGGCGTCACCTTCTTCCTATCGCGAGCAGACTCGACCTTGCCCGCAAATTGTACTTCCTGTGGGGGATATTTGGGCCTAGTGGACGAGTTCCACAATAATTTGCCCACCAACCAAATCGTAGCCGTCGAGTTTGATACATTCGCGAACCCCTGGGATCCGCAAGTGACTAACCACATGGGCATGGATGTTAACTCGTACATCTCCAATGTCACCGTGCCTTGGCAGTGGGACGCTTCTTTGGGAAATTTCCACGGTGAAGCATCGGTCTGGTACAACTCCACCACGCAAACTCTGTCTGCGAAATTGAGGAACCAGAGTCCACGAACCGACACAGAATCAGAACGGGTCATCTCCTTGCCAATAAACCTCAGCGTCGTCTTGCCTGAGATCGTTGTGGTGGGCTTCACGGGGGCAACCGGACAATCGAAAGAGCTAAACCAGATTTTGTCTTGGGATTTCAGGTCACAGCTAGCCACTCCAGATCTACTCCCCACAGCAAACCACCATTCGGCCCCGCCCCTCTCTTCTCCCCCCCCTACTGATTTAGCTACCATTAAGCGCACCAAACACAAGCTTGTCCCCGTCCTAGCGACAAGTTTTACTTTGTTACTTCTTGGAGCCATAGTTATAACAACCATGACCTTATGGATTCGGAGGAGAATGATGAACGATCATACAAAGAAGGAGATGGAGGAGAATCTGTACGAACAAGATGATGGGGAAGAAGATGATATAGGCACTATCACCAGTTTCGAGACGGGGCCAAGGAGGTTTAGCTACGGAGAGCTCGCAGCTGCAACTAATTGCTTCAGCGAGGAGGAGAGGCTTGGTCACGGTGGGTTCGGTTCGGTGTATAGAGGTGTCCTAAAGGACACCCACGAGGTCGTGGCTGTTAAGCGTTTGTCTAAAGACTCAAGCCAGGGGAAGAAGGAATGCATGTCCGAGGTGACCGTGATCAGCCGGCTGCGTCACCGCAACCTTGTGAAACTGATTGGCTGGTGCCACGAACGACGTGAGCGGTTGGGGGCAGCCTAGACTCGTACTTGTTTTCATCGAAGATGGAAAAGGTCATCCTGTAGTTTCGTTGGTCCAACTACATACACGTATGCATCCTTATCTCTTGTCCGGACAATTTTCTATCGTTCGTCTTCAATGATTACAGGTCCTTTCCTGGACACAGAGGATGAGGATCGCTCTGGATATTGGGTCAGCGTTGCGTTACTTGCATGAGGAGTGGGTTCAGTGTGTGATGATCGACTCGGAGTTCCATGCACAGCTCGGCGACTTTGGGCTGGCACGGCTTGTGAACCATGGCTATGCCCCAGAAACAACAATGGTGGCCGGAACCATGGGGCGCACTTCACTGGCAAGGCTAGCAAGGAGAGTGATGTATACAGTTTCGGCATGGTGCTATTAGAGATTGCATGTGTTCGAAGTGCTTCACGGCCAATTGGTGAGCAGGGAACTCGATTATTGGAGTGGGTTTGGGGGCTTTACGGTTCGAGTGCACTTCTCCAGGGTGTTGACGAGAGACTGGGGTCCTACTTCATCAAAGAAGAAGCAGAGTGCATGTTGATGATTGGGTTGTGGTGTGCATTACCAGATAAAGAGAGTAGGCCTACAATAAGTGAGGCGATCCAGACTTTGAGCTTCCAAACCAAGATGCCCAAGCTCCCTCCCGAGATGCCAGCACTTGTTTTCAACACACCCACCATGAGAGAATTTAGAGATGACACCAGCTTTCCACAGACCAGCAGCATTATTGCTACAACAACGACAACAACATCCGGGTCATCAAGAGAGTCGACGTCTAGGGTGTCGACCTGTATGGAGGAGATAGCATCCGCTCAAGAAATTCTTTAGGGACAGGCCCAGTCCATGCATCACGTACAACTTATTGTTTGATCCGTGGTACTTTTGTGAAAGATGGTGGCAGGTCAAGCGGCCTGGAAGATCTGGCACCCTAACGTTGGCGTTGAGAGTGGAAACGGACTGGTACTTAATCCATGTCTCTTAACCTTTGGCCTCTTAACCTACCATGGTTCACCCTTTGAAATATTGAAAATACTAAGACTATCTGCGTTTAGTTTCTTATATATTTTGGTTTCAAAGGCAGGTCGAAGCCTAACGGACCCACACCCACATGCAACCCCCCAGTAGAAACGGCGCAGATCGCCCTGCCAGTTGAGCTAACGCATAGGTGCCGTGTCGTCACTTTTTACTATCAACATAGGCTGACATTATTTCCTGGGCCTGATACAGCAGGTCACATCGCCCAATCGAGAGAGTGGTTCTAGCCTAGATGACACTTCTAAGCTTAGAATTATTAATAAAGCTTATAATGGCGACATGGCTGGTACTTTTTGGGCCTTCGACACCATCTGATTCTAGCATTGATTTTCAGTAGGCCTGTCAAGCTCTATCAAGATGAATACACATAGCTTCTTCGCTTTATGGAATCAAGATTTGTACTTAGCGAACCCAGCTTAAATAATACCTTGTTGATTCCAATCCTCTAATGAAAAGGATTAACATAATCTGACTAATGGTATTCATCCTTATACTAGATCCAAACTTCAAACTTGCATTTCTTTTGCAGTTAGCAGTTAGGGATGGCAACAGAGATTCAGGATCCCAAAGTCTGATTGGCATCACCAACACGTCTTATGTGCATATCTCAATGTGCATGCCTTGTGGGCATTGTTGAAATGATCGTGATGGATTTCATGTGTTACTAATATTAAGTTGACTATGTAAGCATGTAAAGCTTGTAACTGATGTCATGATCGCCAGTGTGAGCATATCATGTGCATGGCCACAATGGAGTCTTTTTTATTTAACTGCTCCATTCTGTTGTAGTGTGGCAGCTTTGGGGCTCAAGTTGACATGCTTATGCACGAGTCGTCAGGTGTTGTCTTGAAGGGGAAAGTTGTATTTTGGGATGTATCGTTAATAATTTTGAGGGTATTTTCTTAGGTTTGAGTAATATGAACTCGTAAATATTTTGCATGCACATATGTTTGCAGCTACTGAAGTACGACGGATTCTTAAGCAAAATCAGATTAACACAAACTACTGTCTCAAAATGTTTATACTTTCTTAAGAGAAAGTTAGAATTTTTGACAAAATAACAAGAAATATAATAATTAACAAGAAGCTAAGATTTGTTACCTACATGGACCATTGGCAGTCTACTTTCCACTGCATTATGGACACAACAGCTCATACCGAGTGGCAAGCGTGTTTTAAGTAGTCCCTCTTGTCAAAGATCATAGCCGTCGATCATCCTTCTCCCTTAACACCAAATGAGTGAATCTTGACGAGTTTGATAGAACCATTGGGATCCTGGAATGGTCTATTGTAGGTTCCAAATGTCCGATAGTGACAATTAGAACCATCTTAACAACGGATCGCAGTTAGAACCATCCCGGAGGTCGTCCATTTTGAACTTTAAATGTTCATTCGGGACTTCAAGTCGGACCACGTACATACGGACTGACCATCTTTGTGGTTTTGGATGGAGTCGTTCACTTTCCTTGAAGTAGGTCTTCCGTCACCTCATGCGTAAGCCGCTTAGGCGTAATAGACGGCAAACGCACGATATGTGCGTAAGGTGGTGCCCTCAAAATGAATTATCGTTGTATATGAAAAATTTGTTTAAAGTATGAAAACTGATACAGCCCGGATTGATGGAACTTTTTCTGAGTTAGAAATTAGATGCATAGAGATATCAAACCAAAAATCAGTTCATTACAAATAGAATTAAAATTTTGATGAATTTTCAATTTTATCGAGAATCAATTAGTAGCCTAGTTATAGGCTTTTTGATTCTTGATTCCATAGAAAGGAGACAGAAAGGCCTTTACAAAAGATTAAAAACAGCTAAGTTGGGCAAGAATTGTATACATACAGGGACGTATATATATATATATATATATATATATATATATATATATATATATATATATATATATATATATATATATATACATACATATATACATACATATATATATGTATGTATATATATATATATCTATATATATCTATATATATATCTATATATATGTATATGTATATATATATATATCTATATGTATATGTATATGTATATATATGTATATGTATATGTATATATATATGTATATATATGTATATATATCTATATGTATATGTATATATATGTATATGTATATGTATATATATATATATCTATATGTATGTATATATCTATATGTATGTATATATATTGGTCAAAATAAATGGATAGCAAACACACATCCAGAAGAACTGTCTCTGATCACATGCTTCTGACTGTGAACCATGCTTTTTAGGGACTTTTGTTAATATATATATATACAACAACAACAACAACAACTAAGCCTTTTCCCATACTAGACGGGGTCGGCTACATGTTTCTTTGTTTCCACATATCCCTATCGTGTGACATGTTAGCAGTTAACTCCCAATAAGCTAGATCATTCTTTATTGTTTCTTTCCAACACTTTTGTGATCGTCCTCTACCTCTTTTAATACTTTCCAAATTTAGTTTTTCTAACCTTCTTACAGGTTCTTCTTTTGATCTTCTTTCTATATGTCCAAACCATCTTAAACGATGTTCTCTCATTTTATCCTCAATTGGTGCCACTCCTAATTTGTTTCTAATAACCTCATTATGTATATGGTCTTTTCTTGTATGACCACTCACCCATCTCAACATCTTCATTTCTATCACAGACATCTTTTGTACATGTTGATGATTAACTGCCCAACACTCAGAACCATAAAACATGGCAGGCCTAATTGCTGCTCTATAATATTTACCTTTTAATTTTAATGGTATCTTCTTATCACAAAGAATACCTGATGCTCCTCTCCATTTTAACCAACCAGCATTAATTCTATGTGTAACATCTCCATCAATTCTTCCATCACTCTGAAAAATTTACCTTAGGTATTTAAAACTTTCCTTTTGGAGAATGCAATGTGTGCCAATTTTAATTTCTATGTCCTCTGAAGTAACCAAATGATCAAACTTACATTTCATATATACTGTCTTTGTTCTACTAAGTCGGAGGCCTTTGCTTTCTAATGTTTCTCTCCATAGTTCTAATTTTCTATCAACTTTTTCCTTAGACTCCTCCACTAATACAATGTCATCTGCAAATAATATACACTAAGGTACATCTTGAATATGTTTTGTTAACTCATCCATCACCATTATAAATAAGTATGGACTTAAAAGTTGATCCTTGATGTAACCCAATATTAACTTCAAAGAAGTCTGTCATTCCTTCATGAGTCCTCACACATGTTTTACATGTCTCTTATAAGGTTAATATATGTCAATGGGATACCTCTTTTTTCCAAAGTTCTCCAAAGAAACCTCCCTCGGTACCCTATCATAAGCTTTTTCTAGATCAATAAATATCATGTGAAGGTCTTTCTTTTTTGCTCTAAAATGTTCCATAAGACGTCTCAAAAGGTGAATCGCTTCAATAGTAGATCTACCAGGCATGAATCCAAATTGGTTCTCTATTGTACTTGATACTTGTCTTAACCTACATTCGATAATTCTTTCCCATAATTTCATAGTATGACTCATTAACTTGATACCTCGATAATTCGGACAATTTTGAATGTCTCTCTTGTTCTTATATATGGGTATAAGTGTACTTGCTCTCCATTCCTCGGGCATCTTTTGGTTTTTCTATATTTCATTAAATAGTTTTGTGAGCCAAGTGATTCCTATTTCTCCTAGTATTTTCCAAACTTCTATAGGAATATTATCTGGTCCTACCGATTTACCACCCTTCATATGTTTAAGAGCCTCTTTGACTTCATTCTTTTGAATACATCGGTAGAAATTGTGGTTTATATACTTTTCTGACTTGGCTAAATCTCCTAAACTAATACTAACATCTTTATTTTCATTAAAAAGATTATAAAAATAGTTTTTTCATCTATTTCTTATATCATCATTTGCCACTAGAATTTTTCATCCTCGTCTTTTATGCATCTAACATAATTAAGATCTTTAGTTTTCTTATCTCTAGCCCTAGCTATCCTAAAAATATCTCTTTCACCCTCTTTTGAGTTGACTTTTTTATATAAGTCCTCTCAAATCTTAGTTTTTGCTTCATTAACGGCCTTTTTTGCTTCCTTCTTTGCTTTCTTATAAGCTTCTAAAGTTTCACTAGTTTTCTTAGCATAATGTAATTTGTAACATGCCCTCTTTGCCTTGATTTTATTTTGTACTACTTCACTCCACCACCAAGCTTCTTTTTGTGCCGATACACCTCCCTTAGATACCCCTAATACATCTTTCGCCACTTTCCTAATATGTATAGCCATATTGTTTCACATATCACAGGGTGTGCCAACATAATTCCAACATCTCCTTGAAGGACTTTCTGTTTAAATATATCTTCTTTCTCGCTTTTGAGGTTCCACCATTTAGTCTGAATAGCTCGATGCACTCTTTTCTTCTTTGTCCATTTTTTTATTTGTAAATCCATAACTAAAAGTCGATGTTGGGTGGTTAAGCTTTCTCCTGGAACTACCTTACAATCTTTACAACATGCTCTATCTTTTTTTCTACAAATAAAGTAATCAATTTGTGTTTGTGATAAGCCACTCTTATAAGTAATTAAATGTTCATCTCGTTTTTTGAAGATTGTATTGACTATCAAGAGATCAAACCATAGCAAAATTTAAAATCTCTCTACCTTCCTCGTTTATATCCCCAAAACTAAAGTTTCCATGAATCCCTTGATATCCTAATGCCTCTTTACCGACATGTCCATTTAAATCTCCTCCTAAACAAATCATCTCCCTTTGTGGAATCTTTTGAAACACCTTATCTAACTCTTCCCAAAAAACTGTCTTTATACTATCTTCTATTCTTACTTGGGGTGCGTAAGCACAAACTATATTCAAAACCTCTGCTCCTAACACTAATTTCAACGTCATGATTCGGTCACCATATCATTGTATGTCTACTACACTCTCCTTTAAATCTTTATTTATGATAATACCAACTCCGTTTCGAGCCTTTTCTTTACCTGAGTGCCATAATTTAAAACCTGTATCCTCTATATCCTTTGCTTTTTCTCCAATCCATTTTGTCTCTTGTAGACATAGAATATGAATCTTTCTCCGAATCATAGTATCTACCACCTTCATTAGCTTACCGGATAATGTTCCGATATTCCAAGAACCAATACGAATCTTATTATCTACGACTAGCTTCCTTACTCCCCACATCCGTCCATAATCAAAATGGTATATATATATATATATATATATATATATATATATATATATATATATATATATATATATATATATATATATATATATATATATGTTCATATACATTTATATATATCACAAAACTTGCAATATTAAGTCTATGTGCTTTGTGATACCGTGTGATTGTACTTTCTAGCTGCAATTAGAACATTCGTAAGTAAGACAAAAGCAGCTGACATATCGATCATAAAGGACCCGATTTTTAGAACATGATCATAATCTTAAAGAACACTGCAAAACTTACCTTTTAATACACTACAACAAATTCTAAGGCATAGTCACCCCTAACACCAGTAAAAGGGTTGGCATTCTAAAACACAAGGTCAGGACATCAATACTGGAGTGTCCATTTAATAGCACGTCCACCAAACTCCAGTTTGCCTATGTGAGTTTATACACGTTTGTAGAGATGTCAATAAGGGACGGGCCAGGCCAGGCCTTATTTTATATGGGCCTCTAAAGTGCTGGCCCGGCCCACACACACACATATAGTTTTCCAAATACATATTTACATGTATATATACACTATATTACATGTATAAATGTATAGTTTTTATTACATATATATAGTATATTTGGCTCCATATATACATCTATGTGTATGTATATACGTACATATATGTACCATATATATACTACATATATATACATATTTACTTGTAAATATACACTATATTACATGTATAGATGTGTAGCTTTTATTATATATATATATATATGTAGTATATGTGGCTCATATATACATATATGTGTATGTATATACATACATATATATGTATAGTGTTTTTCATTATATATACATACACATATATACATACATATACATATATATGTATGTATGTATGTATGTACTATATATACTACACACACAAATATATATATATATATATATATATATATATATATATATATATATATATATATATATGCATAGTTTTTCCAATTACATGTATATATGTATAGTTTTTTTCATTACATGTATATATGTAGCAAATATATTTATTATTACATGTATGTGCATATATATATATATATATATATATATATATATATATATATATATATATATATATATATATATATATATATATATATATATATGTAGTACATGTATGTATATATGTAGTTTTTTATTACGTCTGTATGTATATGGCATGTTGAAGCCTAAAACATGTGGTTAGATTTGGATTTCAAGAAGATTTGGATCAGGTCTTATACACCTGATCTAATATCCAACGGGCCTATAGCCTTGCAAGCCAACCCTGCCCGGCCTCGAGGGCCATATGGGCTGGGCCATTTGGCCTTGCTTCAAATAAGGGCTAGAATTCTCTGGCCTGGTCTCGAAGCAAGAACCATTTTGACTTCTCTACATGTTTGCACAAATACAGAATATACGCATAGGGATATATACATAATCATAAATTTATAATGTCATTGTATAATTTTGTATAAATATTTTCATAATTCTATCTTTAAGATGAATGGTTGAGATGATAAAATAAAAAAGCCTTTAATGCACATGATATATTAAATAAAAAGTAAAACAATACTTTAGTTAAATATTAATTGTTGATCATATCAATGAAACAGTAAAGATGCTTATACAATACTATGCACTAAAGACCTTACACATTTACAATTGTTCATATATAAAAAATATCAACTACCAAATAGAGCAATTTATGCAATTGACTTTTGTCACTAAAAAGGCATTTGTCATTAACCAGTAACAAGCATTCGATTTTAATTGTGGTTTGATTGACCACTCTTAATGGCTAATTGAGGATCATGGTAGAGACTCATCAAATCCAATAAATACACAAATATTTAAAAACATTATCTTTGATGTCTACTAGATCTTGACCTTCATTTTTATAGTTGGTTTTTATATGGACGATAAAAGAGTATTTCTTAAAAATGATATGAAGGTAGAGATCTCCATAATATTCTTAGTGTTGTGTACACACAGCTCAATTTTTTGAGTTGTTGCTTTCATGATCAAGAGTACTACTCTTAGATTCCAATTTTGGTATCCATGCTCATATTATTTCCATCTATTTGAGCTTGACCATGCTTTGTTTTGATATCCTTGAGAACCCACCCTTTATAGGGATGACACAGTGGGTATCTATGGAGCCGATAAGAATTGCCACCTCTAATGACTTCTTTTGGATGGGGATTGACTTCCTTCAATCATCTTCGGAGCATTTTCTCTAACCTTGCCACATCAAGATTGTATTATATAGCACATGCCCTTTTATGGATGCGACACACTTGTGGAAGAATTTTTTTTTGCTTCGGCTGATATTACCAAAGACATCCTTATTTCATGCATGAATGTTCAATACTACCAAACACATGACACAACATAAGAACTTGGACACGCCCGAAAAGGTTGTTTTATAATGGATTTTCGTAGTTTTTTTTATAGAGGCTAAGGTTGACGGTAGTCTCCACTCGACCACATGCCTTCCCTGTTTCGGTTAAGCCTGTGAATAATCACCAATGGTGGTGTTCCGCCGAAAAATAAAAACGAAAAAGCCAAGTTACAGAAAATAGAGATTCCAGCCAAATCGATAACCATGACTTACCTTGACCCACAAAAACCCTTTGTGCTACCTTAATGCATCAACCCAATCCCAAAACAATGATTAACAATCATCTTTTCCACCATAAAAGAAAAGAAAACAAAATTTTGAAAATGAGCGATAACTCATAAGATTCCGGTCAATTTTTGCAATGTCATTGGTCTTTCGATTCCTCTCAACTCTACAATTGCTCGGGCAATCTTTTATGAAGAAGATTGACCTTGAATGTCTATAGAAAAAGGCAAGGAATGGTTGTCGTTTTCCTCCCCCTCTTTCCTAAACCACAAAATAATACATCGTGTGTTACTGTGTTTCAGCTTGGGTTGATCTATGTTTGGATTTGGATCTAGATCCAACCCAGGTTATTACACTGCCTCTACCCCTTCTCCTTCTACAACTTGCATCCTCCTCAAGAGACCTCTTAACCTTAGTTGGTCGAGAACTTTTATTATCAATTTCTATCTTAGCATCAAAAGGGATGTTATCATCACCACCACCACCATCACAAAGTTAACGTCATTTTCTTTAAACATCCCAATATCTTCTTTTTCTATCTCTTCTCAACCATAATTTCAATCATTTGTAGATATTGTCATTTAATGGGTTCTAGCACCCTCTTAACTTTTCTCGTGCAAGGAATAACCTCTTTCCTAGACTTTGCTAGGTTATGTTTCAATTGAGAAACTCTACCGCTCATGACTTTCTCACAAAAATTATATTTTAGTTTCAATCAACTTTCATAAATTGAAGTACCCACTACCATGTCAGATTATCAGATAGAGAATCAGAGTGCATAGCACCCCTTCCTACCATCTTAAATCTTAATAAACTTGAAAATAAAAGCACTTAATAAATTGTCATACACTTCATAAATCTCCAATCACCACTTTATAAACCACCAAAACACTCAAAGGATGTCTCCCACTTCATAAATCTCCAATCTCCACTTTATAAACCACCAAAACACTCAAAGGATGTCTCCCACTTCATAAATCTCCAATCTCCACTTTATAAACCACCAAACCACTCACTTCATATATTGTGATTCAAAAAAAAGAAACAAATAATACAAATAGATAGAAAATAAACATAGCCAAAATGAAAAAAACCCTATACCATAAGGCAAAAATTGGATTGTTGCTTTGGTCGTAGCCGGAGTGATAGTGCTTTTAGAGGTGAGACTATTGGAGATGCTTCTCCATAACTGGAAGTGATCGACAGAGTGTTGGAGCACTCAAATAGAAGCCAAAAACCCATAAAAATATGGAGTACACATTGATTGAGAGAGGGATTTTAGTTTCA
Organism: Brasenia schreberi; assembly: GCA_036023115.1. Taxonomy (NCBI): domain Eukaryota; kingdom Viridiplantae; phylum Streptophyta; class Magnoliopsida; order Nymphaeales; family Cabombaceae; genus Brasenia; species Brasenia schreberi. The sequence continues at coordinate 27,324,960 of JAYKKT010000090.1, read as the reverse complement.
ATCAACTTTCATAAATTGAAGTACCCTACTACCATGCTGGATCATCATATCAAGAATCAGAGTGCATAGTACCCCTTCCTACCATCTTAAATATTAATAAACTTGAAAATAAAAGCACTTGATAAATTGTCATACACTTCATAAATCTTCAATTTCCCCTTTATAAACCACTAAAATACTCAAAGGGTGTCTCCCACTGCATAGATTACTATAATACAACGAAAGGATATCCTATGACTTCATATATTGTGATTCAGAAAAAGGAAAACAAATAATACAAATAGATAGAAAATAAACATAGCCAAAATGAAAAAACCTATACCATAAGACAAAAATTAGATTGCCGCTTTGGTCGCAACTAGAGTGATAGTGCTTTTGGAGGTGAGACTATTAGAGATGCTTTTCCATAGCTGGAAGTCATTGACGGAGTGTTGGAGCACTCAAATAAAAGCCAAAAACCCAAAAATGTGGAGTATTGTTTGATTGAGAGAGGGATTTTATAATATAAAGGACATATCACCCGTATAATATAACATGATACTGTCAATCTCAAAACTTCACGAAAAGGCATGTGAGCTTTAATAAATCCCAAAATATACTCCTAAAGAGCATCAATAAAATTTAATTAAGTTTTTTATTTCTCCTATTTTGAGGCAACTGTTCTAATTGTTGTCATTCATTTGTGGTAAATCTTTTCTTCAATGCTTACTTTTATTTAACAATATTTTATATTAACAAAAAATTGGTTACAAATTGAGTAGTAGTAATACGAAAGAGCTCTCTACCATTAGTTGTTGCATTTACCTTATTCATCTCTTCAATATCCTAAAGGATGAAATTTATATAATGGGTTGTGCATAGTATCCAAAAAAATACCACCTCTCAACTAATTTCTTTGTTGTTGCTTTATAATTAGCTATATTATCTGTAATTAATTTGACTATATTTTAATGTACAACCTGTAATATCACCTCATCAAATTCTTGCTTTAAAACCTCTACAGAATGATATTCCTTTAACAAGTCAAGTGATCTAAAAAATAGAAGTTCGTTAGGATAATAGATAAAGAAGTTTAATAAAGTTTGTTCTCACATATGTGTTCATTTATCAGTTATAATAGTGTATTATGTCTCCTTCCATGATTCTCTCAATGTCGAGCAATATTCTTTACTTTAAGAATGCTCTTATCTAATAATTTATCTCTTAACTTATTATAAGAAGATATCTTATATCTTATACCAATGTTAGCAATGACATTTATCAATGCTTGAAAATGAAAGAAATTTGCTCCATTACATGAAATGCTTACATCATAAATCCATCTCTTATTGTAAGGTCCACCTGCTCATGTAGTGACTTATAGCAGTATGAATCTTAGGTTGAACACCAGGTGTAATAAGAGGGAAAAAATGATTGGATGCCAAAATAAAAGAACTTTCTCTACTTCTTCCTCTTCTACAACTTTCATCCTTCTCAAAAACCCGCTTAGCCTTTATTGGTCAAGAATTGCTACTACTAACTTCTATCCTATCATCAAAAGGGATGTTATCATCACCACCACCACTTTTAACTTCCTCTTTCTCAAGCATCCCTATATCTTCTTTTTCTTATTTATTCTTAACCTACTTTCAACTATTTGTAGATATTATCATTTAATGGCCTCTGACACCCTCCTAACTTTACCCATGCAAGGAGCAACTTCTTTTCTAAACATTCTTACGTGATGTTTCAATCAAGAAACTCCACCACTCATGACTTTCTCACAAAAATTACATTTTATTTTCAATCAAGCTTCCCTAAATTAAAGTGTCCCACTATCATGCCGGATCATTAAGCTACATTTGAAACTGCATAACACCCCTTCTTGCTATTTTAATTTACTGTCTTCTTTAATCTTAATAAACTTAAAAATAAAAATACTTTATAAATTGTCATATACTTCATAAATCTCCAATCTCCACTTCATAAACCACCAAAACATTTAAATAGTGTCTCCCACTTAATAAAATTCAACAAATACAATGAAAGGATATCCACTCACTTCATATAATGTGATTTAAAAAAGATAAACAAATAACAAAAGTAGATAGAAAATAAACATAGTCAAAATGAAAAAACCTGTACCACAAAGCAACCCCTGGATTGCCATTGTTGTCGCAATCAGAGTGATGGTGTCATTGGAGGTCGGACTATTGGAGATGCTTCTCCCTAGCTGGAAGTCATTGATAAGTGTTAGAACTCAAATAGATGCCAAAAACCCACAAAAATGCAAGGTGTTGTTCAGGTGGGGGAGGGATTTTATAACTTAAAGGGCGTATGGGCAATACAAGCCTATATCATGCTATACATCATGTATCACATGCCACAGGTGATACTGTGTGTTATGCGATACAATTCACCATATCGTATCGTGATTTCTCATGATATGATATTATGTATCGTACGATACAGGGCAATATGCATAACACTAGTTTCTAATCGATGACTCCATTTGGCATAGTAGTATGACCAGATTACTTGATGTCACGGTTGTTCAATGGGAAAGAAGGATAATTGAATATGGTATTGTTGGTAAATGATACAGACATACATAATTGGATTAGTAGGTCGACACAGAAGATGAGGAGAAGGATCAGTATGCACACAAAGAGAGAGTAAGGAGGGAGAGCAATGAGGTCTCAATTGTGCTGGCATATATATAAGGGAGTGCTATGCATTATTTTTGATAAAAAAGTCACATCTATTGGTGATGTATAACCAATATTGGTTTTTAAATGAGCTATCATAATTAAATCCTTGCATTTTGTTTGGTCAGGTGTCCCATGCTTGATAAGAAGAAAATAATAACATTGGACCAACATGTCAGTGACTTTACAAGTACAATCATATGTATGAGTTGAAAGAATTTAACACCAAAAGTAGAACTTTATTGTATGGAGGTACAAGCGCTAAGACTAAAGGAGGTGAGTAAGCTCATGCTAACCTATATATTAGCGACCATGCAAATATGAAGACTAGGATAATAGGAAACACATAAACTACTGTGCAAGTGAACAAACATGTGCAAAGTGGTAGTATCAAGTGCACACAAAAGCTAAGGCAAATAAGCATGCTAAAGTTGTCAACATAAAATGATTAATCAAGTGAATGTAAATAAAACTAAAGGTACCAACGAAGATGAAAAACATGAAAGAGAGCACAAAATACACAAATAAACAATAACACATGAACAAAAGAAATGGTACATGATGGACAAATAGATGGATGGTAGAAGAGCAAATGGAGATGTAGAATGGGATGTAGACATGGATGCTTGAATAAACAAGAAGTATGTATTTTTTGTTTTTCATTTGCTTTTTTTGGTCTTTTAATAATAATGTACAAACCAAATCTTGTGCTTAATTGGAAGTGTTAGAAGTAAATAATGACTAAGGGGATCAAGAGAATGGGAGTCCTTTAGGCGCATGGTCTATGGATATGGATCCTAGAATGCAAGAGTGACAGTTAGGGTTACTAGGTGGATTCATGACTCAAATGTGAGACGAGGTGAAGGTGGAAAATGCTCTAGTGCTAGTGAGAGGAGCAGAGAACATACTAATAATGTTGCAGAATGATGGTGGGTTTAGTGGTTGACATTTTGAGTAAAGAGCCTCACTAGATAGGATGATAGGGAGAGGGGGATCATACGTCCCAACTCAAGAGGTAGTAGGCATAACAAGACTAGACCTAGTGGGGGATAAAATAGGAGAGGAACAAGATCCACCCTTAGAAGGAGTGACAAGTATGGAGGGGCTCATCAGGAGGGTCAAACTCCATTATATCAGCTATGAGCTCATCCCAACTCAAATGTGCTACAATCTTGAGTGAGAGGTTCATATTGTCACACGGTAATGACACACTCATTGGACTGATAGGATAAGATGATAGAGTTGAGGACGGCATGTGAGAAAGTAGATTCTTGAAAAATAGGAGTTTCAATCATATGTATGAGTTGAAAGAATTTAACACCAAAAGTAGAACTTTATTGTATGGAGGTACAAGCGCTAAGACTAAAGGAGGTGAGTAAGCTCATGCTAACCTATATATTAGCGACCATGCAAATATGAAGACTAGGATAATAGGAAACACATAAACTACTGTGCAAGTGAACAAACATGTGCAAAGTGGTAGTATCAAGTGCACACAAAAGCTAAGGCAAATAAGCATGCTAAAGTTGTCAACATAAAATGATTAATCAAGTGAATGTAAATAAAACTAAAGGTGCCAACGAAGATGAAAAACATGAAAGAGAGCACAAAATACACAAATAAACAATAACACATGAACAAAAGAAATGGTACATGATGGACAAATAGATGGATGGTAGAAGAGCAAATGGAGATGTAGAATGGGATGTAGACATGGATGCTTGAATAAACAAGAAGTATGTATTTTTTGTTTTTCATTTGCTTTTTTTGGTCTTTTAATAATAATGTACAAACCAAATCTTGTGCTTAATTGGAAGTGTTAGAAGTAAATAATGACTAAGGGGATCAAGAGAATGGGAGTCCTTTAGGCGCATGGTCTATGGATATGGATCCTAGAATGCAAGAGTGACAGTTAGGGTTACTAGGTGGATTCATGACTCAAATGTGAGACGAGGTGAAGGTGGAAAATGCTCTAGTGCTAGTGAGAGGAGCAGAGAACATACTAATAATGTTGCAGAATGATGGTGGGTTTAGTGGTTGACATTTTGAGTAAAGAGCCTCACTAGATAGGATGATAGGGAGAGGGGGATCATACGTCCCAACTCAAGAGGTAGTAGGCATAACAAGACTAGACCTAGTGGGGGATAAAATAGGAGAGGAACAAGATCCACCCTTAGAAGGAGTGACAAGTATGGAGGGGCTCATCAGGAGGGTCAAACTCCATTATATCAGCTATGAGCTCATCCCAACTCAAATGTGCTACAATCTTGAGTGAGAGGTTCATATTGTCACACGGTAATGACACACTCATTGGACTGATAGGATAAGATGATAGAGTTGAGGACGGCATGTGAGAAAGTAGATTCTTGAAAAATAGGAGTTTCAAAAATAAATATCGATTGAAAGAGAAAAGTCTCAAAGATATGGTTCTATCTGAAAGAGTGAAGCGAGGAGAGTTAGTAAGATTGAGTCCACCAATTTCAATGGGTTGATTGATTGAAGAGGCAAGACTAAACTAGGTCCATTTGTCTAATGATTGACTAGATGAATGATGGCCATCAACATCATCCGGCACAATAAGTTCGTCTTGACTTAATTGGTCTAGGGTCTCTTATGATAGATCAATGAAAGTGGGAGACTGAGGGATAACGAGCTTTGGGGCCGTGTTCTTGGAGGTAGACTATGTAGGTAGGTCTGACATGATGGTTTCATTCTTGCAATCTATTTATGCTTGTGGATGAACAACCTCATGTGTGGAGAGGGTTAAGTTCTAACTCCATGTTTGGCTGGGATGGAGGTGACTCTAGCATCCGTATAAGATCATTGGTGGAGCTAGCACTATATTAGTAATAGTAGAATATGAAGAGATCGTAGATGATGATTTTAGATAGACTCTAGAACGTAGTGATAGTGGATACGAGAGTGGTGACTAAGGCATCCCAAATGAATGGAGTGGTAATGGAATTGTAAGGGACAATGTCTCTAAGAAAAAATCCTCAATAATTATGAGTACAAACAAGCAATGCCCCCTTTCTGAAATCTGGTTGGGGAACCGCCTCGAAATTGTGCCACAACTAGCCTCAAATCATAGAAATTCAGAAGACAATAAAAATGAAGTTTGTAGGTTCCACTATTAGAATAGGAGCCATGATTAATAAGAATTAAATAACAAATCAAGGAAGACAGGAATGAGAGCATCGAATAATCAATTTAGTCATTGTAATGGTTTCTATTACATTCGTAAAGAATAACAAAGCTCTAGAAAAGTTCCATGACTTACACTACAAAACTGCTAATGAATTGCAACTACATTAGTGATTCCCTACTAGATATAAGATATGAGAGTTTGACAATAGAGGAATTGAAGACAACCTTCTTTGAAATATGGTCCCAAAGTCAGTTGTGAGATGTTGCTTCAAATAATAGGAACCGAACAATTCATATTTGTAGCAATATAGTAGGAAATCTTCTCTTGCTTCAAATAATAGGAACCAGCCGCCGTAGGAGATCTTCCCTTGCTTGGTAGAAGAACTTTTGTGAAAAGAATTCAAATGAACTCACGCCGCATATCGATGTAATAGAATGTTAGGTGGTATTCTACTTTTCAACTTTACCTCTTAATTCCTTCCGTTTCCTTTTTATTATTATTAAGAGGATTGTATTGTGGATCTAAGTCTTAAAAAAATGATTTTTTTGTACAATTCTCTTTAGGCACGTTCGGTGGGTTTGCCAAAATTGTTTTTTAGTTTAAATCTTAAGTTAAATGTGGTGAACATCTTAATTATCATTGCTACATATAGTGTAGAGCACTATTATCTACTTCACACAAGAACGTAGATATACACTCGTGCACACAATCTTGTATATTTCATTATATATCACACAACCACTTAGATTTTTAGGCTTGTTTAAGAACTAGCTTAAAATTGCTAACATAGCTTCACATGATCAATACAAAAAGTGATTTAGAGAAGAAAATGATTCTAGTAATTCAGAATCCTCAAGTATCATAGATCATGAAAAAATACAAATGATGTCATGCCTTTGAAGTAAAATAAAAAAATTCAAGAAAAGAGGAGATACTCAAAGTGAATTAGAAAATTATGAGAAAGAGAGAAAGAAAATTATAAAATAGAATCTAAGTTGTGAAGAAAAAGATGAGTTTAAAAGTCAACTTTATATGGCAAAAAATACAGAAGAGGCAACATTTATAACTTTAAGACCTCTACTCCATTAGCTGCAAATGAGTTAAATGAGAAAAGAAATCAAGTTAATAAAAAACTAGTTATCCCATCCCTTTCATAACCACACATTCAATCCCTTTCATAGTTCCTACTCAACTTCAACTACGATTTTCCACTCCATTTACCTCTCAAGCATCTTCTTCACTTGAGGGTCTACCTCTGGAGCCTTCTGGATGTTTACACGTTTCTCTTAGGTGCTCGCCTACAGATATTCATCTCTCTATGGTTAACTTCAAACACCGAGTTTGTGGGTCCACCCATGTCTTAACATATGCATGATTGGCTTTGCTTGATTTTGTAACTTAGTTTATAACAATATGACATCAATATATGTAATGATTTATTATTATATAAACACCATTTACACTTTTACACCATAATCACTTTAAAATACATATATATGTAACTCATTTAACACTATATTATGAATTTACAATCATATATATGACAAAAAAATTAAAATAAATAATAGGCTTCACCTTAATTCATTTAGCTTTGAATCAAATCTCGTATGTGTCCTCTTGGGTGGAGAGGAATTGAAGCTCACATCATTCTCACTTACTTTTTCATGAGCATCTTTGGCTTAAAGTTTGAACTCTAAACCTAATCATCTATATTGCTTGATACTTGAGTAGTATTAAAGCTAGTTATATTCATACTAGTTGGTCATTCAATAGTGTAAACATCTTCAGTGTATATGTTAGATAGATAAGTAAGATTGAGCTTTCAACGTCTCAAGTTGTAAATTAGAAAGATGTTTGTACAAGATGTTCTTACTTGCACTAAATACATACTCCATAGCAATAGTTAATGTTGGAACAACAAAAATTTCTTTAGCAATTAGAGATCAAATTGGATAACTTAAGGCTCTCTCTATCATTCTAAAATAACAAAATTTTGTCTATCCTCATTATCTTCAAATTCACATGAATCATAATGAGTAGTAATATATATCTAAAACTTTATGAAATTCATCGATTTCATATGTTTTCTCAACCTTGAATTTAAAATACAAAAAAAAACTTATTGTAAAGGGGGAGGGTGCATTATTGTTATTAGTGTAAACACCCAAAAAATTTTGTAAATAAAATTTTCCCCAAATACAAAGCTTTCTAAATTCAAGTCTTTTCAAAATCTCATTGTTTTCAAAATTGTTTTAAACATAATCAATTTAAAATTTTGGACTTTTCAAACATACTTTCCAAAAAAAATCTTTTTTAAATATTGAAATCCTATCCAAAGAAAGGCCAGATCAAGCAAGAGATTTTTCTAGAATAAGAAAGAGGTGATTCATCCAGAAGTATAGATAAGCACACAGTACGCCAAATGCAATTGTGTCAAGACAGGATCAAAATAATCTACGAAGCAAGTCCAACTCAAAGACAAGATCAAGATAAGATTCATACAAAAGCTTCATCAATTCAAGACAAGTCAAAAAAGGGTTGCACCAAAGGAACCCAATTCAAATTGAATCAAAGTAGCTACATTAAGCTAGTCAAGGTTGACATCAAAGAAACCATGGGCTACACTCAACCAAGACGAGCCAACATCAAGGTCAAGTCAAGAGTCGTGCTCAGCCAAGATGGGTTAAAACCAAAACAAGGGTTGCACCAAAAGAAGCCAAGGGTTGCACTCAGCCAAGACGTGCCAAGGCCTAGGATAAGTCAAAGTCAACACCAAATAGAGTGCTCTAATCCTCCTTACTAGGGCATAGCTCAAGTAAATTTTTTGGGATGTTTGGATCCCACAAAATACCAAAAAAATTACAAACATCTGCGACTAGAAACAGAACCCATCCTGTTTTATAGAACTAAAATAAATTTTGCCAAGAGAATGATAAAATAGTTTTGGAAAATCCATTTTGACTGAAAATTCATTTAAAAAATACTGGATCACAAATTACTTTTTCTTAGTATTTAAGTTGACCCTTGAGTGTTGGTTGAAGAAGTTCTACAACGACTTCATAAAACCCAAGGTATTAAACAAACAATGTGGAGGCCATCACACTTGGGGAAGCTAGATGAGTCCTCACTAAGCTCCCAAAAGGGCTCATAGATGTTTTAAAACACACTACATCGATTTCACATGCCTCATACACATGTGCATCCAAAAAGGCATCATCCAGGCATAGTCATTATATGGGTCAACCCCTATTCATGTCAAGTCCCCTATTGGCTAGAGGTCATCTTCTCATCAAAATAGAATAACCCAAAAAAGGAAATTCTATCGAGAAAAGGGAAAAATACATACTCTCAAGAAAAATCTTGGAAGAAAAGTCTAAGGGTGTTTATTCTTTGCCATTAACCAAATAAATTTTGATTAATAACAAAGAGGAGAATCTATAAACAATCGAAAATTTTTGTTTCAAAATCTTGTTGTTTTCAAAATTGTTAAAGAGAATTGATTCAAAATTTTTGGACTTTTCAAACATACTTTCCAAAAAAGAAATCTTCTTAAAATCTTGAAATCCTATCCAAAGAAAGGCCAGATCAAGCAAGAGATTTTTCCAGAATAAGAAAAAGGCGATTCCCCCGAAAGGATAGAGAAGCATGCAACACCCCAAATGCAATTGGGTCAAGACAGGTTCAAGACAATCTATGAAGGAAGTCCAACTCAAAGACAAGATGAAGATAAGCTTCACAAAAAAGCAAACTCAATTCAAGACAAGTCAAGTAAGGGTTGCTCCAAAGGGGCCTAATTTAAATTGAACCAAAGTAGCTACATCAAGCTAGTCAAGGTCGACATCAAAGGAACCATGGGCTGCACTCAACCAAGACGAGCCGGTTGTGCTTAGCCAAGATGGGTCAAGACCAAGCCAAGGGCTCCATCAGAAGAAGCCAAGGGTTACACTCAGCCAATACGTTCCAAGGCCTAGGCTAAGTCAAAGTCAACACCAAATGGAACTAGGGGTTGCATCAAGTTGCAAGAGGCGGGCTACACTTAGCTGATTACAATTAGCCGAAGTCAAAGGTGGTTGTACCAAAGACACCTTTGACCAAAGAAAGGGGACCACCCATGTGAGCCATGTGACCAACAACTATTGTTTGAATTGGATTAGGTTTTGGGCCAAGCAAGGACCAGTCCAACTCATGGAACTCTCTAAAAAGATGCCAAAGCATATTCCCTCTCTTGAGGATTCCTAAGAGCTCTATAAATTTAGGCCTTGGGTTGGGTTTGAGAGGAGAAAAATTTGAGAAAGGAAGTCCAACAAAGAGAGGAAAGAGTGTGAGAGAGAGAGGAGAGGAAGAAAGGGGAAAGCCATCATCCCCAAGGTGCAACTCCATCGTTGGCTAAGACACGCTCTCCCAAGCCTCCCAAACTACCAACGAGGTCTCTTCTTCCCCCTTCTCCTTTCCCATTTCGATTCTATTCAATGTAAGTATAATATTTAGGAGTAATTGTCTTCAAATCATTACAATAATTAAGGAGAAATGCTACAAATCCATGCTAAAGACAACCGATAAGAAGGCCTTCAACTTGTTCGAGATTTGGTTACATCTACCCCAATATAAACTATATCTGATACTCTCTATCTCTTCTATACTTAAAGGATGTTATCATTTCTTCTCTCCTTCTTGATTGATTGAAATTCCTCTAAATTAAAATACGAAGCCACATGAGGGACATTAGCATCCAAGTTTTACATGGAATGATAAGAGTATGTAAATCTCTTTTGTGGTAGATTAACTATTCATAAGATTGTGTAGGGGCGGGCATTAGGCTATGATCACATATACCTTCTAAGTGAGCTTTCTTCCTCGAGAGAGATCGTACCAGAAATTTATATGTAGATGAGTTCCTCCTCAAACAGACATAAGTCCTCAATCTAAATTTCTTTAGATGATCATTAACATATTAAAGATAAAACTAAATGTATCATTAGTTCTAAATCGAAAACTCTGTTTTCATGATCCTACATCAGTCTGATCCTCTAATTTTTTAGTGCTTATATGTGAGCAAAATTTTTTGAAAATCGGTCTGAACCTTGGACACACAATTTCTAACACATAATAAAATTTTCAATAATTTTAGACATAGGTAATGCCAAAAATAAAATTATAGAATACCGAACATAATTCGAGACAAAACCTACCTATGTTGCAAATCCTGCGACATGCTATCAGTAAAACACCAATAACTCTATCCGTAGAGCCCAAAAATCATTAAAACAGTTTTGTTGGAAAGTTGATTTTCATAGCTTTCTAACCAATTTTATAAAGAACCAAAGTCTACATATAGAGATACTAATGTTTTACTATGCATATGTATTTCTGTCACAAAGTGTTCCAAGTTTCAAGGTTAGAAACTTCCTAGATTTAATTATGATCCTACTTAGAATAAAAAATCTAAATAAAAATTTTATAATAAACTACATATCTAGGCCTAGCTTAGGTAAAAAATTTGAGATTTTTGGATCTACACAAAATACTTAAAAAATTATAAACATTTTCTACTAGAAACAGAACCCATTCTGTTTTATAGAAAAGAAACATATTTTGTAAGGGAATGACAAATTTTTTTTTGAAAGTCCATTTTGATTGAAAATTTGTTTCGAAAAATACATATCACAAATTACTTTTTTTAAGCTTCTAGATTGACTCTTGAGACTAGTTCAAGAAAGTCTATGACGATAAGAATCCACTTGTCCACAATCGCTTAAAAAATCATAAAAGAATCTTTGCAAGTTTGAGTAAACTTGCTAGTATGCTCGCATATTGTTTTTGTAAATAAGATTTTAACTCAATCAATAGACGAAAATTTTTATTTACATCATCAATTACTTTCTTCTTTTATTTGTGACATAAGATGATTGCGTATAAAATTATAATCTGTACATAGTTGATTGATCGTTGATATTTTATCACTAGTTATGCTATTGAGATCCTTAAGCCCATTTGATAAAAGAGTAGTGAAATAAGTTGTCAATATCTCTTTTAGGTCATCTAACTTTAACCTAGAACCTAATGCAACAACAATTGAACTAATAGGAGGAAGATACATATAATAATAAAGCTACATTTTTGCAATGTCTTCTACATGTTTAGTCAAGTAAGTAGTGTTTCAAAATTATATTAACATAGAAGTTACTTCTATAGCTTGATAACCAATAAATAATAAGTTAGATACAAAACACCATATAATATGTTTTTGGTATTCTTAAAAGTAGACAAGAGGTTTAAAAGACTCTTAAAAATTTCACAATTAAACTCAAAGAAAGTTGATTATGCAAAATAAACTAATTAACCAGTCTCTATAAGGCATAGTCACAAAAAGCTTTTGATAGAACAAATTTCAACATTATCTAATATCCTTTCTAACTATTCCTGGTCTTCTACTTTTTTTTACAAAAATCTATATATCTATTCATAATATTAGAATGATTCTATAGAAAATTAAGAGCATCTTTAATAGGTTGTACTTTAGGCCTTGAATTTTTCAAACAATCTTATACACAAATTAAGTACATGACAGAAAAAATGAACATGAAAATTTTTACCACCAAAAATAGCTTGAGATATTCTTTGTAAGTTAGAAATAGTGTAAGAATTTGCATCAATATTGTGAAGTGAAACTGAAATACCTTATGAGATAATCGATATTCTTCAAAACTGATTTTAGAAAATAATAAATATTTTGTACAATATGACATTTGTATCAATACAATGAGATAAAAGTGGACATATTTTAATTGAATAACTATCATTCATCCAGTTAATAGTGATACTCTGCACACATGTAATTGCCAATTATTACTCCCCATAATTAGTATATAGTGAAACACTATGATCAAGTGAAAAAAAAATCAACCGACACTTATAATTTACATATATGTCTAGTAACTAATTGTCTAGAAATAAACACCCCCTAAAGCTAAAGCTGAGATCCCACTCCCAATGTTCAAAATTTGAGTCAACCCCTTTAGAGTTTGAAATGTAAAGATTCATTCTTTTTTATCAAAAATTATAATATACTTATCTTTATATTATTTATCTAGTTTTTAAAAAAAATGGTTTTTAATAACTATTGCTTTGACGTTTTATAATTTATAAAATTGTTTAACTTTTTTCATTTTTAATGTAAAAGAATGTTGCACAAGACTCAATAAAGTCATGTCCAACGGCTGATGGCTAATCCTCGGTGAAATTTAAAACCCGTCACACTCGGTGCGACGTTGGCGTGCGAGCCTAGCTAGAGGGACCCTTATACGTGGGTGCGTGCAGCCAAGTGATTCCAAGGGTTGTGGGCAGCCGGACGTGGCATCTCTTCATTGTTTGAAATTGCTGGTTTTAACACGGGTTACCGGTTCTTGTAATGATTCCAATCCGGTTCACAGAAAGATGGAACCATAACCGAACTAGGGAATCCTTAGTTTCAGTCATGGTTTCCGATTAAGTTTGACCAGCTCTGGTTTTGGCTGGTTTCAAAACCGATAGATCGGTTACGAATCAGTCATGTCTAGTTTTAGTTAGTTTACATTTTTATTAAGCAAGAAGAGAATAATCGAATCAAAAGAGCGGCAATGTTTTAATCAATGAGAAAAAGGGGGAAAAGACAAAATTTTAGCATCCACCTTTAAGGTTTGAAATGTAAAGATCCATTCGTTTTTATGAAAAATTTATAAAATATTATCTTGATATTATTTATCTAAAGTTTTTCTAAATTTTTTGGTTTTCTAATAACTATTGCTTTGATTTTTTATAATTTATTAACTTGTTTTACTTTTTTTATTTTTAATATAGAAGAATGTTCAACAGGACTCGATCAAGTCATGTCAAAACAGGCGATAGCTACTTCTTACTGATAGAGCACGGGCTGATTATTCGTGTCCTTTTCCAGCGTCTGCATGTGAGCTTAAGTAGAAGGACCCCTATACGTAGGTGTGTGCAGCCAAGTGGGCCCAAGGGTCGCGGCTGCACTCCGGACCTGACAGCTCCTAATGGTTTGAAAGTTTCGGTTTTGCATGGTCTGAAATGGCCAGTTCCACATCAAATCCAAACGACCGGTTACTGAATCGGTTCTAGTAATGATTCCGCTCTGGTTCACATAAAGGTAGAACTGTAACCGAACCAAGAGATCCCTAGTCTCAGTGGTGGTTTCAGGGCAAGTTCGTCCAGTTTCGGTTTTGATCGATTTGAGTGTCAGTAGTGTTCCGATTAAAATTGATATATCGGTTACGAGTCAGCCATGTCTAGTTTTAGCTGGTTTTGAGTTTTATAAATAAGCAAAAAAAAAATCCAATCAAAAGAACGACAGTTTTAATCAATGGGGAAAACGAAAGATAAGAAACAAGGAAAAGCCTACCCATAAAGCAATTTCATAACTTTTACACTTTTAAATACTGGCATACATTAGGCTAACTTAAAAAATACCGTAAGAAAAAGGATAAACAATTGGGACATATCCAATATATCACCATAAAAACAAAAGCTTTTGGTAGTGCTGCCTTATAATTCTCGTACTGTCAAGTATATGTTTTTATATAAAAAGTCCAGGGTATTAAATGTCTGCCTTTTCGGTCCCCGTGCGCTGTCTGATCTATGGGCCATTTGATGGATTCATTTGTGTTTGAAAAGTCAAACCATTTTGAATTGGCTCCAAAATCTCTAGGAGACCATTTAATACGAGATAAGTTCAGGTCCAAGAGTGCCCGAAAAGAATAATGAGAAAGATGCGCCAAATGCCGACTATCGTAGAAACAGATTGCAATTAGAAATATAAAAAAATACATTCAGCTTCTTTTAGAACAAGGGCGAGGCTGAAGCAAGATGCATAACTAAGGCATCGAACTTGTAACCTTCAATTTGTCAGTCGGCCCTTTAGCCATGCATGTGAGCCATCTCTCGTTGTTCAAAAATACCGTCCCTTTTTTTGGGGGTTACAATCGGAGGACGAAGCGAGCAAGGTATGCACACCCCGGAGTAGAACTCACGTGAGTGGAGGGCCGGCCGTGCCTGGTAAGTTAACGCGGTGAGTGCAAAATACGTTCATAGAAACTACTGCTGGGTTCGTCGATCTTGGAGGTGTACATGTTTATTGAGGGCTTCTTTTAGGAGCATGTGGATACAAACAGACCATCTGGGATTCTCTTGAATGGGACGATATATATCATGTCTTGTTGGACGGAATCACTCAACTTTTATACCTGCTTTTCTACATGAGTCCAAGAAGTCGCGATATTCCAGTCAACTGTCAGGGCCCCGCACAAAGACTCTTACTTGGACTTATCTCTGATACCTAAAAGTCATGTCATTTAGAATCTGGACAAAGCAATCGTATCGCACACGGCCAAATAATTCTTACCGGTCTTCCACGCTTAACAAACACTCCTTGCAGAATAAAATATAAGCATCTTCACCCTTTCCTGTTAAAGATCTTGACCGTTTGATTATCTCTCTTCCTTCGATATCGTTGCGGTCACGAGATTGATTGATCGCCAGAGCAATATACATATAGAAAGCACAATTCAGCCCTCTCTGTGTGTGCGTGTGCATAATGTTCCTTCTCCCCATGTTCTGCGTCATCCTGCTAATCCAATTCTGTTCGGCTTTCTCATCCACCAACATTACCACGTTTAGTTATCCTTCTTTCCCGCTGAACAGCCGTGAAATTAACTACTCCGGTAATGCTACTGCGTGGAATGGAGTCATCGACCTTACCACCAATCCGGTATACGGAGAAGCTGCAACGAACGTCGGCCGAGCCATCTACGCCAAACCCATTCGACTCTATGATAAAACCACCGGCTCAGTAGCGGACATTGTCACTCACTTCACCTTCCTCATCGATAGTAGCCGCAACGGCTCGTACAAAGGTGATGGTCTCACCTTCTTCCTATCTCGAGTAGACTGGACCTTGCCTGCAAATTCCCAGAGCGGATATCTTGGACTCCTGAATGCGACCAACAACGAATTGGTCACCAGTCAACTGGTAGCCGTCGAGATTGACACATACTACAATTCTGAATTCTCTGATCCGAATGGAAACCACATGGGCGTCGATGTGAACTCACTTACCTCCAAAGTGACCAGCAATTGGCAGTGGGACACTAACAGAATATTGAATGGTGAGGCATGGATTGTATATAACTCCACCACAGGAGTTTTGTCAGCCAGAATGACCAACAAGAACCTGTTACCCTACACCGAATGGAACATCTCCTGGCCAATCGACCTGAGCAAGGTTCTTCCTGAACTCGTTGTTGCGGGATTCTCAGCGTCATCTTCATCAAGCTTGGAATTGCACCGGATTTTTTCGTGGAATTTCTCATCATACCTCACAACTCCGGATCCACCTCCGGAATTTAAGCCCATGAGTCCGGATCTGCCTCCCACTAAGCACACAAAATACAAGCTTGTCATTATCCTAGTTCCACTGTTATTTCTTGGAGGCCTTGCTATTGTACTTATGATCCTGATTCGTTGGAGAAATAGGATTAATTATCGTAAAAGAAAGGAGATGAATGGGGAAAGGTGGAAGGAACAGGAAAAAGAGCAAGAAGTTTGCGAAACATACAATGTGGATATTATAGCTAATCTTGAGACAGGGCCAAGAAGGTTTAGCTATGTGGAGCTCGCGGCAGCAACTAAATTCTTCAGCGAGGAGGAGAGGCTTGGCCAAGGTGGGTTTGGTGGGGTGTATAAAGGGGTTCTCAAGGACACAAATGAGGTTGTGGCGGTGAAGCGTTTATCTAAAGACTCGAGCCAAGGGATAAAGGAATACATCTCTGAGGTGACCGTAATCAGTCGGCTGCGACATCGTAACCTTGTGCCACTGATCGGATGGTGCCACGAAGGATGTGAGCGGTTGCTCGTTTATGAGTATATGGAAGGGGGGTGCCTAGACTCTCACTTGTTCGCTCCCAAGACTGCAAAGGTCCGTGTCTAGAGCCTCATTTTGATGTCTTTGTAAATCCATGCACAGTATTTTCTTTTCTCTTTCCTCCGCTGGATTCGCTAGAACCTCACTTTTATATATATGTGTTTGTTTCAACGTTGACAGGTCCTTTCGTGGGAGCGGAGGATGAGAATCGCTCTTGACATAGCCACCGCGTTGCTCTACTTGCATGAGGAGTGGGTGCAATGTGTAGTACACCGCGACGTCAAGACAAGCAACGTGATGATCGACTCCGCATTCAATGGACGCCTCGGTGACTTCGGGCTGGCACGACTGGTGGACCATGGCTTTGCCCCAAAAACGACGATGTTGGGTGGAACCATGGGGTACATTGCACCAGAGTGCCTGATCAATGGCAAGGTTAGCAAAGAGAGCGACGTATACAGCTACGGAGTGGTGCTACTAGAGATCGCATGTGGTCGAAGAGCTATGCAGCCAGTCGGGGGAAAAGGATCTCGACTAGTAGAGTGGGTTTGGGGGCTTTATGGTTCGGATTCACTCGTGGAGGCTATTGATGAGAGGCTCGATTCCAAGTTTAATAGAGAGGAGGCAGAGTGCATGATGATGGTTGGATTGTGGTGCGCATTACCTGATACGGAGAGTAGGCCCACGATAAGGGAGGCAATCCAGACGCTGAGATTCCAAGCCAAGCTGCCCAAGCTCCCGCCTAAGATGCCCACACTCGTTTTCTACGTGTGCCCCATCAGTCAACCTAAAGAAGATTTTAGTGTTCCCATGAGCACTAGTACCGGTGCAACTACATCGGTGACAACAACCGGATCACTAACGAAACAGTGGTCAGAAGAAGAGTCGATGTTGCATTCTTATAACAAAGAGATAGGATCCATATGAGATGCTTGATGGACCTTTGAGCAATTTATGAATCAAAAGGTACTACTTCAACCAAATTACTTTTGGTAATTGATTATGGCCACATCGATCACTTCATCCATGGCACCTGAACATTTTATCTTCAAAACTAAATTACCAAAACATTTCTGGTAATTGAAGGATTAGTTCTAAAAGATTGCTATATTTTTCAAGTGACTGTGACTGCCAATGGGTCGTTGTCTTTTGTCGTCAAAGATTTAAAAGTACCCGTCTGACCTTCTCCTGCGTTAATAGGTTCAACTTCTTATTTTTCTAAGAAAAACTTTAAGGTGGTCATAAAATTCAACTGTACTTTTACTTTTCAAGAAGTCTAAGTTGTTGTTTTTACTTTGCGCCCACAGCGTTAGCTCAACTGGCAGAGCGCTACGAATCCCTGCTGCTAGTAGGAAGTTTGGAACTGGGACGCTGCACGTGTGTTGGGCTTTGGCCTTCCATTGTAATAAGTAAGGAAAACGGTTTCCTTTTTACTGTAATAAGTATTAAGTAATATCGATTAATATTAATTCATTTATAGATATATGATAATTAATACCTATTATATTACTTATTTAGTATATATTATATAATATAAATATTAACCAATATAAATTCACGTAGCAATGATGAGGCAACTGACATGGCTTAAGTCATGTCAGCATATCCACATAAGCACAACGGTAGAGAAATTTTGGCATTTGTTTTTCTTGCATGAGAAATTTAGACCTAAAAGTATCAAACAAATAGTTTTCTAAAATTTGCAAGCACAAAGACAAGGGAAGACTATTTACACTAATTTTCAACCTAAGAGAGAGAACAACAAGAGGGAGGAGGGGTCAACGGATACGCCCATATGATGCCATCATTTTGCAATCAATATAATATAGAACTATGATTCGATCTCAACACTGGGAGATTAACAAAGAAAAAAAGTGTTCTTTTAAAAAGGTGCAATCTTGCACTTTACGTTTCAACCTCATGAGGATGTATTTGTCCCGAATGTTACTTTTCGCTCACAGAAGCCCTGAATAGTACTCAATAGAAAACTCCTTTCTGATGTGTTTCTTCCCTCTCCCCTCTGATATGGCCCCTCTTTCTCTCTCTCTGTATCTCTCTCTCCAACATAGCTCATTTGAAAAAATAGTTGTTGTAGGCTTGTAGCGTAAAAGTAGTTAGATAAAATAGAGATTTGCAAAACAACCGGAAAACAAGTTCTTTCATTGGCATTTATTAAAATGTTAGCAGCGAAAGAAAGAAATAAGAGCATGATAAGAAAGAATCAACATCAGTATCAATAACTATGATTTTCTCTTTTAGGACGAGCATTTGGTCTCCTGAAGTTAATTTGGATATTGCAGTTGATAAAGAAAATCAGGCTCCTCTCAACACTATGGCATGGAAGTGGAAATGTGTTTAGCAATATGATTGGTGTGAACAATATTGTGGATGTAAATGCTGCTACCAAGAATTAAATTGTTGTCCAAACATCCCTCTAGGTGAACCTTGAGTATTAGTTTCCCCTCGAACTTTTTCAGTATGAATTTCATGGTGTTATGTACTTGTTATCTTTGTAAATGATGTATAATTTGTGTTAGATCTCCTTCCTTGGTATCAGAATATATAATTGAAAGAATTATAAAAGTAAATTTTGTTGTTTACTTTGTTTCTCCAAGCTCGTAAGGAGTAAGGGTTGACATCATATGCATCCCGTGATTTACGGATGAGCTCTATCACCGGATCAGGGTTTCGAAAATGGAAAGTCCAATCAGAATATTTGGGAGGAGTCAAGCGTTGTTTCATAAATATAGAAAAGCACACAAAAAAAAGTCACTCGAATAGTAAACCTCTTTAAAAAACCGGCTATGCATAAACCGGAAAAAGCAAAAATATATACCTTCTTGTTCTTACCTTCCTCTTCCCCATTGACTATCCGCTGCGCAATTGGTGGACCGAGTGAGTACATTGCAAAGATGATGGTCGGACATTATCAGGACACAATATTGGTATAAGGGCTTCTTTATTTGCAAAAGGATACAAAGTTAGTTTTTTGTGTAAAAAAAGAGAAAATAATAAAGAGAAAGAGATAAGGAGCCTCCCGTCCCTCTCTCACTACACTCTCTCTTTCTCTTCCCTTTTATACCTCTTTCAAACAACTTAGGGGTTTCAAAAATTTGTGGACAAAAACTAATGGTTTCCAAAAAATTGTCTCGGGCTACGGACTAGAAAGTTCGTGATGCTCCTTGTCTGTTTTAGAAAATAAAAGTTACCATAGGGAAAATTATGAAAATGCTCAAATATTTTGAGTAAAATGTTATTTTTATCCTTAAACAGGTGAAAAGACTGTATTGTCCTCTAGTTGTTTATAGAAATTACAAAATACCTATAAAATAAGTTACCTTCATGCCCTTACCCAGTAAAAGATTCACAAATCTGCTACTGTATAAAAGACAAGGTTGCCCTCATCTTTTTAAAAAATTTACAAATATGAACTAAGGGGCAAATTTATGGATTTACCCTTGATTGACAAATTTTATAGAAAAACCACATATCAAGTCATTTTTACCCTTAAACAAGGTATCAATTACGGAGCAAAACCGTAACAACTGGTATGTTAAGGATGAACTCTCTAACCGACTGGATAAGGACACCAAAAATGAAAAGTCCAGCTAGGATAATTGGGAGGACGAGTGAGGCATTGCTCTATAAATATAAAGTAGTGCACAGATAGAAAAGTCACTGAAAACAATAAACCTCTTTCGAAAAATGACTGTGTGAAAACCAGAAAAAGCAAAAATACATACCTTCTTCTTCTGACCTTCATCTTCATCACCGACTATCCGCTGCATAGTTGGTAGTCGTCGAAAACCCTTAAAGAAATTGAGTGAGTACGTTACAAAGATTAGATAGTCGTACATTATCGAGACACAACATTGACACAACATTGGCATGAGGACCTCCTTATATGCAAAAAGGTACGTTGTTAGTTTTTCTATAAAAAGAAAAAGTAACAAAGAGAAAGAAAGACTAATATGAGAAAGAGAATACACTTATTTTTGTCAGAAAAGGCTGGTTGTCAAAAACCACATTTTATTGCTTGAGACAGCGAAAAAAACATATTGGTCAGACCCTGCTAAAGGCCAAACGACCATTGCAGGAGTTAGGCCCAGATCTGTCGATATTTGACAAAAACAAGAAAAGAGAGGAAAAAAACGGATGGGGATGGTGAGACTGTCTTGCAGAGGAAAAGCCAAAGCCAAGGAGAGGGATAGCCCACGACAGGTGAAGGGAAAGCCGAGGCTAGGCGAAGAGAGCCTCTCGCCCCTCTCTGACTGTGCTCTCTCTTCCCTTTTATACTCTTGGAAAACTGCCCAATGGTTTAAAAAAACCACGGGCAAAAACCAATTATTTTCTAGAACTACCTCCAGTTTTTGAAAATTGCCTTGGGCAACGAACTAAAAAGTTTGTTCGGCCCTTGGCCTGTTTCAGAAACTATTACTTGCCAAAGGGTAAAATTACAAAAATATCTAGATATTTTTTAGTAAAAAGTTTTTTTACCCTTAAATAGGTGAAAAGATTGTATTGTCCTCTTATTGTTTATAGAAATTAAAGAATACTTGGAAGGTAAGTTACCTTCCTACCATTACCCGATAAAAGGTTCATAGATTTGCCACTGTATTAAAAGACAAGGTTACCCATGTCTTTTTGAAAGTTTACAAATTCGAATTAAGGGGCAAATTTATAGATTTACCCTTGATCAGTGATGAATTTTATAGAAAAATAGGTATCAAGTTTGTTGTTCTGCACATGGTCATTTTAAAAAATTATAACACTGGATAAACACATAAAATTATTGTTTTACCCCTATAGTTTGGAAAAATTATCGGTGGCAAGAATTTTTTGGGAAAAAATGTTAATTTGTCCCCAATTTAGTTTTATAACAGAATAAAGTTATTAAAAACTCAATAATGATACTTAAAATTTGTATAAAACTGGTTTTAAGTACCATGAGTTCTGTTAGTTAAATATTTGCTATTTGTTGCTTGTTATATATATTTCTTTTAGATCATTTAATTGTTAATTTTTCCAAATACATAAAAATTAATTCAAGAATATGTGTATCTAAACTAGCAAAACATAAAAATTAAACAGTCTAAATTTTAAAACGTGAAAGAGAAGAACTTCATTCACTTTTACACTAAAAGGTGTAGACTATGTATTAAAGGAAACACTACACCCACCACCTCATTAAGCCACTGGAGAAAAAAATATATAAAACATTTATAAGAGATGACATGATAACAAGAATCAACTTACACGAAGGATGTTCTGATTAGGGTCTTTGAATCAATAACAACTAAATATGATATTACAACTAAACTACATGTTCAATCACTACTATAAAGGTATAATGCCTATAAAATGAAAGGAGATAATTTAGTGAAACATGTGAACCATATGATGGTAATGCGAAAAGATTTAACTGTAGCTAAATGAGTTATCCTAGAACTACTGCAAATATCCATAATATTAAGTAGTCTTTCCTCATTCTAGAACATAGTCACTATTGTCTTTAGACTAGAGCTTGAAATAAATCTTTCCGAACGACCTCTCAAACTAATAATTGAATAAGAACATATGAACAAAAATAGAAAAGAGAAATTGTTAGTGGTGCAAGATGAGATAGGGTTCAGTTCCGAAGCCAACTAGAAAAAAAATAAACCAAACAAAAAGATTGACAAAAATAACAAAAAGAACGGTCAATCTTTTAAGAAATCACTTCTTGAGTCAAGTGTTTTAATTGCAAAAAAATAAAACACTACAATAGGATTTCCGCAATAAGAAAAATAGTGAAAACAACCCAACAACATAGACAATCAGAGAAAAAGAATATAATCTGCATGATATCAAAATACTTATACATGAATCACCTAGTGATAGGTTGGTGGATTGACTATAGAGCAACGAGACACATCTTAAAGAGAAATGAAGGAAAAATGTATCTAAAAAAATATAAACTAGGAGAATATCGGGTATACATGAGAAACAACACCTTCTCAAATATTCTTCAAACTAGATCCTTTAGAATTTATGTACAAGGTACACCTATTGCACTAACTAATGTCCTAATTGTGTTATCTATAAGGTGTAATTTGGTTTCAGTCAGTGTCTTGATGAAGAAGGGTTTTGAGGTCAGGTTTATTCCTAACAAAGTGGTTGTAGAGAAGCATGAGAGAGAAATTTTCTCAAGAGAATTTGATATAGAACACGGATTGTTCAAGTTGAACATAAATGAAAGTAAAAGTTCATCTTTATATTGATTGTGCCTTTAACGTTAATTTGAATATATTGCATAAATGCCTAGGACATGTAAGTATAGAAATGTTGAGAAAATTATCTATCTTTAACATACTCCAAAGTTTTGAGAAAAACACTTTCAGCAAGTGTGAAGATTGTATATAAAGAAAATGACGAAAAACAAATTCTCAAAGAAACAACAAGGCAATAACCCTATTGAAAGTTATTTAAAATCATTTATGTGGATCCTTTAGAGTAAGATCACATCGAGGAAAAGTCTATTTCATAACCTTTGTCGATGATTACTCGATATATATATATATATATATATATATATATATATATATATATATATATATATATATATATATATATATATATATATATATATATATATCTTAGCACATAAATCTGAGGCACTTGAAGTATTTAAAGAATATAACCATGAAGTTGAAAATCAACTAAGAAATATAATCAAAGTCTTGAGATCATATAGAGGTGGTGAATACACCACTGTATAATTTTTGAAATTTTATAAAGACTTTTATATTTTGAAATAAAATACAATGCCTACGATATATCGACAAAATGGTGTAGCTGAAAGATATAACAGAACCTTAGTAAACATGACAAGATAAATATTAATTGATGCCTTTCTATGAAGGATATTTTGAGAAGCAAGAAGTACCACATTATACCTACTCAATAGAATAATGTGTAAAGTTGTATTCACTATATCATACAAGATGTGGTTTAGAAGAAAACTCAACCTATGTCATCTTAGAAGGTAGGGATCTATAACTCATGTGAAGATCATTGATCAGTCTAGAATCAAGCTATACAGTAGGTCCTTGAGATGTATATTCATCAGATATCCTAAAGGATCAAAGGGATATTGATTTTATCATAAGGATCATGGATTGATAGAAAGTAGAGATATTGAATTCTTAGAAGATACTAAGAATGACTTCCTTTAGAATAATGATGAATATATTGATGATCTATTAGATTTAGATAAATCATCATTTGAACCTCTAGAATATCTTTCTCAATCAACCGAAACTTTAAGTAGACATAAAAGGTCTAGAGTCGCACCGTCCTACTTAAGGGATTATTACACTTATCTTACACAAAAAATGTGTAATTCAGTAGATTTATATGAGTTAACTAATAACTTGCACCAAGAGGTTGGTTGCAAAAGGATTTTCACAAAAGTAGGAGATATATTATATTGAGTCATATTCTCCTATTACGAAATTTGTATCCATAAGAATAATCCTGACGATGTCAATATATTATGATTTGGATTTATATTAGTTAGATGTAAAAACTGTTTTTCTGAATAGAGATTTAGATGAAATCATATATATACATCAGTCCAAAGGATACATGGTTGAAGGCGAAGAAGATAAAGTAAATAGGCTGAAAAATTCCCTATATAATCTAAAACAATCACCTCTCCAATGGTATTTGACTTTTTAAAATACCATTATTGAACTTGGGTTTGTGGCAAATGAGCTTGATCATTGTGTATATGTCTCGAACAGTGGGAGCTACTTTGTCATCTTATCAATATATGTAGATGACATATTATTGATTGGTAATGATAATGGCATGACAATGAGATGATTATCAAAACCAAATCACTCAATGTTTAAAATGAAGGATATGGGGAAAGCATTCTATATCCCGGGTATAAATATTTTTTGAGATAGAGAATTTAATCTTCTATGCCTAAGTCAGGAGAGATATATTGATTATATCCTCAAAAAATTTAAAATGGATTAATGCAAGTTTGCTACTACAGTCATTGCAAAAGGGATAAAACCGCACAAGATTGATTATCCTAGTGAAGGAGACGATAAGCCTAACCTTCCTTATGGACAAGTTGTGGGCAACCTGATATATGTTATGCTATGTAAAAGACTTGATATCAGTTTTGTTGTTGATCTTATGAGCATATATCAAAGTAATCTCAAATGATAACATTGGGTAGTTGTAAAGAGAGTTCTAAGATATCTCAAAGGAATAAAAGACTTGAAATTATGTTTTAAAATAGATGAACTAAAAGTGGTAGGATACTTAGATGCTAATTTTGTTGGGAGCAAAGATGATAGGAAATTAACCTCAGAACAAATTTTTTTATTTGGGGGTGGAGTTGTTTAGCATTACATACACAGGAAGTGGCTTGTTGTATGGGTCAAACAATTGTTGTCTGAATAAGCTACTTCATACGAGATTTGAAACTGAACATAGCCAATGAACCGGTTGTCATTTTCTATAACAAAAAATGCAATAATTACTCTAATTAAGAGTGGAGTTGACAACTCTAAAGCAAGCATATAATGGTAAAATACCATTATGTTCATGATATGATTGTGAGAAAAAAAATATTCATCTCATACATGCCAACTATAGATATGTTGACTGACCCCTTATAAAGACATAAGAGAGGATCTTTTCTCAAAACATGTTACAAACATGGGTTTGAGATATGTTTAATTGTTATGCATGTAAAAAAACCACACAACGGGTAATAATTACAATAGCAATAATAAAATGACATTATTTTAAAAACCTCGCAAAAATGAGAGGAAAACTAGTATGTCGGATCATTTGGCTCGAATGGCCAAGTGAGATATGTAAATCTGAGAAATGACTATTCTTGGCAATCTCAGAGGAACAGCTACACTGGTCATCTAGTCATTTCCCATGAAGGTAGTTACGGAGTAAAACCATAACTTTTGGTATGTTACGAATGAACTCTGTAACCGACTAGATAAAGGCTCCAAAAATGAAAAGGCCAACCAAGATATGGGGGAGGAGGAACCAGCCGCTGCTCTATAAGTACAGAGCAATACACACATAAAAGTCACTAAAAACAGTAAACCTCTATGAAAACCAGTTGTGTGGAAAGTGAAAAAAGCAAAAATACATACCTTGTTCTTCTGGCCTTCGTCTTGATCACTATCTGCTGCATAACTGGTGGCTGTCGGAAGCCCCTAAAAAGGCCGAGTGAGTACGTTTCAAAGATCATACAGCCGGACATTGCCGGGACGCAACATTGACCCAATAAAAACTTCTTCCGACATTGTTTCTCCCACGCACTGCTACAGAACAGTTTCAGTCTTTTGAAAACAGAATCTGGACATAGAGAGTGATCACCAGAAAAGGTACTAACTAACACGAAGAAAATATCCATAACATGCACAAAATATTGCGTTAGAATCAGAGACTCAGGAACTTAGGAAGATAAACTATAATGAAGCTACATGACCAATGGTACACAACATTAGAATTCTGCTTGAATATGAAGCTATAATGAAGCTAGACAACATTAGAATTCTGCTTGAATATGAAGCTATAATGAAGCTAGACAACATTAGTATTCTGCTTGAATATGAAGGGCACATATCACATTCAAAATAAAATTTACTGTAATCTTCACAGGAAGTGAATCAAAGGCAAGTTTACATGACCAATGGTAACTCTTGGGGCCGAACATAAGAGAAGGCAGGCATCCGTGGAAATAATTGCCAAATACACATGATATCTATCTTTATCTTACCGTTTGTTCTAATAAAAGTTCTTTGTGTTTTCCTTGTTTCTTTGAGATTTTGATGAACGGAATGCTATTTGACCAAATGAATAACGTTCAGGGTCCCCTGTGCCAAAGAATGTCGATCAAATAAGTGTAATTCATATTTGACAGAAACCCTCTTTTTCTATGTTGTCTGGCTGAGCAGTATGTTAATTGTATGATTGAAGACTCGGTGATCTTTGTGATGTTAGTTCCACTTAGGTTCTGCACTTTCAAGGAAGACAAACATTTAATGGAATCCGGTAGCACTCCCAATGGCGTTTTGCTCAAGTAGAGCTTTTCCAAAGACTTCAATCCTCCGATGGAATCGGGAATCCTTTTCGAAAGTGTCCGGCCGAGCACGAGACTTTCCAATGTCTTCTGGCAGTTCCTCTAGTTTGGTACCAGACTGTTTAAGCTCGGACAATCCATGTTTTGACAAGCAACCCAACGTTTCCACATTAAGAAATTATTTGCTCGTCAAAATCACTAGAAACTTTAAATTCAAAGTTTCTGGAAAATCAGAAAAATTATGCTAATCTTATTTCCACATGTAAGAATATAAAGTTATTTGGCATCAAGTTGCAAGGTGTCTTACCCTGCTACACAATGGGACGAATAGTCACCCGTATATACAACAACATTCTTTGTTTCTATAGAGCCTTATCATAATTTGTACAATCCATAAAAAATAAGTCTGACAAAGTTTTACGCTGGTTGTCGAAAGCTTAACGCAACCCTCTTCTTTTATCCGATCTTGAGACCGGTCATGCAAGGGTAATCCATTACTTGAGAGAAGTTACCCGAATATATATATATATATCAAGTTGCAAGTTTTGGAATTTTTAAGAGAAAAAAGATATAAATAAACACGAAGAGGAGATAGTTTCGCTACCTTCCCAATGGAATCCGGCAACTCGCTTATGTGTGTCCCTTCCAGGTTGAGTACTTCTAAAGATGTCAAGTCCCCAATGGAATCGGGAATTCTTTCCAATGGAGAATATTGAAGGTCCACCTCTTTCAGTGACTTTAACCTTCCAATCTCTTCCGGCAGTTCATTTAGTTGGGTTTCACTTAGATTAATGGTAGAAGTAGTCCAGCGCAGGTTGAGCACTTTGAGTGATTCCAGCAAACCCAACCTGTCTGGCAACTCACATATGCCAGTACAGGCATCGAGGTTGAGGGTCTCAAGATTCTTCAACTCACATATACTGTCGGGCAAATGCTGGAGTGCCGTTCAAGAACAAATGCTGAGACGGGTCAGGTTGATGAGCTGACCCATGGAATCATCAATTGTAGTCAAACTCCCTCAGCCATCAAGCACCAGCTCCTCTAACCTCGGAAAACCACAAAAGTCTGGAGTCACAGTGAGGATCCAACACCAACGGAGATTGAGAACCTTTAGATCCAGCATGAAAATAATACATAAATGTTTTGAAGAGGTCAGATGAGGATATTGACCCAAAGAAGATTCAAGTGGATATCATCAAGCCGGTCATTCAAACCGAAAATAGTTAAGCATAACCGGTTTTAGAAACTATTGATTGTTTCAACCAATACGAAGAAGAAAATTTTCAAGTGCGGACCTAAATCCAGAAACTGTCATAGATAGACCGCACCCCTGACCTTATTGTTTCTTTAAAAGGGTAAAAGGTGGAAGAAAGTACTTTAAGTTGAACTGTAATGGTTAACGATAGCTGCTGACCTTATTGTTTCCTTGTCTCTTGCTTAATTTTGAAGCTTCATGGTTCCATGATATTTTGGAGAACCTGCCCTCCGACAGATCGAGCTCAAGTTGGTGAAGACCACTCGTCTCAAATGCTAGTGCCTCCGACCTACATCCCCATAGCTGCAAGACTTTGATCCTCGGTGGGAACTTTAGAACCTCATCTTCAAACGTGACTTCTACTGTACGTAGAAATCTAAGATTGGGCATTTGTGCAAATGCTGCACCGCTCACCTCCCCCGTCCACCAACATTCCAGAGTGATGACTTGGAGATTATCTCTTGGTTGCTAAGGAAGCACCGAAACAATATTAGCTCATGATGATTAATATTGAATTTTCTAACTGTATGAATGAGCAAAAATTCTGAACAAATGACATTAAAATATTTTCCCTAGGAACCAAGAGAAGAAAATCATACGTCTCTCTCTCTATATGTGTGTGAAAGTATGGATTTGGTTTGATTGGTTTCAGCATTGAAACAATAACCATGTGCTTTTCCTAGAACGAATAAAACAAACCAACGGTGGATCAACTTTCAGGATTTGGGTCTATTTCAAGCATCTTTGGCTTTTATCCGACTATTTACTTAAAACTAGTTTGGATTAAAATAGAGTCCCTCTAATCCTTGGGTCACCATTGGCATTTTTCTATAAGCACCCGATGCTGGTTACTTAAATATAGAGAGAACAGAATTCAATACCTCATACTGGTAACTAACATATATAGACATATATATATATACATATATATATAGTGATAAATGCATAATGTGTTTGAGTATATAATCTTAAAAAACATCTTCAGCGTCAACCTTTGAGACGGATCATTAAAGTAGAAGACTAGAATGGTAATAATAATAATATTTTCTGGTGTTGCACCAAACGATATTATGCATTTTTTTTTGTAATTTCTCTCTCTATAGGCACACATCTACTACTGCAGGAAGAAGCGGGTGAAAAAAGAAAGGCAAATGTCCTGTCTTTTGGTTATAATCTTAAATAAACATCTCTCTCTCTCTCTATATATATATATATTACATATATACATATAAAAAGATAATGGTAAATCCATAATATCTTTTAATGCATCATCTCGTATATACATCCTTGTTATTCAATTTTTAGTATAAACAATTGAGATAATAAAACAAAAAAAATTAATAAACAAAATAGAATGCTAATGTACTTTTAATTCAATTTTCATTCTTTAGTAGTTTCAATCAAACGCTGGAGATGTTTTTGTAAGATTATGAACCGAAAGCTATTATATAACTACAGAGAGAGAGAGAGAGAGAGAGAGAGAGAGAGAGAGAGAGAGAGAGAGAGAGAGAGAGATACGGGTTAGCTACGTTAGCTACACCTTATCCTATAAGAACCTGATACCCCGTCAAAGATATTCAGGTGTTCCCCTCTTCATACTTGAACCTAGTCAAATCGGGTAATGCCTATCCTATTCTGGTCTCATTGGGCCGGGGTTAACAATGCCATATGAGAGAGAGAGAGAGAGCATACTCTCAATTCTGCCAATATTTCACTTTGGTCCCACAACCTGCTACGCTTTCCGGGGTCACAAAAGGCTTCCTCTTTCACAATGTTTCTCCCCATATCCCTAATTTGATCATGCATTACCAACTTGTCAAATAAACCAATTTTGACGAGGGACTTCTGTTGGAGAGCTTTAATGGTTATACTTGGATGGAAACGCATGCCCATCCAAATACGCCGGAAATGCACTTCTCTTCCGGAATCAGTGCTTCATAACTTAGTCTCAGTCTCTTGGGCAGATCGCTATGTTGACCAAATACTTCTAGAGCCAAAGGCATCCCCCCTGCATATTGTACGACACTCTTTGATAACTCAACGGACTCAGGATGTGGTTGATCACTCTCGAATGCTTGACGGCTGAACAATTGAAGTGAGTTCTTGTGGTCAAGTTCTTCGGCTTTATATTTGAGAACCACCCGATGCTTATCCAAGAGCCCTTCGTCTCTTGTTGAAATGATGATCCTACTGCCAGCACCAAACCATGCCCGGTCACCAGCTAGCTTGTTAAGTTGCTCCTTAGAATCGACGTCATCG
The DNA here is from genome assembly GCA_036023115.1 of Brasenia schreberi. NCBI lineage: Eukaryota > Viridiplantae > Streptophyta > Magnoliopsida > Nymphaeales > Cabombaceae > Brasenia > Brasenia schreberi. The sequence continues at coordinate 27,294,588 of JAYKKT010000090.1, read as the reverse complement.
AGGGCAAGAAGAATTCTCGTCGATCTAATCCTTTGCTTAATGATGGAGATTCCTTGCTAGACGTCAATATTAGATGACTCATTTCCTTTTAATGTAAGAGCTGGGCTTGTAGGTGACATATGTTAGGTTGTGGCCATTCTCAGTAACCCACCACGGTAACGGCAGGACTGGCCATTACCTGTGTTCATGGTTACAGGAAAGTTGGTCATAATAACAATAATATCATAATAGTCGGACTGTTATCGGAGATCACGATAACTGCTCGAATACAAAGGCTCCTGAAGAGGAAAGTCCAGTAGGATAAACCAGAAAAGTTGGAGCATGCACTGCTCTATAAATACAGAGCAGCGCATGCAGTCAAATACACATACAAATAGAGTACTTTCTTAGGAAAAATTCGTTGTGAGGAAACCTCGAAACCAAAACAAAATCACCTTCATCTTCCGCTGCAAGCGTACTTGAAAGAGCTCGACGGCAATGAACCTGAAGCTCGAGAAAAGCAGGAATCAAGCAAGGGAATCACCACATCTGGTATTAGGGCCTCTTTCTTGACCCTGCAAAACAGGTATGCGATTAGTGTTACGAAAAATAAAAAAACACGGAAGAAGAAAGAGCTTCCTATTTTTTCTTCAGGAGCTCTACTTGAGTCATGATAGGGCAGAGGGTAAACCTTGCCTGAGTCAAGACAGGGCAGAGATTAGCTAGAACACACACAAAAAAAAAAGAAGGAGAAAGGAAGAATAGCTGCGGCAAACGCCGCGGGTGGCCGAAAGTTAAAAAGCCATATAAGGCCACAGGCAGAAAGCCACATAAGGTCGTAGGCCAAAAGGCGGAAAGCCAAAGAAGGCCGTAGGCTGAAAGGCAGAACGCCACAGAAGGTCGCCAGCCACCACATATAGTCAAAATTACAATTTTACCCTTGGTATTTTTTTGAAATTATTAAATACAAAAGTTTTTGAGAAAATTACAAATTTATCCCAAGTTGTTTATATATTAGAAATGAGTTATTTTCAGCTTTTTTTTACGATATTCTGCATCGTTCTAATTAAATTCCTACTATGTGTGTTTTGCTGCTCATTTATTGTTTCCTTTTAAAACCGTCTAATTGTTATAATTGCTAAACAAATAAAAATGAACTCAAGAATATGTGTATCGAAATTGGTAAAAACCAAAAGGCTAAACGGTCTGAACTTCCAAATATGAAAGAGACGAATTACACTTGCTCTAATACTTGAAGTTGTTGAGTACGTATTAAAGGAAACTTTGTGTCCGCCACTACCAAATGCAACTAAGCAATAAATAGAAATGTATAAAACATTTCTAAAAGATGACACAATAGCAAGAATTGTCATATTGACATACATGGAGGATGACTTAATTATGATTTTCAAAAAATATGAGACCGCAAAAGAATTATTAAACTCAATAACAACCAAATATGATACAACCGCCAAACTACATGTACAGTTGCTACTACATAAATATAATTCCTTTAAAATGAGAGAAGAAGATAATGTAGTATAATATGTAAATCACATGTTGGTAATAACTAGGGATATAGCTGTGGCAAAGTGAGTTATCCCAAAATCGATGCAAATATCAATAATCTTGAACAATCTACTCCCGTAATGAAACATGGTCACCACTACCCTTAGGTTAGGGCCATAAATTAATCTTTCTGAATTACCTCTGAAACTAGTAATAGAGCAAGAACACATGAACAAAAACAAGAAAAAAAAGTTGCTAGTGGTAGAAGATGAGATAGGGTGTAGCTCGAAACCCAACCAAAAGAAAAATAAACCAAACAAAAGGTTCGATAAGAATAACAAAAAGGGTGATAAACCTTTTAAGAAAACACAGGAAACCGCTTCTCGAGTCAAGTGTTTTAGCTATAAAAAGAAGAGACATTATAAGAGGGATTGTCGCAACCGAAAAGGTGGAGGAAACAACGCATAACGCGGACAATTAGAGAAGCAGAATATAATGTGCGTGATATTAGAATGTCTGTATATGAACCGCCTAGTGACCTCTTGATGGATCTACTCTGGAGCTACCAGACATATCTCAAAGACAAAGAAAGGGGCAATGGATCTAAAGGAATACAAACTAGGAGAACATCGGGTGTACATGGGAAACAATACTTTATGGGATGTTTTAGGTATTAGGCTCTTTATAATCTTTGTACAAGGCAAACCGATTGTACTAACAGATGTATAAATAGTGTCATCAATAAGGAACAATCTCGTCTCGGTCCTTACCTTAGTAAAGAAAGGTTTTGAGGTAGGTAACTGTGGGGAAACATGAGAGAATATTATTCTCCGGTGAGTTTGATGTAGAACATGGATTGTTCAAATTAAATGACAATAAAAATAGAAATCCTTCTACTTATATTGACTGTCTTTAATATAGATGTGAATGTGTGACGTAAACATCTTGGGCATATAAGTTTGGAAAAGTTGAGCAAATTATCCAACTTTGACTTGCTACCTAGATTTGAGTAAAATACTTTCAACAAGTGTGAATCTTGTATACAAGAAAAAATTACAAGGAAAGTTTTTCCCAAAGAGTCAACAAGGGCAACAACCCTGTTGGAAGTCATTCACACATTTATGTAGATAATTTAGAGTAAGGTTACATCGTAGAAATATTTATTTTATAACATTTATCGATGATTACTCGATATATATGTATGTATATCTCTTGGCACATAAATTTGAGGTACTAGAAGTCTTTGAAGAATATAAGCAGGAAGTTGAAAACCAGCTAGGGCATTCAATCAAAGTCTCAATATCAGATAGAGGTGGTGAATATACTTTTGCATAATTTCTTCAATTGTGTAAAAACTTTGGTATTGCAAAACAAAATACATTATGCAGCACAACTAAACAAAATAGTGTAGCTGAAAGATATAACAGAACCTTGCTAAATATGACAAGGTCAATGTTGATTGATGCCTCTCTACGAAGGATATTTTGAGAAAAAACAGTAAGTACAACAGTATACGAACTCAACAGAGTAGCGTATAAAGTTGTATTCACTACAACATATGAGATGTGGTTTGGAAGAAAACCCAACCAAGGTCATCTCAGGAGGTGGGGATTTATTGAACATGTAAAGATCCTTGACTAGTCTAGAGACAAGCTAGACAGTAGGTCTTTGAGATGTATATTTATTGGATATCCTAAAGGTTCAAAGAGATATCAGTTTTATCATAAGTACCACGGAATGATAGAAAGTAGAGATGTTGAATTCTTACAAGATACTAAGAATGACATCCTTGAAAACAATGATGAATATACTGATGATCTAGTAGACCTAGATTAATCATCATTAGAACCCATAAAAGATCTTCTTGAAATAACCAAAACCTTAAGTGGACATAAAAGGCCTAGGATAACTTGATTATCACACTTATCTTACAGAAGAAGTGTGTAATTCGATAAATTTAGATGAGTTGACTGATAACTTGATTTGTTAGCAAGCTATGAACTCATCGAAAGCAACAGATTAGGGGAAAGCCATGAATGATGAAATTGAATTTATTGAGAAAAACTAAGTCTGGGAATTGATTGATTTGTCAAAAGTAAGGAAAGTTATAAAAAGAAATACAAGGTTGATGGTTCAATCGACAAGTTTAAAATGAGATTAGTTGCAAAGGGTTTGTTTTTGTAAAAGGAGGAGATAGATTATGTTGAGACATATTTCCTAGTTGTAAAATTTGTATCTATAAGGATAATCCTTGCAATATCTACATATTATAATTTAGACTTACATCACTTAGATGTAAAGATAGCTTTTCTAAATAGAGATTTAGATGAAATCATATATATGCAGCAACTCGAAGGATTTATAGTTGAAGGCGAAGAAGATAAAGTATATAGGTTGAGAAAATCCCTATATGGCCTGAAACAATTACCTCTTCAATGGTATTTGACATTTCAAAATGCCATTATAGAACTTGGGTTTGTGGCTAATAAACTTGATTACTGTGTATATATTTGAAACATTAGGAGCCACTTTGTCATCCTATCATTATATGTAGATGACATATTATTGAGTGAGAATGACAATGACATGATTGTCAAAACTAAGTCATGGTTAAACTCAAGGTTCAAAATGAAGGATATGGGGAAGCATCTTATATCCTTGGTATAAAGATCTCTCGAGATAGAGAATCTAAACTCTTATGTTTGAGTCAAGAGAGATATATAGATTATATCTTCAAGAAGTTCAAAATGGGTGAATGGAAGTCTGTTGTTACACCTATTGTAAAAGGGGTTAAACTAAGTAAGGTTGATTGTCCTAGTGAAGGAGACGATAAGCCTAACGTTCCTTATGCACAAGTTGTGGCTATGTAGTATTGCATATACAAGAAGCTGAGTACGTGGCTTGTTGTATGGCTGCAACGAGTGCTATCTGGATAAGCTGCTTCATACGTGATTTGAAGTTGGAAATAACTGACGAGCTAGTTGTCATTTACTATGATAACAACGCAACAAATACTCTTATCAAGGGTGGAGCTGATTGCTCAAAGAACAAGCATATAATGGTTAAATACCACTATGTTCATGATATGGTTATGAGAAAGAAAATATCCATCTCATTCATGCCAACAAATGATAAGTTGGCAGACCCCTTGACTAAAGGAATAATAGAGAAACTTTTCTCAAAACATGTTACGAACATGAGTTTGAGATATATTTGATTATTTTGTAGGGAAATAACCACACAACGGATAGTGATTACAGCAACAATCATGAAAGGACATTACTAGGTAAACCCTGCAAAAGTGAAAGGAAAACCAGTATGTCAGTACACTTGACTCGAATGGCCAAGTGGGAGATGTTAGGTTGTCGCCATTCTTGGCAACCCAGTACGGTAACGGTTTGATTGGTCATCCAGCCATTACCCGTGTTCACGGTTACAGAAAAGTTGTTCATAACAACAACAATATTATAACAGTCAGACTGTTACTGGAGATCATGATAACTGTTCGGATATAGAGGCTCATAAAGAAGAAAGCTCAGCAGGATAAATCGGGAAAGGAGGAGCACGCACTGCTGTATAAATACAGAGCAGTGCATACAATCAAATACACAGACATACAAAGTACTTTCCCAGGAAAAATCCCTTGTGAGGAAACCTCAAAACCAAAACAAAATCACCTTGATCTTCGGCTAAAGGCGTACCTTGAAGAACTCAACGGAAACGAACCTGAAGCTCGGAAAAAGCAAGAATCAGGCAAGGGAATCGCCATTACACAAGTCTATAATTAGGCTGAGTTGATATTTCTCAGACATTAAGATGGAAGCAACTGCCTTCGAATGTCTGATGCAATTCATTGTAAACAGCCTTGAAAATGGTGGTCTTCCCTAAGCCACCCTCACCATGGATCCCAACCATAAGAACATCGTTGGTGTTGTTCAGGTCCAACAGTTTCATCATATGATGAAGGCGTGACTCGATCCTAAAGGAGTGCTTTGCAACTTCCATTCGGATATTGCTTAATTTTTGTTGCACATCCTTCAGTATCACATTGATTAGGTTTGCGTCGTTCCTGACAAGAGGATGGTAGATACTTGGGGTTAGAAGGGTACTTGATAACATGACAAGTAATCAAGCTAATATGGATCTTACAAAAGAAAAACAAAACAAGCACATGAAATCCTCTTCAACAAAAGAAAAACATTATGATGCTACAGACAGCTCTCTAAAATTGGGGAAAAACAAACGCTTCTCAGCACCGATAGTGTTAGCTCAACGTTACGGCCCTCAGACGCCCTCAATGCTGTTTGGGAGTTCGACCAAAAAGGAAAAAAAAACGCATGTCCTTCCGAGTGGATTTTTGAAGATTTTCCTTTAAAGAGAGAGAGAGAGGACAGAGGAACAGCGGGATTACCCAATAGGGGCGGTGAGGTCGTAGCCAGAGATCTCCCCGACTTGACTTGGTGCTTGCCTCCATTCCTTCACTTTCTCCGCGTCTCCCTTCTTTTGGTGCTTGGCAAATCCCTTCCCAAACGGTCCTTTTAGACCCCTAACATCCGAAGGATCGACATCATAGAATATGGGAATGATTAGCCTTTTGCATTGAACGATCTTGGCGATCTCCATCAAACACCATCGAGACTCTGCATAGCTATTAGACAAGATGGGTATGAAGATATTCGATCTCTCAATGCATTGTATCAGCGTATTGATCCTTTCTCCCTTCTTCAAATCTTCATCGTCCTTGAAGGCTCGTAAGCCGCTTTCCTTCAATTTTTGATGGAGATGGCTGGTAAACCCCCGTCCAGTATCTTCACCACGAAAACTCAGAAACACATCAAATTCAAATTCAAAGGCTTGATTTTCAACCGCTGATGATGGTAGCATAGATGATGAGTGGGGCTGCTCCTCTGTTGCTGGGTTGTCAGTCGTGTCCTTTTTGCTCAAATGCTTTCATGCAAACCAAAGTGTGATGAAACAGAAGATGAAGGTTACGATCACTTCCTTCATTTTAGTAATGGTATGATTGCAGCCTCAATTCCAGATTTGAATATATTTTATATATATATAGAGAGAGAGTACTCTTAGGAGAGCATACATTATATGTCGAACAGTAGACGTAGAGTTTGTGAAGACTAGCATCACCTTCCTAGCCACATTATTGAAGGGGAGAGATCCGGATGGATCATAAGAAAGTGAGATCTATGAAAGAGCGGGAGGTACGAAAACGGTAAGTGAGTTAGGGAGTTTTCTTGAGCTAGTGAACTGCTATCGGAAATTCGTGAAGACTTTGTTGTTCAAATTTAACTACCTAACAAAATGAAAAACCTTGTTTTCCCAAAGGATAACAAGTTAACGTACACAAATTACAATGTAGAACCGTCTCAAATTATCCAAAATACAGTAAGGAAAATGATAAAAACCTTGGGACCTATCCAAATATAAAAGGATCCCAGACACACTCATAGATCGAGTTATATGTATGTAATTAAGAAGCTTGCAATATATCACTATAAAAACAAAAGCTTGCGGTAGAGCTGCCTCATAATTCTCATGCTGTGTCGTTCTGGTTCTTTATGTAAAAAGTCCAGGGCATTAAATGTCTGCCTTTTCGGTCAGATAGACAAGCCCAGTGCGATCCATGGCCCATTTGATGGATCCATTTATGTTTGAAAAGAAAAATTCGTTTTTAATTGGCTCTAAAATCTCTACCGAGATAAGATCAGGTCCAAGAGTGCCTGAAGAGAATAGTGAGAAAGATGCGCCAAATGCCGACTATCGTAGAAACAGATTTCAATTAGAAATATCAAAAAATACATTCAGCTTCTTTCTAGAATGGCGAGGCTGAAGCAAGATGCATGCTTAAGGCATCGAACTTGTAACCTTCCATTTGTGAGTCGGCCCTTTAGCCATGCATGTGAGCCATCTCTCGTTCAAAAATACCGTCCCTTTTTTGGGGGATTACAATCGGAGGCCGAAGCAATCAAGGTATGCACACCCCAGGAGTAGAACTCACGTGAGTGGAGGGCCCGCCGTGCCTGGTAAGTTAACGCTGTGAATGCAAAATACGTTCATATAAACTACTGCTAGGTTCGTCGATCTTGGAGGTGTAGGGCTTCTTTTAGGAGTATGCGGATACAAACAGACCATCTGGGATTCTCTTGGCTGGGACGATATCATGTCTTGTTGGACGGAATCACTCAACTTTTATGAACTTAACCTAATGTTAGCTAATGCACCCCAGCTTTTCTACATGCGTCCAAGAAGTCGCGGTATTCCGGTCAACTGTCGGGGCCCAGCACAAAGACTCTTACTTGGACTTATTTATGATACCTAAAATGTAGAATCCTACCTCCTCTACAGTGGCGGATTCCGGTGATGATGGTTCCGGTGGTAGGCAGTCCCTTCACTTAAGATTCAATAGTTTGCTTCTATTGAATGCAGCGGAATGGGGGTGGATACGAGGTTCCTACGCAGGGGCTTCCACGGATGAAGATCAGGGTGTATCTCGGTTTTTCTTTTCTGTATTTCTGTACTCATTTCATACCTGTAATGACTGTTTTTTATAGGCAACCTACTCCCTCTTCATCCATGTTTATCCTCCTATAGCTTCTCTCGTCCGGGAGCAGATCACGGAGTCATTACCGGAAATCCCAGCAACGGTCATCCGTTACTGATTCGGCCTGATCTCATTCAGGTAACGGACTGGGTGACCAGTCCAACTGTTACCTGAGCCGAGAATGACCATTTCTATTTAACATCTCCCACTTGGCCATTCGAGCCAAGTGTATCGATATACTAGTTTTCCTCCCACTTTTCAGGGGTTTTCCTTAGTTATGTCGATTCCTGATTACTATTGTAATCAAAACCTATTGTGTGGTTATTTTTCTACACAACAAATCATCCGTTGTATGGTTATTTCCCTATACAACAAACTGTCTGTTGTTTGGTTATTTACCTATACAACAATCAAACATATCTCAAACCCATGTTTGTAACATGTTTAGAGAAGAGATCCTCTGTTATGCCTTTTGTTAAAGGGGTCTACCAACATATCTTCCATTGGCATGTATGAGATGGATATTTCCTTTCTTATAACCATATCATGAACATAGTGGTATTTTACCATTATATGCTTACTTTTCGAGCAATCTGCTCCACTCTTAATAAGAGTAATTGCTGTATTGTTATCATAATAGATAACTATTTGTTCGTCTGTTATTTCCAACTTCAAATCTCGTATGAAACAGCTTATCCAGACAACACTTGTTGCAGTCATACAACAAGCAACATACTCAGCTTCTTGTGTATGCAACACTATACAACCTTGTTTCTTACATGCCCAAGAAACAACACCACCTCCAAATAAGAATATTTGTCCCGAGGTTGATTTATTGTCATCTTTTCTCCCAGCAAAGTCAGCATCTGAGTATCCTACCACTTTCAATTCATCTATTTGAAAACACAGTTTCAAGTCCTTTGTTCCTTTCAGATATCTTAGAATCCTTTTCACAGCTACCTAGTGCTGCCAACTAGGATTACTTTGATATCTACTTACAAGACTAATAACAAAGTTGATATCAGGTCCTGTACACAGCATAACATACATCAGGCTGCCAACAGCTTGTGCATAAGGAACATTAGGCTTATCGTCTCCTTCATTGGGACAATTATCCTTACTTAATTTAACCCCTTTTGCAACAGGTGTATCTGCAGACTTGCATTCACCCATTTTAAACTTCTTGAGGATATAGTCAATATCTCTCTCCTGACTCAGGCATAAGAGTCTAGATCCTCCATCTTGAGAGATCTTTATACTAGGATGCTTCTCCCATATCCTTCATTTCGAACTTGGAATTCAACCATGACTTAGTTTTGACAATCATCTAATTGTCGTTTCCAGTCAACAATATGTCATCTGCGTATAAAGACAAGATGACAAAGTGGATCCCATTGTTCCAAACATATATATAGTGATCAAGTTTGTTAGCCACAAACCCAAGTTCTAAAATGGCATTTTGAAAAGTTAAATACCATTGGTGAGGTTACTATTTCAAGCCATATAGGGATTTTTTCAACCTATATACTTTATCTTCTTGGCCTTCAACTACAAATCCTTCGGGCTGCTACATGTATATGATTTCTTCTAAATCTTTATTTAGAAAAGCTATTTTTATATCTAACTGATGTATATCCAAATCATAGTATGCAAATATTGTTAGGATTATCTGTATGGATGCAAATTTCGCAACTGGAGAATATGTTGCAACATAATCTATTCCCTCTTTTTGCGAAAAACTCTTTGCAACCAACCTCGCTTTAAACTTGTCTATTGTACCATCGACCTTGTATTTCTTTTTCAAAACCCATTTGCAGCCTATAACTTTCCTTCATTTTGGCAAATTAGTTAATTCCCAAACTTGGTTTTTCTCAATGGATTCATTTTCCTCATCCATGACTTTCTCCAAGTCTGTTGCTTCCGATGAGTTCATTACTTGCTGATAAGTCAAGTTATCAGTCAACTCATCCAAATCTATCGAATTACATACTTCTTCTGTAAAATAAGTGTGATAATCCTTTAAGTAGGACGGAGTGACTCTTGGCCTCTTATGTCCACTTAAGGTATCGGTAGTTTTAGGAAGATCTTCTATGGGCTCAAAAGATGATTGATATAAATCTACCAAATCCTCAACACATTCCTCATCGTTCTCCAAGATATCATTCTTAGTATCTTCTAAGAATTCAACATCTCTGATTTCAATGAGTCCATAGTCCTTATGATAAAATTGATATCCTTTCGAACCTTTAGGATATCCTATAAATATACATCTCAAGGACCTGCTATCTAGCTTATCTCTAAATTGATCAAGGATCTTTACATGTGCAACAGATCCCCACCTCCTAAGATGACCTAGGTTCAGTTTTCTTTCAAACCATATCTCATATGGTGTAGTGAATACAACTTTATACACTACTATATTCAATATGTAAACAGTTATACTTACTGCTTTTTTCCAAAATACCCTTGGAAGAGATACATCTATTAACATTGACCTTGTCATATTCAACAAAGTTCTATTGTATCTCTCAGCTACACCATTTTGCTGAGGTATCCTGGGCATTGTATTTTGTTTAGCAATACTAAAGTCTTTACAAAATGCCAAGAATTCTGTTGAGGTATATTCACCTCCCTTGTCTGATCTTAAGACTTTGATCAAATGTCCTAATTGATTTTCTACTTCTTGCTTATATTCTTTAAATGCATCAAGTGCCTCCGATTTATGTGCCAAAAGATATATATACATATATCTAGAGTAATCATCGATAAAGGTTATAAAATAACCCTTTTCCTGATGTGTCTTTACTCTAAAAGGTCTACATAAATCTGTGTGAATAATTTTCAACAGGGTTGTTGCCCTTGTTGTTTCCTTGGGAAAGACTTTTCTTTTCATTTTTCCTTGTATACAAGCTTCACACTTGTTAAAAGTCTTTTTTCTCAAATCTAGGCAATAAGTCAAAGTTGGATAATTTTCTCAACTTTTTCAGACTTATATGCCCTAGGTGCTTATGCCACATTCACATCAACAGTAAAGATACTCTCAATATAAGCAGAAGATTGATGATTTTCATTATCACATAATTTTAACAGTCCTTGTTCTACATCAAATTCCCTAGAAAATAAAATTCTCCCATGTTTACCCACAATCACCTTGTTAGGAATAAATCTAACTTCAAAACCCTTCTTAACTAAGGCGGGGACCGAGACTAGATTACGCCTTATAGATGGCATAATTAACACGTCGGTTAGTACAATTGGTTTGCCTTTTACATATATCCTAAAGGACCTAATACCCAGAACATTCAAGAAAGTATTGTTTCCCATATACACACGATGTTCCCAGGTTGATATTCCTTCATATTCATTACTCCTTCCTTGGTCTTCAAGATATGTCTTGTAGCTCTTGAGTATATCCACCAACTTGTCACTAGGCGGTCCAAATACAGGCATTCTGAAATCACGTAGATTATATCATGCTTCTCCGACTGTCCATGTTGTGGGTTGTTTCCTCCACCTTTCTTGTTGTGGCAGTCCCTTTTGTAGTGTCCCATATTTCCACAACTAAAACATTTGACCCGAAAAGCGGCTTCCTACGATTTCTTAAAATTTTGACAGCCTTTCTTGTTATCTTTGCCAAACTTTTTATTTGGTTTCTTTTTCTGGTTGGATTTGGAGCTAGAAGCTAACTCATCCTAAACCACTAGCAATTTCTCTTTCTTGTTCTTGAGCATGCGCTCTTGCTCTATTGCTAGTTTAAGGGACAACTCAGAAAAGTTGATATCAGTCTCTAATCTTAGGCAGTGGTAACCATGTTTATAACGAGGGTAGACTGTTCAACATTGTTGATATCTGCATCAGCTCGGGGATGACTGATTTTGCTATGGCTAAGTCTCTAGTCATTACCAGCATGTGATTTACATGCTCTACTACATTATCTCCTTCTTTCATTATGAAGGAATTATATTTTTGTAGTAGCAACTATAAATGCAATTTTGCAGTTGTATCATATTTAACTGTTAATAAGTCAAACAACTATTTTGCGATCTCATATTCTTAAAAGACCCTAATCAAGTTATTTTTATGTATGTTAACATGATCATCTTTGTTATGGTATCATCTTTTAAAAATATTTTATACATTTATAGTTGTTGCTCATTTGTGTCTAGGGGTGGTGGATGCATGGTTTCCTTTAGCACGTACTCAACATCTTCCAGTGTTAGATCCAAGGAATTCTTCTCTTCCATGTTTGAAAGTTCAAATCGTTCAACTTTTTTTGTTTTTGCCAATTTCGACACACATATCCTAGAACTCATTTTTATGTGTTTGGCAAAAATAACAATTAAGCGGTCTAAAAAGGAAACCAATATAAAAACACAAGCACATATAGCAAGAAACATGTTAATGTGATGCATGATATCTAGCAAGTAATCTTTTTGAAAAAAAATTCAAGGGGGTTTATGCCTCTATGCCCCTAAAAGAATACAGAGGGACAAAACTGTAATTTTATTTATTTGTCCTCTTTTGTAATTTTGTAAAATTCTGAGTACAAACTCATAAAATTACTATTTGGTATTTCTGTAAAATTTGCAACTAATTGGGGTTAAAATCGTAATTTTAACCCTCAGGGCGAATTTGTAATTTTTTGAAAAGGATAGTGGTAAATCTGTCTTTTGACTTGATGGTATAATCAAAATTACCCAAACTGAGAAGGGTAAAACAGTAAAGTAATAGCCCAGTATTTGGTAATTTCCATAAACAACGAGAGGGTAGAATAGACTTTTTGCTTAGTAAGGGCAAAATAGTCTTTTTACCTAAAAATATATGGACAAAAGGATAATTTTGCCTAGTGGCAATAGAATAATATCTGAATCTAGCTGGGGCAAAATGGTCTTTTTAGACCATTCCCCAAGGCGATTTTCAAGAAACCGCAAGCCGTTTTTGGCTGGTGGGCGTCCCCAAAACCGCGGAATTCAATATTTTTTTTTAATACAAATACAAAGTTTACATTTTAGAGAGACTCAGTGAGGAGGGAGGGGTCTCCGGCGGGTTTCTACTACCACTCCTCGGCTATCGGCGTCTGCTTTCCGGCTTCTCCTGGTCGTTTGGCTGTGACCTTTTGTTCTGGCTTTTTCTGGCTGTTCGACTGTGGCTTGTCGTTTCGGTTTTTTCTGGCCGTTCGACTATGGCCTACCTTTCTGTTTTTTTGTCGTTTGGCTGTGGCTGGCCTGTCGATTTGGCTTTTTCTGGCCATTCACCTCTTGCTTGCCTTCCTACTTTTTCTAGTCGTTCGATTGTGGCCTGCCGTTTCGGCTTTTTTTAGCCATTCGACTATGGCCTGCCTTTCGGTTTTTGGCTATGGTTGGCCTACCGATTCGGCTTCTCCCGGCCATTCGCCTCTGACATGCCTTTCTATTTTTCTGGCCGTTCGGCTGTGGTTGGCTTGCCAATTCGGCTTCTCCTGGCCATTTGCCTCTAGCCTGTCGCACCTCTACCGACTACCACTGCTTCTCCCTGATCCGCTTTCCTATTTTTTTTTTGTTTCAATAATTTTTTTTCTTTCGCTATCTCTATTTTTTTCTCTTTTTTTTTTACCTGTCCCTTTTTTTTTAAGGTTTTTTAGGCCCTGGTACTAGTGTTGAATCCTACCTCCTCTGTAGTGGCGGATTCTGGTGATGACGGTTCCAGCGGTAGGCAACCCCTTCACTTCAGATTTAGTAGTTTGCTTCTGTTGAATGCAGCGGAATGGGGGTGGACACGAGGTTCCCATGCTGGGCCTTCCACGAATGAAGATCAGGTGTATCTCAGTTTTTCTTTTTTCTATTTCTATACTCATTTCGTACTTATAATGGCTGTCTTTTATAGGCAGCCTCCTCCTTCATCCGTGTTTATCCTCTTCCGGCTTTCCTCGTCCGGGAACTGTTATCGAAAATTTCGGTAATGGTGATCCGTTACTCATTGAGCCTGATCTCGTTCAAGTAACGGACGTGAGCCGAGAATGGCTTCTATGTAACATAAAAGTCATGTCATTTAGCATCTGGACAAAGCGATCGTATCGCACACGGCCAAATAATTCTTACCGGTCTTCCACGCTTAACAAAGACTCCTTGCAGAATAAAATATAAGCATCTTCACCCTTTCCTGTTAAAGATCTTGACCGTTTGATTATCTCTCTTTCTTCGATACCGTTGCGGTCACGAGATTGATTGATCGCCAGAGCAATATACATATAGCAAGCACAATTCAGCCCTGTGTGTGTGCATAATGTTCCTTCTCCCCATGTTCTGCGTCATCCTGCTAATCCAATTCTGTCCGGCTTTCTCATCCACCAACATTACCACGTTCTATTATCCTTCTTTCCCGCTGAACAGCCGTGAAATCAACTACTCCGGTAATGCTACTTTGTCGAATGGAGTCATCGACCTTACCACCAATCCGGCATACGGAGAAGCTGCAACGAACGTCGGCCGAGCCATCTACGCCAAACCTATTCGACTCTATGATAAAACCACCGGCTCGGTAGCGGACATTGTCACTCACTTCACCTTCCTCATCGATAGTAGCCGCAACGGCTCGTACAAAGGTGATGGTCTCACCTTCTTCCTATCTCGAGTAGACTGGACCTTGCCTGCAAATTCCCAGGGCGGATATCTCGGCCTCCTGAATGCGACCAACAACGAGTTGGTCACCAATCAACTGGTAGCCGTCGAGATTGACACATAATTAGATTCTGAATTCTATGATCCGAATGGAAACCACATGGGCATCGATGTGAACTCACTTACCTCCAAAGAGACCAGAAATTGGCAGTGGGACACTAACAGAATATTGAATGGTGAGGCATGGATTGTATATAACTCCACCACAGGAGTTTTGTCAGCCAGAATGACCAACAAGAACCTGTTACCCTACACAGAATGGAACATCTCCTGGCGAATCAACCTGACCAAGGTTCTTCCTGAACTCGTTGTTGCGGGATTCTCAGCATCATCTACATCAAGCTTGGAATTGCACCGGATATTTTCGTGGAATTTCTCATCATACCTCACAACTCCGGATCCACCTCCCGAACTTAAGCCCATGAGTCCGGATCTGCCTCCCACTAAGCACACGAAATCCAAGCTTGTCATTATCCTAGTTGCACTGTTATTTTTTGGAGGCCTTGCTATTGTAATTATTGCCCTGATTCGTGGGAGAAGTAGGATGAATTATCGTAAAAGGAAGAACATGAATAGGGAAGAGTGGAAGGAGCAAGAGCAAGAAGTTTGTGAAACATGTAATGTGGATATTATGGCTAATCTTGAGAAAGGGCCAAGAAGGTTTAGCCATGTGGAGCTCGCGGAAGCAACTAAATTGTTCAGCGAGGAGGAGAGGCTTGGGAAAGGTGGGTTTGGTGGTGTGTATAGAGGCGTTCTCAAGGACACAAATGAGGTTGTGGCAGTGAAGCGTTTATCTAAAGATTCGAGCCAAGGGATAAAAGAATACATCTCAGAGGTGACCGTAATCAGTCGGCTGCTCCATCGTAACCTTGTGCAACTGATCGGGTGGTGCCACGAAAGATGTGAGTGGTTGCTTGTTTATGAGTATATCGAAGGGGGTGCCGGTTCGGCACTTACCTTTCTGTTGTTCGTTCGCCGGAGGTTCAGTGAGCGCAGCGGACGGTGTTGTCGCGAGGTTTCCACACGAGGGTTTTCTCAAACGATTGTATGTGTGTATATCTTTCACCTTGTGAAATGGCTGCCTTTTTATAGGCAGCCGCTCCTCCAATCGCTTGACTTACTTCTCTCGTAGCTTCCCTCGTCTAGGAGCTGTAACGGCTGTCTGTTACATTATTCGGCCTCTCCTCAAGTAATGGCTGGATGGTCAGTCCAGCCATTACTCGAGCCGAGAATGGCCATTTCATTGTAACATCTTCCACTTGGCCATTCGAGCCAAGTGTATCGACATACTGGTTTTCCTCTCACTTTTTAGGGGTTTTTACTAGTTATGTCGATTCCTGATTACTATTGTAATCAAAACCTGTTGTGTGGTTATTTCCCTACACAATAAATTATCCAATGTATGGTTATTTACCTATACAACAACATATCTCAAACCCATGTTTCTAATATGTTTTGAGAAGAGTTCTTTCGTTATGCCTTTGGTTAAGGGGTCTGCCAACATGTCTTTCGTTGGCATGTATGAGATGGATATTTCCTTTCTCATAACCATATCATGAATATAGTGGTATTTTATCATTATATGCTTGCTGTTTGAGCAATCTGCTCCACTTGGTTAAGGAGTCTGCCAACATGTCTTCCGTTGTCATGTATGAGATGGATATTTCCTTTCTCATAACCATATCATGAACATAGTGGTATTTTACCATTATATGCTTACTTTTTGAGCAATCTGCTCCACTCTTAATAAGAGTAATTGTTGCATTGTTATCGCAATAGATAATCACCGGCTCATCTGTTATTTCTAGCTTCAAATCACGTATGATGCGGCTTATCCAGACGACACTTGTTGCAGCTATACAACAAGCAATATACTCAGCTTCCTGTGTATGCAATGCTACACAACCCTGTTTCTTACATGCCCAAGAAACAACACCACCTCCAAATAAGAATATTTGTCCTGAAGAAGATTTGTTGTCATCTTTACTCTCAGCAAAGTCAGCGTCTGAGTATCCTACTACTTCCAATTCATTTACTTGAAAACATAGTTTCAAGTCCTTTGTTCCTTTCAGATATCTTAGAATCCTTTTTACAGCTATCCAATGTTGTCAACCTAGATTACTTTGATATCTACTGACAAGATCAACAGCAAAGCTGATATCAGGCCTTGTACACAACATAGCATACATTAAGCTGCCAACAGCTTGAGCATAAGGAATATTAGGCTTATCGTCTCCTTCACCGGGACAATCAGCCTTACTTAGTTTCACCTCTTTTGCAATAGGTGTATCTACAGACTTGCATTTACCCATTTTGAACTTCTTGAGGGTATAGTCTATATATCTCTCTTGACTCAGGCATAAGAGTCTAGATCCTCTATCTCGAGAGATCTTTATACCGAGGATATAGGATGCTTCTCCCATATCCTTCATTTCGAACTTGGAGTTCAACCATGACTTGGTTTTAACAATCAATTCATTGTCATTTCCAGTCAATAATATATGATCGACATATAATGATAAGATGACAAAGTGGCTCCGACTGTTCTAAACATAAACACAGTGATCAAGTTTGTTAGCCACAAACCCAAGTTCTATAATGACATTTTGAAAAGTCAAATACCATTGGCGATGTGATTGGTTTAGGCTATATAGAGATTTTTTCAACCTATACACTTTATCTTCTTGGCCTTCAATCACAAATCCTTCGGGCTGCTGTATGTATATGATTTCTTTTAAATCACCAATTAGAAAGGTTGTCTTTACATCTAACTGATGTAAATTCAAATCATAGTATGCAGATATTGCTAGGATTATTCGTATGGATGCAAATTTCGCAACTAGGGAATACGTCTCAACATAGTCAATCCCTTCCTTTTGTGAAAAACCCTTTCCAACCAACCTCGCTTTAAACTTGTTAATCGTACCATCGACCTTTTATTTCTTTTTCAGAACCTATTTACAGCTTATAGATTTTCTTTCTTTCGGCAAATCAGCCAATTCTCAGACTTGGTTTTTCTCAATGGATTCAATTTTCTCATCCATGGCTTTCTCCCAGTCTGGTGCTTCTGATGAATTCATTGCTTGCTGATCAGTCAATTCATTTAAATCTATCGAATTACACACTTCTTCTGAAAGATAAGTGTGATAATCCTTTAAATAGGATGGAGTGGCTCTAGGCCTCTTTTGTCCAATTAAGGTATCGATAGTTTCATAAAGTTCTTTTATGGGCTCAAAAGATGATTTGTCAAAATCTACCAAATCATCAACACACTCTTCATTATTTTCTGGGATGTCATTCTTAGAATCTTCTAAGAATTCAACATCTCTGCTTTCAATGAGTCCTTGGTCCTTATGATAAAACCGATATCCTTTTGAACCTTTTGGATATCCAATAAATATACACTTCAAGGACCTACTACCTAGTTTATCTCTAGACTGATCAAGGATCTTAACATGTGCAATTGATCCTCATCTCCTGAGATGACCTAGGTTGGGTTTTCTTCCAAACCACATCTCATACGGTGTAGTGAACACAACTTTATATAGTACTCTATTGAGCACGTAAATAGTTGTACTTACCGCTTCTCCCCAAAAGACCCTTGGTAGAGAGGCATCAATAATCATAGACCTTGTCATATTTAACAAGGTTCTATTATATCTTTCAGCTACGTCATTTTGTTGAGGTATTCTAGGCATTGTATTTTGTTTAGTAATAGCAAAGCCTTTACAAAATTCTAAAAGTTCTGTTGAGGTATACTCACCTCCTTTGTCTGATCTCAAGACTTTGAAAGTATGCCCCAATTGATTTTCCACTTCTTACTTATATTCTTTAAATGCTTCAAGTGTTTCTGATTTATGTGCTAACAGATATATATACATATATCTAGAGTAATCATTGATAAAGGTTATAAAATAACCCTTTCCTCGATGTGTTTTTACTCTAAAAGGTCCACATAAATCCGTGTGAATAATCTCTAACAGGGTTGTTGCTCTTTTTGTTTCCTTGGAAAAGACTTTCCATGTCATTTTTCCTTGTATGCAAGCTTTACATTTGTTGAAAGTCTTTTCCTCAAATCCGGGTAATAAGTCAAAGTTGGATAATTTCCTCAACTTTTCCAAACTTATATGCCCTAGGCATTTATGCCACATATTCACATCAACAGAAAGGACACTTTCAATATAAACAAATGATTGATGACTTTCATTATCGGATAACTTGAACAGTCCATGTTCTAAATCAAATTCTCTCGAGAACAAGATTCTCCCATGTTTTCCTATAGTCACCTTGTTAGGTACAAACCTAACTTCAAAACCTTTCTTTACTAAGGCAGGGACCGAGACCAGATTGCGTCTTATAGATGGCACAATTAACACATCGGTTAATACAATTGGTTTCCCTTGTACAAATATCTTAAAGGATCTAATACCCAAAACATCTGAAAAAATACTGTTTCCCATGTACACACGATGTTCTCTGGGTTGATATTCCTTTAGATCAATTGCCCCTTCCTTGGTTTTTGAGATGTGTCTTGTAGCTCCGGAGTCTATCCACCAACTTGTAATTGGGCGGTCCAAGTATAAGCATTCTGAAATTACGCAGATTATGTCATGCTTCTCCAATTTTTCGTGTTGTGGGTTGTTTTCTCCACCTTTCTTGTTGTGGCGTCCCTCTTGTAGTGCCCCATCTTTCCACAATTGAAGTACTTAATCCGGGAAGCGGTTTCCTGTGATTTCTTAAAAGCTTGACCGCCTTTCTTGATATTCTTGCCAAACTTTTTATTTGGTTTCTTTTTCTAGTTAGATTTTGAGCTAGACGCCAACTCATCCTGGACCACTAGTAGTTTTTCTCTTTTGTTTTTGAGCATGTGTTCTTGCTCAATTGCTAGCTTTAGGGGCAATTCCGAAAGGTTGATTTCAGGCCCTAACCTTAAGGCAGTAGTGACCATATTCCATGATGGAGGTAGACTGTTTAGTATAGTTGATATCTGCATTGGTTCGGGGATGACTAATTATGCTACGACTAAATCCCTAGCTATTACCAGCATATGATTCATATGTTCTACTACATTTTCTCCTTCTTTCATTCTAAAGGAGTTGTATTTTTGTAGTAATAACTGCACATGCAACTTTGCAGTTGTATCATACTTAACTGTTAACGTGTCAAACAACTCTTTTGTAGTCTCAAATTCTTCAAAGACCCTAATCAAGTCATCCTCCATATAAGTTAACATTATAGTTCTTGCTATGGTATCATTTTTTAAAAATGTTTTATACATTTCTAACTGTTGTTGGTTTGTGTTTGGTGGTGGAGGATGTACTGTTTCCTTTAACACATACTCTACACCTTCTAGTGTTAGAGCTAACGGGATTCTTCTCTTCCATGTCTGGAAGTTCAGACCGTTTAGTTTTTCTGTTTTTGTCAATTTGGACACATATATCCTAGAACTCATTTTTGTTTGGCAAAAATATTAATCAAGCGGTCTTTCTCTTTCTAAAGGAAACAAGGAAAAATACAAACGAAGAAACATGTTAACTTAATGCAGAGTTGAAAAACAAACAATTTTCCTAAGGATTTTTTCTGCCTCCAAACCCCTAAATGAATACCAAAGGATAAATATGTAATTTTTACTTATTTGTCCTCTTTTTGTATTTTTGTAAAATTACAAGGACAAATTCGTAAAATTACTATTTGGTATTCTTGTAAAATTCACAACTAATCGGGGTTAAAATCATAATTTTAACTCTCAGGGCGAATCTGTAGTTTTTCAAAAGGAACAGGGGTAAACCTATCTTTTGACTAAATGGCAGAAATGATATTTTTCAAACCGGGTTGGATAATACCATAAATCAGCAGCCCCCGGTATTTTGTAATTTTCAAAAACGGCGAAGGGGTAAACTTGTCCTTTACCATGGCAACTTCGTAATAATCAAAAGGACTGGGGGCAATTTTATCCTTCTCTCTCAAAACCCGAGGTGAAACCGTTGGTGGTTTCAGAAAATTGCTGGTGGTTTTCGGGAAACCGTCGGCTGTTTTGGAAAATCGCTGGTTTTCCTGCCACGATTTTCTGAAAACCGCGGGTTTTTTTTTTAAAATTTTTTATATCGCTATAAAAGCGAAAAATAAAAAACAGTTAGAGATTCTGGATTTTTCCAGAGAGAGAGAGAGAGAGGGAGAGAGAGGGGAGGGAGAGGTTCGACCGATCGTCGCCGTCGGCTGTCGGTTGTCGGGTTCTTCTTCTCCCGAGCACTTCAGTCGGTTGCTGGTCGTTCGTCGGTTGCCGTTTTTGTTTCACCTTTGAGCTTTTTTCGGCTTGCCATTGTTTTGCCTTTGGGGCTTTTCGCCGACTTGCTTCTGGTTTTGCCTTTGGGGCTTTTCACCGGCTTGCCTTTGGTTTTGAATTTGAGGCTTTTCGCCGACTTATCTCTAGTTTTGCCTGTCCGACTGCCGACTGCAGACTTCTTTCTATCTTTCTATTATTTCTAACGTATCTCTCCCTCTTCTTTTTTTTTGCAGGGAACCAGGCTCTAATACCACTGCCGGTTCAACGCTTACCTTTCTGTTGTTCGGTCGTCGGAGGTTCAGTGAGCGCAGCGGATGGTGTTGTCACGAGGTTTCCTCATGAGGATTTTCTCAGACGATTGTATGTCTGTATATCTTTCACCTTGTGAAATGGTTGCCTTTTTAAAGGCAGCCGCTCTCCTAATCTTCTGGCTTACTTCTCTCGTGACTTTCCTCATCTGGGAGTTATAACGGATGGCCGTTACCGAAAAATCCGATAACGACTGTTTGTTACATTATCCAGTCTCTCCTCACGTACCCAAGCCGAGAATGGCCATGTAACAGGGGGTCCCTGGACTCTCACTTATTCTTACCCAAGACTGCATAGGTCCGTCACTAAAGCCTCACTTTGATATGTTTGTTTGTAAATCCATCCATATTATTTTCTTTCTCTTTCTTCTGTTGGATTCTCTACCTTTTGTTTCAACGTTGACAGTTCCTTTCCTGGGAAGGAAGGATGAGGATTGCTCTGGACATAGCCTCTGCGTTGTTGTACTTGCATGAGGAGTGGATGCAGTGTATCGTACACCGCGATGTCAAAACAAGCAACGTGATGATCGACTCCTCATTCAATGGACGCCTCGGTGACTTCGGGTTGGCACGACGGTCGGATCATGGCTTTGCCCCAAAAACGACGATGATGGGTGGAACCATGGGGTACATTGCACCAGAGTGCCTGACCAATGGCAAGGTTAGCAAAGAGAGCGACAGCTATGGAGTGGTGCTACTAGAGATCGCATGTGGTCGGAGAGCTTTGCAGCCAGTCGGGGAAAAAGGAACTCGACTAGTAGAATGGGTTTGGGGGCTTTATGGTTCGGATTCAGTCCTGGAGTTTATTGATGAGAGGCTCGGTTCCGAGTTTAATAGAGAGGAGGCAGAGTGCATGATGGTTGGATTGTGGTGCGCATTACCAGATACGGAGAGTAGGCCGACGATAAGGGACGCAATCCGGACGCTGAGATTCCAAGCCAAGCTGCCCAAGCTTCCGCCTAAGATGCCCATATTCGTTTTCTACGTGCCCCCTACCAGTGAACCTAAGGAAGATTTTATTGTTCCCCTGAGCACTAGTACCGGTGCAACTACAACATCTGTGACAACAGCCGGGTCATCAACCACGGGGAAGTCGATGTTGCATTCTTATAACGAAGAGATAGGATCTAGATGTGATGCTTGATGGATCGACCTTTCAGCAATCTACGAATCAAAAGGTACAACTTCTTCAGTCAAATTATTTTTGGTATTTGATTCTGACCACATCGATCACTTCATCCATGGCACCTGAACATTTTATCTTCAAAACTAAATTACCAAAACATTTTTCGTAATTGAAGTATTAGTTCTAAAAGATTGTTATATTTTTCAAGTGAGGGTGTGATATTAAGTGTAAACCTTGACATTGATGGAACCTTTCTTTATATAGGTGAGATAGGTTATCAGGTGTACCTTTATGATTCAGATTCATTCTCGGTCACACAGTTGCTGACTGTGACTGCCAATGGGCCGTTGTATTTTGTCGTCTGAAAGATTTAAAAGTACCCGCCTGACCTTCTCCTGCGTTAATAGGTTCAACTTCTTATTTTTCTAAGAAAAACTTTAAGGTGGTCTTAAAACTCAACAATGCTGTTTGTACTTTTCTTTTAAGATGTCAAAGTTTTTTGTTTTTACTTTGCGCACACAGCGTTAGCTCAACTGGCACAGCGATAAGAACCCTGCTGCTGGTGGGAAGTTTGGCTCTGGACGCTGCACGTATGTTGGGCTTTGGCCTTCCTTTGTAATAAGGAAGAAAAAAGGTTTCCTTTGTTTATAAGTAGCAAGGTGCGATTTTGTTTCTAGGAAAATGGAATTTGAAATACAAAGGCCATTGGCCGGCTTCACTTTTATAAAAAAAGAAAGAAACATTTCACTAAAGTGTCCTATAATATTGACATGCAGATAAGATACCAAAGAAAAGCTGAAACGTATGACGTCAACTTATATTAATATTAAGTGAATAATATCAATATTAATTAATACATATTCAATGCTAATTAATGTTTTAGTATAAATATTATAATACATATAAGTACCTTTATAATTAATATTATAGTATTAACATAATTGTAATAATTATTAACTCAATAGAAAACGCCTTTCTTATATGTTTTTTCTCTCTCCCCTCTGATATGACCCCTCTTTCTCTCTCTATATCTCTCTCTCCAACATAGCTCATTTGAAAAAATAGTTGGTGTCGACTTGTAGCATAAAAGTAGTTAGAGAAACCTAGAGATTTGCAAAACAACGAGAAAACAAGTTGTTTTGTTGGCATTTATTAAAATGATAACAGGGAAATCATGATAAGAAAGAATTAACAGTGGGATCAAGAATTATGATTTTCTCTTTTAGAACGAGAATTTGATCTCTTGAAGTTAATTTGAATATTGCAGGTGATCAGGAAAATCAGGTGTTTCTCTACACTATGGCATGGAAGTGGAAATGTGTTTAGTAATATTATTAGTGAGTACAATATTAATATTGTGGATGTAAATTGTACTACTAAGAATGAAATTGTTGTTGAAATACCCCTGTAAGTGAACCTTGAGCATTAGTTTCCCCTAGAATTTTTTCAGTATGAATTTCATGGTGTTATGTACTTGTTATTTTTGTAAACATTTTTTTGTACAATTTTTTGGTATCAGAGTATATAACTAAAAGAATTATAAAAGTAAATTTTGTTGTTTATTTTGTTTCTCCAAGTTCTTAAGGAGTAGTAGTAGGGTTGACATCAGATGCATCCTAAACCAACCTGAATAACCTCACGTTTTCTTTTGTCAGTCGATTGATACATTGGAAAGGAGTATTTTCCACTTTAATCAAGTAGACATTGGGTAAAGTACTATAGAATAGGTCATTAGTGATGTCTTTATAATAATCGAAAACTGAATATGGTCAAGATAATTGAGGTACGTATGTGTGCTAAAATCATTTTAGGAATTAAATCCTTTTCCCAAAAGGATTCTGAGAATCAGTAATTCCAGCAAGAAGTACATAGAAAGCAAAACCAGCAAGGTATATATGAGCCCAATGTAACGTTAACGGGAAATATTCATGCAAGTAAAGACATCAAGGGCAATAGTATCCCTTTTCCCTACTTTGTTTATGAGTAGGAAGCTCGATCATTATCAAACTGACTGCATTCTGTCCGTGAGTATCCCACCAGAGCGCTTTCTAATAGGCCATGAACTAGATCAGAATCATTCTCAACGAATCCATAAGAAGTGATCCAATTTTTTTCATCGGGTCCGGGTGGAGACCAAAGATCTTGAGCGACCGATCCGGCAGAACAACTCAAAAGATAAAGAAGTATCGTTAATTTCTTCATGCTCGTTCCAAGTTCGAAGTACCATTTGGACAAATAAGAATCCCCTTCCTTACGAGATTTCTTCAATGCAATTTCTAAGAAAGGACTTTGCCTTAGGCATCTAAAGCAAGCATAAAAGATTGTACTTTCTAAGAGGCATCTCAAAGAATGAGCAACAGCTGGTTAAGAAGCCAGAGTTAAGAAACGTTCATAGGGCATGGGTGCAGTGATCTAGGAGATCATTATCTAGCCATCAAATCATGCCCTATATAGCATCCCAGTGCTAATATGTTATTAGAATGACACAAAGAAAACATGCTTTTCTTGATTGTTGCAAAATCCAAATCAAGATCACTCGTTGAAGAAATTTTACCAGTTAACTGGTGATGCATTTATCAACTGATTATTTTGGCATCTCGACCGGGAGCTTGGCTTGGAACGTGAGTGTCTGGATTGTCTGTCTTGTTGTAGGCCTACTCACCTATTCTCATAATCTAGCGGGTCAGGCAGTCTGCATCCGGACCTGGTTGGATCTAGACTCGCCTGCACAAGAAGGAGTAATGCTTGGGCACTATTGCAAAGTCTTGCTGCACAGCAAGACAGCAATGGCAGCCCATTGCTGTCAATGTCGGACTGTTACTGGTTCCGAAAGGCCTTTAAAGGGGCCTCCATGGTGGACAACGTCAAGATGAACTGGGCAAGCAACGAGAGCGCTGAGCATCGACCAGGAATCAGTTGGAATCCAATTCCTATCTATTTCTCATATTTTCATTTTTCTCAATTTTTTTATGAAAAATTGGTTGATGATCGTCGTTTTGGGCTTGGGTCAAAGTATTAAGGTAGAACAAATGGTTTTGACAGGTTTGGGTAAGTCGTGGGTATCAATTTGGTCAGAAAACAGTTTCGATTTGCCATATTTTTTCCAATTTTTGTAACATTTTGTTTGAAGGAGTTTTTCGGCCAAAACGACACTGCCAACGACCAATGTTAGACTAGATTGGAAGAGGAGGAGCAGGCGGTCAGTTGGGACCATCATCGACCTTGGTTATTGTTGAAAACCAGCAAAATCGATGCCGAAAAACCATGAAAATTGCCCCTTTTGGGTGTATTCCCGTTTCCATGTCATGTTTGAAATGCCTTGAACCAAAGTGTCATATCCTCATGTCACATGTTAAGAAGCAGTTCTGTGTTAAAACAGGTTTTGTGTCAGATTCTGTATTTGAAATAGGTCATGTTTGGGTCAGGTCTTAGAATGGATTTTGGGTCAGAAATAGGACTCGTGTCATTAGTTGTAGGTTCTTTGTCGACACAGTGACACAAACTACCCCTATTGTGTCACTCAATTAACATCGAATATAGATCTACGTATCAGTTCAGATCTAGGATAGCTTAAATGAATCTAGATTGAGTTTTGGTTGATTTTAGGGTGATTTGAGATTTGATTTGGATATGGATTATTGCGTTAGATTCTTAGTTAAGTAAATTTTAATATTTTAATTATTTATAATTGTTTAAAAATTAAAATTGAAAGATTTGGTGGTGACAGCAGTTTGGGAAGTGGATCTTAATCCTCCTTGAGGTAGGGGGTGATGCATTCTTTTACAAAACCATATTAGAAGTATTTTTCTTGTTTTTGATAGATTTAAATATGCATGGTTGATAAATATTTAATTGATATTTATAAAATAATGTTCGTAATTATGAGTTATTTGATATGCTTTTGAAATAGAATGTGTTTACAACATTGATTGATAAAGAGCATGTTTTGATATGCATGTATTGTATGAATATTGTATTTAAATGTTGTATGGATATGGATTTGAATTTAGATATTTGTGGATCTGGATATGATTTGTGAATGTGATGAACTATAATTGGTTTTAGAAATACAGTGATATGTGAATATATGAGTCGTACTTGTGTGGGGTCTCTAGAGACTTCCAAGTCTCTCAGGCAATCCGGCTTAGGGCAAATACAACGTGTGTTCCTGGTCACCCTGCCGTGAGAGTTGGCATGGCTACCGTCGTGGATGGAGTTACCGAGATCACGTTAGGGAGGATCAGACGACCCCGTTCCCTTTAGGGCAGACAAAGTATGGCGTGTAATTACTGTAATTAATGATGTATGTATGCATATGTGTTAATGTATGAGTATGAATTTGAGATAATGATTTAAAGATGAAACTATGATTTGTTATTAAATGATTGTGAAATTATGCATGCTTTTAGTATGATTTTTGTATAAAGATATTTAACCTCTCTACTAAGCTATGTGTAGGAGATTACCTTATTATTTTACAGTTCGTCTTAAAGCTAGCAGTTTCAAGGCTCATGAAGCAGTTAGAGGGAGCTCACGTGTTTTCAAAGATTTATCTTCGGTTTGGATATTATCAGTTGATGATACGAGAATCTTATATACCTAAGACAACTTTTAGGACTCATTATGGGCATTATGAATTCTTAGTGATGCCTTTTGGGTTAACTAACACTCTAACATCATTCATGGACTTGATGAATCGAATATTTTGAGATTATTTGGATAGATTCATCGTGATATTTATTGATGACATTTTGATATATTCTAAGAGCGAGGAGGAGCATGCTGAGTACCTACATATTGTACTTGGTGTGTTACGAGAAAAGAAATTATATGTTAAGTTCTCTAAGTGTGATTTCTTATTGGAGCAAGTTGGCTTTCTTGGTCACATTATATCTAAGGATGACATCTCTGTAGATCCAACTAAGGTCATGGTTGTAGTCAATTGGGAAAGACTGAAGAGTGTTTCTGAAATACGTAGTTTTCTTGGGCTAGTAGGATATTATCAGAGATTTATTGAGGGTTTTTCTAGTATTGCAGCTTCTCTCACTCGATTCCGAAGAAGGATACTCGATTTCAGTAGACAAATGAGTGTGAGCAAAACTTCATAGAACTAAAGATAAAATTGACTTCCACACCAGTGTTAGCATTGTCAATTAGTAACGAAGATTTTAAAGTTTATTGTGATTGCTCAAATAAAGGTTTTGGTTGTGTTTTGATGCAAAAAGATAAAATTATAACTTATACATCATATAGCTTAAGAAACATGAGATAAACTATCGAGTATATGTTTTAAAACTTACAACAGCCTTATTTGCACTTAAAATTTGGAGACATTATATATATGACATTAAGTTCCAGATATTCACTGACCATAAGAGCTTAAAGTATATTTTTACATAGCCTCATCTCAATATGTGACAAATGTATAAGAGCTTAAAGTATATTTTTACATAGCCTCATCTCAATATGTGACAAATGTGATGGCCTGAGTTCTTATTGGATTATGATTATGAGATTATTTATTATTTTAGAAAAGCTAATGTAGTCGCAGATGCCCTTAACATGAAAGGAAAAGAGCTGATAACTCATTGTTCTACCTTAGTGCAAGCGATACCTTAACTCTGATTGAGAATACTTGTGGTAGAGAGAGACGATCTTGAGTTGATGATAATTATATATGAGATTCATAGTGGAGGTTGGCCTGGATATGAGATACGTGAGGATGATGATTTCTTACGATTTGAGGGATGTGTATGTGTGTTTAAAGATGAGTCATTGCAAAAGGAGATCTTAAAATCAGTACATCGTAGTCGCTTCAGCATTCACCCTAGCATCACAAAGATGTATAAGGATGAAGTTGACAGTACTATTGGTTTGGAATGAAAAAGGCTGAATTTGTGACTACATATATGACTTGTCAGAAGGTGATGGCAGATCACTAGAGACCCGCAGAAATCTTGAGACCATTATCTATTCCTAAGAGAAAATAACAACATAAGCACGATGTTATTTGGGTAATTATCGACAAACTTACTAAGGTTGCACGATTTATACTCATTCGGAATATGTCATTATCTAAATTAGTTGTTGTTTATATCGTTGAGATCGTTAAGTTCTATGGTATTCAAGAGACCATTACTTTGGATAGAGATCCTTGTTTTACCTCTCATTTCTAGTAGAGCTTAAATGATGCTTTAGAAACAAAATTACAGTTTAACACTACCTTTCACCTACAAACCGATGGGGAAGCTGAACGTACTATTCAAACTCTAGAGGATATGCTTTGAGCATGTGTGTTGGATAGTAAGGACCAATGAGATAACTAGTTACACTTGATTGAGTTTGCCTATAATAATAGTTACCAAGCGAGCATTGAGATGTTGCCCTAAAAGATGATTTACAAAAAAAAGTGGACTCCACTATATTGGGTTGTCCTTGAGCTATGACTTACAAAAGGTCTAGAGATACTTCGATAATCGTCAAATAAGATGAACTTGGCTCGTAAAGCAACTCAATACTGATAGAAGAATTATGCAGATAAGAGATGTCATGATTTAGATTTTATGGTTGATGATTATGTACTCTTAAAAGTCTCTCCAACTTAAGGAGTGGCTCGCTTCAAGCAGAAAGGTAACTTGAGTCTTAGGTATATTGGACCTTACCAAATCATAAAACGAGTTGGAGATGTTGCCTACCAATTAGAGTTGTTGTCGTCATTGATTGAAGTGCATAATGTATTTCATGTATCAATGTTGCAGAAGTATTTTCTTGATCCTTCGCATGTCATTGAGGTCAAGTCATTTCATATATGTGAAGATTTATTTTATGAAGAGATGCTCATAGCCATCTTAGATAGAAAAGAATAAATCTTTTATCACCGAGTTTTAAGGACAATGAAAGTAAATTGAAGTCATCATTTATCAAGCGAAACCACTTGTGAGCTCGAGGATAAGATATGAGAGAAGTATCCATATCTCTTCAAGTAAACTCTAAATTTTGAGGATCATTTTTTTTTAAAGGGGGTAGAATATAGCAGGTCATGTAGTATGGATCCGAACCTGGTTGGATCCAGACCAACCAAGACAAGAAGCAATAATGCTTGAGCGTTACTGCATAGTCTTATGCACAGCAAGACAACAATGACAGCCATTGTTGTCAAAGTCGGACCATTACTAGTTCCGAAAGGCCTTTAAAGGGGCCTCCATGGTGGGCAACATCGAGACTGATTGGGTAAGTTGCGAGAACGCCTAGAATCGATGAGAAATCGATCGAAATCTGGTGAGTTCCTAACTATTTCTCAAATTTTCCATTTTTTTCAATTTTTTCATGAAAACTAATTGATGATCATCGTTTTAGGCTTGGGTCAAAGCACTAAGGTAGAACAAAGGGTTTTGGCGGGTTTGGGTAAGTCGTGGGTATCGATTTTGCCGAAAAATGGTTCTGATTTATCAATTTTTTCCCAATTTTTGCAACATTTTGTTTCAAGGAGTTTTTCAAAAAAAATGTCACCGCCAGCGACCAATGCTAGACCATATTGAAAGTGGAGGAGCAGACGGTCGGTTAGGAGCATCACCGACCTTGGTCTTTGCTGGAAAACCATGAAAACTACCTCTTTTGGGCATATCCCCATTTCCGTGTCGTGTCCAAAATGCCTTGAATTGACACGGATTCGTGTCATGTCCTTATGTCACCTGTTAAGAAACAATCTTGTGTCAAAAACAGGTTTTGTGTCGAAAATAAGTTAGGTTTGGGTCGGGTCTTAAAATGGGTTTTGGGTAAGAAACAAGACTTGTGTCAGTAGTTGCAGGTTCTTTGTCAATACAATGACACAAACTATCTACTATGTCACTTAGTTCGGATCGGATATGAATCTAAGTATCAGTTCGGATCTAGGATAGCTTAAACAAATCCAAATTAGGTTTTGGGTGATTTTAGGGCATTTGAGATCTGATTTGGATACGGATTATTGCGTTAGATTCGTAGTTAAATAAATTTTAATATTTTAATTATTTATAATTGTTTAGAGATTAAAATTTGAGGATTTGGTGGTGCTAAGAGTGGTCCAACAGTTTGAGAATTGGATCTTAATGTTCTTTAAGGTAGGGCGTTATGCATTCTTTTAAAGAACCATGGTAGAAGTGATTTTCTTGTTTTAGATAGATTTAAATGTGCATGATTGATGAATATTTTATTGATGTTTATAAAATGATATTTACGATTATGGGACAACATTGATTGATAAAGAGCATGTTTTGATATGCATGTATTGTATGAACATTGTACTTAAATGTTGTATGGATATGGATTTAAATTTGGATATTTGTAGATCTTGATATGATTTATTAATGTAATGAACTATAATTGGTTTTGGAAATGCAATTATGTGTGAATATATGAGTCATACTTGTGTGGGTTGTGTGGGGTCTCTAGAGACTTATAGGTTCCTCGGGCGATTCGGCTTGAGGCGAATACAGGGTGTGTTCCTAGAAACTTTGCCGTGATAGTTAGTATGGTTACCGTCGTGGATGAGGTTACTGAAGTTGTTAGGGAGGGCCGGACGACTCCTGTGTCCTTTGGGGCAGACACAGTATGAGTTGTAATTATCGTAACGAATGATGTGTATATGTGTGTGTGAATGTATAAATATGAATTTGAGATCATGATTTAGAGATGAAACTATGATTTATTATGAAATTATTTATGCTTTTAGTATGATTTCTATATAAAGATGTTTAACCTTCCTACTAAGCTATTTGTAGGAGCTCACCCTATTATTTTATAGTTCATCTTAAAGCTAGCACTTCCAAGGTACACGGAGTAGAGTAGGAGTTGGATAGAGTTGCATTTTTATTTTAGATGGTATAATAAGTATTATGCGATTTAGAAAATCTTGTTATTTAGAATTATTGTCACGTGACCCTACACCATTTTAGGCGTATTGTTTAGAACTTTTATATGTTAATATTTATTTCATTGAGTTTGAATTAGATTAGTATTGTATTTGGCTATGCTCATCATCACGCCCACACAAGAAGCGACGGTGGCATCGGCTCAGGCTGGATCGTGGTTGCAACCCGAGCGAGTGTGACTGATAATGGACAAGACAAACCAACCAACATCTTACACTCGGTTTCTTCTCTATTGATTACCCAATCTCTCGTTAACAGTCTCTAGCAGTTCACCTGAAACTTAAATACTCCCACACTAGACATACCTCCTCCCTACAGGCTGTAAAGCTTTTTGGAAATCCCACAGCCTCTCGTCACTCTCCCTATTAACCCATCCCGTGACCCACTTCGATGTGATAAACCCCCCGATTCTGTTGAAGTTTGACGTCTCTCTGCCATTTCGGTGGTCCACTAGCCGTGTCAACGCGAGGTCGCGAAGTCGAGGCAGTGAAGTTGCAGTCGATCACTACGGTTGCTGGCCTTCATGTCACGACGCCACCGACTCTAATCCTCTTCGACCAGGAAAGCAACTAGCTTATGAGAATAGGTTTGGGCCTATGTACTCGTAGACGGAAGCCACTCATCCTGCTCTTGGCAAACTCGAGTATTCTCGAGACAAAAAGAAGGTGTGACCATCGCCTTTGCTTGGGCTAAGGCTACTATCAATGATGAAGGTCACAGTTTTAGAATGTCAATAGTTTACTCAAATTATTGAAGGAAAAGCCGACCCAGAAAGCAACATCATAACTTAGACTTTTAAATCCTGGTATACATTAGGCTTTTGGCACCATCTGATTCTAGCACTGATTTTCAGTAGGCCTGTCAACCTCTATCAAGATGAATGCACATAGCTTCTTCCCTTTATGGGATCAAGGTTTGTACTTAAGTGAACCAAGCTTAAATGATACCTTGTTGATTCCAAACCACGATCTAATGAAGAACTCTGACCAATGGCTTGATTCATCCATATACTAGATCCATACTTCAAACCTCACCATAGTTGACTAACAAACTTGCATTAGTTTTGCAGTTTGCCAGTTAGGAATGACAACGGAGATTGACGAGTACAAAGTCCGAGGCAACTGCATTTCTGGCGGAAATGGTCTTGGTCCTTCTTACTCGTTCTGCTTTAAAAACTTCTAGTCAATCGTCCACCTCGTCATGTATTTTTCCTTCTTCATTCTTTTAATATATTTGCATTTCTGCGTGTCTATGTGCACGCCCTGTGGCCATTATTGAAATGATCGTGATGGATTTCATGTGTTACTGTATTAAGTTGACTATTTAAGTATGTAAAGAAACTGTATTTAAACGGTGCTCCTCCTCATCAGGGAGTACAACCTGGGGTCCTTTTTTACTTGGCACTTCTGAGAAGAAATTCCTTAAGATGAAACTTTAAAGGATTTATCTTCAAGAATCGTTAGGGATATATCCAACTACGCCCCCGATATTTATATTTTTTCCTAATACTATTTGAAAGGCCTAAATTGATAACCCCATTGAGAATATGTTGGGAAGAGGGCAAGTACGTTGGTACTTTGCCAAGGCCCTGATGCTTCCCCCGGCCACATAGATTAGATCTAAAGACAGGACATGCTTATATGACGCACTTGTGTACATAGATTTTTTTTTGTTTCATTCATCTAATCTACATGATGAACGAGGCCAAAAGCATAACTGAATGAGCGCCAAAACAGTCTGATCTAAAGCACATGAACGAAGTCGCACCCAAACGTCAGAAATAAAAGAATTCCACCTTTTTCCTTTGTCCATTGGATGAAAATTTGGTTTCGGTTGGAATTCTTCAGGTTTGGTGTTTGTAGGTTATAGCAATTGCTTCTTGTCGTCGAGGTTAAACCAGCAACATGGCTTGTTCTGTCGTTGCTAAGGTTCTAACTCGGAGCTTCATTTCTCGAGAATATCCACCGGTGGAAATTGGTCAATTTTTCACTGAAAACAAATTTTAGCTGTTAGAAACAGTTGAAGTTACAAAATTTAACTGTTAAACAGTTGAAACTTTTGCAACAAGAGTTGAAAAAAAAATAAAGTCGAAATATACTATTTCAACTGTGTCAAACACTTCGAAAATATAAACGAAGAGTTGAAATGTTTTCAACGGAGGACCTCTTGCTAGAACCAGTTTTTAAAAATCATGAACCATTATCGAACCTGGAGGTCTCCGGTTGCAATTACTAATCTACTTAGAAATACCTCATACTTAGAAAACTAATCTACTACCACTATGATAGGCTTACACCTATTAGACCTTAGGCAAATTCAAGATAAAGTCTACATGAATGTTTTCCCGCATTCAGCTTGGATTCGATAGAGTTTCCAAGAGTAATGCTGGCATTTAATTGTGAACCTTGTCTTCTTGATGCATTAAGCAAGTTCGCACACACATACATCATCCACCATCCGGAGCCAGTAGTAAACATGTTCTTATGATGTTCATGTCCAATCCACTCCTAAATGACTTGCCCATGGTGAGTCATGGCATTCCTTCAATATGTCATTTCTTAAGTTCTAGCTGGAGGCATATAGATTTGGTCTCTCCTCGTGAGTAGCAAGACATCATGTATCCAAATTTGCTTGGTTTTACCCTCATCTGCTTCACCATGTCATCTATCTTTAGGTTAGCATGAATGCTATCAATAAAGTCACTTTGAACTTGCACCTGAAGAGGGCTAGTTCCACTTGATGATTCAAAACATTTGAAATTATTTTCCCCATCTAGTACTATAGGGTAAAATCATTTTTTGTCAAAAAGTGTCAACGTGCTTGCTTTACACTCGGCTTCTTTTGGGTCTGAAAGTAATTGGTAGCCACATTATCTATCTAAACAATAAAGTGATTCTCCATGCGATAATGCCTCCAAAGACAAAGGTTGCATGACACAACCACCATTTCTTTCTCGTGGGCAGTATGCCATCACTCAACGCCCTTTAGATTTCAGCATTCCTAGGAGATGGGTACCCATCTTGAATCAATGCCCCTCCCAAGACAATGTCTTGAAGCATCCATTTATCCTGTAATCCAACAATTTAAGCATTGGTTCCCTCATTAGTGCCTCCTACAATCGGTCGAAAGCTTCTTAGCAAGCTTCGGTCTATTCCTAGGTTTCCCTTTTTCAGTAGATTCGTCAGAGGAGCTACAATGGGATGCCTCTTTTTTAGTAGTACTATTTTGGCATTAAACATTCATATTTCAGTAACAGAAGATTCAAAATTCGTTTGAATCTCTTTAATTTTTTCGAAAAGATTTATATTAGCAGACAAATCAAGTGAAAAAACTGAACCCGTAGTATTCTAATAATTAAAACTACAAAAACAGGTAAACAAAAAAACAGTTTGAATCAGCATAAAGAGTATTGATTTCCTACCAATTTTATTCCATTTCAACAGCACTACATGCAAACATATATATTAAAGTTCATTATCACAAGACGTCGAATTTAATATTGCTTAAAATAGTTTGTAGATATCAGATTGTGAACTATATCTTTCTCATCTTATACCATGAGATACCAGGCCATTTTTATTCCTCCTCTTACTCCTTTCTTAACACTTTTGGATTTCCCCATAAAAAAAGCTTAATTGAACTTTGCCTTCACCAGGCAGATTGGTTGTTCTATTGCACCTCTTATAGAGAAAATAACTTTAGAAAAAACAAAAATCAGATTAACAGGAAGAGAGTTCTAACTAAAATTCTTACCAAAACGTATTTCTATATATAACTTGACAAAAAACATAAAATAATATACAAGCTTTGGTACCAAACTTTAGAGGCAACATAAGAAAATGGACAGCATAAAAACCTGAATGGTGGTGGTGGACGAAAGTCGTGGGAATTACAGACCAGCTATGGTGATCATAAAATCGACTTGGACTAACGTGGTGAGGACGAACGGCATAAGACTGAGGTAATACTTCTCGTATTGATGTAGATAATACTATACTTGAATTCATTAGGAATTTTGTGGGGTTCGAAGTTCAATGGATCGCAAAAGAAAGAAACAAATTATGTCAACTTCTCAAACGATTAGGTTCCTTTATGCCATTCTTTTTGTTGGGAAGATAAGCCCCCAGACTGGTGGCCTCCACTGTAAATATTATTTTTTATTCTCTGTCATTGTAACTGGTAGGGGTCTGACTAGCCCCATCTTGCTAATAAAAGAAAAACAGATCTTGACAAGCTGCATCCTTTAGAATTCTGCCCATCTATTGCAGTTAAGGTTTCAAAGAGGGTTGTGGGATCAATTGGGGATTTTAAGTATCCTACTTCACCTCCACTTTTTTTTAATTGGTAAATGTTAATTCGTCAGAATAATATACAATTCATATCAGGAGAATCATAAAATTTGTATCTTTCACTTTGATTATTCTCATGTTCTTGCCTGATATGATCAATTGATTATATGATTCATGAAATTCATATCTAAGAAAATGATTCTCATGTGATATGATGAGATCGTGTTGATTGCAAGATCCTAAAGATCCGGGATCAAGACAAGGATCCTAGTCGGTTCAAACATAATATGATTCTTCACTCAGTGTTTGACAACTTCATCCTTTAGAGGACAGCAATACTATAACATCTAAGGATCGACCTCAGGATATTGACAGCCATGACCTACGCCATGGTTGGAGCTGGCATTCATAGCAGTTTATAATGACTATTATTTGGAGCCATAGTTATAGTGACTATTGTCGTAAATTCGAAGGAGAAGAAGGAAGAATGATATAAAGGAGACGGAGGAGGGGGATGAACAAGAAGTTATAGCATCCGGTGAGAATGTTTCAGGGACCTTTTCCCAATCATGATCCATCTAAAAGGTAAAGCTTATTTAACTAGTTTCATTTATGCGATAGCATGATATCTTATTTTATATCAAATGGTTAGGTATTTGATTCAGCATATGTAATTTATGATTGGAAAATGAATTTTAAGTATTGCCATCTGACACGTGATTGGCTCTTTCGGAAATGGGATCCCAGCCTTTACAGGGGATGAAGAGAAGTATGTTTGCACGAAAAAGGGGGCCGGGGTTGGAAAGAGAAAGAGTATCAGTCCTACTGCCGGTTAAGTTGACTTGGTCTGTTGAGCCAAATCACCTGGTAGCCGAGTTGCACCTTTGGAAAACCTGGTGCTTGAAATGAGCTTAGCATGCATTCACCTTTAACTCATGAAACTTAGCCGGTCGGATGGCTTGTCGTAAAGGGATTAAGATAACACTTTAGGCCCCCAAATCTTTTAGGTCACACTTAACAGTGTAGGTAGGCATGGCCGGTTCCGGTGTTGATTTGGAACTGTCGGTTCTGGTTTAGGTTCTAAACTGTCTGGAACCAAACAACATTCGATTTTTCTCAAAGTATACAAACCAACAGTGGCTCATAGATCTCGAGTTTGATCCATCAGGAGCTTGGTTCTTAAGAATGTCTTTACCTTATGAAATGGTTCATTTGCGGTTCGTTTTACATACTTGATCTCCACATTAATATATGGGCCAAAATTTCTTCTTATGGCCCCTATATTTTCAGGCCCAGGCCCATTTTGACATCTCTACTTTATGATATATCATTATCTAAGTTCTTAGACCAAATCCAACATCATTGGCGGATTCAACATGGTTAACTTGACATATATAACTTCTGAATGATTTCTTTTCAAACCGTTCACTTTGTTGTATTGCAAACACAGCATGGATTTGACCATTAAAAAATTTTGTGCTTACTTCACAAAGTGCAATAGCTCAACTGGATAGATGTTCGACTCAAAACTCGAAGGTCATTAGATCAATACTTGGAGCAGTGCATTTCGCTTTAGCCTCCCCTTTGTAAAACCTCCCCCCAAAGAAGAGGGGAGAAAAAAGTTGGGCTTACTGTGTCTAAGCCTTTTAAATCCATCTGAGGCCTTGGCAGATTCTTGCCTTAATTATATTGATTAACGTCTTTCTATCTTTTTACGAGCTAAGATGAACCAAGTTTTTTTAAATACCCAAAATAAAATGGTCTTTTCCTTATTCAAACTCTTTAAAACAAAAATGAACTTTTACTTATCCTAATATATTAGAGGTATTATTATGTCTCATATGGTTGAACGAACTGAACCGATATGCATATGTACATATATATGCACATATATATGTATGCATACAAATATATGTATATGCATATATATATAAACACATATATGTATGTACATGTAAATATATATATATATATATATATATATAAACATATATATATATATATATATATAAACATATATATATATATATATAAACATATATATATATATAAACATATATATATATATATAAATATATATATATATATATAAACATATATATATATATATATATATATAAACATATATATATATAAACATATATATATATATAAACATATATATATATATATACATATATATATATATATATATATATATATATATATATATATATATATATATATATATGTGTGTATATATATACATATTCGGTTTATTCAGTTTTCAAAACTTGAAAACCAAACTGAACCGATAAATCGATATCTTTTAAAAATTCAAACCGAATTTTAGTAGAACCGAAATTCCAGTTTGGTTATTCAGTTGTATTTGAATAATGCTTACACCTAAGTACACCTGATACGACCGAGAGCCAGTATAGTTCTACCACCACAAAACAAGTTTGGACTCAAACATACCTCGACTTGGTAAGGTGGGTCCATTAGTGACTTCATCTTTCATCATGGACAAACGACATTTACTAGATCTTGCGAAACAAGCACACAGACTTGAACTTGTCATGCATAAATAAATTAGCTTGAGTGAGAAAACAATTTGTCGCACTTCGGCATAGATGCATACACCAAATCAGCGTTTTTCTTTTCACCAAAATAAATTCAATATTAGAGATGTCAAAATGGACCTGGCACGGAAATTGGATGCTCTTCAATGCAGAGTCCTACTTTACATCGGGAAAGTGCTTCATATATCTCTAAAAACACGATGGTAGAGAAAGATGCTTTCTTCTGTCGGTCGGGCATTCAAATCCGAGACGGGATACATGTCTCTGAACTTTGGTGCACAGATAAAGGAAGAGGATTGTGTGAAGTGGCCCTTAACCCATAAAAGGATGTCTGTTACAGATTCTGTGAGTTACTCACTGAGCGCCTATTCATATCATCAGCAAGATTCTGCACTGGGACTTTTTCGGATGTTTTACCAAACAGTGAAATTTTTTCTCCAAGAGATCAGAATTCGAACTCCAAAGGTGAGCTCGGACGTGTGAGAGAATACTAAGATAAGCGACTCGAGAAGACCTCACGTTGCAGCCTCTAACATATTCACTCAAGATTAAAAGGAGGTTCAACATTGAACCAGATTGCAGATCAATCTATATTGATCCACTGTCTCCATTATATTGTGTTGCTAGCAAATTTTGTTTTGGATCTTTCAAACCATTTCTATAGGGGATCCGAACCCAATTGCGATCCTTTGATGGGGCATCAGCTCCCATAAGTTAAACCGGAACGTCGGTTGGATGAGAAAGGGACCCCCTTTTGCATAAAACAAAATCAAAGCAAGATAAGATACAAAAGTAATCACGTTATACCAGCTCGCGTAAACGTGTTGAGAGAGAAGCCTCGGCAAAGCTCTCTTTTAACTTCAAACCAAAGCTTACTTCTTCCTGAGAGAGACATGATATATATAATATGTATGTACATATAAAGAGAGAGGGGGGAATTGAGTTTCTAATAATAAATAGAGTAGCTTCATGAGATTGTGGTTATCACTAGAAAATGTCAACCCTTTGACTAAACTAAGAAAGCTGGCACCTATGGGTTTTACCCACTAGATCGACGCCAGCCCACATATTTAAGACCAGCACAATGTGATCTAAGCCCAGCTCTTATATATTATATAGTGGTTACATGGTTTATAAAATGTACGTTGTTCGACCATGCGGTTATAATGAATAAAAGGAGCCACCTCACATTTTCCATGACCGCCATAATGTCAACCCATGAAAAGGTCTGACTAAACTAACAAAGATGACACTTATGGGTTTTAGCCTATAGAGGTATCAATCAACGCCACCTCACATTTTCATGACCGCCATAATGTGAACCAAGCCCAGCTCTTATATATATATATTTGCTACGTGAGGTAGTGGTGCATGAATTGCCAACCCATCCCCCGTCTAACTACATTAACGAAGTATCCAGGGAGGCTCTGATTTTCCATGTCCGTCCTTCAAAGTGTGTGTTTGTGTGTATGCATGGGTTTCAAAATGCATTGATAATAAATAAAAAAAACAGTGGCTACATGACGTTGTGGTACATAACTAAGAAAGTTATCTTATGTGAGTTTTAGCCACTAGAGATGCTCACATTTTTCACGTCAGTCCTTGAAGGACCACACCGTGGGCCGGTGTATATACATAAAAGAAAGCTAGGTTATACTTAACGAGTTGATACTAATAACAACTTAGCCTTTTCTCATAGTAGATGGGGTCAACTGCATGGATTCTTTGTTTTCATAGACCTCAATCATGTGTCATGCTAACCGTTAACTCTAAATATGTTAAATTGTTTCCTTTCAACATTTTTGTAGTCTTTCTTTCCTTCTTTTAGTATTTTCACAATCTAGTTTCTCATATTTTCTTACCGGAGCTTTTTTCAGTCATCAACTAATTTAAATGATGCTTTAATATATTTTCTTTCCATAGTTCTAATTTCTTATTAACTTTTTTCTTAGACTCGTCAACTAAAATAATATCATTCTCGAATACTATACACCAAGATACTTCATCTTCAATATGTTTTGTTAGCTCATTAATAAATAATACAAACAAATATAGACTTAAAGATGATCCTTGGTGTAGTCCAATATTAACCTTAAGAAAATTTGTCATTCTTACATGAGTCTTAACATATGTTTGTGCACCATCATATATGTCTCTTATAAGATTGATATATATCAAAGAGATATCTCTCTTTTCCAAAGTTTTCCAAAGAATATCTTTTTTCACTCTATCATATGTTTTCTAAATCAATAAATACCATATGAATATCTTTTTGTTCTAAAATATTTCATAGGACATCTCAATGATGAATAGTCTCAATAGTAGATATTTCTAGTATGAATCAAAATTGATTCTTTATCGTACCTGATACTTGTCTCAATTGATGCTTAATATTTTCTTCTCATAATTTCATAGTATGGCTCATTAACTTTACACCTCGATAATTTATACAATTGTAGATGTTCCCTTATTCTTGTATATGGGTATAATTATATTCATCCTTAATTCTTTAAGTATTTTTTAGTTTTTTTATATTTAATTAAATAATCTTGTAAGCCAAATAATATCCCTCAAATTTTCATACTTTTATTAGAATATTTTTTTGTCCTAAACATTTACCAACCCTCATAAGTTTAAGAGTCTTTTTAACTTCATTATTTTCGATATATCGATAGAAATTATGAAGTATATACTCTTTCGATTTGGTTAGCTTTCGTAAGTAAGATCCTTACTTATATTTTCGTTAGAAAGCTTATGAAAACAATTTTTCATGTATTTTTATGTCATCACTTGCCACTCGAATCTTCTCATTATTATCTATGATGTATTTAACAAAAGTAAGATCCTTAGTTTTCTTTCTTATATCTAACTCTAGTTATTTTAAAAATATCTCTTTCATTTTTTGTGTTATTTTTTCATATAAATCCTTCCAAATTTTAGTTTTTGGTTCACTAATGGCCTTTTCACTTCCTTCTTTACTTTCTTATAAATATCCAAACTTTCATTAGTCTTACTTGCATAATACAATTTATAACATGCCCTCTTTACCTTGATCCTATCTTACACCACCTCACTCCACCACCAAGCTTCATTTTATACTAGTACACCTTTCTTAGATTCATCTAATACATCTTTTGCTACTTTTCTAATATTATTGTTGTGCATATTAGAAGGTGTACATATATAATTTAAACCATATCCTTAAAGAACTTTATGTTTAAATATATCTTTTTTCCACTTTTGAGGTCTTACCATTTAGTCTAGAGTAGCTCTACATACTCTTTATCTCTTCATCTACCTTTATACGTATAAATCTACAACTAAAAGTCAATGTTGGGTAGTTAAGTTTTCTCCTGAAATTACTTTGCAATAATTATAATATGTTCTAGCTTTTCTCCTACAAGAAAAATAATTAATTTATGTTTATAACAAGTCACTCTTATAAGTAATTAAACTTTGCAATCATTATAATATGTTCTAGCTTTTCTCCTACAAGAAAAATAATTAATTTATGTTTATAACAAGTCACTCTTATAAGTAATTAAACTTTTATCTCGTTTTCTAAAAGTTATATTGTTTAAAAAAAAATTATATTCCATAGTGAAATTCAAAAAAAAATCTTATTTAAATCTCTTAATTAACATGAATGCCTTGATATTCTAATGTCTCTTCATTGGCATGTCTATTTAGGTTTCTTCATATATAAATCATGTTTTATTGTAGAATATTTTGAATTACTTTATCTAACTCCTTTGAAAATACCTTTTTTAT
Source organism: Brasenia schreberi (assembly GCA_036023115.1). Classification (NCBI taxonomy): domain Eukaryota; kingdom Viridiplantae; phylum Streptophyta; class Magnoliopsida; order Nymphaeales; family Cabombaceae; genus Brasenia; species Brasenia schreberi. The sequence goes on along the minus strand of JAYKKT010000090.1, from coordinate 27,252,641 downwards.
GCTAGCTCTTAGTTTTACTTGTGGTACATAAGTATAAAGTATATTTAAAGCCTTTATTCCTAATACTAATTTCAACATCATAATTTGGTCATCATACTATTGTGTACCTACTATATTATCCTTTTAAATCTTTATTTAAAATAATACTAACTACATTTTGAGCCTTTTCCTTTTAAGAATACCATCATTTAAAACATGTATTCTCAATTTAGTCCATCATTGTTGCCTTTTCTCCAATTCACTTTGTTTATTTCTATCTTTCTCATAATCGATAAGAAGAGACGTCCAAACATAATGTTCATAATGTCTAAAATCTATGGTAGATAAATCCGACAACTTTTGTGTTGGTTGTCGAAAATCTCACACAACCCTTCATTATTCGATCTTGGGAACGACCATGCAACAATGATCTCTTCATAGTGTAAAATGATCGGTCACACTGCAATACAAGTAATAAAGTCCACTACTTTGCACCCTTTATAACTATTGAGTCCGATCATAACCTTGATTCCCTATATACGTGTGTTTTATTTATCTACATGTGGTTTGTGGGTGCATGTGCACGTGCAGAGTGATTGGATCATGCAACATCCAACCAACAACTTCATTATATTTTTTCAAACATTTACAATATTCTAACTCAAGGATAAAAGGTAAGCATGACCTTGTAGACATGCCTATTCTTGTTCACCGTTTACTTCCAAAAGATATTATGGTGTTCATTATAACATTTTCCAAATATTTACAATATCCTAAATGATATCCCAAGGATAAAAGGTGAGAATTTAATAGAAGCATTTGACTTTGAAAAGTCAATTGGCTCCCAAACGTGGAAGTGACAGAACAACGATTAACTACCGTTTGGTTTAGGACTATGCGGATGCGAACTGTGCGTTTAGGTTGGTTTTGGTATATCTCGTAGCCTTTCTAGGCAGAATTATTCACCTTGTCAGATTTGGGGCTCAAAGTTAACATGTATCATCCACAATTTGAGGGTATATGCTTGAGTTATCATGTGGTGTCCTTAAGGGGAAGTATTTTCGAATGTATCATCCACAATTTTAGGGTATTTTGCTACGTTTAAGTAATTTTTACTCATATACATGGTTTCCTTTTCCTATTGGAGGTTCTAAATGTATGATAGTGTGATAATTAGTTAGGGCAAGGTCTAAGATTCTCGGATCATCATAAAAGCGGATTGTAGTTATAACCAATGTTGTAAAATCATATCGTATCATACAATACAATATGATTTTATCATGTATCGTATGAGAATATAGTATGATATATGCACACATATCGCAAGAAGTGATTTATCATGTTATATCATACTATATCATATAATACAAGACTGTATCGTATGATACAACCCGTATCATACGAATCGATGTTGATTTTTTTAATATATGCGTAAATCACTTCTACTTATTCCTAAACCCTTTTTCATATCATTCACTTTCTCTCAAATCCTTTTCGTATTCCCAATCTTTTTTCATGTCATTCTCTTTTTCTCAAATCTTGTTCTCATCCTTATTCTTATTGATTTTGTAATTTATTCATAGGATTCTCAAGTTTTTCACCCAATCCAACTCTCATTTCTAGGATTTTTGTTAAATCTGTAGCATACCCTTTTACTTTACCAAATTCTACCTGATTTTTCACTTGAAAAATTTAGGTTTTTATAAATTTTATGATTTTTGACCATTAAAAAACTTGTTCTCTTGTTGATTATCCTTCTCATCTTAGTGATATCTTGTCGAATTGATTCAGTATCGAAATATTGTACCCCGGTGTACGAAGGCAATAGGCTTGTGAATAAGTGCATATTTTGCAATGCAGTAAACTATGATAGTACTTCTCGTATGAAACACAACCTTTCGGGAACCAAGAATGATGTTAATGCTTATCTCAGGTTTTCAAAGTAGTGAAGTACGAGATTAAGTAGGTACTCGAGGTTTCGAAGGAGAAAAAGAGATAAGAGTGAGAAAGAGTAAAAATAAATGGTTGGGATATGTTTCAACTATTTAAAGATACTTATCAATGGATGTATAGTGATAAATTTCATTGTGTAACTAAGATTGAAGAAGAGACAGTTGAAGAGAGGAGAAGGTGATAAAAGGTAAAGAGTATAGGTTCTGATGATAATAATAGTGGAGCTGGCTAGAGCTCCTACTTACTGAATGCCTATATGGGGTACTAGAAGATGAGTTAAAGTGAGAGGTATTGAAATACCCTCATTTTTTTCTCACATACGACTCTTAGAGCTTAACAAGGCATTAGATCAATTATGACTTTAAATGAGTTAATTGAGAAAGTAGATAGAATTTTTTTATAAAAATTGTCTCCCTTTTAATGTTGAAAATGCATTTTCTTTTGAAAGTATGGTGGATGATATTATTAGTGTGAGATTGGATTATAGGGTCCCTATTTATCATGCTTTGAGGGTGTAGAAATGAGTTGATATTGTTAATGTATAAAGTTGTAAATTAAAGGAGTTGTGGAAAAACACATGATGGTTTATTATAGCTGATGATTGAGCAGGTCGCCAACATGGATCTTTAGTGAGCTTATTGGGCTATTGTCCAAAGGGGATATTGTTTTTTAAAACATATGACTTGTCTCATATTGATAAAACTGTAAATAATTTACTCTCTATTTTTAAGGAAGTTGTTGAGGATGTAGGTATTTTAAATGTTGTTCAATTTAATAATAATAATATTTTAAAATTTTATAACAACTTATAAAATGCTTGAGACAAATCATCTATCCTTAGTATGGACTCCATGTATTGCACATTAAATAGACTTAATGTTTGAGTATTTAAGTCGAATGGATGACATTAAGAGGACAATTGATGCATACAAAAATGTCATAAAGTTTATCTATAATTACTTGTATGTATTGCATTTGATGAGAACCCATACTGGTGGAAGGGAGTTTATTAGGATTTCGTTGACAAGATTTGTTACCAATGTTATTATTATTCAAAGTCTTGAAGTACAAAAAATGCATTGAAAAATATGTTTTTATATGATGAATGGGGCTCTATAAATCGGTTTAAAAAGAGAGGGGGTTACTTTAGTATATGTTATTTTTAATGTTAATTTTTTATATAAATACAACACTTTATTTAGATTAACTATACCTTAGTTAAGGTAATGAGAATGGTATATAGTGAAGATAGGTTTGCCTTATCTTTTATATATATATATATATATATGTGTGTGTGTGTGTGTGTGTGACCTTATGGATAAGGTCAAATTAAAAGTATAAGCAAACATTAACCGTAAGCGATCACTTTAAAGAATATCTGAAAAATAATTGATGTACATTGAAATCAACAAATCATCATGATTTAAATGTTGTTACATATTTTCTTAACCCTTCTATTTGATTTTCTCTTAACTTTGTAAAGGACGAATAAGTAAAAAATGGTATATTGAATGTAATTAACCATGTACAAGATTTGTCTACTCATTGCAATATCCATTTAGAGTTAAGCAAGCATATATAGAGTGTTGGAGATTTTAGAAGGCCAATTGCAATCCAACTCCGCTCCCAAGTATGACCAGGTATTATATATTTTTATTGATATTCATTTAAGTTATCAATTGATTGACTTTAAGTATTTCCTATTAATCATTATCGTGTTTTATTTTAGATGAATGGTAGACTTGCTTTGGTGTAGATGCACTGAACTTGTCAAGGTTTGCTTAATGTATATTGACTCAAACATGCATTTTGAGTAGGTGCAAGAGAAATTGGATTTTTTCGAATGCATTCACACGAAAAAGAGAAACAAACTTCAGTATGCTTGAATGTGTGAGTTGGTATACATTGCATATAACACGAAGTTAAGACAAATGTAACAATTTTAAAAATATGTATTATTGCACCCTAGTTCTTTCTTATTAATAATAAATAATTAATAATTATATTGTATTTAATATTCTTGATAATATGAATATTTTTTTTTATAGACAAATGCAAAGAGATGCAGCAAGGGCAAAGAATGTGTCATATGACATACTGAACTACAAAAATATTGATATTTTTGATGATTGGGCCGAAGAGAAGGAGCCCCATCAATTTAGATAATAAAAACTAGAGGGCAATACAAGCTGAAGTATAACTTAGAGTTGGAGATGATGATGAAGATAGAGGTTTTGGATGAGTGGATCTAATTGTGGAGGAAGAGGGAGGAGATGATTATGATCATGATGTTAATTATAATGCTTTTATCGATTATGATCCACGTTGTGGATGATTGTTGTAAATTTAATTATAACTTTATAACATTCTAGTCTAGATGATTATAAGTTATAACTTTGTTGTTTATTAATTAAATGTATTAAGTATTCACATTATGATATAGATGATTGTTTATTATGAGATGTTATTTAACTTTGTTATGCTTAGAGTGTTCTATTCTCACAATCTCTCAATATTCTTATATAGTCATAGTTATTTATAATTTTATTAGAAGTTATCTATTTTGAATAAAGTTTTTAGATTCAATTTTGTTTAATGTTGATTGTGTTATATATGTTTTGTTCTAATTTTAATTCTTTTATTTTTTAAATTTATTAATAGTTTTTTATTTTTTATCAAAAAAGTAAAAATATTACATATATCATACGATATGGTACAGCCGTGCATACTACCCGAGGTCGTCCATTTTGAACTTGTATAGGTCGACCGTGTACATACTGACTGACCATCTTTGTGGTTTTAGAGGGAATCGGTTGCATATCTTATCGGACTGAATCAATCACTTTCCTTGAAGTAGATCTTCCGTCAGTTCATGCGTAAGGTGCGTACGCGTCAAAGGCACGATTTGTGTGTAAGGTGGTGCCCTCAAAATGAATTATTGTTGTATCTGTGGATTATTAAATTTAAGTCGTCTGATTTTCAAAGTTTGAGTGGGTCACATGTTTTTAAATTATTTTCATGCATATGGATTAAAATTTAACAGAAACTCAAAAAAGGATCTTGGCCGTTGAAACCCGTTACTCTGTCGTGTTAAAGATCTTGGCCGTGCTTTGACCAAAAACGGATCTTGTCCGTCGACCTACTCTCTCTCCCTTCACCGACGAATGAATCATGAACTATTGACTCGCACGAGTCTCAATACTGCGGCCTGTACATATAGCCAATGGAAGTCTCTCTCTCTCACTCTCTCTCTCTCTCTCTCTCTCTCTCTCTCTCTCACAGTACAATGTTCCTTCTTCCCATCTTCTGCATAAGCCTGCTAATCCAATTCAGTCCAGCTTTCTCGTTCACCAACATTACCACGTTTAGTTATCCTTCATTCACCCCGAACAACACCACTAACATCACCTATTCCGGTGATGCAAGCGCATCGAGTGGCTGAGCTATCAACCTCAGCAGACAATACCACAATAGTGTTGGCCGTGCCATCTACGCCAATCCCATTCGACTCCATGATCAAGCTACCGGCTCAATTGCTGACTTCATTACTCGTTTCACCTTCGTGATCGACGCCATCAATAGCGAAAAAGGCGACGGCATCACCTTCTTCCTATCGCGAGCAGGCTCGACCTTGCCTGCAAATTGCACCGACGGATATTTGGGCCTAATGAACGAGAACCTCGTTAATTCGTCCACCAACCAAATCGTAGCCGTCGAGTTTGACACATACAGTAACACATGGGATCCGCCAGGGAACCACATGGGCATTGATGTTAACTCGTACATCTCCAATGTCACCGTGACTTGGCAGTGGAATGCTTCTTTGGGAAAATTTGACGGTGAAGCATGGGTCTGGTACAACTCCAGCACACGAACTCTGTCTGCAAGATTGACGAACCAGAACCCACAAATCGACACAGAATCAGAATGGAGCATCTCCTCGACAATAGACGTCAGTCTGGTATTGCCTGAGCTCGTTGTGGTAGGCTTCACGGGGTCAACCGGAGGATATTACGAGGTAAACGAGATTTCCTCTTGGAATTTCACGTCACAGCTAGTCACCCCCGATCTATCCCCCACACCCCCGTCCCCAAAGCGCACCAAAAACAAGCATGTCCCCATCCTAGCTACAAGTTTTACTTTGTTACTTCTTGGAGCCATGGTTATAACAACCATGACCGTGTGGATTCGGAGGAGAAGGATGAACGGTCATACAAAGGAGGAGATGGTGGAGAATCTGTGTGAAAAAGATGATGGGGAAGAAGATATAGGCACTATCACCAGTTTCGAGACGGGGCCAAGGAGGTTTAGCTACGGAGAGCTCGCAGCTGCAACTAATAGCTTCAGCGAGGAGGAGAGGCTTGGTCACGGTGGATTCGGTTCGGTATATAGAGGTGTCCTAAAGGACACCCACGAGGTCGTCGCTGTGAAGCGTTTGTCTAAAAACTCAAGCCAGGGTAAGAAGGAATACATGTCCGAGGTGACCGTGATCAGCCGGCTGCGTCACCGCAACCTTGTGAAACTGATTGGCTGGTGCCACGAACGACGTGAGCGGTTGCTCGTTTATGAGTATATGGAAGGGGGCAGCCTAGATTCGTACTTGTATTCATCCAAGATGGAAAAGGTCCATCCTGTACTTTCGTTGGTCCAACTACATAAATATATGCATCCTTATCTCTTGTCCTCAATTTTCTATCGTTTGTCTTCAATGTTCACAGGTCCTTTCCTGGACACAAAGGATGAGGATCGCTCTGGATGTTGGGTCAGCGTTGCGTTACTTGCATGAGGAGTGGGTTCAGTGTGTGGTTCACCGCGACATCAAGACAAGCAACGTGATGATCGACTCGGACTTCCATGCACAGCTCGGCGATTTTGGGCTGGCACGGCTTGTGAACCATGGCAATGCCGTAGAAACAACGACGGTGGCCGGAACCATGGGGTACATGGCGCCAGAGTGCATCTTCACTGGCAAGGTTAGCAAGGAGAGTGATGTATACAGCTTTGGCGTGGTGCTATTAGAGATCGCATGTGGTCGAAGTGCTTCACAGCCAATTGATGAGCAGGGAACTCGATTGGTGGAGTGGGTTTGGGGGCTTTACGGTTCCGGTGCACTCCTCGAGGGTGTCGACGAGAGACTGGGATCCGAGTTCATCAAAGAAGCAGCAGAGTGCATGTTGATGGTTGGGTTGTGGTGTGCATTACCAGATAACGAGGGTCGGCCTACAATAAGTGAGGCGATCCAGACTTTGAGCTTCCAAACCAAGATGCCCAGGCTTCCTCCCAAGATGCCAGCACTCGTTTTCAACACACCACCCATGAGAGAATTTAGAGATGACACCGGCTTTCAACAGACCAGCACCACTATTGCTACAACAACGACATCAAGGGAGTCGACGTCTACGGTGTCGAACTGTATTGGGGAGATGGCATTCGCTCAAGAAAATCCTTAGGGATATTCCCAAAGCATGCATCAGGTACAACTTATTGTTTGATCCGTGATATTATTGTCAAAGATGGTGGCAGGTCAAAAGACCAGCCTGGAAGATCTGGCACCAAAACGTTGGCGTTGAGGTGCCATGAATGGCATAAGATGAGCGCTAAGATTATTATGATCAAATTGATCACTTGATCCATGTCTCTTAACCTTTGGCACCAAAACGTTCACCCTTTGAAGTATTGCGAATACTATCTGCGAGTTTGATACACAGATGCAATCAAATGCGTTGGTGTGAAATGGTTTTTCCTAAAAGTAGTCACCTACCTAATTAGCCACACTCTTTTGCAGATACTAATAGCAGTATAATTTAAAAAATAACAGTTTATCCTGGCTTCAAAAATAATAATAATATTAGCAACAGCATGTGTACTCTACAATAGATGTGGTTGTTGAGCTTTGTCGTAACCCATGTTTAAGTTTGTCTACGCGAGTACATTGTTTTTATTGTTTTTCATAAGGGAAATTTCCAAAATACACTTTAAGAATGGGCTAATAAGGAATGTACAGTATATGCATTTTCGAAAAACGCACCTTAATTTGAGAACTTGTGAAATTTCAAAAGAACGCCTGACTATATATAAAACATCCAAGTTTGATCACACTAAGCTATAGAGCAACAAAAACAAAACTTACTGTCAAACGACAAAATATTTATCAACTCATAAAAATATAATTATCACAGTAAATTTACATGTGAAGTTTCCTGCTAAAATGAAGACACGTGAATGCTTGTGGTGAAGGTGTAGTGCATGAAACATCATCTAGTGCATTAGATAAGCTGTAGATCATGTGATTTTAATCCAGTTCAAACTCATGATCTTTACATGTGATTTTAATCCAGTTCAAACTCATGATCTTTACATGTGAATTTGATGGTACTTCATTGAATGACGAGGTGATCTAAAATTGGATTGTGGGCGTTGCTTATACTTTTTGGCTTCAAAGGGATGCTACAACCAGGATTTGTCTAATGAAAAAGATTAACGTAATCTGACTAATGGCTTGATTCTTCCATATACAAGATCCAAACTTGAAACCTCATCATAGTTGACCAACAAACTTGAATTACATTAAGCTAAAACCTTCATCTAAGCATATTATTATGCAAAGCTGATTAGAGCATGCGGATTAAGAAGAAATTCCTTAAGAAAGATGAAACTTTTAAAGATTTAAGAATCGTTAGGGGATTTATCCGAATGCACTCTTGATGTTTATATTTTTTGCTAACACTATTTGAAAGGCCTAAATTGACAACCCCGTTGAGAATAAGATGTTGGGCCTGCTGCTTCCCCCTGCCACATAGATCTAAAGACAGAGACATGCTTATATGGTGCACTTGTGCACCTAGATTTGGATCATTCATCTAATATGCATTACAAAAACGGCCGAAAGCATCTTTATTTATCTAAAGCACATGAACGGGGTCCAACCAAAACTTCAGAAATAAAAGAACTCCAGCCTTCTCCTTTCTCCATTGGGTGAAAAAATGAAAATTTGATGGTGTTTGGAATTCTTCAGGTTTGGTTTTTGCAGGTAACTGCAATTGCTTCTTGTCGTCAAGGTTAAACTAGCAACGTGGTTTGTTCTGTTGTTTCCAAACGTTCTAACCCAGACCTTCATTTCCCGAGAATATCATTGCTTATTTACCTCCTAGAAAGAACTTATACTATATCGTTAACTGGATAAAGGTTGGCGTCAAGAAGGAAACCCATACACGACTTGCACTTTGTCATAATATTTCAAAAGATTTTGTGCTCTGCAACTAAAATGCACACGCATGCATGTGCGAACACACCTGAAGACAAGTAGAATGAACAAAAGAGAAATTAATTGGTAAATTGTTACAGGCTTATGATTTCAGACTTTGCTATTTAGTGTGCACGTAACTATCGGAACAAAAAAGAATCAAAGTTAATGATAATTATCAAATTGTTAACAGTACACAAGATATGTAAAACAACTCATTTATTTTTCAATCTTCAGAAACTAGATCCAAGTCTGAAACTACATTGTCAACAGACGCACTTTATTTGTAATCGTTCACTTGGTCATCCCTTATGCTTCAAAACCCTCTGATCGGTTTCATCACTTTTTATCTCAAAGTCTGTACATCCTCATTGACTGTAGCACTATTTCATTCTTAAGATGGTTGTAACTAGAGTAATCAAACCCTAACACGATCGAGTAGTAGATTGGTAAGAACAATTTTATAAAAATTGTAGTAAATCGTACTATACGATACATGTTGCATATCATACCTGAACCAACATGATGTAGGCACTTGTATCACAAATCACCATTTACCGTACTGTATCAGGGCATATCATACCTGAACCAACATGATGTAGGCACCTGAACCAATATTAATCTACATCTATTAATACTTATTAATCTTAAGTTTCAAAATGAGGCTCAAGACCGATTTATACATCTGATTTGGTTTGCTTTGACATTGAATCTGTTATCTCTTAGTGTGGTGCTTATTGTAGAATTTTTTATAATTTTTAAATTATTTATGTTTTTATGATTTTTCTTTAAAAAATAAAATTACATGTATCATAGTATCCGTGCCCCCCACGATACTATGTTTACAACATTGGGTAAGATTGTTGTTTAAATCAACCCACTCTATATGTGTGCACTCACCATTTTGTGCCTAATAAGGGCCAAGTGAAGGGCAATACCGAGTCCTGTTAATGCATGTACTCCATTCGGATACTATATCCAACTCCGTAACTTTATCACCAATAAGTATAAGCTTTCTTCATTTGAAATGATTTTGCAGGTTCTTCGTGGGGATTGGGACCAAGGGCTCAGGAGAAGAATCTGATTGGAATCAGAAGTCATGTGGCTTGATTGTGTGTAAATAGTCAGTAGTAACTCTCTCTATTATGTTCATTCTTTTTTTTTGTGTTTTTGTCTTGACAAACTAATGATCGAACAATGAACCTAACCGAAATGAAGGGTACACCCTAACGAAAGGAGACGAACAGTGAAAGGTTTCTAAAGAGCATATCGGATCTTAGGTTCTGTATATGTTCTTTGTGATTACTTATAATGTGTAAGAGTAATTTTGTCTTTCAAGTTAGAAAGATACTATATAATCCTTGTTTAAGAAAATTATTTCATGTTCCTCTCTCATTTTGTTGTTGTGTATGTTATGTGTATATGCACTCTCACATCAGAGATAAACTTGATCGTAGAGCTATCAAATGTGTGTTTATTGGTTATTTCTTCTCAAAAAAGGGATATAAGTGTTATGACCTAATTAATAAAAAACTTATATCGCTTTGGATGTTACTTTTTTTGAATCGGTTTTCCTCTTGTTCGTTCTCAAGTCCTACCCATTAGTCTCACTTTTATAGAACCAGATATTATGGAAGATACAGAAATGACTCAAGCACAAAGAAACTCAAGTCTATACTCAAGAAGAAAAGAGTGTAGTAATGCTCAATTATCAAGTTATCACGAACATTGAATCTTCTACACTGTAGATCCAGAGTAGACTACACTGAAACCTTTACTCTAGTTACAAAATTAACTACTATTAGGGTTATTATAAGCCTAACTACATATAAAAGGTGGGATACATGACAGTTGGATGTAAAGAATATTTTTTTGTAGGAAACACTAAATGAAGAAGTATATATAGCATTACCTCGAGGGTATAAATACAAAAAGGTAGAGATCAATAAAATATACAAACTAAACAAAGTTATTTATGGTCTAAAATAATCTCTAGAGCATGATTTGAAAAGTTTAGTGATGGTATCATTAACCTAAGATACCACAGAAGCACCAATGATCATACATTGTTTATGAAATATGGCAAAGGGATATTTCTACTAATAGTTTATGATAATGGTAATATTGTGACAAGTGATGATATTGAGGAAATTACTTTATTTAAGGCAAAATTACATCAATTGTTTGACTTGAAAGACTTAAGCAAACTACACTACTTTTTGTGAACAAAGGTACTCTATTCAAACAAAGGTGTATTTCTAATACAAAGAAAGTACACTCTGGACCTCCTCAATGATACGAAAAAGATGAATTGAAATTATAAGGATGTGGGTGTGTATCAAAGATTAGTGGGTAAGCTAATCTATCTTACTATTATTCGTCCATATATAGCTTATGCAGTGAGAATGGTAAGTAGATTTATACATGCTCCTTCTACGAATCATATGCAAGTTGTATACCGCATTATCAAATATTTGAAAAGCTCCAAAATCATAGAATATTGTATGCTAACAGAAGATATTTTGACATTGAAGTATGTACGAATGATGATTAGAATGGCTCATTGGATGATAGGAAGTTTGCTTCAAGTTAAGTCACTATGATTGGTGGTAATGTTGTTTCATGAAAGAGTAAAAAACAAGCAGCAGTGGCTAGATCTAGTGCAGAGGCAGAATATCGAGCATTTGCACAAGGAATATGAGAGGGACTATGGTTGAGTTAGGTATGAAAACAGAAAATATTATTTCTCTTTGTTATGAGAGTAAGGCAACTATATATATCGTTTTCAATCATGCATTTTATGAAAGAACAAAGTGTATTGAGATAGATTGTCACTTAATACGTGAGAAAGTAAGAATTGATGAGTTTCAACTCATCTACACTTCATTGAGAGAACATCATGATGATTTCCTTACAAAGACTATCAACAAGTCGAATCTCATGAATATCCTTAGTAAGTTGGGAGTCATAAATATCTTTCTCCCACCTTAAGGGGGAGTGTTAAAGAGTATATAGGGTCTTGGATCCTTTATATGTGTAAAGATAATTTTGTCTTTCAAGTTAGAACAATACTATATAATCCTTGTTTAAGAAAATGTAATTAAGAGAGAGAGAGAGAGAGGAAACCAACAGTCATGTTAAGCCAGCCATCGTGAGTGTATGGTGAGGCAAATACTCGCCGATTGTTGAAAGTAACTTGATCCATTCTACTTTATTGATTCTTCTTCAATAAAAATTATTTTACAAGGGTTGATGCATTTATGCGAGGAATCTCCTTTCTCTCAATCTTCACATGTTAATTGACTCTTTTTTGCAGAGATCCTCGTGTTTTAGTCACTACGTAATAGTACAGCTTCTTGTCATCCTTTTGAATTCTCTTTGTGCGTGAGGAATACAAGAGAAAGGATGTCATAAATAATAGTGTCCTAAATATGAAACCGCCAGACGGGTCTGGCAATAGCATACGAGATATGAGAACCCGGCAGATGACTGACCCAAAAGGTTTCACAAGAAATTGTCAGCTCAGGATGAATTCACAAGTTTCATTTAGTCGAATCACAAACAACCACCACATAAAATCCAATTATAGTCATTTATAAATAGGTTCCAACTTCCTCTACCACAATAACTAAGCCTTTTTCCCATACTAGATGAGGTCAGCTACATGATTCTTTGTTTTCATAGAACTCGATCATGTACTATGCTAGCAGTTAATCCAACATAGATCATTCGACTACAATTCCACAAATTTATAATTAATTTAGATTACAACCAATATACCATCATGATTCTTTGTTTTCATAGAACTCGATCATGTGCCATGCTAACAGTTAATTCAACATAGATCATTCGACTACAATTCCACAAATTTATAATTAATTTTGATTACAACCATTATACCATCAACAACATACAATGACACATCTCAATATAAAGATGAAAACATTACAGTGAAACAAATCAAATTACCCATACAGCTTAGCGTATCACTCAAACCAGGTACAACCAAAAAAAAATTTATGACCATCCCAGGACATAATCCAGAATATAGACCAGCAAAATGGACAATGGGTACAGGAGATAGGCAAACGAACATGTCCAAAGTGGAAAAGTAGTGCGGAAGCTTGCAAAAAGGCCCATTACTATCACAACCATGAGAATAATTAGTACCTCGGATGAGAAATCCCAGGTTAAACCTCGAATAGACACAAGGGCTAAGAAGACGGCCAAGCACAAGAGGTTATTCATGGTTACTCCACCATAGATCTGAATCAAAGGGATCAAAAATCAAATTCATTTATGTGGCTTTAGGGCTCTTTTCCATTCTATCAAATGAATTATGAGATAGATAACTGTACATCACTAAAGGAAACTTAGAATGCAGAAAAAGAAAAGCAAATTACAAGCTCTAAATGTCACAAACCAAACAGTTGCAAAATCAATTTAGATCAAGAAAACTAGCTATAGTTTTTCTTTTCCAGCATAAACCACCGGTATCCAGAGGCCTACAAGGATCCGCCTAAACTGTTCACTCACAATACGCAAAATCGAGACCTTGCTTCAGGGGAACAAGTGCCCAATCACTCGAACAGATCAAGCGTTGTCAAAAGCTAGTCAATTTCAAGAGAAGGGTAACAATGAGAGCTTATTTTCAGCCCTCAATGGGATAGTGTTATCCAATATAGGCATAGTCACCATATGGCTTGAATTTCTTTTCCACACTTACATATAGCATAAGTCAGAGACCTTTCGCCCTATCCCTAATACTAAATAATCTTCTGGGTAGATTACAGAACTGGCAAGGTTGAACCAAGAATTGTTTTCAGATGTTGGCCAATAATAACTTTCGTAATGCTAATTCCAAGTTCAAAGCAGCATGATATGCAATACATGCTAAGGTCGAGTTCAGGTAATCATAGAAGAGAATATCAAATAAGTACGTTAAAGGAAGCTTCAAAGTAACTAGGACGAAATGGGGAGATCAACGGCATCTGGCATGAGATCACTATTGTCTCTATCTAATAGAATGGTTTGAAAATATGATAGGTTTAATCCTGATTAAAGGAATGAAAAAACCCATTACCGAGCCCACCATACCATAAGACGGGCAAAATGGAAGTTGTGGGTACGTCTCATGGGTATTATTCTCATCTGTACCATTCACAACCAAATGCAACTCCAAGTTGTTGTCATACAGTGGATCAGAGGTATTGTACTTCAGTTTACCCTCACTATTTTCAATTTTTCTTCGAAGGGATATGTTGCACCTTTTTCTAAGGCATCCTGATGTAAATGTGAGTTCTACAGTTCACCTCCTTCCACTGGAAATGTTGAATGTCATGGTTACTTCCACAGGCAGCCTACTCTTTGTTTCAGTGTGTGAACATATTAATCTGCATAGGAATTCCATAGGTATCCTTTTATGACGAACTCAGATCGGCCTAACATTATGGGCCAATGTTAACTTACTTTCAACAATCTAAATCCTTGCGATCGTTCGTATCGCTCTACCTGGTTTATTGACCAACCATCTGCATGATTACCCACGTGCTAATAATGGTGAGCTCTCTGCAACAAAGGCTAGTGCGTTTTCAAACTAGGTACCATCATAAGTTAATACCGGATGTATGTTTCCCTACTCAAGAAAGAAAAAGAGAATCAAGGTGAGTTCGAACCTCGGAAAACATCAAAGAAGCGGTTCTTTGTTTCTTCCGGCTGGCAAAAATTAATGCAGAGACCGCCTCACTGGAGTTTGTAGCAAAAGGCAATAAGATAAAGGAAATGAAGAAAGAAGGTATGCTTGTTGCTGACGAAAAATTGTCCACTGCATCTACAAGAGGGTCTGCAAATACCACAGCAATAACTGTGCCTAATATCAACAGCATCACAGCTTTCAACCACACCTTTGACGGGTTCTCAAAATCTTCCTTGTCCTCGTCATTCTCATCGCTTAACGTAGATACACTATGGACAGTATGCTGCCATGACAACAGAAGTGAATAAACACGAGATAAGAAATGTGGAGTTTTAGATCCGGTTGGACATAGTTTGACTTTTATCGAGAAGGCGAGGCGTACAAAGAAGGTAGTACTTAATTGTAAATTGCATAAATTCAGTCGAGAAATGAAATTTGACATTGTATAGAAATGAAATTTATATGGATTTCTAGTGAGATATGATTATATAAAAAACAATTATGTTTATGTTTAGAAACTTTATTTTCGCATGTCGTGCCTCGAGCTCATGTGCCTAGGCGATGGATCCTGCAAACATGGAGCGCGACATAAAACATGATGAAAATGTCGAGGTTAAAAGCCGCTGATATATTACCTGGTGGAAATCATCAAGGAAGTTTGGCGAATAATTAACTGAGGGCACGACTTTTCTTGCTTCCAGAATCCATTTTGAGATTCCTTTAATAAACTCGTCCTTGTTAAGTTGGCTATCTCCAGAAGTATCAAATTCAACCATTATTTTCTCAGCAGCTTCGTCCTTATCCAAATCTATGTCATCAAACTGGATTCCAATCACCAGTGCCCGTAACTCTGACAGGGAAACTTGGCTGTCATGGTCCGCATCAATCAATTCAAACATCCTGTTGTATGAAAGAGGAGCAATGAGCATGCTTTTGGTGAAATAAGGAAGCCAAAAACTATGTGATTAGAGAAAGGGTATTAACTTTTCTATATTGGATACACTAGGTTCGCCATTGTGATCAACAAGTCTTCCAAGCGAACTTTTGTTCATATGCCTCAAAAGACCTGCTATGGCATGCTTATGCTTTGCATACGCAACTCTTCGCTTCTGAATCCATGGCTCAAAAATCTGTATTCGAAACGAAATCAGAATTCGTGGACCACAAGAATCCAGACTATATCGTCACAAGGCTATGGTCAAAAACAAAATCAAGGCCATAAAATCCTTAGAGGGTAGAATTGGCACTAAGAGAAACCAAATACCTGATAAAGGCAATAGGAAATTAATAATACAATAGCTAAAATTAGTGCAGCCATGACAGCAGAACTGGCCCAGGAAGTATGGTGAAAAACTTGTGGAAGCTGCACAACAATAAACGGGATCACTGACAGAACCATGATTCCTGCTGATTTGCTGGTAGTGGAGTCAGTAGTAACACCGGAGCCTGAAAATAAAGGGAACGAGAATTGAGAAAAGACAGGAAATCTGCCAAATTTAATTATTTGGCGTCGTTTTCTCATACATAACAAGATATACCACGCCAAGGGCATCTGCTTTAATATTCATTTAGAAACCAAAATAACTCTGACATTTGATATATCTACTACCTAACTATTCAACTTTACAAATTGCTCACTGTGTAGAATCCTTCAATTGAATTTGTATATACAAGTTCCGTTTTGGCATTAATATAGCGCATTTTAGTAACGGAAGTGCCTAAATCGGTTTGAATGTTTTCATTTGTTGAAAAGATTTACGTTAGTGGACAAATCAAATCAAAATCCGAATCATAATAATCTAAAACTGATTAAAACTACAAAAACAGGAAAATAGAAAAACAAAACTTCAATCAGCATGAAGAGTACCGATTTGATACCAATTTGATTCCATCTCAACAACACTACTTGTAAACAGTCATTGAAGTTCAGTATCACATAACGTCATATTTAATATTCCTCAATTGCTTATGGAGATCAGATTTTTAAGTATATCTTTCTTATTTTAAACCTATATCTTTCTTATTTTAAACCTTACTATGAGAAGTCGACAAATCTTTTATTCCAACTAGGATTCTTCTGCCCCAACACTTTTGCACTTCACCCAGAAAAAAGCTTAGATGAACTTTTCCTTCATCAGGCAGATTAATCAGAATAACAGGAAGAGAGTTCATAGCTATAACTCTTACCAAAATGTATTTCTAGATTTAACTTAACAGAAAGGAGAACTAAATGAAATGGCAGGAGCACATAAATTTTATTTAAACTGCTTCTGTAAAAACCAACAATACGTGCTTTGGTACAGAACTTCAGAGGCAGCATAAGAAAAATGGACAGCATAAAAACCTGACAAGCTGCATCCTCTAGAATCCTGCCCATCTATTGCAGTTGAGGTATCAGAAAGATCACACTTTCCGACTACAATACAGGATCCCCATAGTACGGTGAGTAACATCACAGTTGATCCTGCAAGCACGCCAATGCCAATCAATACTTGTGATTGAGCTGTCTCCTTGCTTCCCGAAAGGCCGGATACTGCAGAAATTAGTCAAAATACACAAACAAGCTTAGCTGCCACAGAATCTCCTATAACTAGAATAGTAGTTACTGCATCACGACTTGGTTTGATCAACAATTAACATCAGAAGTTGATGACACCATGGAATGAGAGCAAGCGTATGCTATCTAGGCCACGGAATAATGGGACTACATGTAGTACTTCTTCGGTAACTGTCTGGATATCTGATCCAACGGTAACCGCACTACAGCATAATGCAAGACCCAAAGTTTGAACAGACCTCAGTTATTCCCAGAGTTCAGGTATGGTTGCCCCTACATGTTCATGCAGAGTCTGTCCCACTACAAGATATGGAAGTAACAGAGCAGGATGGATTTTCCTATCCATGGATCTTAATGCTCCTATGTCATGGTTCTCATATCGAAAATCCTCGCATGGTATGTGCCAAATATTTTTCTGAAGGATGTAAATGGCGGACGATAAATCAGTGACTACACGTAGACGGAACATTATTGGATTTAACACTGTAAATTGAAAAGAGTCACCAGGTAACTTCATATGATCTTTTCCAGCCTAGTAAGACAGTGTTGTAATGAATTTGTAAGTCAGAAAATCTAAATATGATCCAGTTGGGACCTGGGAGGTACAGCAATCTCGTTAGACAATTGTTTGCTTCAGCTAGAGAAGCAGGACGAACACATCCAGTTGACTTTCACAGAAAATACTAACTCCAACCTCCCTCTAAACAGGAAAAAAAGTGAACGTCCAATCATAGACGCGTAAGCAACAAAACTAGTCAAACAAATGCAACAACGCGTTATATAAGTAAAAAGTAATAGCAGTACTCAACGCCATAGATACATAAATACAGAAACATAACATCCACTGATTTTGGTACATTAATCTTGATGTACTGACACCACGTGCACGCTTGCACGAAACATCGGGATGCATTTTCAATACCTTTAAGCAATTATTCTACCGTAGGCTGTTTGATGTTTCTCAGTAGTCAGTACTGCCATCTCGAAAGTAACAAATCCGAGTGTTCTAATCTTTTGTGTCTGGATTTATATGTTAATTTTATTTTTAATGACAAGGCAGCTATTGGAAAGCTGGCTATTATATTTTAAAATCTAATGACTTTTATTCACACATTTCACGATGGCTGGGTACACTGGGTTCTACACATCTAAATGTCGCCGTTTTATTGCTTCAGACTGCAATCATGACTGCCTTACCAATTAAATATGCGAACCTGACAAACTTAAACTGGAAGAAGAATAAGCACAAATCCTCACTGCAGCTTGATATACAAATAAAGTTATACTAAAGGAAGTCGAACATACACAAAGCTTTGGATCCTATATATGTATATATTTATGAATAATATATATATTATGTTTTTGTGTATTTATATGTATACGTATCAGGCATGTACGCATAATACATATATATAAACTAAAATCACCCAGATGTAAAATTTGCTTAAAGTTATTGGGATATCATCGCACATTTTTCGTGATGCTAATACAATAACATTTAAGTAAATCTTATGTACATAGAAATACGCGCGCGCACACACGAATTTTCACGTCCTGACAACGGCCAAAGGAGGAACAGTGCCATAATCACCAAACACCGCAAGTCCGCGGCGGCGGCGACCTGTTCATTTTATGATGAAAAGAATTCACAGGAAAGTCACCAGAAAACAGACTGTGATTACAGCACATATTGACAGATAGGCGGCAGAGAAAGATTAGAAAAACAAATCACAAACAACCGAAACGGCAATTCAGACAAGCACCTTTTACCACTAAGAAACCGATCTGCTAACAGGAGAAATCTTCATGAATCCGATGGAAAGAGAATAAGAAGCGAAATTGAAATCTATATCGTTACCTAAAATGAGTATTGCATCCGGAAGCGCTCCGAGCACCGGAAGAAAGAGTCCTCCAACGATCCCGGGGCCGAGAATCTGCAAAAGTATCTCGCTCCCGTTGGAAAGGTGCGTCGCGCCAAAGAACATTAAGTAACCATATACGACTATGAGAAAGAGGTTTCCGAGCACCGTCGTAGTACAGGGAAGAAACCCGTACGTCTGCTCGCAGGAAGACTCCACCGGCACTGGGCTACGCCGCAGACACGGGAAATCCGGCAACCGAAGGTCGTCCGATCCATCGGAAACGAGATCGGACGATCGGGAGACGATCAGACGGCTCTCTGCAGCAAGGAAGAAGAGGAAGAGCACGACGAGAAATACCGGCCGCGCCATTGCACCCACAGCGAGAGGGAGGAACGCTGAATATTTGTATGTACATCTGCCGAGGGAGATGTACAGTTGGGAAGTTTCACGAAAATGCCATTGCACCTTTGTTTTATTCCGAAGATGACACCATCCCCTGGGAATCCAACGGCCAACGGTAAGAGACTGTTGTTTCGCCGTTTATTTGTGCAAGCGGAAATAGCTGACCAGGGGTCGACTCGAAAGTTCAAGATCATGAGTTCGATACTGGAGGTGTGCTTCGGGCTCCCACTGCCACCATCCCCTGGGAATCCAACGGCCAACGGGTAATCTGTTGCTTGTGATCTTTTTTTTCTCAAATTGCAGAATTTTCTTTTAAACACATTAATTAATAAGAGCCAGCCTCAATGTTACCGAAACCAAATTCATCGACAAACTAAATATACCCTTACAATAAATTAAACGTTTCACTCAGAGCGTTAGCTCAACGGCAGAGTGTTCTAGTTCTACGTCAAAAGTTCGATTCTCGGGCACCCATACACCATTCCGTTTTTTTTCGAATTATACAAACTATCAGACTCACAGATCTCAAGTTCGATCCATCAGGAGCTTGCTTGGTAGTCAATAGAGACCAAGTCCGATATGAATATTTCTTTACCTTATACGGGGCCAAGATTTCTTGTTAATGCCCTTATATTTCCAGGGCCAGGCCCATTTTGACAGCTGTATTTTCTAATATTATCAAGACCAAATCCAATATCATTAGCCGATTCAACATGCTTAACTAGACATAAATAACTTTTGAATGATTTATTTTTTTAGAATCATTAAGAAATACATCTATTTTTCAAACCGTTGACTTTGCTGTATTATAAACAAAGCATGGATTTGACCATTACAAATTTTATTCATACTTCATAAAGAGCACTAATTTAAGTGGCTAAGGGTTTGACTCGAAGCTTAAAGGTCATGAGTTCAATACTTGGAGCGGTGCATTTCGCTTCAACCTCTCCTCTGTAAAACCCTCCCAGCAAAGAAGAGGGAAAAAAGAAGAAGTTTGTCTTATTATGTGTCTAAGCCTTTTAAATCCATATTAGGCCTTGGCAGATTCTTGCCTTAACTGAGGAAGGCCAAACGATACCAGTTGCATCTATTGATTCCACGCAACAAGTATTTATTTATGCAACCTGTTCTCCGTTGGGAGGTATGCGAAAAGGCGACCCTCTCTGGGTCGCCTTGGCGTGACGACAGTAGAGTTGGTGTTCTAACAAGGTTTGGGGGCGCCAATTAACTGAACTATTTCGCATTCATGGAGGGGAGGATGTTCATGGACCCAGAAATCCCGGTCAAAGGTTTTACATTTTTTCTTTTATTCAATTTTCAGATTTTGATACCAACGTGCACGGGTGACCCGCAGGTTCCGTAGGGAAGATAACCTCCCCAGAGAGAGGGATTCATTCGGACGAGAACTTTGGGCTCGGGTCTTGGGTCAAACTGGAGGCTTTGGGTGTCAATGGTTGGAGCAAGACCCGAACTCGATCCAACTGAGTTCATTAAACCAGAGTTTTGGCATGGTTTCACGTAAAAAAGAATACCCTTTTTCAAGAATGACTCGATGATGGCTTTCCATACAGCGGTTCCACGATAGGAGTAGACACTATGCAAACCTGATACGACCGAGAGCGAGCATAGTTCTACCACCAGAAAACAAGCTTGGACTCAAACCTACCTCAGCTCGGTAGGGTCGATCCATTCGCCAGATCTTGGCGAAACGAGCATGCAGAGATTTGAACTTGTGATGCCGAAATCCATTAGCTGAGTGAGACGTACCCATTTGTGGCATTAAGAACCTTGAGCGAGTAGGCATATAGAAAATCAGTTTTTTTTTTTTGTCACAAGAGGAGGCTGAAGCTGTGCACCCTCCGGGAGTTGAACTCCCAACAGTGCAAACGACGTCTGAGCACCGTGCCGTTGAGCTACCACTTTTGGGTGCCAAAACTTGTTACGGAGTAAGTTCATCATCATGTGTGAAGGAGAAATGGCTCTGCACTTTTACTTCATCTTAAAAGCCCACACCTTACTTTGTCTCTGAAGGTCAGCAGTTCGATGCCCAGGGCGCGCTGGTTACCCCACATTGGATGCTCTTTAATGCACAATCCTACTTTCCATTAGAAACGGTATGCAACGCCTCTGAATTACAATGCACCCAACCAACACTTGCTCTTCGAGAGCACCTTTTTCTCACTAAAGATCAATAAAGGCAGCACCAACAAAGCCATGTCTGGCACAACTCCTTGATCATGAGGGTTTCACTTTTACATAAAGGAAAAGGGTTGTGTTAACTGACAAAACTTTTTCAGATGTTTTACCAAACAGTTCAATCTTTTCACGAAAAAATTAGCATTCCAACTCTAAAGCTGAGCACGAATGTGTGAGAGAATAGTAAGATGAGTGACTCGAGAAGACCTCTTGTTGCAGCCTCTAACACATCCACTCAAGATGAAAAGGAGGTTCAAATATTGAACCAGACTTCAGATCAGTTTATCCACTGTCTCCATTATGTTGTTGCTACCTAGGGATGCTCATGGAACTGCCAGAACCAAACCAAGCAGGCATAACCGAACCAAACGGTTTGGTTCCATTCTAGATGTCTGACAGTTTGCTTCTGTTCAGTTCTAGCAAGGAAAAAATGTAATGATTCGGTTCATAGTTCTATTATTGGAACAAAACTATTATATATATATGTATATAAAATTTATATACATGTAGGTATAAATTGTTATAAGTTTATATATAAGTTTTATAACCTTATATACATATAAAATGTGAATATATGTGTGTAAAGTTTATATACTTATATGGAAATAAATCTTGACAAGTTTATAAGTTTATGTATATATATATATATATATATATATATATGTGTGTGTGTGTGTGAGTTTTTAACCTCATATACACGTGGACCATGCATTCAAATAACGTGTACATTGTATTTAGAAAAACCCTTAAATAAATATAACTGTGGTTCAGAATCGAACCAAAGCGGGACCGGTGGTTAGGTTTAGTTCAATTCTGGCCATAGTACGGTTCGGTTATATAAAAGTTAAGAACCGAGACTAACAGTTTGGTGCGAGGTTGAGGCTAAAACCAAACCGTGAGCACCCCCATAGCTAACAAATTTCTGTAGGGGGATCCTAATCCGATTGTGATCCTTTGATCGGGCATCAGATTCCTGAAGTTAGACCGGAACGTCCGGCCAATACTGTGGACCTAATGCATTTGAAGTGATTCTGAAAGGAAAATTGAAAAAGATCTTGACGGAAACCTTTTGGATGAGAAAGTGACCCCCCCACCCTTTGCACAAAACAAAATCAAAGAAAGATAAAGATACAAAAACAATCACGTTATACCATGTCGCGTAAAGGTTTTGAGAGAGGCTTCTCTGCAAAGCTTTCGCTTTCAACCTCACACAAGGCATACAACAATCAGAACCAACCATACACGCGGTGCATGGAATCAATCGCTAACTTGAGCAGACTTGCTGTTCAGCTTTTGAGCTAAGATGCTCTCCGTGTTACACGAGCCAAAGACAAGCTTCCTGGCTAAAGTAACTTTCAACTCAATCAAGTTCATCGGAGAAGTAACTGACAGATCTTCATTATTATTTTGCAGAATAGACATGTTTAACTGCTTAGTCCTCTCGTACGTATTTAGTTTTATAATATTTTTCCAACACCAATTATCACAGACTGATTGATAGCTCAATGGTAGGGTGCTCCCTTACTGCTATGGTTGGTATTCCAAAGGATGTTTTTGAACAAAAAATTTTAAATTTCGAGGTGGTTCTGAAACCAAACCAGACCTGACCTCAAAGTGATTCCGTTTCGGTTCTAAGCAACCTGGAACCGGTCATGTCTAGGCAGAGGAAAGGGGGGGTTTCTTAAGAGACCCCTTAAAATCTACAATTTTCCTTATGGTACAATAACATTAGTTGGTGGTTTTCTAAGTCCAAGAAATTAAAACATAATAATTTTTTCATCTCACTAAATTGTAGAAAATTACAAAACCTTCAATTATACACAATTCATCACCGTACATAATTTCATTCTTCTAAGCACATAAAGGAAACCAGTTATTGCTTCAAAAGGTAGTCAACTACATGCTATAAGTAAACTAACGGTCGATGTCCTTTAAAAGACAGCAGGTTTCCTATTTTTTAGCTAATATCAGCTCTTGACCTTAGAAAGATCCCTTCTTTTATCACTCACACTAGTAACCTTCCCTTTTCTTCTACCATTCGTCACACTTTTCCTCTTGATGCACACCTTAAAAAACTTTTCTGGTCTGTGCTCTTTCATCTGCATCATCTTTCTATCTTTGTTTCTTTAAGTTCGTGTCTCCCCATTATAGTTGTCATGCATTTTGATATTATTTGTAATTAGTAGTGATTAGAGTGTTTATATCCCTTAGTTATCACATTATGCTAGAAAAGTTTATCCGTGCAAATAGCTGATTGTAGTACTCCTCTGGTTGTTGTCAAGGCCCAAAGCCAAAACCAAGCATTTTTCTTTAGAAAATTGTGTGTGTGTGTGAGAGAGAGAGAGAGAGTGGCACCCACTTAAGCAGCGTCACCAAGATACTTCTTGAAAGATGAAATGTTCAACAATAAGTAGGAAAAGTCGATGTCGCATGCACTTTTATCAAGGTACCGCACTCATGTCAAACACTTGAAAACACTCGGCACCCATGCTTCTCTCATGTCTAATTCAGCACCATAATATTCTTTCAAACTAAAGATTCTACTTTAGTGGTATGACGCGAAAACCACTTGATAGAATATTGACCGCTGAATTCAGGTGTGCAAAATTGGGTTTTCTCAGATATTATCAATTATATGAAATAACGTATAAGCTTCACTTATATATGGACATGCAAAAACAAAAACTTTTTAATTACACAAAATAAAACATCTAGTTTTACTCATACATAGCCGTGTCCCTGTACCAATGATTTTCGAAATTGCCGGTCTTGCATCCTTAGACACAAGTGAAGTTGATTAGACTGGAGGAGACTCTAAAGGATGCTGTGGCAGCACAAAATCATAAAGGAAACAACTCAAGATATAACAAGGGAAGCCACGAACAATTTAAACAGCATAAAGACTAGAGTATGTGCAGACATATAGGAAGACGCATAAAAAGACTAAACCACTAATTGTCTCTGATGTGCATGCACATAAAAAGAAGCAACTCAAGCACATAATTAAGGAAACCACGAACAATTTAAATAGCATAAAGACTAAAGATTGTGCAGACATAGAAGACTCATAAGAAGTTCAACCACTAATTGCCTCTTATGGCCATGCACATAAACGCAGCTGCAAAATAAGGCACTGATGAACCCATGGTGCTTTAAAGAAGACTTAATCGGATCCTTTTATATTAGAGTCAAGTAGTATCCTCAATGCCCTCCCCTATGGATCCCGGTTAACTAAAACCGGTTGATGATAATACATGACAACATTCAAGCAAGTCCTATCACAGGCTAGTGGATAAATTGCCAATGTAATCCAGGAAAGCTGCACCATAAGTCTTACAAGTTGAATCCTGAAAATGCTGAAATATATAAAGCAATGGTTATGCTACAAAAGGAATGAGTTAGTTTCATTACAAGAAGTGGTCAGTGCGATCCTCCGATCAGTACCAGATCATATGAAACTGCAACTTTTGTAGAAATTCTCATAAAAACTAACCTCTTAATGGCAATTAATAAATAACAGGGTTAGGTTTTTGTAATTGAAAAAAGTTGGGAGCAAGCTCTGTCAGCCATGAATGATCGATTGCAATAACATTTCTCATATAGTTTGTCTCGGTTCAAACTATCGAATGATAAATCACCCACTTCGGATTAACCCAGCAAGCATATAGTAAACAAACAAGAAAGAAAATTAAGCCGAAGTAGAGATTGACCAAACACGATGGAGGTGTAATGAAATTGCATGGAAGCTCCATCAAAGTCCAAGGATCACCAAAGAGGGCTATATAAGCCAAGGCCAAAGAAAAGAGCAATAATATTTAATCAAACACAAAATTTATCAATCAAAGCTGACATGGAGAGAAGAAAAGAATAAAAATATACACTGCAAGCACGTAAACAAACAAGAAAGAAAATTAAGCCAAAGTAGAGATTGACCAAACTAGCTCCCATAAGAAGATATGAAAAACTATATTATTAAAATATTAAAAGAGGAAAAGGATGACCACAAAAGTGTTGGAAAGAGACAATAAAGAATGATTTAGGTTATATTGAGTTACCTGCTAGCATGACACATGATAGGGCTTTGTAGAAACAAAGAATCCATGTAGCTGAGCTTAGTTGTTGTTGTAGAGATTGACCAAACACCATGGAGTTGTAGAGATTGACCAAACACCATGGAGGTACTGTAATCAAATTGCATGGAAGCTCCGTCAAAGTCAGGGGATCACAAAAGAGGGCTATATAAGCCATCCCCAAAGTAAAGAGCAATACTATTTAATCAAACACAAAATTTATCAATCAAAGCTGGCATGGAGAGAAGAAAAGAGTGAAAATATACACGAGGTGGGAACCTATGTATAGGCCAAAGCAAAGTGAACTAATTAGAAAAAATAGCCAACACAAGAATTTGAGCGGCAAGCAAATATTGTCACATCTACAAGATGGAAATGATAATCGCAAACAGGAAATGCAGAGGTGCAGTGAGAGAAAATAGGGAGTGTTAACAAACTACAACAACTAGATGGGGTTGGCTACATGGATTCTTTGTTTCTACGTAGCCTTATCATAATTTATAGAATTTATATAAGTCCGACAAAGTTTTATGCTGGATGTCGAAAGCCTAACACAACCCTCCGTATAAGTCCGACAAGGGTGATCCCTTATATGGGCAGAGTTCAAAGTGAACAAACTCAAGAGGGAAAATATTCTGCTTAGGGATATCAACCCTTTTAACGTGAAATACACAAATATGAAGAAATGATGCAAATGCCCCTCTTCTCATAAAGGGTAATATTTATCCGATAAAATATCCTCTTAACAACAAAACCATATACCTGAAAAGAACAAAAGAGGGATGAATATAAACTTCTTAAGAACCCCTAATAGTTTTGTAGGCTCCTTCCTGACCAAATGCCTTCAACAAAATCGAGAAAAAAAATTAATTAAACTTTGGCATCAGTTATGTGATTCAGGCTTCCTATCCGTAACACTGGAAAAAAGAAAAATTAAATAATATAACCATAAATTGGAATTACATAAGCACATAAATGGCCAAATGATTTTCCGAAGGTAGGAACATGTATCTCAAAAAACTCCTCCTATGTAAGGAATCACCCTTGCATGGCCGGTCCCAAGCCCGAAAAAAGGAGGAGGGTTGTGTTAGGCTTCCGATAGCCAGCGCAAAACTTTGTCGGACTTAACATGGATTCTACCAAAAAAAAAACAAAGAATCCATGTAGCTGACCCCATCTAGTATGGGAAAAGGTTTAGTTGTAGTAGGAACATGTATCTCAAAACAATGGAACAAATATAACAGATACAGAGGTGCTTCAAGAGGTAAAAGTTGTTCGAGCTCACTCTTAATATCTATGTCACACGAGTGCAGGTGAAGGTGCGGGATACGATAAATTTCAAAAAATTTGGATATGGCGACACGATTAAAGTATATAATATTTTATATATATACATATATATATATATATAATTTACATTCAGACATGCTCTTATACCATGCTTTGATAATTTCAAAAGATGCGCCTTCACTCTTCTATATGACCATGTAAAACTCATATTACAAAATTTATGCATAAAATATATATTACCTCTACCACCTTCATATGATTCTCTCCTTTGTACGTATATACATAATGGTGCATCATCACGAGGGGTTGAAATTGAAGGTTTTGTTGTTGATCCTGAACATGAAGAAATACTTCCACCAAAACTCCTAGTCCCAACTGATACTCATTTTTAATATCAACTCAATTCACAATTTCGCAATTCACAATTTCATAATCTGATTAAAAAACAAAAACAACACTAATAGTCAGAAACACAAACAATATTAACATAACAACAATGTATATTAATAACATAAACAACATTATAAACTTATTGAAAAACATACATAGTCGACAATAGCATGAATTGAAAAAGAGACATACTTTATGTGTGCATGTATGTGTATGTATGAGCATATGGACGACATACTCGTGATTGATGTTGAAGAATATGAATATCTATGTTTTTCAGTGTTAGTTTTATAATTTTTTTATATTTTAGTATTATTGTAATTATCTATAGTACTAAGGCTATTTTGGTCATTTTTTGTTTAACAACCCGTTATATAAGGGTTGAACGTTTTGTATTAAGGTTAAGAGTTTTATTAATAGAAAGAGGGACAAAGAGCGGGAGCGACCTCCATTGGAGGGCCTGCCCCCCTCCTCCAATCTTTCATTTTGTGCATTATAGATTATCCACTCCTCATCCCACGAACTTCAATATGGTATCAGAGCTTTCGATCACAGGAAACAGTGGTTACGAACGTGTGTCGAAATGAGGAATGTTGAGATATGGTAAAATTTTAGATGGAGACCATGTCTTTGTGTGTAAATGGCACAAAGGATGCATCCAAAGAGATGTTAAAGCTTGAGCACCAATATCATGATGAACTAAAAATGGAACTTCAAGGCATTACGTATTATGCATCCTTATCATCAAAGGGAGCAAAGTCCAATAACGATGACAAGGAAGTCAGCCAATAAAAAACTATAGGTGTTGCGAAAGTTGTTGAAGCTGAAAGCAATTTGGAAGAGGTTATGATGTCCCGAAAGAAGAGGAAACTTCTCGAGGCTACGAATTCTGCTAATATTGGTTGTGGTTCAGGTCGAGGTCTTCTCCTTGACAGTATGTACAGGATGAATCTCGTATGTCATTCGAGTATTATCCTAATCATTGTGGTCTCCATAACTCGATGGATATCTAAGAAAAAGCTTAATGATTTCAAGATTGAAAATGATGTCATTACGGATGAGTTTTTTTCCACTAAAGGAGAATATAAACATATCTCATGGTTTCCAGATCGAAACTAATATTATGGGCAGAGTTGTGATGATCAGGGAGCATATGAAGGTGGTTATAAGACATGTGTGAGGGAATTTAAAGGAAACCGTGTTTATAGCAAATTGAAGTATGAATATGGCGTTCATCATGTACAGCATGGGCCTCAAACATAAACACAAGGTTGTGTTCATACATCAACTGCAATTGTCACCATCATGCATGAGGTGCACATGTATCAAAAATAAAGTGAATGTAATTCATGAAAATATGCACAGTCTCTTGCTTAGAGGCAGAAAAAGTAATTGATGCATTGAGCAAGGAAGGAAGGAAAGCCTAAGCCTATTGCGAATTTTTTTCTCAAGGAAGAATAAGACGAAAAAGAAAATTGTTGGTTACTAAAAGTGACGATAGTGGTTGGCCCATCATTTCCAGATTTTTTCAAAAGTGGTCATAATAAATTATGGAAAGAAAGATTTGATTTTTTGAAAAAAGGTAATTTCAAATTTTGAATATTAAATGTTGGAACTGGAAAAGAAAGTTAATGATTACTTTCTTGATTTTGTGGGAAAGCAAACCAGAAATGTAGTTATGGAAGTTTATCTTCCTGATTTGGTAGAAATGATAAGATAAAAAGTGAAGCATTATCTCTACAATTTTAGGAAAGAAAAAAGTGTTAAGTGTTGCCCATCATCTGCATAAAAACAGTTGTTACAGAAAAAGGAAGGATAGAAAATATTGTCCATTCCAGATTTTATGGGTTACGCTGGAAAAGGAAGGGCCTTGAATATAGAAAAAGGAAGGTGATTGGTTATAGCACGTAAATGGAATCACACCTTTGGAAAGTGGAGCAGTAATCCAAATGGCAAAGGTATCCAAACAAGTGAAGATTACACATTCTCTACTCGAAGGTGGGGGATGGTTATTGTGTGGCTAGCAAGAAAGGAAGGAAACCTGTTATGAGGATGGTTATAGTGTCATCACTAATATCTGTAATGATCCCAAATAGGTATACTTTGGGGTTTTCGATGGCCATGGTATGCGTGGGGCTGTAAATCTTATGGCAGAAGAACTTGGCAAGAACATTGTTTCAGCAACCACAAAGTTAGATATGGTAGGGATGCTTGGTATTGAAGAGGCCATCAGAACTGCATACATGAACACAGACAGGGAGTTCCTAAGTCAGGGCATGGCCAGTGGTGTATGTGGAGTTATCCTCGATAGAAATGTAGTTACAACTTCTTTAACAAGAGATCATCATATCGAAGGAGAATCTAGACTTGCTGGAGACAGATTCCAAGGGGTTAAACAAAGCCGAGGATGAGATACCAGAAGATAGCTAAAATTCCTACAGACCAACAGATGGAAAATGGGTGCACAGAAAGCGTAGAGAGTAGAGAAATGAAAGAATTGAAAGCAAAGTTGTTGAATTTATGCAAGTAAGAGTGTTGTGTTTTTTGATGAGGTGAAGATTGCAGTCATAAGGACTGATAAAATATGGTTTGCAGTCATGAGGGTTGCTGGATGTTGCAAACAAGAAGATGCTGAAAAATATTACAACAAAGAAGCTGCTGAAAATGACTAACCATGAAGGCTAAGTTGAAGATGTTGTAGTCAAGAAGCTGTTGAAAGTTGTTGCAGCCAAGAAGCCACTAAAACAGGACAACCATGAAGGTTGAATTGAAGAGTTGCTGCAGTTAAGAAGCTAGTGATAATTATCGCAGCCATGAAACTATTGAAGATGAACATCCATGAAGGCTGAGTTGAAGAATATTGCAGTCAAGAAAGTTGCTTGAAAATAGACAACCAAGATGGCTGAAAAATTTAGAAAATGATGCAGAAAATATGAAGCAGTACATGATATGTTTTCATTTGGTTAAACAACAGAAATGCGCATAGAAGAAAAAAGATAGAGTCCAAAAAATCAATTTTTTGTCACCACATATGCTGAAAATTAAATCATAGAAGAGGCAGATGCATTGTTTCTTATAGAATATGATAGTATCACAAAAAAGCATGAAGATTAAAACCTTAAGTTGCTGAAGTAGACAACCAGGAGGGCTGCAAAAAACGGTTGCAGTCACCATGTGAAGGGGTGCAGAACCGACTAGTATGAGGATATGTGTATTATACTATTTTAGTAGTAGAGAGAGGACACCCAACCAATACACCGGTAGTGTAGTTACTCATTCACTTGATAGAAAAGAAGAAAGACAGGGAGCAACCGACACCCATAGAAGGGTCATGTGCTACCCATGTGTTCTTGATTGTTCAAATTAATTTAAAGAAGTCCCATAGATATCATTGGTGCAAGTGTAATAAAAAAAATAGTTTTTTGACAAGTTTGGAGTTCGAACTTCGAAGTATCTCATTCACAACTTGAGGGGGAGTGTTAAGAATATGAATATTTGTTTTTTTAGCATTAGTTTTATAATTTTTTGATATTTAAGTATTATTGTAATTGCCTGTAGTACTAAGGCATTTTAGTCATTTTCTATTTAACAACTCATTATATAAGGGTTGAAGGGTTAAGAGTTTCATTAATAGAAAGAGAGACAAAGATGTTGTGTTGCCTCCGTTGGAGGGTTGGCTCCCTCCTCCAATCTCTTATTTTACTCTTCATTATTGTATTATTGATTATTCGCTGCACTCTTCCCACGAACTTCTAACGGGTGAGTCCCATACATCATGAACTACAGTGATTGATTACGTAAGAAATTTTTAACTTAGAACAACCAAAATAGTGCAAAAATGAAGATCGACACTTTGTACCAAAACGAGAATACATAGAAACTACACAATGAACCGAACATAACATAATAAATAGAAAAGGGCAAACTTATAGAGAGAGCTCTAAACATGACAGATTTGCCCCGATCGAGGTAGTGCTTCTTTTTGGAAAGGATCGAGCTCGAAGGAGAACTCCTTCGCTGGCTTAGAAGGTGTCTCCTTCGTTGGCGTGGCAACATCGTAACCTTCGTCCGGGTAGGAGATGTCGTGAAAGCATGCGGTTCCAGCTTGTGACTGCAGTTGAAGAACTTGAATGACAAGGAAAGAGGAAACTTACATGCAATGTAAAAGAAGATGGGTTTGAGTTGTTACGGGCTGCTGCTAGAGGTAGTCGAAGACTAAGAGCTGCGTTGCTGCGGGTTGGAATGATGCAGGTTGAGTTGAGTTTAACCTAATGCACAAACACAAGTTAAAATATGTCACTACCTAATGTACGTTCACAGTTGCTGTTTATCATTTGGAACTTTTAGGTACAATGGAAATATCCCCTAAACTATAGAAGGCTTCAGTTCACACCCCCAAAGAAATCGCTAGAATATTAAGAACAATAAATCATGTGAGCATTTTCCTGTATGTCTTTAGTAGTATTTATCGTTTATACCATGTTGACAAGTCCTTTGGGATTCTCCAAAGTGTTAAGGTTTTGTGACCCGTGGATCTGTATTTCATACATTGAAGGAGTGAGATGCCAACTCAAGGGCGGTGTGCTTCGCTCAACCAAACTGAACTGCTGGCTGGATAAGCAATTATAGCTTTTTCGGTTAGCTGGAAGCTGATGTCAACTTTGTTAACCAGTTCATTTTCGAGGATCCCTGCAGTTTACGCGCTGAAATATAGAGATCTGCAGCCCGATGTTCAAATATTGAATAAAAGATTCAAGCCTAGGAGGCTAAGATATCAAATTCTAAGACATAGGAAGAGAGGCACTGTACCATGTAGCACACAATTAAGTTGCATTATTTGAATCGATCTCCTAAAAATTTTAAACAGTGTACCTGAGGAATCTGGGTGGTTTTACCGCTGCCGGTCTCGCCGACGATGACAGTGGTAGCATGCGTTTCCACGAGATAAAGTATAGCGTTCCGATACTTATATACGGGAAGCCTCTGTCTCTGCTTCTCGATGCTCGCATACCCAAAACTGTAACGTCAGAAGGGTTGGAGAGAGAGAGTGTTGCTTTAACTCCGAAGCACAAACAGGGGAAGCAAGCAAACGGGTTTTCAATCATTTGATGAGACAGAAACGGAATGAGAATACCCAGAAGAGGAGAGAGAAACAAGGTCTACCTGTATCCAGCCTGACCGAACTTTAATGGAAGGGTACAGGTTCAGGCCCAGCGGACAACAAGGTCGGTATACGGCATATATATATATATTATTTATTTATTTATTTATTTATTTATTTATTTATTTATTCTACTGTTAAGAAAGAGTCAATCCTAACATGCAAACCTCATCAAGTCGAGTATTCCCCACCCCATTCCAATGGAGTCGGGTCAGGGCCTGCACACATCAAGTCAATATTGCCATTCCTAAGTACTAATGCTAGATCTACATTATGCTGGTGCAGATGGCTGTTAGAGATGTTGGCTTCCGAATATTTAAAATGTCAGGCTTTTGAAAGAAAGATTAAGATATGAAAATATTTTTAAAGCATATTCAAAATGTCAAGCTTTTGAAAGAAAGATGAAGATGCGAAAATATTTTTAAAGCATAAGTTTCGCTAATCTTTAGGCTTATTTGTTGTTTATGATGTCAAAAGACCGGCGACAAAAAGTGACTTTGAATTAAGATACAATGAAGACCCACCCCCTTGACCCACCTTGCATTAGCACAATCAAGTCTTAGAAAACTAATATCTTAGTATTACGGCTAAAAATTGTAATGAGATTTAAAAGGCAATATTAAATAAGTCAAGATACGAAAAAGGAAGAATAACTAGAGCCAAAACCCTCTCAATAATTTATTATCCTAATTATAGAGCAAACAAACCAGTGTATAACGGGGCCTTTAATACCGTAGATGAAACTCGAGACGTCCTCCATTTACTCACCACAGACGTTGCTATTTCCAAACACATATTTAAGTTGGTTAGTTAACAAACTTCTTTTAACCCAAGATGACCTATGTGGTCATTTAACAATCATGTTGCACAACCAACTTATTTAAAACTTCATACAATCTCCCACTATTTTCTCGAGTTTGAAATTATCGTCATACTAGATCTTATGTCGTTAATAAAAATATCTCAAGTATTTGAACTTTTGTCAACTAAAAAGTGGGTTTCATTCATCCTAATAGTAAGTGACAATAAAGTTTTCAAATTACATATAAGATCATAAAACCTACCACACCCATAATTTAATTGACACATTTTAAGGGGTTTTATATCTTGATATCCTTTTTAATGAATGCTTTAAGAGTCAAAACTCAAGACTCTATGAAGTGTTATAGATCGACTAAAAGCAAAACTCAATCTTATCTTTTCACTTTTATGAGACCAAATATCTTTAACCTTTGAATACTGAATTAGTAGGTACTTACAATCATATTGATATTGTAGCTCAAAGTACTTAAACTTGAATAACATTAAGTAAGTTCAAGTTTTCAACATTAGTGAATTCATTAATAGACTTTAGACCTATCAACACCAAATCCCTTGTCAAACCTTTTGTCAAAAGATTTATAAAATTTAAATTTGATATATATAAACAACACAAATAACTCCATTCCTAATCAAATCACTCACATAACTACGTGTTAAACAAAGTGTAAAATTTTCATTATATATTTAACAATATACCTTTACAAAATATTCTATCACAATTTATCGAAGTCAGCACTATAGGCATCGGCCATATCGTTATCTAGCCATTCTACTTCTTTCCTTTCTGCTACCCATGAAATGTATTCAGCATCAATAATAACATCTATTACCTGTTTTTGTTTCTAATAATACATGCTTGTTTCTTTAAAACCCAAAAAACAACACTCTCATCAATCCTAAAGACAAATATGATAATTGGCCTTCAGTACCTTACACGAAACTTGAGACGTCCTCAGTCTTCGTGACAAGCGTAGCCTATTTAACATATACAAGTCAGTTACTTAAACGACTTCTTCTTACATATGTGGATATTTAACAGCCATCCTGAAACTCGGTAGTGTTCGACACTTATTTGAGAACTTCTTACACATTGAACCCAGGTGGGGCATGGTCCCAACAAGAATTCCGAAAATCAAACAGAAAGCCTAATGTAGGCTTTCTGTTTGCGCTCGCCCGCCCCATGCCCTGCCCCACAAAGAAATTCTAGATCTGCCACTCACAATTTTTTAAGTTTTGCATATTAAGAGAAGTACACTGAGCAAGATAATGAATGACTTTAAATTTAGCAGAGGCCAATAAGATAAATTTCATCTACGTTATAAAGAAAAAGGCAATGGAATTCGTATTAAGAAAAAATTTCATTCGGTGGGTTGCTATTTTTTTAGCTAGTTTAGCTTGAACTTGATGGAGAGCATAATCATATTCAGCTCGAATCGGCATAAGACGAATCAAAGGAAACTATATTCGGCTTGCATTGTGCACCTACATTCGCCAGTCTCAGCTATTGAGTTGTATGCTCCTTAATCAATATATATGAACATCATTTATAAATTGTATATTAAAAAAATACTCAAACACAAGAGAGTCTGCACAAGAAATCAACACAAAGATTGAGGGAACTGGAAGCACGGTGCCGATACTCTATCTCCCATGTCATGACACCCCGGGGGATCGAGTCACAAGTTGAAGATCACGAGTTCAACACCCCGGGGCTTGCGTCTGGCTTCAGCTCCATTGTACCAATAAGCGCTCAGGACTTCGAATAAGAACGGGTACTGCTGCAAGTCATGTAATATCAGATATCTGAATTTTATTAAGTCTGTGCAACAAAGATTTTTCAGTGCCATTTAAGGTTCCAGTTACTCCGTGTACAAACTGCTTTCTTTCCTTCGCCATGGGATGTTAACCATGTCAAAGAACACTGAACATGGATCTGGAATGTCTATCAGCTACCATGAAAGACCTCTTGAAGCAGAGATTGTGTTCTGCGTGCTGGTGTGAGTATCAACAAGAATTTGCTTTTTCAACTGATTCTGGTGTCTCTTTGACTTGATGTGAGAAATGGGATTTCAGTCCTATCCAACACTGATAATAATCATGATCCATGTAAGGAGACTCTAATGCCCAACGACAGACTCGGGGGATCAAGCATGATTCGAACATGAACGCCATGGTGTCAGTTATCCTGAATGGGCCAGCATCCTCCCCGCGTGCCACAGTTGCCTTTTTTTTCATTGAATCAAAGAATAATTTATGATCAAGGTGTGATAACGGTAAAAGTTAACCAGCAAAGGAAACAAAGAATGCGTGAGAAAGCTAATACCTC
Source organism: Brasenia schreberi (assembly GCA_036023115.1). Lineage (NCBI taxonomy): Eukaryota > Viridiplantae > Streptophyta > Magnoliopsida > Nymphaeales > Cabombaceae > Brasenia > Brasenia schreberi. Next base: position 27,216,695 of record JAYKKT010000090.1, on the reverse strand, counting down.
GAAGGTCTTCGTATCAGGGCCATGAGGAGTCATGCAACTATGCAAGCTTGCACCTCCAGGCAGAAACCCATCTGCTTTTGCCTATTGGAACTAAGCCGTAAAATGTTAATTGAGATGCAGTTCTCTTTGTTCATAGAGACATGCATCCATCAAAATCTTAAAGATATTATGTAGAAAAAGGACCTATTCAGACAAAACACACCTCGTAGCCACCATGAATCAGTCCCATAAATTCGCTCATGCAATTTCGGTGGTAATATGGAGGGCGAAAGGTGTGCTCTGCCACCAACCATCGAGGAGGGAAAATGACAAAGTCTAAAAGAGCTACACCAGGTTTATCAGTTGGCGCTGTCAGTACTGCAACAGAATCAAACACACCAAAACAAATTAAAAGAAGATGAGGGAAAAAAAATTTCAACAGAAGTTCAGTTACCTGTGTTTACTGAAGGATCTCCATGATCAACTAAAACGGTATTGAACGGGCAGAACTTGCTTAGGTCATACTGCATTAACCATGGATACCACTTAAACAACTTGATTTCTTTTGTATCCACCACACAAATGTAAAAATAAGTCGCAAGGAAGGACTGCAGTTTGCGTCCAAAGGCAGTTAGAACAGTAGAAAGGGCCGCTGGCTTCTAGATAGAGAATCAAGAGTTCTGATTCCTATTCTACCTACCCCTGCTAGCTGAAACCCATCATATACCCTGAGGGCGAAGGCTTTAGAAAGTATTTTTATGTTTGGTTGCCCTAATCCTTATAAGCATGGTAGTTCTGAGATAAGACCAGAAAAATAAGAGGATTATTGCACTTAGAATGTTGGTGCAACTGTTTATTCCGGAAAGTTCAGGACTTCAAGCTGATGGCTAAAGAAGGTAAATTTTCGTTTGGGACTTCTGTGGGAGACTATAAACTGGACATGCAAAATTGTTGCTTTTCCAATAAAGAGTTTCTGAAGATTTCAAAGGCATGATTCAACAATCGACATATACTCTCCAATACAAGATCAAATAGCTGGCAGCTACCTATTTAGAAGAACAAATATTTTATACCTTGTAAGGAACATAATTCCCGTGCCAAGCAACCACATTGAAAGGAGAAAAATCTTGTTTGGCAGTAAAAAGTTCACCACCAAACTTCTGAACAATGATATATCCTGGGTGAGATTCCTGTTCAAAGTAAGCTACGGGGACCAGAAAATCTCTTGCAGCAGCCAGTCCATTAGCACCTGTGTATCAAGAAGAATCTAGTGTTAGCTGTCGATACTTAGATTCTAACCATCAACCATGAGTCATACGAAACAGATGTCCAACCTATAGGGCCAAGTTCAGGAAGCTGAAAATGGGTTCCAAAAACCTCCGCAATATAACCACGTGATGGACCATCAGGTAGGTCGACTGAGAAACGAAAACCTTGCTGTAAAACCACCACTTCTCCTGGAGAAACTTGTAACTTCCCAAACTCAGTTGTAATCCATAGCCCTATTACAAGAAAAGCATAAATAAATGCACGGCTCAACACCGAGACTAAGAGACAAAAACTACGCAATTGCATCAGCTCAGAGACTAAGAGAAACAAATGAACGACACAAGATGACTTCAATCGTACTGACAAGAAAAACAGAGTTGTGAAAAACACTCATGAAGGCAACAAGGTAACGGCTTACTTCCTGTCTGGGGGACAATCAGGAAGTCACCATCAGCATTACAAAAGGCACTGTTCTCCATGGATCTGTTTGCTGCATACCTGCCAGAATAATCTTTACATACATGGTGAACAAGGCAACAAGGTAATGGCTTACATACATACATACATACACACACGCATGGATGCACGCACGCACGTGCACACACACACACACACACACACACACACATATATATATATATGTGCTTTAGAATTTTGAAGGACAGAACCTCATAAGTGCAGTGTCGTATTAGTTAAATAAAGAGGGCTGAGAAGCTATTTCAAGATACAGTGGGATTGTCACAATCAAGTACCATATAACAGAAAACAAGAAGGCTAGAAAGGAAATTATTATCAGCTGAAGAGAACTCAAGCATTCAGTAACTAAAAATGCTTACTGGGGTAGCCTCTAAACTAGCTAAATGAGAACAATGAATTCAGTACGTATCAAGTAATAAAGAAACAAAAAGCAGAATGGCTATAGGCATCATCAAATAGAACATCAGGAAGTTGTGAAACAAGGATTACATGTGAATAGCATAACCATGTCTGAGGAAAGAGCTTCCACTGCCACATATTGTGTAAATTCCATCAATGAAGTCAGTAGGTGAATCAGGAATATGTGAAGGCTTCCACCGTAGTTGAGTTGGCGTGGCAGATGTCGAGGAATTGCTAAATTCACTTATCAGATATTTGTGTCCTGGATTACCATGCTGGAATGGTTCATGTGTAACAGATGGTTTAATCCGATACAGCCAACTGCCAAAGGCGAATAATATACATAAGAAAATGTACAAGAAAACTATAACATGATCCTACGTATATGCAATAAAATAGCTTATCTCAGCACACTTGATGCAGTACCAGCCCATGCAGATTCCTTTTCCTTTAAAATGACTTTCAAAATCATCAATCAGTTGGCTTATACGGATCATTTAAAGTTTCCTCTTTGTGTTAGAATTACTGGGGTGATACATTAAACTTAAGGAAAGAGCAAGAGTGGCTTCTTCTTTTTCCAAGGTTCGAAGTGAGGTTGAGAAGAGATCAACAGCAGAACACGTCCCATGGGTTTCCCTTGTACTAGTCATATCCAATCAACGATTCTATGAGAAAAAATTGGATGGTAAAATTTACAGACAGCAGTGGTCATGTTACTTGGTGCTATCGGAAATGGTAAAACCATTAATTGATGGTGTTCTGTAGAAGTGGTGCAAGCATGAGGACAGCAGTCCGTTTTGCTGTTTGCACTTACTGAAAATGTCTCAGTGTAATTTCTTACCTGTCTGATATTCTGGCTTCTTAATGAAAGGGTCCTCCAAGATAGACATATAAAGAACTTGCTGGTTGTCTTTGACTCTTTAGCATGGCAACGCACTGGGAATAAGCATAAAATAGTTATCCTGCAAATAGACTCGAGATTCGACCGCTACCAGTAAATCTTGATTGTACTTGATTGATAAGCCTAAAGGAAGAGAAAGGCAAGGATACTGATCGTTTCCACTTGCAGATTGCATAATCAAAATTAAGAGCGTCTTTGGATTCGGACAATTGGTAGGGAAGAGAATTTCATCTTATCTCCTAAGTCAGATTCTCGAGATGGATTTCAGTTTAAAGGTCTAACAACGATAATTTGAAACTTTGAAATCTCAACGCTTCAAATTCTCCTTGAAGATTTCCCACATCCTCAAGTTGGAATTTGTGAATAATCACTCTTGCGTGCACATCAAGAAACGATTTACGTTTCAATGACCACTAAAGCTACCAACAAAACGGATGATTTCATTACCAATATATGAAATTCATCACAACCATCGTATTGAAATGAGTAATAACCAACATATGAAATTCCTCCCAACCATAGCATTGAAATGAACAAGGCAACAAAGTAAAGTTGGCGTAAAGAAAGATAAGACAAACCTCCTGAGATTGTGCTTGCGAGGGGCGGTGAAGGCGGTGCCAGAAATCTGCTCGGCGTATAGACCGTAAGGGCAAACCAACGGGCTGTTTTGCCCGCGGGGCAACGCGTCCGGCAACGCTTCCGACGAGAAATGATTGCCGAATCCCTCTTGGTATTCCAAGCCACTCCACCCATCCTTCGCAAAAACACCATTCTCCGCGTCTTCCTTCATTCCTCTCTCTCTCTCACCCACACACCCAGACACACAAAAGCTTCTCACCTTGTCTTTCCGTCTTTCACACATGCACGAACGCACGCGCATAACGCACGCGCATGCACACGCACAGCTCAGAGAGATGGTGGGGAAGGAAGATGATCTCTGGAACCGAGGAATGGGTCTTTCACTTGAAGATTAAGTCGCTTCAATGATTAACGACACATTTGACCGGACGAGAATGTGGGCCCGCTTAGTGGTTGGCGAGCAGGTTGGAGGCATTGTGCCCCGAGCTTGACATTTAAGTGTATAAGATGAGTTGCTGCAACTTTTTCTTAAGAGAATAACACTCTCAAAATTCCCGTTAGTCTGCCACGTGTCTAGAGAGATGCGTGTAGGTCTCAACTACGGCAGTAGCTTTGTTGAGCCATCGCACCTAAGAGACGTAGCCGATCCGAATAAGTACGGGCGAATCACTACACCGAAACCGGAGAATCAAAACCGAAGAATCCCCACGGTTCAGTACTGGAACCGGGAGTTCCAAATCGTGTTTTAGTTCTGGTTTTAAAATCTCAAATTTGTTTATGAGTTTTTCAAATGAAACCCAGACCAAACCGATTCAAAATCACGTGGAACCAAATCCTGGAATCGAACCTAGGTTTCCACGGAACCGGAACCGAACTCTCAACTTTTTCTTTTTCTTTGCATAGGAGAGCTGGGCGCAGCGCACCCACGCACATGCACACCCTAGTAGACTACGTGACGTCTTATGCGATTCTTATCCAATTGTACTCGTAGCCGGACTGATCCACTCTGGGCGTTAGCTCACTTGCTAGGGCTCTCAACTTGTGTGTTATAGGTCACAAGTTTGACTCCCGGCCACGCATACCAGGCTTCGGCCTCTCACCATACAAAAAAAACGGAGTGATTTTCCACCATAGTATATTTTAAATCCTAATAAAAATGAAAAATTAAGGCGTGAAACCGAATCAATTCTCACTGACCTTATTAATGTGAAGGTGAGATTTAAAATCATTTTAACAGGCAGAAATATTTAAGAAAAAACATCTAATAAGGTTTCAGGGCGTTCCAAGCACAACCGCGACCACCTGTTGCTGAAAATAATATCCTTTGTCGTGCGCACCCAGCATTAGCTCACTGGGAATATTGGTAAAGACCATATTTTACATTACTTATGTACATAATGTATATGTGTGTGTGCGCGCACACATGTATGTGCATGTGTGTATTATTGTATGGTTGTAGTCTTTAGGATGGCAATGAAGTGGGTAAGGGCCCCACACTCGACCCGTCTGACAAAAAAAAAATCCTTTGCTCACTCCGGCCTGCTCTGCGGGTCTCCAACTGTCAGATCGAGCAACGACAACACCAACAATAAAGAGACGGACAAACAGGAAGAAATAGAGAAAGAAAATGAAAGATACTCAGAGATAGGAACCAACAAAACTCCTTCTCTCATCCTGTGATAAGGAAGATCATAGTCGATGGATAAGCGCAATTATTCATCACCGCATCTTGATATGATGAAGACCGGAAAAGGAAAATGAAGAGAGGCATCGAGTAATCTTCTCGCCGGGTTCCGGCAAGGGGAAACGACAATTTTGAGGTGTGAAAGCTGCTGCAATGGAGACATGAACGTAGAACATTCGGTTTGGGGGACAATGATACCTGTAAAACGGTGTTGGAGGCTGGACTCCCTGTATTAAACGTTATATGTATATACAGTTCGGGGCGAGTTTACCACGAACCCGCCCCGGCCCTGCATCTCCCTTTTTCCCCGCCCTACTGCGGGACGAGCTTTCAAACCGCAAAACGTACCAATCGGGGCGGGTCGACTCGAGTACCGATGAGACGGGTTCATATTGTCATCCCTATTAGTCATGTAGATTCAGGCCTGATCCGAACCCAACCAAGGTCGCGTCCGGGTCTTCAAAATGGACCTGAACTCTGAATCTGGTAGGGTCCAGGTACAGCCTTTAGCAGGTCCTTCCAGCACTCAGGGCTAAGGAAGACGGCAGATTTCACACCCAACTTACCTTTCCATTGATTACAGTGAGGAGTTCGAAGCTAGGTATAGGTATACACGTCCCAGGAATCGAACTCATGCCAGTCGGCTAACACCTCGAATGTGATTTCACAGCCAAGGCGTCGATCGATGAAAATGACCATAATGAGTGAAATCTCCTCAACCTGTTCATGTCATCTAGGAGAGAATAGCCTGATTTCTAAGAATGTTAGCAGTAGCAATAGCAGATTGAACTTCAATTTACAGTAAGGATCATGAACAATGAAGTCATCAACATACAGCAGCAATGCACATAATGGTGGATAGTATCCGAGTCACCATTGATCTTTATCTTGTGTCTTTAGCATTTAACTCCAAAAAGACGACATCTTGATCTACACCTTAGATGCTTTCCTTCTCTTTCAAATCGTTTACCATCGAATTTCTCACCCCTATAAAGAAACTATTCCTACCAATTCAACTGAAAGTGTAAAACTAAACTCAAAACAACCAATCTTTGGTTAGTTCAAACGGTGTGTCACTTATTCCGTTTAAGCAAGATCTTGAGTTCGAATCTTGTGAATGGAGAAAACTAGCACCAGGAGAGCTTTACTTGAGCCAACCATGGTTAAAAAAGAAAGAAAAGAAAAACTCAAAGCATAAGGTCCTCACTCCCAATCTCAAGATCATACAGAACCTAGATTATGCACGATATATCTAATGTATCTCAAGGTAACAGAGAAGTTAGTCCACTAAAGCTTCAAGAGATGTTTAATAAAGTAAAGGCTCATGGTGGGCATACGGTAGTAGTAACAATGACAAAGTCTGATCATGTCGGATGCTTGGAAAGCAAAAACTGTTCTGCTATGTTTCTTTACTTTACTTGATCATTCTAATGAAGAACAACAATTCGAGGATTCAAGCAACTAACACAGTCGAAACGTAAATATGCATTGCCAGTCAGTCAAAATAAGCATAACTTCGCTTAAAAGTTTAGAAGATAACCAGAGAAATGTCGATGAAATTGGTTAACTTGCAGGCAATTTTGAGAATTTCGCCATGCTATTCTTCTTCTGCTTTTCCGCTCTCAGATCGACTTAATGACGCTCCGCATACCAAAATCATGAATAAACCTGCTCAGAAGGAACTATTCAACACGCATGGCCGTCTCTCTCTCTCACACGCGCACACACAGATTTTTTAGTCTCAACGTACTGTACAGACGTATACTTAAAGCATAACAGCAGAAAAAGCAAACCCACTATAAGAAAACACTCGCCTTAGTAAATCATGCATGCATGATGCACCATTAACTTTAGAAAGCATAATCTAGACGCAATATATAGAAAAACCATAATTACACATATAAAAAGCCATAGCCTGGTTCTTTGATTTCTCTTTAAGTTGGCTATCTTCCTCCCAACGAAAAGATCTTGACCACCGTAATTCGCATCCTTCTCGCCCTCTTGACACTGATCCCCATTGCAGCATGCAGTGGTGATATTGATGATCAATATGATTTGGTATCACAAGACCGGTACGCTAATACTCTTGATAGATACGAAGCTTGGATTCAGAGGCACGGCAAGTCTTACAAAACCGACGGAGAGAAGCAAAAACGTTATAGAATCTTCAGTGAAAATGTTCGATTTATCGACTAGTGCAATGCGGGAAACCTTCCTTTTAAGTTGATGGAGAACCAATTTGCAGACCTGACCAACGAGGAGTTCAGATCGATCTACTTGGGGTACAAGGGCCAGCTCTGCCGCACCGCTCGAAATATAACACATTATGATCTTTATAGTCGTGGTCACCACAAGCGATTGCCTGTTAGTGTTGATTGGAGGAAGAAAGGAGCTGTTACTGGTATCAAGGATCAAGGCCAATGTGGTAACTCTTCCTCTGGTTTGCTGAGAAAGTTTTTGATAGACTCACACACAAAGGCTCCCGAAATATGGCAAATGATGGCTCGACTCCACCTGACCTGAACTGGGCAATAACTACTGGATTTAAATTCTTCGCGAGAATTAACATGTGTGTATTTTTGGGCAGATATCAGACAAGAATATAAATGTGTGTGTGTATTTTTTGCTGAGAATTCTCCCGAAATAGGGCAGATATCAGACAAGAATTAACCAACCCATACATACATACATATAAATGTGTGTATTTTTGTATATATGTATATATGTATATATATATATATATATATATATATATATATATATATATATATATATATATATATATATATATATATATATATTTGTACGTATATATGTTTGTGTGTGTGATTTACATGTGTATGTTGGTGATGAAGCTTCAAAAATATGTGTTATACGGATGAAACTTCAAAATTTCAACCGCCCATCGTTAAGAATTTTCAGTTCTTTAAATTAAATTTACAAAAGCATGGATTTTAAATAAAAGTACTTTTAAGTTTAAGAGTATCATTATGATTGAAATTGGGGTAAGGAGTGCCTTGTAACATTCTAGCTATAATGTGTGTGTGTGTGGGGCGGGGGGCGGGGGGAACCCAACCCTTAACAGTCGATCCTACGACTAAAAGAGCTGGCATATAAGTGTACCTGTCCCGTCCGGCCTCATTGTCATCCCCAAAGTTTATTACTGGCAATGAACTGATATTTTAGTGTCACAAACAAGTAAAGACCAAAAGTGCCGCAAGAAGTTTAAAAACCAAAAGTGACGGAAAACTTAACGTCTCTATATCCATATTGGGATGAATTTTTGTTGTAGTGACCAAAAGTGCCGCCGAGAGTGCTGTATGGCAATTCTACTCTTCAGGCATTCTCGACGGCGACTGTGGCACCAACCTCAACCATGGAGTCACAGCGGTCGGATACGGCCAGTCCGGCAAGACCAGGTACTGGATCGTCAAGAACTCATGGGGTACAAGTTGGGGGGAGAAAGGGTACGCTAGGGTCAAGCGTGAAGTGAGAGAAAAGCGTGGAATGTGTGGCATTGCCATGGATGCATCTTATCCTGTTTAAGAAATCATCCAAGTGGAAGGAAGAATATCATATATGATGGGATTGCTACTGTCATCTGGCATGTGCTTGTCTCCCATAAAAAAATTTAAAATTATAAATGAAAAATATGAATTAATAAAGAAACTAGAGTAGATATTTGTTTGGCTTCATTGGCCAAAATGAGGGTAGTTGAATCCCCTTCTCATCTAGATTCACTATAACAAAACCAGCCTTGTTTTCTACGGTTAGCTACAAACGGTCATTGGTTAAAACCATTGACAGAAACATATGGTTTACTTTGCACAAGCAACAGATCACCTTTCATTCACATTGTCATAGACTCATGCACATGCATAATGCGTTTGATGCACACCCCCTTAGTTGCTGCCTTCGGCCACTTCTCCGCGTGTTTTACCACCCTCAGCCACCTTTCTCTGCCCTCGTATACCCATTTTGTGACCATGTTTCGATGCCATCATCACCACTGCCTTATACCGCCAAATCTCTCTGCATTGAGGGTGGCAACCGCCATTTCTGTAGGGCCTGTCGGCAAGAAGTCGAGAAATTAGAGGGAAGTGGCCGAGGGCGTCGGGTGGCAGTTGAATCGGAGGAAAGCAGCGAAATAAGGGGAGCGTGTTCCTTGAGTTTATTACTAAGTCCATATGCTCTTCATGTGTTTCTTTTGTTATATATGCATTAAATCACACTCCATATGTGCTCTATTAGGTCTCTTAAAATTTTATTAAGATTTTAGAATTGATAGCAACACACCCTTTTTATTATTTATACATTCTCTTTTACCGTGATTTCGATTTTGCTCACGATTAATTCTGAAAATTACCTTGAATGCTCTTGATGTCTGAAAATCTCTCATCTCCTCTTTTCATTCCTCGGCCGATTTTCTTTCAACTGTCAACCGCCTCATACTATTTTCATGCGACCCACGACTTAAAGCTTGATCTAATACATAATATTAAACCATATGTCATCTCATATTGCTTCAAATTCTATTGAAAAAGAAGAAAAATAAAAGAAAGGGAGTCAATTCGGAGAGGGTTTTAGTGATTTAGTGGGATATTTTGTTGATTTGATGTATTTTTGTTGTTTATTTGAGTTTGTTTGATATATTAGTTTCATTTTTAAAAGAAATCAATAAGGTCAAGTTCCCGACAAGAGAGACGTGGCACATAAATGTCTCTTCAATGAGGGGTATGTGTCTCAACCTAGTCTTTCTCGTTGGGGAGGAACTTATCTCCCTTATTGGGGATACACACCTTAGTTGAGTCTCTCCCAACGAGAGAGATGTGGTTGAGGCATGTCTTCCTCGGGAAGAATTAATCCTACTTTTTGACTTTATTGTTTTTTTATATATTTTTATTCTTCTTTTGTTTTTCTTTTATTCTTGTTCTTGTTGTTGTTGTTCTTTTTTTGGTTATTGATTTCGATTTTGGTTTCGTTTTTCTTGTTTTTGACTCTTTTTGTTTTTCTTTCTTTTTCTTCGACGAGATTTGTAAGAATATATATTGTTCAACTATGAAGAAGATAAGAATGGTAAATAAAACATATGTTGCTGAAGCAAAGAGATCCGATGAGATAGACCCTTGCTCGAATTGGGTGTGAGAGAAGAGAGTATTTATATGAGGGGTAATTTTGATATTTTAATATTGATAATATTAAATATAGTGAAGATGATATACTTTGTTTACTTAACACCTAGCTTATATTTCTTATATTAATACTATGTTTTTAGTTAAGTTCTCTGATTTCTTTTATCATATTTCTTTGTGTGTTTCAAATTATCATACCTCCCACTCCTGGTAAGTAAATTAAAATTTTAAAATATTCCTTTATTTAATATGGGAAAAGGCTTAGTTGTTGTTGTTATTCCTTTAATTAGAGATCCTTTATCGAATACGAATGTTCTAATAATAAAAGATATTTAATAACATATTGTTTTTATCACAAAAATCTTGCTCCTAAAAGCACCAAGAATGTTAGCTCAATGACACAACACTTTGGCACCATTTCTCTGGTCAGAGTTCGACTCTCAGAAGATGTGTGTGTGGGTGGGTGTTAGGCTTCAATCTCTTTTTGTAAAAGTTTTTTTTTTGTCAACTCTAAGTCATGAGTTCGATTCTCCGGGCATGCATAATGGTTGGGAAGCTACGTATCCCTGACAATCAGGAAAAAAATATTTGATACTAAAAATTTTACTTCTCGAAATTTTCCTCCTACAGAAAAACATGGCGTGAGGAAAAGAGCAAGAACTGAGTCGTCAAGGAGGCATGTTATGAGAGCTAAAGCTTGTCCATTTGTCTATAGGGCGCCCCAGTAGGTAGACCTGGCTGGTTCCGAGCAAACAGGGACTGGACGCTATAAACTGCTAGTTTCGGTTCCACTGGAACCTGGAACGGAAACTAAAACCGAATGAGTACCTTTGGTCCCAGTTCTGATAAGGTTTCATGAGAACTGTTCTGTTTATTTCCAGTTTCATTTGAAAAATTCAAGAAACGAAGGAGAGATTTGTCAAGACCGGGAAGAAAGGACTTGAACAGCCGCTTTTGCTTAGGTTTTGCAATAGGTGGAAACAGATCCCTATTGTGGGGGTCACTGGTTTTGGTTCGTTTCTGGTTTCAGTTCTACTGGTTTCAATTATGGAGCGGCTCGAGTCTAATTCAACCTGCAAATAGGGTGCAAATGAAAGACCCAAGCCTACAAGAATCAAACAAAGGTCTAGAAACTAAGACTTGGGCATGTCAATCCTGCTTTATGTTACAGCGTTGAGACCGGCACCCTTTTGGCGCATGCACAGAAATGGCTTCAGTGCCGAGGAAGCTTTCATTTGATGTATATTTGGATTTGACACTTTATGATATCAAAACCCAATCAATTAAATAATACTAAAGATAATCATCGTCAAAGTAATCCGAACCCTCATAATGCAGCAATTACAAACATCATTTTTGGAGTTATAAGGGCAGCCATACTCGTTAATTAAGCATGGTTTCTCTTACATTATTGCCTCACGAGCAGTGTTGTCCTTGTATCGGTGGCACTTAAGGCCGGGTTCTAACATAAGTAGTTAATATAACATTCGATAAACACACCCACATTCAATTTCTGTTCAGTCAACAAACAAGTTAAAGCTTAATTAATCAACCTGATTTTGAACATCTAAAAAAATAATAATAAACATATATTATCAATTTAATGAACCATCAAAATCGAGAGGAAACGAACACCTTTTCTAAAGCCTACAACCAAAGAGGGCAAGGTAGAAATATTAGTTTCAAAAGTATTATTTCTTATAACTATAAGTACCCCATGGTGTTTTTATCCTTGTGAAACAAGCCTACACTGCTACTTTCTCCTACATGGGTCGGATTGGGCACCCACGGGTTTGATGGAGATTGCCAGGCCTAACTGAACCCCTAACTCTGTGCCCAAAAGCAAACAATACGACCATCTATGGCAGTTTTAACATTTATTTACAGGGTTGGTTAAGTCTAAGCACCACATAAATTAAATGGCATTCGGCGACGTTCGGGTAGTTTGAAGTAGCTAGTTAGTTGCACCCACCCTTTGGAAAGGAGAACCCCTGCACTCCTAAAAAAGGTTAGAGTTTTGAGTAAGACATGGCAAGAAACCCGGGAGACGACCTGGAACGTATGTGTTGTGTCTATTCAAGCCAACACAAAAATCAAACCATGAGAGAGTTGGCCTGCTTTTGACACGAAAACCAAATCTGTATCATTCGAAAATCATGAACAACAGATACAGATAAGGTAACACAAAAGAAGAGAGTTCATTTGGGTTGACCCGTTTATGATATGAACACAACCCAAAAGGTGCAATTGCCACCCCTAATTTTGGGATTGGCCAGTTCGCTGGCTTGCACAACTATGGAATTGGGAAAGACAAATACCCACAATTTTCAACGAGAATTGGCATCCAATGCTCTTTTTAACTATTCGTGTCAACACGATAATTAAATTAGATTTTGCAGAATATGGATAAGAAATAAGAAGATATCTGATGCGGGACCTGATACCCGCTACGAATAGCTAGATTCATTTAAAAGGGCACATGGTAGGAGTTAAGAAACGGATCAGTGATGATAACAGGAAATCATATATTTTGCATATATAGGGTCACTCTTTTCTATTCATATCAAAATCCAATTTAAGCGGATTCATTAATAGTGGTAGATCTGAACCGAATTGGAATTGCACGTTGATTTACATATATACCTTATAGGTACAAGTCACTCACCACACTTGCATGCACATACACTCGTGCGTACATAGACACATGTATAGGAAAACCATATCCCACCCACCTCTAGCGTGCCTACTCATTGCTTTTTGATGGTATGAGTATAATTAAAAGATTTTGAAAAATACAAAGAGCATTGCTATTACACTTATAGTCACACACGCTTATAGTGATTGGACATGATCCAATCACTATATATTATAAAAGAAAAGAGTGAGATGCCGAGCTTCCTACCCTAATGACATGAACTTCTCAACCAACACTTATAGTCACACACGCTTATATATATATATATATATATATATGTGTGTGTGTGTGTGTGTGTGTGTGTGTGTGTGTGTGTGTGTGTGTGTGTGTGCGTGTGTGTGTTTGAAAGATATTCTGATCCAATTAGTTTAGACGGTTTACATGTCCTTGTGGTCGAGAGTTATTACAAGAGCACAATGAGCAAGTTGAAGGTCATGAGTTCCTTATGCAGCTCATGCATCTGGCTTTGGCATCTCCATTGTCACAAAGAAAAAGAGTTATTACAAGAAAGTATTGAGTTAAAAATCTATACTTCAACTAAAATCCTCAAATATTCATTTTACCAACAAAAACATGAGAGTTGAGTTTGTGAAGTTCAATGAGCGGCAAAGGTCGAGCTCACAGCTCCTCTCACTATGACTCGGCACATATGAAGATGGACCGATAAGAGGCCATGAAGAAGAAATATCAAGGAGACGAGCCATGAACAGGTCAAGATGAGCTGCATTATGCTCCACTCGCAGCTACCATAGACTTGATTCTTGATGTATTATCGAACAATATTGTCGCATAAGTACGAATTATAGATATAAATAGACCTCAATTATTTCACTAAATAAAACTTTTAGGGTGGCCTGAGACGGGTCTTCTCCACCCGTGCATACTTGGCCCATTTTGGAATGCAACCTTGTGGTATTATGAAATAACAACAACAACCAAGCTTTTTCCATACTAAGTGGTGTCATAGAGCTCGATATTGTACAGTGTCCCTGCTTTTGAAAAGCTTGTGATCATTCTTGTGTCTCTAGTGTCACGTATCCATGTATGTACCTACTTTCCGGTGGCGTATCTATAAGAAAACGTTATATATATACCCACCCACCCGCCACATATATACATATGTATGTATGTGTATGCATGTATGGATCACCTCAAGTGAATTTCACCTAACTGAACTTCACCTCACCGGAGAAATGCGTCTAGTGCCATCGGGCCTAGGCATTGAACTTACATGAACGCGGGTTGAAGGTGCTTTTGAGTTGACCCGTTGGCCAGGATATCAACTTATGCATGCAATTATGTCGAACTAAAATAGAAATAAGTACAAAGTCTTTCGATTAATGAACTTGCAAGCACAAGCATATTGTCAGTCCAACACAAAAACGTTGTTCCCCTTAGCAAGGTTTCGAGTTTGAATGTCACACCCACTAGGGTCGCGACCATGACCCAACCTGAGCCGATGACACATGGCTGCTTCTCGAGCTAGTGTGATCATTAACAGCAGCTCAATACAATACTAATTTCATTTAACTCAAGTGAAAAATCTAATTTAAATATTTCAATATACAGGATCTAAACAATACATCCAAAATAGCGTGGGACCCACCAAACACAACCCCTAATAACAAGATTTTCTAAATAGTCTAACACTTATCATACCATCTAAAGGAAAAGTGTAGCTCTATCCAACTTCTAGTTTTGTTTGCCTTGTAGTGCTAGCTTTAGGACAAAGTGTAAAATGATAAGGTGAGGTCTAACCCATAACTTAGTAGCAAGGTTAAACATCTTTAAACATAATTCATACTAAAATCATGCATAGTTTCATAATCATTTCATAACAAATCACAGTTTTATTTCTAAATTATTATCTCAATTTCATACTCACACACGCACACACACATCATCAGTTACGATAATTACAACCCATATTGTGTCTGCTCCAAAGGCCACAGGAGTTGTCCGACCCTCCCTAACGTGACCTCAGTAACCCCGTCCCTTTGGCAACCACATCAACTCTCACTGCAGATTGCTCATGTATTCACACATCATTACATTTCAAAATAAATTCTAATTTATCACATTCACAAATTATATCTCAATCTACAACTGTCCAGATCCATATCCATACAACATTTAAATACCATGTTTATATATCACATGCATATCAAAACATGTTCTTTATCAACCAAAGTCATAAACAAATTTTACTTCAAAAGCATATCAAATAACTCATAATTGTGAATATCATTTTATAAACATCAATAAACATTCATCAATCATGCACATTTAAATCCATCTAAAACAAGAAAATCATTTCTAGCATGGTTTTGTAAAAGAATGTATAACCCCTACTTGAAGGAGAACTATCATCCAATCCTCAAACTGTTAGGCCGCACTTTTCACCATTAAATCCTTTAATTTTAATCTCTAAATAATCATAAATAATTAAAATATTAAAATCTATTTAACTACAACTCTAATGCAATAAACCGTATCCAAATCGGATCTCAAACGACCCTAAATTTCCCAAAAACCCAACCTATATCCATTTAAGCTATCTTGGATTCGAACTCACACCTAGATTCATATCCAATATAAACTGAGTGACACAGTAGGTAGTTTGTGCCCTGTGTCGACACAGAACCTCAAACTACTAACACAAGTCCTATTTTTGACCTAGAACACCAAAACCTAACCTATTTTTGACACAGAACCAACCCAAAATCTGGTTTTGATGTGTTTCGATACAGAATCGTTATTGTGATATACGACACAAGGACATAACATAGCACAATGTCATTTCAAGGGGTATGGGACATGACACCATAACATGGGGTCCATTCTCTTGGTTTTTCGGTATCGATTTGGCGGGTTTCCAACGATGATCATGGTCGACGGTGGTCCCCAACCGATCGCCTGCCTCCTCTCTTCCAATCTAACCCAACATCAGTCGTCGACCACAGCATTTTGTTCGAAAAATTCATGAAGAATGCAATGTCGGATTTAAGAAAAAAATTCATAAATCTACTCTTGTTTTCAACCAATTTTCAAGCATTAAATTTTGTTTTCAAAAGTCGTTTGATCCAACTCATATTTATCACCAAAAATGAAGGAAAACAAAAATATAAAAAATGAGAGATTCTTACCGGATTCTGGTTGGTTGCTCGTCGTCATCCTAGCGGCTTGCCCATCTCACCTCAATGTTGTTAACCATGGTAGTCCTTTTATAGAGCTCACCACGATGGTAGCCTGCACGAAAATGACACATACCATTTTTGTGGGCTGCCAACAATGCCTGACGTTGCATTCCAGCAATGCCCACTTCTTAAATTTCTGTTCCTCACGCTTGAATGGGTTTGGATCCAATCAGATCTGAATTCAAACTACTCCAAATTGTTACATTCTACTCCTTTAAAGAAATTATGTCCTAAGAATTTAGAAAATACCTGAATAGATGTGGATACTTTGGTCGCATCTCATCCTCGAGTTGGTAAGTAGCCTCGTTTGATAAATGATGGCTCAAATAAATATTTATCGCCTTCAAAACTCGGTGACATAAGATTTGTTCCTTTCTATCTAAGATGACTATGGGCACCTCCAACAAATCTTCATGTTTGTGAAGTAGCTCGGCATCAATGACATGCGAAGGGTCAGGAATGTACTTCCATAACATGGATACATAAAATACTTTATATACTCTAGTCAATGACATCCCAAATTGATAGTCATCCATAAAGGGCTTCATAGGGTGCCATCCCTATGCTCGAGTTGAATACTATTGTTGTAGATGAATTCTATTAAAGACAGGAATTCTTCCCAACTCCCTTGTGCTTTTCTAACACACAAGTCACGCAACAAATCCTCCAACGACTCAATTGTTCTCTCCATTTGGCCGTCACCATTGGGCCTACTTCGATGATACGTAGAACTCAATCGCTAGCTTAGTTCCTATGGCTTCTTGCAAGCTTTGCTCAACCTCAACGTAAACTCCTTGATCTCTATCAAAAACTATACTGTGGGCACACCATAAAGTCTAACAATTTCATTGATGTACATATCCTGGGTTAATCGTTCCAATGAATACTTAATACTGATCTAAGAAGAAGTGCATCGGCAAGAAATGCATCACTTCGTAGTAAGCTCATCAACTATAACCCATATAGAATCATGACCCTTCCTCGTCCTTGGCAATCCAAGAAACAAAATCCATCGAGATACTATCCCATTTCCACTCCGGAATAGTTAAAGGTTGTAACATACCAAAGAGGTTGTTGATGTTCCACTTTTGCCTTCCTCGACAAACAAGACAAGACGTCACATGTTCCGCTTACATCTCTCTTCATTCTTGGCCACCAAAACATCCGCTTTAAGTCTTGATACATCTTTAAGTCATTCCTGATGCATACTCAAAGTACTAGTAATGAGCTTCATCCAAAATTGCTTTCTTAAGTTCAAGGTCATCGTATACAAACTGCGTCCTTCAAATCTTAAGATTCCATCGATCCTTCCTCCACCATTTTGCATATGACCTTTCAAAAACCTTTTCATTTTGTAAAAATGAATCCTCATCCTATTTTCATCTTGGATTACTTCCAAAAAGTGAATTCAAAACTCATAACCTTACTTTTTTTAGACATTTCTGCAAGAAGTCATCTTAAAACTACAACCTCACTTAGATCGGGTACCAATTCCACCGACAACTATAAATCTCTAAATTGATTAATCGCCCTCCTCCTCCTATCATCATGGTAGAAACACTAACTACCTTTCTACTCAAGGCATCCGCTACCACATTCGCCTTTCCTCGGATGGTATTGAAGCCGAAAATCATAGTCCTTCAAGAATTCCAACCATCGCTTTCTACTTCATGTTCAATTCCTTTGATCAAACAAGTATTTAAGCTTTTGTGATCGCTAAAGACATTGAACATAGCTCCATATAGTAAAATGCCTCCACACTTTCAATGCAAAGACTACCGCGGCTAGTTCCAAATCGTGCACGTAGGATAGTTCCTCTCATGAACCTTCAATTGCCTTGAAGGATAAGCTACTACATTTCGATTATGCATCAACACACATCCTAACCCTTGATAAGAAGCATCACAATACACCTCAAAAGATTTGTTAGATCCGAGGTAAATTAACACTAAGCAGCCGTCAATCTCTTTCTTCAACTCTTGGAAACTTGCTTCACGTTCCTCCGTCCAATCAAAAGCTTGACTCTTCCTTGTGAGGTTGTGTGGGGTCCAAATCTTGAAAACCTTCAATAAACCTTCGATAATATCCGGCCAAATCCAACAAAACTGGACCTTAGTCACCGGCCTTAGGTCTTTTCCCATTGCAAAATAAGTCTCCACCTTTGATCGGGTCTACCGCAATACCTTCCATTGGAAATCACGTGACCTAGAAATTGAACTTCTTCCAACCAAACTCGCATTTTGCCAATTTTGCATATAGCTTCTTCTCTTTCAAAATATGGAGAACTATACGAAGATGTTCAAGATGCTCTTCTTGACTTTGAGAGTAGATCGAAAATGTCATCGATAAAAACAACGATAAATCTGCTTCAGTACCTGATAAAAAATTATTCATATAGTCCATGAATATTACAGAGCATTCGTCACTCCGAACGGAATCACTTGATACTCATAATGCCCATAACGAGTTCTAAAAGTCGTCTTAGGTACATTGTCTACCTTGACATGAATCTCGATGATAACCCAGAACGATCGCATCTATCTTAGAGAAAAGCTTAGCGGCTCCCTTCAACCGATCCATCAAGTCATCAATTCTCGGAAGTGAATACTTATTCTTTAATTAATTATATTGATATCGTTCAATAACTTCTCTTTAGTACCAGACTGCATAACAAATGTTGAGTATCCTTTGCATCCCTTATGTATGTAATTGTACACCTTCAGAGTAGATATAATAGATATCGGGTTCTCCTCTCGCTAATCTCGAAAAACAAAAGTGGCCTCTCGAGGGATAGAGAAAGTGATATCTTCCTTCTTGTAATCAATCATAACATGATTACTAGATAACCAATTCATGCTCAATTCATCAATCCGATGCAAAATAATAACATCTTCATTAGAGAAACATATAGAGAATCTCTCTAATAGTTTCGGGTCGAAAACTATACAACTTATAAGAGTGAGTGATACAAAACAATGTATTGCACTTGAGTCAAATAAAAGCGTGCAAGTATATCGAAACAGATAGGGTGTTTCTAACCAAATGAGAGCTACCTCACTCTAGACCCATTATAACATAAACATGTCCTTCATTGGCTATTTGAGGCTGAGGTAGTCGAAATGACCCTTGCCGACGAATAGATACCAGGGGGTGAAGTAACCCCAAACAACAACCCCTCATGTCTTCCTTCTATATAATGTTAAATGGTTGAGTTTGACCTTACTTAAAGTTCTCTTATGGGCAGTCTTTAGCTCTATGCCTCATGTCTATGTAGTTATAACAAGTGATCTCACAATTCTGTCTTCTCACTATATGACTTACAAATCAAATTAGAAAGTCCACAAACATACTTGTTTGCTTGCATCTCGAGAATTACGATGCCATGGTCAAATTGTGACAATCTTATGAATTGGTTTGTATACTCTCTCACTGTCAGATTGTCTTGTTGCAACTGATTGAACTCTAACTGTAGGCACATCCGATCATTGTGAGAAAAGAAGTGACCGAAAAACGACTTCTTAAATGCCTCCTAAGTTCAATAAGTGTTACACGTTCTGTGCTCTCCACTATTGTTTAGTATTCCCTTCAAAAAGACTGAAAGCTAACTGCACCCTCTTCTTCTCATCGATATGAGTGAGTATTTCAAAAGTGTTCTCAAACTTATCAATCCACACGTAGGATTCCAATGAATATGTAATCACACCCTTAAATCTTTACATCCATTTTTTGTCAAATGTTGAATTGTTGTGATTGATTTCCTCATAACGTTTTATAGCAGGTTAATCATCTGGCCAAGCAACATTGCAGCATCTTTACCACCTTGTACAACTGAGATATGTGATAACACTATAGGTCCTTGAGTTATCACTCGTAGTGCCTCAACTGGCGTATACGATGCGTATGACTGCATTTCTTCATTAACATCTCTCATAATGCTTAAAGTTACATTCTAGTTGAATCCTCAAGAATTCTACACATAAATATGATATTATATTTCGATAATTAATTCGTTATTAACTATACTTTAATAACCATAGTCTCATACCAAATTATCACACCCACTCGGGTTGCGACCACCCTCGACAAGTGGCCACATGAGATCGGCTAGGGCGGGTCGTGGTCACGACCCGAGCAGGTGTGACATCGAATCTTGCGAATAGAGAAAACAAGCACGGGGAAAGCGTTAGCCAGCAATGTCCAACCAAGCTCGAGCTGGGTTGATCGGGATCTTTGTGGGCTTCCGGATGCCAGCGGTTTAGACAGTAAAAAGAATTCTGTTAATTTATTCAATATTGTGGGCACTCATTAGTCAACCCTTCACACTTTAAGAGTAAATTTTTTCACATATTTCACTCACTCCCTGAGACACTACACCATAAAAATAAAAGTTAATAGCAGTATTTATATAAAATCAAATCCAGGCCAAGAAGTGTTCAGATCCCCATACTGAAGACAACCCTCAAAACATTAAAGAACTGATGAACTTAACGCATCACATCACATAACCACATAAACAATGGTTTGTAATGTATAAGCTAATGTCTAAAACTTGCTTCTTTTCTTCACCTTCACCATCAATCCGTCTTTCATAGACATGATCACAGAGGGCTTTGGTATGATGGGGTAACCTTCCACAACTTCAATTTCAAAGTTGAGCAAGACCTGTGCTGCTGCAAATTTCATTTGCACAAATGCCATCTCCTTTCCCACACAAGTTCTTGGCCCTCCATTGAAGGCCAAGAACCTAAAGTCACTCATCTGTTGTTTCTTGAGCCCCCCATCTTCATCAAGCCACCTCTCTGGCACATACTCTAAGCAGTCTTTGCCCCACACCCACTCCATCCTCCCCACTGAGTAGATGATGTACAGTATCTTCATGCTGGGCTTCACGACGTCGCCGCTCGGCAGGATGTCCTCTTTTATGACACCCTTGTGTCCTATTGGCACGGAAGGATACAATCTTAGGCTCTCACACAAGGCAGCTTGTAGGTACACCATCTTTTGGAGATCATCATGGGTGAACGTTTTATCATCTGATTTCTTCTCTTGGAGTATGGTTCTAAGTTCTTCTAAAAGCCTCTTTTCAATGTGGGGGTGCTTTGACAGAAGCCAAAAGAACCAACTTAGCGCAACTCCCGATGTGTCACGGCCGGCGATCAGAAAGTTGACACATGTATCTCGGAGAAAAGTATCATCATCCTTGAACAATGACATATATGAAGAGAGCAAGTCATCACCAACGGCGGCGGCTGCACCACCACCTTGGCAAAGCACGGCCTTTCTTTGAGCTAATTGCTTGGCCACGAATTCTTCAACAATAACCATAGACTTAGCGAATTGCCTCTCCTTGCCAAGCTTGAGTGCACGAAAGAGCTTCCACCATCTCTCGGGGAGGACATGCCTGAAGAGAACGGATTCCATGGCATCATCGATAGCCTTCGCGAACGGGACGACGGGCAAGTCCACCGAGAGGCAGCCCGGATTAGTACCGAACACTGCGGTGCAAGTACTATCAAAAGTGAACCTCAGGAACACATCCTGCAAGTTGATGACGGCCCCGCGCTGAGCACTATTGTCCAGTAAGGGGATCAACTGGTTCCGCACCATTTCGTCGGAGGTTCGGGCGACGAACAGGCGAAATGGCTTGGAGTGCACCAGAGTGCTGGCCACCTTCCTCTGCGACTTCCATGAATCGGCGTCGGAGTTGAAGATTCCATGCCCCATCAGTTCATGGAAGATCTCGTCGAACTCCTCGCCTTTAGGATAGTTGTAGAAGTTGGTCTTGAGCATGTACTCGATGTTTCTTGGATCACTAGTGACCAAGTACTCCATGCCACTGAACCAGGGTCCTTTGTAGAGAAAGGTGCCGCCGATGATAGCCAGCCCTTTGGTAGCCCAATCGTAAAGGTCATGAAGGTTCAGAAGAGTAGCAGGGAGCATACCCACAAGAGGCCAATCTACGAGAAGTTTGTCTCTTTGTTTTCGATATGTGTGTATCAAATACAAGCATGACAGAGCCAAGCATGCCTCTGAACATCTGAAATCGGATATGAGCTGAGTTAACCATGCCATGAACCGGGTCTGCGAAGGGAACCATGATAACATATGGAACCCCATTCTCTCTCTCTCTACCATCAAGGAGAAAGAAAGATGTGTTGAGCTAGGTAAAAGGGAGTATAAATAGAGATTTGGTAGGGTTGGCGACGCTTAAATTGATAAAAAAGTAACATTTTGGAGACTTGAGAAGGAAGGCATGCACACTTTTTTTTAGCTATAACGACCCATCTAACATGATCAACAAAGGGGTGGATGCTTAACAACCTTTTTGACTATCATTAAAAGTGTGGTTGTGGTTGCCACCGGTTTAGTGCATCAAACAAGCCACCAGGATTGGACCAGCCCGGTCCACCCGTCCCCATCTTCGTGCACATATATAGTTCGCTAGCACTCTTACATACACCAGCCCCACAAAGGATCGTGCAACACACACACCAATCATATCGATAGCACAAAAGTTTTTTGGGCAACCAAATTTCAGACAGACATGTTCTACTGCATCAAACTGTAATAATCGGGCCGGATCGAGTCGTATTGGGTCCGACCCGAACACGAGACCCATATGGAGGGTCTGTGCGACCCTCTTACTGAGCATTCATGATTCAGGCATTGTGGCTGCTTGCAGGCAGCTAAGGAAGGCGACGAAGATAGCCTACCTCAGACCCATGAGGGAGAGGGATGATGAGAGAGAAAGAGGGTGGCGTTCGCTATCGACGACCAGAGATGGAATCAAAAATACGTCCCGAAAACCGAAAATAGCCAGATTTCTTGAGATAAGAATTCCTCTTTTTTTATGGTTTTCTGGCTAATAAACCGGCTCTTACCAGGGTTTCGAAGGAGAAACCGTTAGGTTTCCAGTGAGTTTTTGAGAAAAGGGCAAACTGCTCCTTTTCCATCCTTCTTCCGACGAAACCGCCGGCAACTGCCGTTAGGGGAAAACGGTCAGCCAAAAACCATCGTTTTTGGAGGCCAAAGCGACTTGTCATATTGGCCCTGTCGTGTCGTGCATGGTGTTGGTGACACTGACGAGGAGACCAACCCAAGTTTCCTAGACACGGTTCCGGATCTCGATTGGGTATGCAATGTCAATCAGATTCTTTTCAATAAACAAAATGAATCTGGATTCTTTAATCGGATCAAGGCATAATTATAAGGATCGAGATTATGTTTTTGGGTATTCCAGAGCCCTTTGAGGTTCGATTGACACAGTTTGAACCGTTGGTTTCATAATTATATGTAGAATATTAATAATATATTTTTATTATAATTTAAGTACTAAATTATGGTGATTAATAGGATAAGCTTTGGATATTTTGTATCCGCATTGAAGGTTTAGGTAGGTGGATTTGTTCTTTTTTTACTTGCATGCTAGAAATAGTTTTAATAGCTTTTAAAATGATGTATGAGATTTTGAAATAATTGTCAATGCTTTGAAATGATTATACATGTGTTGGTTTGTGAAATAGAATTGTAAATGCTTTATTGAGTATATGGATGCATAGTATGAATGTGTTTGTGTGCGAGTAAACAATTAATGGGTATGGATCTACTTTTTATGGTGATTTTGGACATCATAGTTGGATGTATTCATTAATGTTAGCTCGTTTGTTATCATTATAGGTGGGTAAAACATTATCGGGTATGAATCTATTTTTACAATAGTATGAGACATCGTTGGATCATAGATGGTTATATAAGATAATGCTAACCCGTAGTTGTGTTGGCTATTTCGTTCACCGAGCTAGTTCCATTTGTAGTTGCATTGGACAACTCATGTTAGGTTATATGACATGTTTAGGTTGAGTACATGTACTAGTCAACTATCGTAGAGAGTTTATGTATGGTAAAACAAATTTGATAGTGGATATGGATATGTATTTTGGATATTTAAAATTGGATATGTGATGCGGATATGAAGATATGAAGTCTAAGAGGTAGCCTCAGGTGGATTTAGGAGATGACCCCATATGTTGTGTGTGATATTGTTGAAATTAATTAGTTAAATGTATGGCTCTACTAATACTTTGTCCCGTAGACCCAAGGGGCTGGACTTGACAAGTCAGTGTTATGGTTGTTAAGGTCCTTGACTTGACATACGGGGGCGTGGTCAGAGGCCATGTGGTTGGACATGAGGAGGGTTTGGGAGACTCTTACAGCATGGCTAGTGATTGGACATTGTGGAGGTTTTGAGATCGAAAGCATTATTATTAAGTACTTGGTTATGAATATATGTTTGAAATGATGATACTGCTTTAAAATATGATATAGATTTATTGTAGTATTGTATGATTTGAAATTATGCATGTCTTTAGTATATTTTTCTTGAGATGACATTGTGGTGCTCAGGTAGTGGAGATGTTGACGTCACCGGAGCGCTTGGAGGATTTAACTTAACATTCACTCCAACATGGTAGAGCTTAATAGTTGATTGACTTTCTTGTTAAAAGAATGTAGAATTTGGTTGTTACATGAACCCCAGTATTAATCAACAAATGTGAAAATTTGGATTATTTTGAAGTTATTAGATTTTTTTGTATTGGACTTGGATTTGAATTATGAATTGGATATTTGATATTTTGGTGGGTCCCACGAATAAATGTAAAATACCTCAGATTTAACTATAAAAATTTGTCATATAGCTACTTAATATAGAGTTGACCATAGACTTTTCTCTTTCTTTCATGCTCGGGTCATGAGCTAGGTCGGACAGGTCAAAGGTGCATTGACTGCTGGGCGAGGCCCACAAAACGGGACGTGACACAAACTCACAACCTTCAGCTTCTTAGTCGAGTCCCCTAGCTAGGTGAGCCAATGGTTCGAGTGCTTGATCTGAAAATGATATTTGTAGGGTAGGAGATATATCCGGTAATCGGTCTTACATTAGAAATGTTGCCGCAAGGAGAAGTCGAGATGATATGCACAAGGAGCCATAACTCTGTTGGTTAGGTTGTCTGACTCTTTAGTGAGAAGGTCATGAGCGTGATACCCAGTGCCATGCATATGCGATAGGATTCTAGCCCAGCTTGCTATATATAAAAAAATAGATTGAGAACCTGCTATATATAAAAAAATAGATTGAGAACCTGCTATATGTTACTAAAAAATTATATATATATTATGTATATATATGTATTATATATATGTATGGTAGTCTCATATGCATAATATGCTATGTGCACAATCCTCCATTTCAAATGTTTCCACTTATTCAACCAATACTTCATCACCTTGCATTATTTCTCTACTTTTCAAAACTATCTTTTAAAAGTCAAAACCATTGCTTTGACTACTCCAATTTTGAAAACCACTTTCCACCAATTAAAATCTATGTTGTCACTATCAAAACCACCTAAAAAACCTAATTATTTATATATGACAGCGATTTTATGAGTTTTTTAGATAGTTTTGATAGTGACAACATCGATTTTAATCGGTGGAATGTGGAAAGTGGTTTCCAAAATTGGAGGAGTAGTAGAGGAGGTGGAGGGTGGCAGCGGAGCGGATAGTTGAAGATGTGGAATCATATGAAATTAAGGATCATGAATTGTATGCAATTATACTTATATGTACATACATACATATATTATATATATGTATATATATAGTGACTTTGAATTTTTTATTTTTTAGTAAGGTTTCATTGGAATTTCCAATGCTTCAGATTTCCATGAAGTATGCGGATTAGGAAAGATTTGGCGTTGGTCAAGAAGGTTGGAGAATATAACTAAAACGAGTTAGACGTTCATTAAGTGTTGAAAAGAGAGAAATTACCAAAGCAGCAAGGAACCAAATGCTAGTTATTTTTGTTTCCAACTTATGGATCGAGGGTAAGCAAACTCATGTGTATAATCCATTCAATCTTTTACGTCATTGGTTCCACCATTTTCATGAGCATCAGCTGTTTTTGAGTTCAGTTTAGAACTCGGGAGAATCCTTACAGGTCTCCCAAACAAGACGATCGAGTTGCTCGTCGTTCGGCTCGACTTAGCTCATTTCAGCTTCGGCGTCGGCTCGACTAGATCAGCTGAGATCTTTCTCTTACAGATGAGCATGACCAGCTATGAGGAGTGTGGCAAAAATACAAATAGAACAACCCACATGCATAAGGTTGCTATGAGAAAGAAGCTGCTTGTTTCTGGGCTCGTCTTGGTTCCTGCCAGGCTCTTAGTTATGCTGGAGTCAGCTTGCACAGTGGATGACGCCCACGAGGATCGAACCTGAGTCTTCGAGCGAAGAATATTGTAAAAAAAAGGTATATATCATCGCTTATTAATTGCTATACTGTAGAATAGTATGCAGGGAAGAAATTAGGACCCATGAATGAATGAATATCTATGATGTAGACTTCAGGTTCAAAAGAAAGTCAATTTGCGTTAGTTCAGCATTTATTTATAAATGCATAACATAGAGAGAGAGAGAGAGGAAAAACTGAATACAAGCTCTTTCGTGGTTCTCCTGTGCCAAACTAGAAGGTTGATCTTCTTCAGGTCGTTAGTTCATCTGAATTGGAGCGAGCTGAACATAAACCAAGCATGATCTCAATTAGAAAAGTTTAACACGAGTGAGTTTGCTAAAATGAAAACTTTAATTTTAATATATGAGCTTTATGAAATTAAAAATCTTACTGATTTAAGTCCTTTTGGTCTTTTGCGTTTTTTGACGTCAAATTGAAACATTGGACCATTTCGCTACATTTATTAGTAGGTTTGACATGTATTACATTTATTGGAGCCGATTAAAGATTGGAGTCGTGACTAAATTTCCACTAATTGAATTAAGTCAATTGGATAAGTAAACTAACAATTACTGATTTAAATAAAAATAAATAATTGACTAAATTAGTCGATCAATATTGATTCTTAAGCAGAATTATCTCCATAATCACAAGAAATTAAACTTAAGAAGGAATCCAAGGAATTAATTAACAAGTGAGTGCCAATAATCAAATTGATGGTTGCTCATCGTCTACAAGTTTATTTATTCTAATAACCAAATCCAAGTTGCATGAAATTCATTATATATGCTCATCAAATCACCCAAGAAGGTCGAATAATTTTGACAGTAGACATGGCGGTTTTGTAACTTGCCTGTAGAAAGAGAAACAAACCAGTCATCTTTATACTTGTTCACTATACCAAAATCCGTAACCAAACTGGGGAGATCCACATCCTCACATGGAACAGGAACCGGAATCGGTGGTTTGAACTACTGATTCCATTTTTAGGATCTTTTAAGTCCTACTTAAAAATAAACTTTTATTGTTACACTTCAAAACAAAACCAGAACCTGCGGTTCCAAACCGTAACTGGGTTTGGATGGGATCCAATTCTATTACAGTTTACGGTTCCAAGCAAAACCAAAATCAACGGATTCAAAACTACCGGTCCTGTTAACCCAGAACTGACCATGTCTATATAAAGTGCCAAATTGAAAACTTGACTTCATTTCATGCATGCATTAAGATACAGGTAGAATTTTATTGAAATCCCTCAACTAATTATATTTTATAGTATTAAATGCATCAACTATTTATGTTTTAATAGGCGAGGCGAAACAAATAGTTCGTCCCTATGTTTGTAGGTGCATATAGTTCAACTGAATCCCTTTTTTCTTCTCTTTTGTTTCCTATTGTCATGCACTCAAGAGTGCATGAGGTTAATTTTGAGTATTTTATGTAGAAAAAATAAATTACTAATATTTTTAAATTCATTTTGATAGGAAGACAATCAGGTGGTTTATGTTTCGCAACTATGTGGACCTCGAATGTTCCTCACTCTAGGGCTGGTAAACAAGATGAACAAGCCCAATTGGACTAACATGAGCCATGTTAAATGTGCTGAACACAAGCCACTGCTTATAGTTAATCCTAACTTTTAAAATGAAAATTTGTCATAAAAATGCAAATTTGTTAGAAAAATTAGTTTTCTAGTTGAGAATTAAGTTGATCTTATGCAAATATACTCTTCTTTTGGTATTGAAAGACTTGATTGCTTAATTACATGGCCTAGACATACTTGGTTTGGGTCATTTAGATCATGCATGACTTACGCAACTTAACCTAGCCAAACTGAGCAGCTCAGTTCGGTTACAAGCTCTAACTTGGGCACAATAAATTTTTCTCTTTTTTATTTTAAAATTGAAAATTTGATACTAAAAGTACTAATTCCTATTATTAATTTTGATTGGTAAATCATTATAGTTCAATAAAAACTAATTCCTATTATTAACAATGAAAATCTCAGTTTATGTCATGCTACGTCTTTATTGCTTCAAGTTCAAGAATAGCGCGACATGTAGGTGGGGTTGGTAAAACGGTGCGGGAACCTCGGATATTAGGGACGGGTCCGGAGCTACGGGAAGCACGGATATCGCGGTTCGGTCCGCCGACATCTTATTACTACGTTCACTAACTAAATCTACATTCGAAGTTTCCGTAGCTTCATTTATTGTTGGCGGGTGAATCCACATATAATTCATAGATTCGAAGGAGCAACTGAAATAAATAAATAATATATATATATATATATATATATATATATATATATATATATATATATATATATATATATATATATATATATATATATATATATATATATATATACAATGTGATAAATACTCACATGCGATCCGTGCTAAAAAAAATCTTTAAAGATTTCAACTATTGAACAAATCCTAACAATGTGTATTAAGGACATTTGATACTATTTTGCTTTTTGGGATAAAGATTTCAATCATTGTTCTTAGAAATCAAAAATTAAGATTTTTAAGAAGATTTCAATTAGAAAATGAACGTACTCATGAACTATGGTGTCTCTCTCTCTCTCTATATATATATATATATATATATATATATATATTCTCTCTCTCTCTCTCTCTCTCTATATATATATATATATATGGGAGGGAGAGAGCAGCAGGAAGGCTAAAGGAGTCCTATAAAATAAGGCATTTTCACTCGCCTGATCACATCTTCATCGAGGCAATCCACCATAATTATCCCTTCGAACCAAGTAGTTGCTAGTTCGATGATATATACATAGAAAGTCTAAATTTAAGGAACCATATTGAAAACATTGCATTTAATGCACTGCAATCAATTACGTGGATTAAATGTTTTCTCACTTCAACTAATCGAAAGGTTATAATGGATTTCTATTATGTAGGTTTTCTAGATTTAGACTCTCTCTCTCTCTCTCTATATATATATATATGTATGTATATATATATGTATGTATGTATATATATATATGTATATATATATATATGTATATGTATGTGTGTATATATATATATATATATATATATATATATATATATATATATATATATGAGTGTGTTTTGACTTGTTTTATGTTGTTGTTGGCTATTTAATACATTCTTCCTTTGTCTGTCTGTATGAACGCTTATAATCAAAGTATAGGCAGAAAGGCTTTTTACAAAATCTCATTATAATACCAAGATTTTCTGAATCCGGTGTCATCATGACATCTTTTAAATTGTTCGATCGGTTACTGATCCTGAAAGAAAATGGCAATGACTTCTCTTTTCCGCTATGCTTCCAAATTAAATTCTCAAAAAAAAGGAAAAAAGAGAGGAAAAAGCCTTCCCGAACTTGTATAACTATATTTGTTTTCACTATTGAAGCCGGGCTCTTCTCTTCTGCATGTCCTTTTCTTTTGGTTGCAAAAAGGAGGCTGGAGCCACGCATGTATGCCCCGAAAATCGAACTCACTTTCAGAATTAATAAAGCCAAATAAATGAAGTAAATAACTATATTATTTTATTTCCAATATTATTTACGTCGTACATGGCGCCGTTACTTCCATTAAATCTCAGTCAGTAACACACACATATATATATATATAGGACAGCTGCTCTTCCCATCTTCCACCATGTCGTCATCAATGTAGGATATTTTTTCTTTCAGAGGGGATAAAGATAATAATGAAAACGTACCATCAGCAGTCTCCCTCAGTTTACATACATCTTTTATATATATGAGCGTTGCATTCGGTAGCCCACCAATCGGCTCAAAACTTCGGTGCTTTTTTATTAGTGTGGAATGATCATATCTCACCAAAAATTGGAAGAACAACAATACGTGGAAGACCCCACTTACGGTTGCAAAACCAGCTGCTTAAGGCAGTGCATGATCCTTAAGATCAACAACATTTTAAGAATGCAAATGATGTACAGTTTAAATATTAGATTAACTATAAGTAAAATGTTACCCTTATATATATATATATGTGAGTGATTGGATCTTGCTATCACTGCACAATTACTTTTGGAGGTATGAGTATAATAATATTATCTTATCTTTTTAAAAAAATATTAATATTTTTAAGTTATACTCATATCAACAAAAAGTGATGAGTAAGCATATTAGAGGAAGGTATGATCTAGTTTTGCATACATTAGAAAGATTCAAATTGAGGATATACTTTTCCATATATGTAACCAATATATATTGGATCATGGTCACCATTAACCATGTCCACCTATTATTTTTCGGTGATATGAGTGTAATTTAAAAGTTCTAAGAGTTTTTAGAAAGGTATGTAAAATTAATGCAATCCCTCTCTCTCGTAACAAAAGAAGTCACAACAATTTGTTGCCAAAGATGGCTAATCTGTTCTTTTCTTTAATAATTGTATTATTAATCTCTGTGTCTCTGTTGGGGATAGAGATATCATTCTTCTATGTGGATGTTTGATTGGAGTGGTTCTCTGCTAGTTATAGAAGCCTTCCGAAATAATTAGTTTCCTTGCACTGTATTATTTGGCATGATTCATGTTGAGCCATCGGATAAGGAGATGAAGAAGATGAAAATCCAATGGTTCAGGGTAAATATCAGCACGATCGTCCGGCCCTCACCGGATCTCGACCACCTTTCCACTCGCCTCCATAAATACAACCTCTACCAGACGTATCAGTTAGCTTATAGGAAAGAGTTAGACATGATTGTAACGTTTTTTTATACAATGACAAAGTAACGGATGGATTTGAACACTCCCAACTATCAATGTCTTTTTTAAATATATATTTTATGATATTAATGTTGGTGGCAAATTAAATTGAGGGTTATTTTCATTTCTTCTTCTTATCATGGTTTCCAAGCTGCACGTAGCCTACCAATCTGCTAAAATATGTGTGTTTGTCCAACTTGAAATGAACATCATCTTGATTTTTTATTTAAAAATTCAATTTCGAAATAAATGTGCTACATAAGGTGACTCGAAAGGTCCGGCGACTCCATTGGTGGGGCAGCATTATCATGTGCACACACACACGTGCGTATATATGTGTGTGTGTGTGTGAAACTTGAAATGAACATCAACATCTTGATTTTTTAATAATAGTCCAAAATAGATGTGCTACATAAGGTGGCACAGAAGGTGTGGTGACTCGATCAAAAGGGCAGCATTATCTTCGGGCATGCTTGCATGCTATTCTACCAAAACCATGCCTTCTCTCACATTAAAATGAGATTGGTCGAAAAACAAATGTCAAAACAAAATTAGTGGTTTCCAAAGTTTATGCACTGGAAAAATACCAGTTTATTGACTGTAAAATGGATTATCAAAATTACTAATTGTTGAACTTCAAAACAGTAAGATGTCAACCCGATGGAACAGCTCTTGCTGCTTCTTTTGGCACATGCTCATTTGCCGGCACCATAAGTTGGACATGTTCGGTGTCCGTTTACTTGGAACAATGAACTGGAACCGAATCAGGACCGAGTCTCGTATAAATAGACACTTCGATGAGATCCATGCCGTAAGTTAGATACCGCAAAATTGTCACCCTTAAGATGAGATCCATGCCGTCAATTTCACTAAGTGGACGCTTCGATCAACATGGTTTGATCAAACACGATCTCTGTAAGACATAGGAATCGGAGGTCAGAAAATATCTAACCAGATTTGGATTTGGATCTCTCCCACACACACATACTCACACATTCAATCTTTATTCCTGCGAAGCTTTCTGTTGAAAGCAAAAAAAAATTCCATTCCATGCCGAAGCACACACAATGTGGTTTGCACAAAACATCAAATAAAAGAAAAAGAAAGAACACAAAGATTTAAGTAGTTCAACAAGTTGTTCTTACTCGATGGGCAAGACAAGGAAGAAAATTCGACAGTGACGAAGAAGAGCGTAGAATTAATGACCTCTCACAACCTTTTTAGGTGGTTGAAACCTAACACACACGCACATACATGCATCTCCTGGGAGTCGAACTTTTCACCAACAATGACGATGTCAGAGCAACCTGTCAGTTGAGCTACTACTTTGGTGCACCGTTTTTAGTTTCCTCATAACCCTAATTATAATACATAATCCCTTTTATAATCCCGACATTAAAAATATTTTCCTCTTCATGATCACTTGGCATTTAGACATCATGTTGGATGTAGGTCCTAGGTCCTTTCGTTGGCCTGATTAACCATCAAGGATTTTTTTTCTTTTTCTTTTTATTATAAGAGGAGCCGAAGCATAACACACCCACACATGCACTCTCTGGGAGTCGAACTCTCCACCAGAAACAACGGTGCTAGAGTGCCCTGCAGTTGAGCTATCAAGTATTTGGCTGAAATATAAGCAGAAAATGACACTACCGTTAGTGTTGGATAGTAGGACCGTAGAAGGTTTTTTAAGTCGAGATCGATGAGGACAACCGGAGATTTCTGTCCGTTGATTGCCCTAAACCTATAAAGATGACCAGTAATAAGTGATCAGGAAATATGTCTATATATAAGATTGTCTTGATAATAATGATAGCCACTGGTTTAAGCCTAAAAAGTTTTCTTCAGCTCAATTATTCGGTTTGACATTTTTGAACCCAAATTGAAGGCCTCCCACCAAATTGATTCTGCATATCAAAACTCATCATGGTTTCTAAATCAATTAGCAACAAATACTTCGAAATTTTGCACACCCACACACACAGAGAGAGAAGATTGGTACTAAACTAATAGAAAGATAAAATGAGAACCATACTTGTAAGGTGGTTTCGAAACTTGAAGATAATGAAATGAAGCTCCAGTGAACACAGCACAAAAAAAACTCGACGGAGGAATTAACCTTAACTACTTGAGAAACCAACATGAGGTATGTATTTAGGGTGTGTCTGTATTAAATTATGGTATCATATGATGTCTTCCCTGAATCATATGTGTGTGGTGCATAACCCTTTCGGCCAGTGGTGGATCTACATCGAGCCATGTATATCTAAAATTCAAAAAACCAATGAAAAAGTTGCAGGGCATGATCAAAACTATAATTATTATACATATTTCGCCCCACCTTAAATGGTTAAATAAGTGGTTCACCCTATCCACCAAAAAGTTTTAAATCTGTCACTGCTTTTGACACTTGTCCCTTAAGCAAGGCCCCCGGCTGGAGCCTTGTGAATGGAGAAAACCAGTGCTGTGAGAGCTTTAACCTCATAGCGAACCGACCTGGCTCAAATGAGATTAGTTGGGGTCATTGTGGATTTCTTCATAACTTCCATGTACGGGTGGTTTAGATAACAAAAAACATTATTTGTATGGACCCAGAATTTATATATGTTTAATTGGATTCGGTTAACAAGTTAGGGTTCGAATGGCTGGATTTGGATTGTGGTGCAGCTCCACTTCCAAATCCAAGTGGGGACCTAATCTGGATGACATATAACCTGATACATAATTTATTGTATGGTAGTTCAGTATTGCCTTTTCATTTGGATTTATATTCAAGAAGGCAAGATCAAAATAAGATCTATTTAATTAGTAGCAGATGAATTGGACCTGAATTATTCGTTTACTAATACTTGGGTAAAGCTTCACTTCATGGTATTAATATATTGCCTTTTCATGTTGAATTAACCGGTGTTTCCCTACGCAAGAGATCAATCAAAGGGATAACCATGTCTTCGTCGTCGTCGTCATCTTTCATCGAAACAGGTGGATGTGTGACTATACAAGGGAAAATCGGATCTGACCAGGTAGGTAGAGGTTTGGCAAGAAAGTATGAGAAATTAGGTGGTAAATTTTTTAAAAGAAGATCCCTTATAAAAGTTAAAACATAATCTCGCTCTCGAGGAGTTAAACACTAACATACAGAAGATCAATGGCTGATTCCAAACTAGCCCAACGGTTCCAACCGAATCAAATCAAGCCAGGAAGTGGTGAAACTAGAGTGGGGGCACCACCAAGTTTTTTCCAGTTCCACCTTCCATGTAACCGGAACCCACAAACCTTGGGTTCCATACATTTTTTTAATTTTAAAATTTTAATGATTTTTTTCAATCCCAAGGGTTTTAGGTCTCAAACCAGAACCAGGACTAGACCAGTCCCAGTTCGGTTTTGGTTCCTGGTTCTGTGAAAGTTAAAATATGCGGTGTGAAACTGCCGATTCTGGTTTTACCCGAAACATGCCATGTCTAAGATCAAACTCAATGATATCTAAGAACCCAAGTTGCTTATTCCACTTAGTGTGAGAGAAGGCTTGGTTTGGGTGGATTCAAATGGGAAATGCGCTTCTCAAGGAGTTTCTGAACACAGTTTCTTGCTTATCAGCCCATAAGGGCTTCCTCTATACTGGGTTTTGTCTCCTGGACAATAACTTAAACGAGACAAATACACAAGCTTTCCAATCTAATGATATTCTATAATTGAATTCTTGATGATTCCCCTCTTTGATTACTAAGATTAAGTTTAGATGGCCTCTTCAGTTGCAAGTAAACTTCTTATCTTACATAGGTTGGTTTTTCAACCGAGGCCGAACTGGATTATGAGAAACTTAGAATTAACGATGTGAAGATTGCCAGTGGCTCTGTAGACATGGCCAGTAACCAAATCGGCTCTGTGCCGGTTCCGGTTGTAGTTTTGAAACCGTCGGTCCCGGCTCAAAACTAGAACGGCTGAAAAGAAAAATCAAATGAAGATTATTCTAGGCTCCGGCCATCCACATCTTATCCATTGACTAGTTATTTAGGTTGAGTCGAATCCCTGTCAACTACCATACAATACATACTGGCTCCAGCATGATTAAGAAAAATTAAAGCTTTTAAACATTATATTATTTCAATTAATTTAAATTATTTAAAATAATTAAACGATTTAGGCATGACCAGTTATTGGCATTTATTGCATCGTAATAAAGAGAAGGGAGAGAGGGAGGAAATTTTAAAAGCTTAAAACTTTAAAATAATTTTTTATTTTTAAACTTAGATCCGATAGTTTCAACCCGTCAGTTCTAGTTACAGGAAAGAAAAGACCCTAACCAAACCGGTCGCCCTCACATTCGATTGTGGTTCTCGGTTTGGTTCAGCCATTTCCGGTTTCAACTGATTTCAGCCCGGTTCTGGTTCAAACTCCGATCTGGTTTGAAACCCATCATGTTTGGCATAACTAGTTTTGTACATAAAGTAGCCAATCTATAACTACCAGCCAAACAACTTGTGTCCAATTTGTTCATTAATGACTTGGCATTCTTTTATCAAACGAACAAATCCATTTCTTTAAATGCCCTAAAGAAAGCATCCCTTCATTTACTTAAAGGCATTATTCACCATGACTTCATTTGCGACAAAAAAAAGGAAAAATGTGCAAATTTGTCTTTAAGGTTTCAACTTAGTAACATATTTTTATCCTTTGAACATTTATTATATACACACACACACACACACACACACACACACACACATATATATATATATATATATATATATATATATATATATACATATATATACATACATATATACATGTATGTGTGTGTATATGTATATATATATATATATATATATATATATATATATATATATATATATATATATATATATATATATATACCCAAGCAAGTTCCTGCCTTAAAAGAGAGCTCGGGGCCGACTTGATCTTAGGCAAGGTGATCTTTTTAAAGTAGGATTCTTCCAAACACTTGAAAGGCAGTTTCCTTGGTGATGGTCAATACTGGTTTTATTCATGGCTCGTTTGCGGCCTAAAATGTTGTCAGGTCAGTTTGTTCTCTTTGATCAACTGGGTTGAGCTCAAAACAAACACAAGTTTAATCAAATGATGTGAGCCCTCGTTGCTCTTTGAAGTTGAAACTTCAAATTTATTTGCACTCAAAGCGTAAGCTTTTCTCAGAGGGAACTCGACTCACATGATGAACGTCGTGAGTTTGATACCTTGGGTATGAATAGCTGGCTTGGGGCTCTTTCTGGTAACCAAAATAAAAGTTAAAACTTCAACATTGAATAAATAAATTTCATCCAAAATTAGAATTCCAAAGAGTTTAATTCTAGATTTCTGTTTGATATAGTTTATGCATATTACAAAATTTAAATATTTTATCAAATGACTGAAACGTACCCAGATTAGTTGGGTTAACATGGATTCTAGACAGATTTATATAAGAGTTATAAAAACACATTGTTTTGTTCCCCTTCGGTACCTAGGGGGTTTTGATAAAGGGGTCCAGGTATGCTGTACAGGGACCTTATGCAGTCTCAAGCCCTTGCTTTTCAGCAATGGCTCTGCTTTCAACCACGGAAACGGAGCCCCAGACCCGTGAGAGTGTTCCTGACATAAGGTTTAGAGGAACCGGACCGCCCGAGCGTCAATATCATTCACAAACTCATGTAAGTCTAAGCCTCCAATTCCAATACTAGGACCTAGCACCGTGAATCAAACACACCCTTAGGAATGGGCCACTAGATCAAATTGGTTATCAAAGAGCCCCTTAGAAACCGTTTAGGTCATCAAACATTGGCGCGGAAGCAACATTTCACGTTCCAGGTCATTTCTTAATGCAATAACACTGAACAGAGGTAGGGTTTCACCAAAACCCATATTTCGACAATAAGGTTTAAACCCAATTGTACTTCAAGGGGTGAGGCCTTTCCCCTGGACTTGTGTCCAAATTATGGGCATACCTGTACCCAGCTCCAACGAACGGGTAGGGGACATATATATATATATATATATATATATATATATATATATATATATATATATATATATCGTTCTTAAATAATGGCAAGATGGTTCAAATCACAAAGCTTTCTTTAATAATGTCGATCGTTATTAAACAACTTTCATAATTAAAGCTGCAAATCGAGCCCATCGAACGGAGCCATGCCTTTTCTTGTATAGGTTACTAAGTTGTTGCTTGATCATGGCCATCTTGTTTTGCTCATTTAAAATGACCTGAGTTGATACAGGGACATACTGCGAGCTAAACAAGCCAAAGACAAGCTTGATGGTTCAAGACAGGAAGACTTTCACTGTTATATAATTCTGCATCACTTTCAAAGAAGAAATTCTTGCTCATTTGAGTTCAGAAACAGCATAAACTTTCTTGGCCACTGTAATCATCAGAGCTCAGCGCTCAATAGATTCAACGAGATTCCCTCTTTCAGGCAGAAAATCAAAGGAAAAGAGTACCATCTGAGGCTTCGTCTTTCATATCGGGAAGAGGAAGGTGCTAGTTCAACTTCAAACAACCGAAGCCCTAGCTCTTCCGCAGAAACTGATCTTCTAATTCAAAGCAGCTGAGTAAGACCTTGTTCAGACCCTTCTAAATAACTGGTTTAGAATGCTTTCATTAATAACATATATATATATAAACAATCGTATATACTCGACGAAATATGAACCAAAACAAGATGAAGCAAGTTGTGAGTCAAGCCAGTATATCGAGGTCCAGGCAGTGCCGAGAAGAGATCATCACGAACCATGCATGACAAGCTGAAAAATAAGAATCTCACCTTGTTTAGTTGTCAATTGCTAATTAAAATTCCATTCGGAAACTAATTCAGATTTTTGCCAACAAATTCCAGTAATTAAGTACCCAGCTTCCTTTTCCCTGTTCCCCTTCTTGACCATCTTCGGGACAGTTGGGCTATACCAAGAACTTCACAAAGGAAATGGGGTCTGCTTCTGGAGCCAGCAGTGAATTTTCCTATTCTCAATGCATCAAATCTGTCAGCAGAGGTACTTCTCTCTCTCTCACGCACACACACACACAACAGACACAGATGGTACTACTGGTTTACCTTGGCTTCTGATATTGCATTTTGCGTGTGTCCTTGTGTGTGTGTCTGTCATCGAGAGAGAGAGAGAGTACTTGAGTATTGATGAAGCATTGATTTTACAAAAGTCTCCCAGTGGTCGTCATAAATGTGGAACGAGTCCCTCGTTAGAATCACGTGGCAGTGGAGTCTGCAGTGCAAAGGCAAACCATTCTGTATTCATAGGCATGAATTCGTGAAAAAAGAGCACCAGCTCATTAAGAGATAGGATGGGCCTACCTCTGCAGCAAAAGCAAAAGAAGGGGTTCGTATTGTTAACGGAGATCCTCACAAGAAGGCATGCATGGTTTCACTGGTGGGGAATCTCTTTCAAAAGAGCCCACCATGGCACCAAGAGCGTTAGCTCAACCATAGCCCTGTTGCTGTTGGTGGGAGTTCGACTCCCAGAGGGTGCATGTGTGGTAGGCTTTGTCTTTCCCTTGTAACAAAAAAAAAAGAAAGCCACCATGAGCAACTCTTTAATTAATGTAAATTCTATAATTTCAAGAGACTAAACCAACCCCATCTATAGACTTTAAAAACTTTTGGGGACTTAAACCTCTGCTGACCTCCTATACGATCCAATGGGAACCACCTATGCGCTACGAGCTATGGGTCACAATCTGTATTCTGGGTCGTGTCATTTTGTATTTGTGGCAAAATACAATCAACCCACACATGCCTCACTAATTTGTTACTTTGTCTGGGCAAAAACATGGACTTCTCGAGTCATGTTCGTGTCGTGTTCAAATTTGTC